>CAJOBZ010000004.1:7210000-7877500 GCA_905332375.1 Pieris macdunnoughi | reverse complement strand
TTTTACTAAAAGAAATATATACTTTGAAACAAGATCTAAATGATAAGAATGAAAGTTTACACACAATTAGTAAGAGTGTTCAAAGTATTGCAGCCAATTCAAATTCAGAAGAGTATAGTAACAAACTTAAAAATATAATGAATAGTACTTTTCAAACAATATCATCCAAATTCAATGATGAGGATAGTTATTTAGGTAATGTGGTTAAGAGTATAGTTGCAAAAATAATAAAAAAGACAACAATGGAATCTTTAAATGATATTAATTAAGCACCAGTGGCTTGACACAAGATTCTTATTAATTCAAATCATGTCTGTGCAATAAAATCCATTGGGGATTTTACTTGCTATGTGCACAAATAACAATCCTTGTATGGTGAAAGAATACATCTTGAGGATGCATTTTTCAGAGCCATAAATCACAAGAGTGTGTCAGGCATAGAAGAAAATGGATTCAGAAATAGATATAGAAACAGAATATGAGGCTTTTTTTAATAAGCTATAAATAAATACTTTATTAATGTTAATGACTGAAAATATATTATTCAAATTGCATTTTTATTAATATAATAGTTTTTATATAGTATTCAAGTTTGTTACATTGTTTTCATTCTGGTGTTAAAAAGTATTAGCTTCCTGAAGTTTACTGGCCTTAAATTATAATGATACAAAACACTGTTTTTAGAAACTAAATATATAGTGAAAAATCTTAAAAATAGAACTTACTCTTGAATAGGTTAATACTTCAAAATAAATAAAATCATATTTTCAGTTCAGTTTTTAAATGTATTAAGTTTATATTGCTCTTAGTTACTCACACTTTGTTGTGAGAATTATCTAAAAATTATATTTGATGTGTATGTCACTGTAAAATTGTAAACACCGTTAGATTGTAATCTTTCTCGCGAGATTGTAAACTGTCGAAAGATTGTGAACCTCAACGAACTGCTTACAATTTAACGTATTATTATTCGGTAGATTGTAATCTATCGAAGTGAAACCGTCAAATTGTGAAACGGCAATTTTCTACTTTTCTATAACCGAAAAAATCGATTTTCACTTTTAAAAAATAGATTATTTTCGAATAATTTCAGAATTTTCGGAACCATACACTAATTGAAACATGAAGTTAATGTAATGTATGTACATTTGACAAGTAATGGTTAAATTAGGTTTAACTTTAAAATTAACAAATGAGGAAATAGTACATACTGACATAAATCAATTCATATTTTAGAAAAGAAACTTAAAAATTTGAATGTGTGGCGCCAAATGCAAAAATTTAAATATCATATACATATAAAGAATACACTTTTTTACCGGTTCGTGGTCACGGGGACTGGCGCACGCTGTAAAGCACGCGAAACGTCGGATTTTTTAAATTTTTTTAGTATGTAAAATAATTATAAGTTTATAATAATACATAACTTCAATCCTGTAAAAAAGTGTTTTCTTTAAATGTGTAAAAGTTATGTTAATAAAAGACAATATCATATACATACTTAAGTAGTAAAAAGAATGAAATAAATTTTATCAGTTCATCTTGAAAGGTTTACTTCGCTTTCATTGTTAAATCTTTATCAACATAAAGAAAATATTGAGAGAATTGTTATATGTAGTGTATTTTGTTCTTTTTAAGGTATATTAGATTAGATCAGATTCCTGATTATTATTGTAATAATCAACAATATATTGTTAACAATATAGACGAATAAATTATGAGGGTAGAATAACAAAATAAGACTCGGTCAATAAAAAATCTGACCACGCTGGTTAGCATCTCTACATGGTCTGTGCTTCTACTTTATCTGTAGATACTAGAGTTGTGAAGTGCCCTCATCGGTCATGTATCAATAATAATCAGTTGCCTTCCCATTAGGGATAAATTAATATCACCATCATAATAATTAATAATCATATAATAGTCTCATTTATTATTTTTCAACTTTTAACATTAGTCTTATATTCATCTGTAACCTTAATAACAAATTGCATCTAGAAATGAGTTAATACTTTATAATGTATTCCAATTAAATGATGATATAGATTGTTACTTGTTAATAGTACTTTTAATAATTATTAAAATTCACGGATCAGTAAATAAATTATACTTTAAAATTATTGATATATGTATGTCTAAACTATTATTTTTATTACAATGGAAGATCTATCGTCATCTATTAATCAATATAAAACTCAGGTATGTTGTACTCTTTCTAATATCTCGTCAAGACAAACAAAATGTAATTTTACCAAATATTTGCATCTATATAGAGGTTTTATTTAACCTATTATTTCTTTCTTTCTTTTTAGTTGTTGGTAGTCAAACAAAGCCTTCAGTCTACTAGTGATGCAGCAGAAAGACAATCTTTGTTGGAGTTGCAGTCAGAACTCCAGCAATTAATAGATTTAACACAAGAAAGTATAGATGCACAGAGCCAACAGATTTCAACAGAACCTAGAGAAGAAAATGATATAGACACCAAAAATGAGCTGGATGATGAATATGCTTTATTTATGGTAAAAATATTATAAAAGTAACAACTATTTCTATATAACATGCCAACAGCCTGACTGCTTCGCATGGCTGTACATTTTCTTTATTTCAAATTATAACAGAAATAAATATAGCCAATGTTACTCAGGGATACCATAGGATTCTAATAAAAATTCATCTAGTCTGTAACAAACAAATAATTCCTCATATATATTATATAGTGGAGACAGACTCCCATACATTTAATCAAGTTATTGACTGAATACTGATGAGTGCATAATATACTTTTTCTTTACTGTGAATTTATACCCTTAATTTCCTACAAGAACAAAAATCAGAGGCACAATAATAGTTGTAGTAACACACATCAAATGCAGCTCTGGAAGAAGTATTTTTTATATAATGATAATATCTTAAATATTTTTATTTGCAGAGAGAAATGGCACAAAGTGGAGCTTTTGAAAATGAAAAGAGTAAAGAAGCACTAAACCAATCTGACTCAAAAAATGATGATAGTGACATAGAGGTATAAATGTATGAAATCCTAAGAATTTGGTCATTGTCTTGTAGAAAAATTACAAAAATTAACTATCAGTACATCTGAAAAAAAATCTTAATAATGAACCAGTTTGTCAGTAATGCATTATTTTTTCAATAAGATGATTCCTTATATTTTAAGGATGAGCTGTCTTCATTGCTTGGTATGAAGTGTGCAGTATATCACACACACTCATGGGGTGGCCACAGCTTACATAATGCCATGGTTAGTTCAGTTGTTCCACGTCAAGATGATGATCAATTTGGTGATTTGCAGGTAAGATGGGCCAATTTATTTATGAGCTTTTCACTTAAAAATGTGTTTTATTTGTGCCATGTATTTATGTACTATTAAGATGAAACTTTGTGTTAGTTTCTTCAGGGCGCCTTAGCAATGCATTGTTATGATTAATATTCTAAAATATGATTTTGTGAGATTCAGGCTTCTTATATAAATTCTGCATAAAATAGTATTGGGGTTAAGTAAAAATATACCTACGAAATTCTTAATGTTATTTAAAAAAATTATAGGTAAGAGTATTATTCACACATCCAACCCACACTGAGATGTTGCCATGTCCCTATTTTTTAAATGGTGAATGCAAATTTGATGATGAAAAATGTAGGTGAGTTTGAATAATTATATAAATCCAATACTGAATTGTTTGTATGTAAATTTTTTTATTTGTTGAATGAAGTATCTCATATATTGGTAATATTTTTAAAATGCCATAGGAATTAAAATTCCTCTTTCTAAGATCTGTTTTTTTTTTTATTAATTTTTATATTATATTATTCAAAAGGTGATATGGCATATGTTTTTTTTCTTTATTTTAGATATTCTCATGGAGCCATAGTGCAGTTGTCAAGTTTAAAGGAAGCAATTGAACCTCATTATGATACTCTAAAAGTAGGAAGTAGGGTACTGCTTAAACTTAAACCACCTGATACTGAGGTATGATCTGATTGCTGCTATCAGCTTACTTTTTTTAAAATTTCAATGGTGGCCTTATGTTTTAAATTTGGTGGAGTCTACCACTGTGCTCCCCATGAGTACTTGAAGTTGTTGGTTGACCTAGTTGATTAAGAGGAAATCTCATTGAAACCTATAAAATCTTTACTGGCCACTATAATTTTCCAGGAATTGAGAAGCTCTTTATTTTAAGTGAAGATACACATTTGAGAGGTAGTTCTTTAAAAGAGTAGTGGCTGACTGGAAAGTGTAATTAGTTCACCCTTTTTGGACTCTAAAAATAGGTCGGATAATTTCTCCAAATCCTCAAATACGCTCATTAGCTTATTAAGCTGCTAGTGTGTTTATATACATAATAATAGTCCAATTGTGTCAGACATCCATCCTGTCATTGAATAACAGTTCAGGAATCGATAATGCAGTTGTGTTTCTGAGAAAACACTTGAACACTCTAATATTTCCTGTGTACATGGCCTGTCTCATTAGAATATGCATCATAGGCGAATTGGTCTGAATTACACAATTAATACATATTTTTTTAATATTGAAATTAAATATTGTGAAATAATTAAATAGAAAATCTATAAAAAATAATCAGACCTCGGGCTACTTCTTGTTTGTTGATCTTTATTTCATGGTTTTAGGATGTCACAACGCCAAAGAAATCAACTGAGAAATATCTCTTATGGCATAGAGGGGTTGTTACAAGCATAGATTTAGAGAATAGATTGTGTACTGTGAAACCAGAACAGAGAGTTAACACTGGAGAGAAAAGAAAGTCTGCTAATGAAGAATATCATGTGCAATTTGAAGAAATCTTTCCATTGAGTAGTATGTCCATTTTTAACTATTTTGTTATTTGTTAACCAAAGAAAAACTAGTGGAGCGACAATCTTAGTGTTATCCTCCAATTTGTGTTCCATTTTTATTATCCTTTAGTTTTTTAATAGCCTTCTATTTTCGCCTTACGAAGGTGTTTAAAAAAAAGTCCGATGGTGTCCGTGATTTGAAGGCATGACCAGGGTTGAAGGTCGTACGCTAAAGCCATTAGGCCATAGGAACATTAAAAAATCCACGAAAAAGAAACAAATGTTTTGATTACAACATCAACTAAAATGCTATTTATAAGGTACCTCAACTGGACTTAATTATATTCATGAGGTTAGACTGTAATTTTTTGGATGACATAATAACAATATATATACACCTGAACTAGATTTCGGTCAGAGTTGTATTCAGTACTAATACGTACAAAGTCGTGTTTTTGGCGACATAATTTTTTTTTTAATAAAGCTATAAATATTATTTGATTGGGTACAGGAGGTGCTGGTTTTGGAATTAAATTTCTGTACAAGCTAGTTAAATTGTGCACATAAACAGAAAATTCAATTGGTGCACAGCCGGGACTCAAACATGCGACCACAGGATTGAGGGATATATTTTGTTTATAGTTGGAGACGACAGCAGTGACTCTGATGGCAGTATCAGTGATACTGAATATCCCGAGAGAAAAGTCACTCGCGTAGAGTCGAACTCCGCACTCATTGTTGACAAAAGCTTGCAGAATAACTCCCCTGCCTTAGGGGAGTGGGAGAAACATACCAGAGTGAGTATGTATTTATTTTTATCCATTTATATAATAATATCAATATTACTGCTATATTTGTCTGTTTCACTTACATTATCCAAATTTTTTTCGCTGAACTGATTTTGATGTACAGGTGAATCTTAGCCACAAGTTTTATAACATTGACGGAAATGAATAGTGTTACACTGAATTTCTTGATCGTCTGTATTATGTTCTAAAGTGGGTTATATATTATTGATTATTTTGTATTAATTTCTGTCAAATTGTGATATTGACAATCGGTGTTTTAATTAAAACAATTTGATTAAACTTTATCCCTCCTATTAAGGCTATAACGCATTTGTTTGCAATGGATAATCGTTACCATGACAACAAACACGGCATATTTGTAGAACCCATTGTTTTGCTAATAGTAGACTTCCATTACCAGGGTATAGCCTCCAAGCTGATGCTGGCCATGGGCTATGTGGCAGGAAGCGGCCTGGGAGCGACCGGAGAAGGTCGCGTACAGCCGGTTGAAGCCCGTCTTTTACCTGCGGGCAAGACATTGGACCATTGTATGGCTATATCGGAGAAGGCGCGTACGCAGGATCCCTTAAAGGTATTAAGATTGGGGCAAAACACAATTTTGTACATATACATATAGAGCCAGGCTAGATTTAATTTAGTTATTATAAATTATTATTATTGCATTTATGTATATATTTTTATGTATCAATGTTGAGTAGTTTTGTTGTTTGTAGATAGGTTCCCACCTAATTTATTAGTATACAAAAAACCACTAGCGATACAACCTTTGAGGCGTGGGCCTCATATATCTGTATGTCTCGGGATCGTTTGTTTTTTTCTAATAGACAAGTGTCAGCCTTCTGTGACTGACACGCCGTCGACTGTTTAGGTCTAAGGCATTTTTAAAGGTTTTATCACGATGTTTTCCTTCACCATATGACGGAGTGTTAAATCATTATTACATATTTTAATATTATTTATTAGGTCGAACAACGTTTAAAACGTCTACAAAAGAGGGAAGAAGAAAGAAATAAAAGAGCATACGAAAGAGAAAAGGAAAGAGAACGTCGTAATGTTTTTAACTTCATAAACAAAACGTTAGGGGATACTACAGAAGCAAATGAAGTACCCACAACTTCTATAGACATAAAACAAACTTCAAGCAAAGATTTAAATATAGAACAGTTTAAACTAGAAGAAGAGAGCAGAAGAGTAGAAGGTGAAATAATTAAATTGAAGAATACACTCGGTAGATATCCTCCAAGTACAAACGGACACAGAAGTGTGGCTCAGCAGTTGACAGAGAAAAGTAAAGAGTTGGCTACTTTGAAAAACAAGGAACAACAAATAGCTCGAGAACAGAAACATCGTAAGGACAAACAGAAAATGACTGTTTTTTAGTTCTTCATGTTTATTATTAAGTTTACTAAAGTATTTAATATAATAATAACTACAATCTGTCTTTTATTTTCAAAACAATTAGCCGTTATAATGCGTAGAAGTTCCAGAACAACAATTTTTAGGGTTTGATTGACACATAAGGCCTAATTTGCCACCATACCATTAGAATGTTTTTATTAAATCATAAATATGATTAACGAAACTTATGCAAAAATGAATTGGAATCGTCTGCTTCTAAGGCTCTCATGGCACCTTGCATAGTTTATATTTTTGGTTATTAAAATTAACAATAAATTCTAAATATGGGAGCGTTCAAGTATTACGAATTTTTTGGAGATTATTGACCCCCGACCCCCCCTCCCCCATGTAACGCGCCGTAACGTGTTTCTGTACCCAAGTATAGTAAAACGTTGCGTGAAAAATAAAACCAATATATATTAATTAAAATTTCTATATTTACAGGTGATGTTTTAAATAAGCGTACATGGCATATAATTACAAATTAATATATGAAATATTTCCTCTATAAATTAGATTTTTGTACTATCAAACAATATTACAAAATACTTACACATAAATGGATACTGTGACTAGCAAATAACATTTGCCGATTATTTAGTGACAGTGGTCAGGTATGTTTAAAAACTTATCTAGTTGTAAGAGGTGACAATAAACTTTATACATATTATATTAAATTAAAACAAAAAATTAACGACCACAACCTCTATTAGACAAATTCGTTGTTACTTTACAAATTGTAATGTATTTATAATAAACAAAAATTCAAATAAAAAAAAAAAGTGATGTACTTGTTTGGCCATGGCTCAACGTTAAGGATTTGACTTGACGAAGGTTCTAGCAAATTTTCGATAAGTTTTTTACTTATCGAAAACTGTCAATCTCATAGTAAAAAATTAATAAAATTACAATTATAATTGAATTATAGGGATTAAAAATACATTATCATTATTAACACGATTTACGATGAAAAATGCACTTCATTTTATACATAAATTCAGTAATAACTTTAATAAATTTCTAAGCTTTTGGGATATAAATGATGTTGGACGAAAGAAAAATTATTGTCACCATCTTACTATTCAGCTAATAGCTTCAAAAGCTTGAAGATAAATTGCAAGCATTATAATTTTATCTAATTTTAAAATGAGTATAAATGACAACATTATAATTTTGCATATTAAGTGTGCTACATGAGCAAATTTTTGTACTCTTAGACGCATTACTGGAGTTTAGTGACTACAACACAAAATACACTAATAAGATCTAATTTGAGAGAATCGTCTAAAAGACTACACAATCCGACATGACATTTTCTCAGTCAGTATTATCCTAATTACACTCTACTCGCGTGAATTAAAAGAGCTGGCGGACATACAGACGAAAAACATAACGGGTTAAAACATTAGTTTATATGATAATAAAATTATTTACTCATAAATTTTGTACGTTCGTTTATATGTTCCCCAGCTCATCCGTAACAAATATTGCGCTGACGCTGTCAAAGATTCAGCTAAAATATCTATTTCGATAAAAAATTAATACTAATTAAAATGTTTCTGCATTGCAATTTACTAAAATGATCATCACAGTTGTTAAACACATTCTCTCACACACATACACTAGAGAGTGGTAAAATAAAGAGAGACTTTTGCTAAATTAAAATAAGACGTAAGTACATACGAATAGAGTTGAGACTCCTCGCCACCTTGAACTATTGGCTTTGTGATGTCTACTTTTGTGATTATGAACACGGTTAAGCTTAGATTTCCTAGAAAAGCGGTGCCGTTAACTAACGGCCGTCATTTCACGTTTGTTAATAATGGCCGTCTTTTCTTTTTAACATAATGCAAAAAAACATCATTAACGCTCGTCCAAGTAACGTTTCCACTCATTGTATTAATTAAATATGGGCAGCGCTACACGCGAAAAACGTTGAACTAATGTTTATCATCGCTACGACGGCCGTCATGCATATGACAGCACCGTTATTTGACGTTAGGGTGACACTCGACGTTCTTTAGGAAACCTCCTCCGATGTTATTTATAGACAACGTATGGGTGACGTCACCTAACGCTACATTACGGCCGTTAGATAACGGCACCGCTTTTCTAGGCAACCTAAGCTTTAGTGAAACGTGAAACGGAACCTTCAGTAATAATATCGCCTTTTGAAAGTTATATTTAGGCTGACCGCGAAGTGCGCCTGAGATTCATATCTGAATGTGATGTAAAACTTTTAAAATCTTAAATAATCGAGAATTCTATTCGCCGATTTAACCGTTTCTACGGCATTAAAAACGAGCACATACGTACGCATACTTGTGCAACATTGGTATTTTTTATATTACTACTGCTGCCCCGGCTTTGCAGGTGCTATGTAGATACTAACTAGTGACCGTATGGGGTTACTAATAATTAAGCTATTTTAATCATAGTATGTACATATCGTCATAGTCGTAAAATAGTGACGGATCTGACAAACTTTACAGGGCAGCCATTTCAAAATAATATATTCATGTTAGTTTTATGTCATAACTTTTTTAATTCATATTCTGTAATAATTATGAAAATTGGCATACAAACAAACAATAGGGTTTCTTTTGAAACAAAATTAAATTACACAGTTTTCTAGAAATTTAAAACACATGATTTTTTTTAATGTAGTCGTAATTAGCCGTATTTAGTAGTCAATGTAGTATCCAAATATGATAAAAAGTGGATTTTGGATTTATTTCAAATCCGACATTGTTCTACGATCATGACGATATACCAGCCGTAGACGAAAACGACAATATATTAGTATAAACAATAGTAATACAATAAAAAGACTCCATGAAATTTCCAAGTATACGCACGCAACTAATAAACCACTAGGTGCGCAATCGGTTAAGTACGCAGGCCATGGCCTCTTCTACGTTGTCAAAGACAGGCACGGCCGCGCGACGAGCTAGGTCTGTTAGATAATGCCGCCCCCGGTTGTAGTCTTTTACCGCTGCTTCGCTGAACTGAAACATATAAAGGTAAAATTTTATATGATGAGGAATTTTAGGTCGCAGCTAAATTACTTATTTTTGTAGTATTGTCTTTTATTAACATAACCTTTACACATTTAAAGAAAACCCTTTTTAACCGGATTAAAGTTATGTATTATTATAAATTTACAATTATTTAACCGACGTTTCGCGTGCCGTACAGCGTGCGTGGTCACGGTGACTGATGACAAAAGTTGTTGAATGTCAAAAAAGTATCACAGCTGTAGAAAAAGTTGCATTATCTGTATTTATTTCCCCGGAGTTGGTATCGACTAAAAGATGGAGGGTTTTGGCAGAAATGGCTCACGTAATTGTAAATTTATAACAATACATAACTTTAATCTAGTTAAAAAGTGTTTTCTTTAAATACTTATTTTTGTACTTAAAACAAACAAGTTAAATCTATCTATTTGTTACTAAATTGTATGACACGAAGTAAATGAGGATTGTAGTTCGCTGAGCCACGCCGGTTCTTTTTCTACATAGTCATTAGCAATTCGAAAGTTTAATAAGCAATTGTAATATTCAAATTGGATTTTTTTATCGTTTGCAGTGTTCATTTGCTCTTCTGGCCATTCTGACTTTCACTCCGTGGAGTGAAAGCCGTCTCCTAATGTTAAACATGACATGGACTTAATGTGATCCTGATTATGTAGGTCTCGAATACAGGCTATTATTATTTTATTAGTGTTCATTTGAGGTTGGCATACCTCAAATTTTAAGACAGTTTTATTTGCAACAGACTAGTCTTTTAAATACAATTTAAATTAAATTAAATACAAAATCTAATATTAGAAGTTATGATAATTCATGTGGATATTACGTTGTTTATTATTGGTTTCACTTAAGTTTTCTTTAGTTCACCTGGAAGAGATTGCTTAAAATCGATCTTTCTAATTTATTCAGTTTACAGCAACAAAATGTTAAATTATATGTACCTGATGCACCGTAGTAGGCGGGGCCTGCATCGGTTGCACGATGAGTAGGGTGTTAGCGGGGCGAAGGCCCATATAGTGCGCCGCTAGCACCATCGTCGAGAAGTTGGGCGATGACGATGACAGCGAAAACACTAACACGCGTGAACCTAGCAGCAGGTCCTCATCAAAGGTACCTGAAAAGTATCAAATAAATTTTTCTTTACTTATGTTTGCAAAAAAAGCTCTTTGTATTTATATATAATTTAGCTTAGATAATTTTTGCATGAAAAATATATCTTACAATATTGATAATATACACAATGTAATAGAACTAGTCGTGATAAAAACATAAGAAATACCTTTAAAAGGCTGCGGCGTGACATCCTCCGTGACAGTATAGAAGTCAGATGCGCTCAATCTATCCGTGCTTCTCTCTTCCTTTTTTTCCCTTAGTTCAACGTCCTCCAGCGGCGAAATTGGCGACGCGGGCCTTGGCTTTTTATCTCTGCACGGCGATTCGGGATGCGCCGGCGCAGAGCGACGAGTGGGCGTTGAAAATAGACGTGTATAGTCGTTGACTCTAGGTATCACGTATGTGAAACCTTCCCGACGTAGGATGTCTTCGGGACGTCTACTGTTTGACTGGAATGATGAAATAAATTTTTGACACATTGATAACGACTTCGTGTATAGTATATATATTAATTGTTTTTTTTTTAAATTTTAGTCTGGTATTATTTTTTTTTTACAAAAAAAAAATTGTTATTATGGAACATAAGATATATGTATCACTTATTCCACGTCATTAAATTTGAATTTGTAGGCATCCCTACTCATCGGTAAAGAAGACAGAGGGTGTAGGCCGAGAGAAAAAGCCGGCGTAAAAAACTCTCGGTACTCTTTTAAAAAAGAAAATCAACTCACTACTACAATCTAAAGTTTTTATATTAAATTTCGGTTTAAGAATAGTGTGATGTGGAAAACTTTGCCTCTAGTTTACTCTTTCATATGAAACATCTCATTTGTTTGAGAATTATACACGAATAAGCATAGTTCTTTTCCTAGAACTCATTAAACATATTTGATTATAGTGACAAATGACCTACTGACATCTTTACTCAGCTATTAGTCAAAATATAAACAGTAATATTCGTAATTAGTTAACAATTTAGCGATGGAAGCGCTGTAAAACTAAGTTAATATAACATTTATCACAAATAATTACATTTCATGATGGGCAGTATTTTATTGTAAAACAGGGAGCAAAGAGGCTGTAGCTCACCCCACACTATCAACTATGAACTCTCAATACCGTGCCTCATTGTCAGCAAATTTAAATACAGTAATACTTTTTTATTTTCAATTTATTACTAAATAACTGATTTTGGTTTAGCCGTAAGAGAGCAACAGCCTATTTTAAAACTTAATGATATTAATGTTAACCATAAAGGGTTAACAATAATAATCCCTGCAACATTAATTGTCTCTTTTATTAACTAGCTTTAAACGCATTCGCACGTTATATTTATATTTTCGAAATATATGCTTTAAGTATTATTTTCAGTCAGTCCAGTAATTTTTATTATTACAAATATACAAATCTTTATCATATTAGTATATGTACACGAATGGATTCGGTTAAAAATTTATTAGTCCAAAGATTAACATAAACCTTTATATAGAAAAATCTCTTTATTTTCATGGTTAAATTTTCTAAAATTATAATTAAAAATATATATTAATTGCTAGTAATTCCTCCATTTATTGTAACCAAACTTTCCACAACCCAGTACAATAGTGCATTACGTTTACCGATACAAAACATAACGTGCTGATAAGTCGGAATGTAAATAACACGAGCATAAATATAAATTACATAAATGACTTTGTCATTATGTGCGTTAATTAACGTCATTGAACAATTCACATTGTAATCATGTGTCGCCGTTAATTTTATTTTATCTTTTTAAATATACAATCAATTTTACTATTATATTAATATATATAAATTACGTGTCACGTTGTTTGTCCGCTATGGACTCCTAAACTACCGAACCGATATCAATAAAATTTGCACACCGTGTGTAGTTTGATCCAACTTAAAAGATAGGATAGCTTACATCTCCATTTATAACCACAATATTATTTTATTGCAAAATATTTGTTTATTATTTGGTAGTCACAATTCTAACAGATGCGCTGTGTTGAAACGTTTCACATAAGCTACAATTTAATGGCATAACCACCAAAAACGCATGGTGGTCCCCATGACTGGTGTTCTCTTACCGTTTCCCTTGAATAGTTTGCTACTATGTAATATAACAAAAACCTTAGCCACAGCAACGCTTGGCCGGTCTGCTAGTTATATTATAAAACATCATCTATCTTTTTGGCCAGTGTTGGCCTAGCAGTTTCAGCGTAGAACTCAGACCCCTGAGGTCGTAAGTTCGATCCCCGACTGTGGACTTTCCTTTTATGTGCGCATTTAACATTTGTTCGAATGGTGAAGGAAAATATCGTGAGAAAACCGGCTTGCCTTAGACCCATTAAGTCGACGGCGTGTGAAAAACACAAGAAGCTGATCACCTACTTGCCTATGAGATTGACAAATGATCATGAAACAGATACAGAAACCTGAGGCCCAGGCCTAAAAAAGTATGTAGCGCCATGGATTTTTTTATCTATATAAATTATTCAAGTTTTATTAAAATTCTCACGCGAATAATATTTGTAAATAAACTTACGGGGAAAGTTCCTGCAAGGTATACATGATGAGCAGGCGCTCCGAGCAGTGCGGGCAGTCGCTCCAAACGTCGTTCAGTGCCTGGAGTGAACACACTATCGGCGCTGCTTGAACCTGACTCCTCGCCTGTCTTGCCGCCATTCTGCATAAAATATTGAGAAGTGAGAAAACTGAAGCTCTTAACAGACACAATTCTGCGTCTGTTTTATTTTGTTTATGTAGATCACCTATGTAAGAATTTTTATGAATAAGAGGTATAAAATTAAAACAGTAGTTTATTAATATACAACGAACAAATTTATGCAGTCATAATAATAATTACAATATATATAAGTATATCTTATATTATATTATTTCTTGTGTGTGTATGGTGAACTCCTCTAAAACATATGAAATTCTTGTGTGTCAGGATCGAAGTTAGATTACAAATCACCCGGCAGATGGCAATCCAGTCCGTAACTTTCATACGGCTTGATATCCGATGTTTAAATATCAGGGGGGAGTGTGGGGGCCCTGTTAAAATTCTTGTGTCACAATGTTAGTTACCATAATCCTCCGTAACGGCTTGACCGATTTTTATCAAATAATAGTAGGTCTGAGAATCGGCTACTATCTATTTTTCATACCCGTAAGTGATAAGGGTTGTCCAACCACCCCTAACATTTTATTTTTTGGACGAAATTTTAATTTTTTTTAATGCGCCAGTAAAAAATACATACAACCCTTAATTTTCACCCCTCTACGATCAACCCCTATTTTTTATTATAGTAGATTTTCATTGAACTAAAAAAATGTTTCCTAGAAATAATATACATGACAAAACAACGTTTGCCGGGTGGGCTAGTAAAACTATAAAGATTTCTAACTCATGCCCCATCGAATGGAATGAAATGTTAATTTACCTTGGGTATAACCAAAGACAATTTCTGTCCGTGCGCACGAAGCCGTGGATTACGAGCATATCCGTTAGAATCGCGTTGCGCGAGCGGCGACACACGCTCTTGCGTACTTGCTGATTCGCCCGCTTCCTTCTCTTGACCCTTGTTACGTTGGTATTCTGAAATATATTTTAATCATGTTAACTCAATTTGATAATATAAATAAAAATATAGTTTCAGTTGTCAGTCGGATTTGTTTGGTGGAACTTTCGCGTACACGTACTTTTAGTAGAAATACTACAAAATGTCTTTTGTTATGACTGGCAGGTCACTACAATTTTGATATATAAAACTGCTTGTTCAACAAGACTTAATAGGAGTGAAAAAATATCTTTTAATAATCGATTTTTGTTAATACAACTCCTTAAGGGAACGGGCGGTAGTTCTTTTTTAAATTGTAACCTTTTACGCCCTTCGAAATGTTGAAGTTGTTTTTAGCACCGTTTCATTTGACCACCATTTTGGCAAGCAGCATTTTTTATACGGGCGGTAGTTAAAAATCTCTATCTTAAGATCTACTAAGAACTAAAATTGTAGCTTAAAACGTAAATAACTTATTAAAGCTGAAATAATGTTGTTATAAAATCAATATAAGTCCATCACACTAAATTAAAAAAAATAGCAAGGCCAATTAGTGTTTTCGCAAAACAAAATTAAACACCAAACTATATCAGCATGATTACATTCGCAGAATTAACGTTTACTGATGTTTCCGCGAAATCAGATAAGTTAAAATTTCTCGTTAATTGTTAGTTTATACATAGTTGTTTACGAGTCAATTACTATGAAATCGTCGTTAATTTTTGAATAGTTCTTTGTCTCATATTATTTAAATATTTATATAGAGAAAATCACTACAACATCAAAAACGTCAGCCGAAATTAAAACACTAAAAATAATATTAAAGCAGTGATTCAGCGATTATTCATATGAATGTAGGCATGTCATAAACTACCCACTTATATACACAATGAAATGAAACCAAGAAGCTATAAGAGCGCGCACAGACCGGGTGTTGTTGGTGAAGTGATAAAATCGCGGAGATTTCGAAACGCGCGTCGAACACGCGCTGCTACGCTCATACTTCGCCGGGACCCTTTTAACACAATATTTTAAATATATCAGCGTTCAAAAACAAACATATAATATGTATTGCTCATAATCCGAAAGTTATAGACTGCACATATACTGACATAAACCTTTTTTTGTCTTAGGACAGCAAGGTAAGAGGCATAAGATATACCATATAGTATCAATTAATTTACCTGCATCGGCAGCTAACTCGGCAACGGCTCCGCAGAATGTTTCAAAGTCAATTGTATCTGCGTTTGGTGGTAAAACGCGCTCTGCTACATCTCGGGACGCACGCGTCGCCTCTTTTAACGCATCTATTGCGCGAGCGCGTGACAACCACGCGTTTCGACCGCCAGCTGCATCGTATGCCCTTTTGAGTCGAAGAATTGTGTGGCCCAGAGAATGTCTGGGATGCGTTCTAGCGCCTCGTAGTACGGCCCGGGCGCAGCGTAAAGCAGCTGGGATGTCTGTAAAGGCGGGTAGGCCTCGCCTTTCCACTACTTCTTGTAACGTCGAACGGGCGCGAGACAGCTCTATGTACTCTCTGCAATAATTTGCACTTACTTATGACCCAAATATTTTAAATACAGTATAAACATTTTCGTGTTTAAAATTTGTACTTCATTGTTAGTTTTTCTCACTCCAACATAGGGACAAAAATTACATGAAACCACTTACTGATCTGATATCGTTTCCCTGCCGATAGCCTGATGTCTGGAGTAAGGCCTCAACACCAGCAATAGATCCCTGGGTGCAGCTGCAAGGTGTGCTGCCTCAACGCAGGCCGCGACAGCCCGCGTCTCGCTGTCCAATACGAATAACAGCGCACGCGCCTGTGCTTTAGCGCGGTGCTCGACTTCTATTAACTCTGTCGACCAGTCATCTACTTGCTGAAATAAGAAATACTTTATGTTTACACAAACTTAATAGGTCGTTCGCTATTTAATACTTTTAGTTTTGAGGTAAGCTAAGTATTGAGCTGTGCTGTAATAGGGATAACGTAGTGTACTTCAAAGGTATACATATTGTATTGGCAATTAAAATTCAACATCGTAGCGTCTTGCACATGAAAAACGTGTCAACTAGGAGGAAGAAAAGATGACCTACCAACTGTTGAATATTTGCAGCACTGATATTATTAAAACTGGACAAATCGTTTTAATATTTTCTCTTCTTTTGATAGTTTAGAATAGGATATTGATTTCAGGCGCTACAAAATAAGATTTAGGCAACGAGGAGGTAAGAAAAATATTCTCATATACCTACGTAAGATTTTACACAGTAACAATGTAAATTAGCTAACGTATTATTTCGTGATTTATCCTTATCAACATCTCATATTGATAACATAAATTATGTCGGTACAAGGTCGGACGTGATGAACTTTATCGTTCAATATGAACGTGTTTAAACCGATTTCCAAATTAATGTAATGTAATCACGTTCGGGTTAGGAATGTACGCACCTTACAATCTGGTCACGCAGTACCGAAGATATCAGACACTATATGTATGTGCAATTATTTTTTGTCACCTTACGACCTAAGGAATGTTGTATACGATTGATAGGAATACAAAATAGTGTTTGTAACTTCGCAGAACTGTTAATGTTTTTTTTTAATTCTATTGTCTAAAATATTTTGCTATTCTATCCTATATCTTAATCTATCTACATTCGTATCTAGTAATTGTAGGTTCGATTCCCTGCTACGAAATAATCGAGTCGGGTTGGTAGGCTAAGACCGTTTCACCGTGACGTGAAGGTATCACCCTAACAGCTAAGTCTTGACTAGGTAAATAATGTTTTAGTACGTGTATTTATTTGTAAATTGCCACAGGACTGTTCAAAATATTTTTATTTGTGTACCCTGAGACGAAGGACCTCAAACCAAACAATAAATATAACTTAATACTTTAAGCTGCAAAAAATTCTACTAAAAAATATAAACAACTTAAATTCATATTTCAGACTTCCCCAACCGACAAATAAGTCCAGTTCTTGTGCAAAACTAAAGAAAAGATTAAGCAGCGAGATCATGAACGTAATCGGTGGCTGCTGGTGTAGGACACTTCGTGTACATATAATTCCTCCAAAAGTTCACAGTACTTACGTTTGAGTTTGATATGGAAGAGCTGAGAACCCTGACACAGGTATTTTTTTACTAAAAAGGGTTCCCACATCTTACACATAATAATGCATATGTACTTATGATGAATAAACAATTTTTTTTTACTTACAGGATTAAAATATGTGATTCCCATTTGCTTAAGCATCGGTATAGCGATATCCGATCTCCAAGTGGTAGGGTTGCACGAGCCGCCCAAAAACACCTCGCACGGTGCTGGCGACGCCTCGCTACCTGCGCACAAAACAACCATTACTTATACTTTTCACTAGCTAAACGGTGTACCATCGAGACAGCCCATAATTAGAGAAAAATCCCAATTATGCTTGAAACACTGCCCTTGGCCGAAACTGTTTAATCAAGTATGAAAAATCTTACGTAAAATCTCGGTCGTGCCTGACAGATTTTGTATATATTTCAATAGGTACAAAATTATATTCTATCGAGATTCGTTGGGGTGTATGGCTACAACGAACGATAAAGAGCTCCATAGTAGTTGAGACATTAGCTTATTAAAAATATGATTTTTGAAATACAAAATATCGATGTTATTTTTTATGTAATTATCTAAAACTCATACAAACGTTCCGATCATCAGAGTGATCGATGTACGAACTAAGCAACATAATTATTTTGTACTGTTTTCTATTTAGTAACACGGACGTTATTGTCTTTGAAAATACTTGACAGTTCGCGTAAAGAATATAAAGAATTCACGCTAAACAGAGCTCAAAATATGCTCTTAACGATGTTTTTAATTTTTACATATAGAGGTCGGCTGCTGCTCCAGTGACATCATCCATTACTACGCACTACGTTCATTATAATAACAAGTTAACGCGATAATAATAAAGATATTTTTTTCTTATAATATTTCATAATACAAGAATCACTTTTACATCTGAATATTTTAACGTTAATTGTATGTTTTTGCATTAGACTATTACGAAATGCTGTACGTTATTCATGCAAGTTAAACTAATTAAATATTTAAAAACACTTCGCCAAATCAAAACGAATTCTATACCGATAATTATAAAAGAATATTGTTCTGAAAAATAGCAAAAGTGATGACAGACTGCTACTAATTTTAAGGCGCGTAAAACGTCAGAGCACTTTTTTATATCAGAGGTGGAAATACATTTGAACATACCCTGTACCCTCCAGGCTCTTTGCGAAGAAGAGCACTGAGTGAATAATTACAAGAATGAGGCTCGGAATTCTACCATTACTATTAGAAAATCGTAATTTTATCTGATAAAATTTATTTCCAGTATGTTCTGATTGACAGATAGAAAGTGACCTATAGAATTTCAAAGGTGAACTAAAGAGAAATAGCATACGTAGGTGTTGTAATTATAAGTATAGGATGTTATCACGTGTGTAGCCCACGCTTTATCCAACAAATTCCGCATCTAACCTAGTAACCTCTACGTCACAACTACATATAGTTGTATAAGGAAGGAAATATCCATAACACAGAGTACCTCTTCCAATGTAATAAATTCCTATCCATTTTACGTCAATACAGTGGATGAGCAGTTTTGAAATTAGGGATTATCGGAAATCCGTATATAGCAGTATAGTAGTTCCACAATATATGTAGTTATGGAAGACAGAAAGAGCAGTTTTAAGAGTCTGGGTATCATCATCATTGTCCAACTTCATGTCATCTTAATGCGATCATGTAATCTACACACGAATTGTACTTCCGAGTGATACATTGGTTTATAATTCTTCCTTAATTCAGTTTTTTGATGGGACAGGAAGCAAACGGCAAGCTCTTTGAATAAAGTAATAACCGCCGTCTATCAACACCTGCAACGCCGGGTGGTAGCGGGTGTGTAGCCGACCTTTCAGGGAATGGTCACACTCTTACTGTATGTAAGGTACCCTTTATCTGTATATAAGTATAATAATTATATATACATAACTAAGTTTAAAACAGCGATGTTTTGCACACTTTTTCTTTTAGTTATTGTATTATGAGGTCTTTTAATTCCGTTTGTGTAGACAGACGTACTTCCTGCATATGCTAGATCGCATGCATGCATCGCCTTTTCTCGGTTATCCAATCGCTTTAGAACTCCTGATGTAAATCCCGGAACTAAAATAAAATCGTTTTTGGGTTTCTCAAACACCTCGTCCGCTGCTTTTGGCCGGGCCCCTCTTTTTCTGTTTTGATCTTTAAGTCCGGAGATATTTGAATTTATTTTCGTCTATTTGCTGTCGCTTCGCTATATGTTCGCAGAGCGAGTTCACAGTAGCGATGTATATTTCGATGTATAGTGATATATTATCCTATATATTATATATTTTATTTTAATTTCGCCATTATCGAAATCCGACCGAAATAATTTTCTTACGTTACCTGACAATTGATATGATAAAATTTAACAAATTTCCGATCAATTATAAAGTCGAGGGCAGAATTGTATTGCTTCCTCCTGGACGAGAATTAGGTTCAGAACTGAGCCATAGCAGTTATGGTAATAAATTAGACTATAATTAAACTCGCAGGATTCAAACGATACGCAATTATTGAATGGGACAGTTAATTGTTAACAATTATGCTGTGGCGTCTTGAACACGCAACTAATAGGAACAATAACTGTTAGCTGAATTCCAGACATACCTAATATATTGTCTATTCCGGGTCCACAGAGCGAAGAGATTTACAGAGGTATTTAAAATTGAGTTCCTAGTTCGTTTATTATTTTAGAATCTGTATTATGATAACTTGAAGAGAATTATAAAATATCACTATAATTCGATTTTAGTTTTTTTAAGTGATTATCATTGCAGGCATCGAAAAACCTTATAGCGCTGCTAATTGAAAGTTATTTTGTTATTTGTCTGACCAATATAGGATCTCACTGAGCACACTTCGATCACAATTCTCTAATATTTTTCTAAGCGCAAAATTAACTCTTTTGGCAGCCTCCTTTAGGGGTAAAGTAGAACTCTCTCCGGAAGACATGTTAGACGAATATAAGTAACTAAAAATAGATGTGACTAATATGATGATACACCTTAATTTAGAAAGTAAGGTGAATGCTCCATTCAAGTCGTGGTGTCCGTAATGATTGACGAGTTTTGGCGTGGGCTAGCACGAATTCATTCTACATAAAATATACACCTACATAGTGATCGACCACACCACCAAATTTAGTATGTACTTTAATAGAAATCTAACTATATTTTCAGACTCTTAGATAATTATGAAAACAGATTTTTTTTAAAAGGCCTGTAATTTAAAATTACTGATTTATTTGTATCATTATCAACGTAATTATTTCTTCACAAATTGCACAAGGCTGAATAAAAATAGCTATTATTGATTTCACATTTAACGCGGAAGTAATAATAATTTATAGTAATAAAACGCCACAAGCGATTAGCTTATTGAGAATGAAATGTGGACATCGTATTTCGGTCCGACATCCAGTGCCAAATGTAAACAACTAGTCAACAAACATATGGAGCACTTCACATCGCACAATACACCAATTGAAGTGACAATCACTGTCGTACGATTGTACTAGCACATTATTTTGTAAACAATAGTACCATTACTTGATACTTGTAAATGACTACTAACTATTAAACTTTGCTTGTTTATAGAAATTACTGTAGACGCACAGGGCACGATCATGGTGGTAGGCGGCATTGTAGGACACTCGCGCGACGCGCGCTGCTCCGTCTGACGGCCGGCGGCCAACTGACTTCCCTTCCAGTTGTAGCCAACAATTCCGCATTAAAATAATATGTTATATTGCAAAACGACTGCAAAATTATGTCTTAATACGTGCTAAGACAATTGCTCGTAGTACTATGCTACGTACATTAATTACGCACTCACACGAGTAGTAAATACTACACACGTACTAAATCATCCAATTGTATTCGTTGTTTTAATTGTGTAATTATTCGAATTTTAAAAATGCTTCGACCAAGCTGTCATCTTACGAACTTACGCTATGTGAAAAATAATTGTAGCACTAGAATTCGGGGACTAAAGCTTGCGGGGAATTACATTACTAAATTAGTGGAATGCATGGGAAATCAGTTTCACGAAAGTAGTTACGATATATGCGAAAGTAATTTCGTGAAATAATAAATGTCGTGAAATCCTCAGTATCGCAGTAACCATGGCCTCATCAGCATCAAAGCTTTATTTTTCTATATTCAATGTAGCTAAAGAGTTGCTGCGTTTTTTAGCAACTGGAAATAGTTTTAAGTCTTTAACATAAGAATTCAGGGTGGCATCATACAGCACAGGCACTTTCGCGATACTAGTTTCACGTCGCATCTCCATCATAAAATAAGTTGCGTTTTGAATTACACGTGAAACTGTTGGTAAAAATAATGTTACGAAATTAATTTCATGCCACTAATTTCGTTATGTAATTCCGGCTTAAGTGTATGTGTTTTATATCTCGAGTGCCTTAATATTTTACGACGCATTTACTATAAAACCATATTTGGCAATAATAAGTTATATCTTAAATAATAACAATCAGAAAATGTAAACACGTCGAGTCTTTATTGTCTTCCTAGTGATAAGGAAGTCTGAATGACAATGATTTGTTTGTCAGCGGTTATTTTAACATTATAATCTTGTGCTAAATATATTATTTTAAACCAAAATCCAGAAACACTGGTTTGACTATTCATCCTACTCATACAAAACAATAAAGGTATTTGCATTTATTTAAAATTTCACATTCGCGTCTAAACGAAGATTAAATTTAAGAATTCCTTTTTAACCCTAAAAACTTTGTTTAAATATTCATAGCGTCAGTAGAAGGGATTAAGTAACCTAAAAAAAACCTAAACTTTATTGTAAAATTAGTTTTTAAACGATCCAGTTTAAACTTTATTAACTAACCAAGTCGACTGTGTTAGCGTGCAACCTTTTGCAATTTTTATACAATAATATTTTCTCGAAAATTAAAATACCAGCCTATTTTTATTAAACCTCACATAACCCGAATGCAATTATTGGAGACGGCATCTCCATTCAAACGGTTGACATGCTCAGACGCATCGTAGCCGCGTAGCGCTTCCGTACTCCCATTATAGCGTTACGGAAGACTCAGGAAGGTCGCGGCTGTCACTTATTTATATCATTAGATAAATCTTCATAGTTTTCAAACCATAAAAAATTTAATATTATAAGTGTATTCAAATGAAGCTTCCGTGTGGGTAGCCATATGGAAAATTAGCTTAAACAAATTATTTTAATTTTAGATTCGAGTATGATATATGCTTTTAATATATACCGATACAATAATTTATATACTTACGACAAATATATTTATATAAACTGGTCCACATAAAATGCGCTTTCCGCTTAAGTTTTTACCATATCTATATAATTACATCACTTCCTATATACGTCGTCTTATTTCAGAAGAATGTCGAACCGGAATTAATAAATGACCTACACTAATAAGGAACTAATCCATGGGACGTGTGTCATCAGAATTCCGAATAAAATGACGGTATTTTTTTTATAAAAGTCATGCTTATGATTCTGCGCAATATTAAATAGATTACACAGGACATCCGACCCACAAAATACCAAAGCATTTAGAACACAATATATATTGTATTATTTTCATAGATTATAATAAAATTGTTAAGAAGAGGCAAAATAAAAAACACCATCCGTATCACCTCTACGTCCGTCGTTTTTGCCGCTCACCATCGTTATGTGAAACCAGCTGCCCACTGAAGTATTTCCGAACCAATTCGACTTAGGGATCCTTCAAGAAAAGAGCGTAGGTACCAATTCTTGAAAGGCCGGCAACGTACTTGCGAGCCTTCTGGCAATGTAAATGTCCATAGGCAGCGGTTTCACTTCCTATCCTGCCGTTTACATAAAAAAAAGTTTCTATGGTAAAACTAATTTATAAAAATGCTTTAGGACTATCGATAATTGAGTGTTCAGACTAATATTCTTTATTTGTACGAGTAACAATAAAACGTTTTATGGACGGTTGACGTGAATATCGCTATTAATAAACAAAGATTCACATTGAATGACGCAAAACGCTTTTCATCTCTCACTCTTCCGCTGTTTAATTCCAAGTCCATTGTTGACTGTACTAATTTCCAAGTCGGCGCCGCTTTATCAATAAACATGTGGTGGCAACCTTTATTGGTACACAAATAAATCATCATGATTAAGGGCCCAAAGTAATATAAGGCGCGTACTCAACGGTGACCTTAGTATCGGATGAGGCCACTAAGTTGGGCACGGATTAAGGGAAACTGTTTCCTGTTTTCCGTCCATAGGTGGATGGGTCTGTTGGGTTAACGTCTAACCCCGACCCCGAAACTCTCCACGTCACTTTAATAAGTTGCCCCGACGGCGGAGTATATAAATGGATTTCTCCACAATAAAAAAAACCCCTAAAAGAATCGCGAAGGTTTTCGTTTGGCAGTGTCTACACTGTGTATATTAGAGAATAGGGGAGGGGCATATCCTTGCCACAAACTTGTCTATGAAGATTCATGGAGATCCAAAAGAGCAAGATAATTACCACAATCCAAAAGCATGAAAATATTTTCTATCTATCTATGACACATATCAGAGTATAATATAATAAGGCTATCATCGTAGCGACACCATTAAATTTATATGTAATTAGGTGCCAATCACTTCCTCCACGATCGGAATATATCTTAATATATATATTTCTTGTGTGCGTGTGTATGTGACTGAACTCCTCCTAAACGACTAGACCGATTTTGATGAAATTTTTTGTGTGTGTTCAAGGGGATCTGGGAATGGTTTAGATTCACAAATCAGCCCGGCAGATGGCACTGCAGTCGGTACTTTCATACTTTGCTTAATATCCTAATCGCTTTAAATATCATGCAGGACAACGTCTGTGGGGTCCACTAGTAATATATAAAACTATATGTTAATTGTAAATACGTATGTATCAGTGTATCAGAGTAAACAAGATATGCTCGGTTATTACGTCAGCTTCATATGGAATAAATAGTGTATTGTTTATGACTTCAGGATCCGTTTACTGAATTATTTACGAAATTAATTACGAGTATTTATGTTTAATATTAGACCAAGATAATTTAAGTATGTTGAGTTCATTGAGACAACATCTTTGATTCTATACGTTAGTAGCGCAATCTATATTTCAGTAGAGGCTTTTGTTATGTCCTTTTTACAATCTTTTTTGGTTCGTGATAACAAACAATAATATGATTATATTTAATTTTATTAGTTGGCAAAGTTAGAAACTTGGGTATTAGGATAGTTAGATATTAGGGAATATAAATTATTTTATAATTAATTTGCTATGCGAATAACCCTTAATTTTCAACCCTTTACTTCTCATTCTAAAAAACGCTATCAGTACTGTCATAATCTCTCACTAGAGCAAAACAAGTTTTCTAGGTCCGCCGTATACAAACATGATATCACATACAAATAGTCTCAAACAGCACAATTTTAAATTCATAAACGTGGAAAATGTATTTTTTACTGGGGCTTCCCTGCAGCGATGCAACCTCCAATCCGATTCAAGTGGATTAATTCAAGTAGGTTACGACCGTATACAGGTTGTTTTAATGGATCTAAAGCCTTTAGTAAAATATCTAATTGATGAGTAAATTATAAATGCATGATCACGGGGTGCGTATATTTGTGGATTAGTACCGTGCGGAAAGTTAGTCATCATATAATTTGTGTAAACGCCGTCTCCCATCGACCTCCAACATCAAACAAAGACTTTTCATAATTTAAATATATATTATTTACGACACGTAAAGTGCAGCAGATAAGCTTCACTTGTAAAATAGAAATATCTCAAAGAAAATACTTATTGTGGTAGGGGAGCCCACGATGCTAAATGGGGATTTACTCGAGCGTCGTAGAGACCTATTAGGATGCAAAGCTTAGATGATAAGAAGAAAAAAATGTTATATGATATATACCTTTTCATCGGTGGGGGAAGCGGCTATAGATTGTTAAATATGTAAAAAAAAACTGTTGCATGGACATCCTCGAGCGCGTCAGATATTGATAGCATCAATGCCCTACGTATTTTTAATAATGTACGTATGTTAATCTGATCGTTTGCATGATGCGGGTGGTTGTATTTAAGGGTTGAAAATGAAAAAAAAATAAAAATTATCGAGCGCGTCAGATTTTCTAAGGGAGTGTTAAGTGCACCAAAAAAAGGCTCTCATTCACTAATCTGACGATTTCGATGGGACGCAAACCCACGGCCATTTTCATAATTTGCAAAAAAAAATCGCAATTTTGAAATACTCAAGCGCGTCAGATTAAGATATATGTGGTTCATCTTTATGTTCTAAACGTACTGTCTTATAATCTGACGATTATCTAGAGGGATTCACCTGATCTGACAAAAAAAATTTAGAAAAACGGTTCACCTAAAGGGCCATCCCTGCAACTTCCCGCTAATTCCATTCCTGGGCGCTTAAAATTGATATTTTGAGTTCGCTGAGTTCAAAGAAATAATATTTCTATGCATTTGAGCTCTCCCAGCTCGAAAGTCTGATAGAAGTTTCATAGAACACTATTTTTTGGAATTTTCAAACCGCAATAACTTTTGAATGGATCAAGCAATTTTCACGCGGTTGGCGGCATTCGACGCAGTTTTATCATCTTCATAAGTAATTTTGCAATTTTAATTGATCGAACCACAAATTTCGGAGTAATCCCGAAAAAACAATTTTTCGGGTTTCTTTCGTTCACGATATCTCTCGAACGAATCAACCGCTTTTGACCAGCTTGGTGGCGATCGATGTGGTTTTTCAAGCTCAAAGGCGGATTCGTTTTTGCAGTTGATCGATACAGAAACCACTTAAAAAAAAATATTTCTTATTTTTTTAAGATTTGTCAAAATTTCTCAAAATCTATCGGTCCGAATCGGTTCAAATTCACAGGACATGTAATTTTGAGGGAAATATTTAGAACGCCGTTTAGTAGATTCCGATCGGTTTAAGGAAATGTAGGCATCACGCAGCTGCACGCATTTAACTTTATCGACGAATTTTTGTTATTTCGGCTTGCGGAAATCGTCAGATTATATATTTTTCATTATTCTTGAATTATTTCCTTCAAAATAAAAAAAAAATTAGCTACGCTCGAGAATGTCGAGATGACGTTTTTTTTTACAACTTTGTTGCCCTCCCCTTTTTTTACGTCACTCTCAAATTGTCAGATTAGTGGAATATACACTATTTAGGATGTAAGTTAACTCACCCTACCTTAATCTGACGCGTTCGGGAATTTCTGATGGTCAATTTTTTTTTACTAATCTGATCCTGTCTCCTTCACGGGCGGCCTTATATATGGGCCTCATGTTTTGTGGAGGTACTTAACCGGGTACAAGGTATCCCCCTATATATTAATCTGCCGCGCTTTAGTAAATCCCGAAATCCCCTCTTGGGCTCCCCTACCATTGTAATGTCCGATCCTAATGGAAACGCTAGGCGAGGTTTGTATAATTTTAATGAATTTTCGCAAGTCATAAAGATAGTAAACAGAACTTGTCAATACGTAAAAAGATATTAAGTCTGGAATACTAGATTTTTCGAAATAACATAAAAAAAACGAGTTGACCCGAGCGATAACGAAAGTTCGTCTCTGTACGTTGAGAGCAAACAACGTACGAGAGGACGTTGAGATATTTGCTACCGCGGCTAATAAATGAACCCAGTCAGTTATTAGATAGCTTTACATTAACCGACATAAAAAGTAAATTAAAAAACTACTTTTATATGCATATTTTGTCGTGCTCCGAAACAAGAATGCTATGATTACATTTACCACAATAGTTTTCTAATATAACATATCATGATTTTATTGTATTATTATGTAAAATTAGTACTTTAAAAAAATTACTAAATGATTTCAAAAGTGTTGAAATACAGAAATCGATTAGATTTATACCGATACGTTAAAAAATCGTATACAGATTATGAAATAGCTGCTTGCTTGCTTTATGCAAAATACGTTTAATAATTAACAATAAATTATTGGATTTACGTTCCCTAATTGCCATCATTTCATTAAATCTGATAAAAGACCTGTGGCGCTGCAATCTTATATGGGTCTTAGCCTCAGATTGCATCCTTCTGTCTGACACATGTCGTTGATTTTTGTTTCACCGAGCGAGTATAAGATGCGTCTAAGGCTGCTGCCTCGAATTTTGCGGGCAGCGGGGCGGCGGCGGCTGCGGCGGCGGGCGATTGCACCTCTCGTTACCCGCCCTCGCGCCGCTGCCACGCCGCTGTTTTCGAGAACAGGTCCATTTGATTTTACGCATAAGATCCTGCCACTCCCGCGCCGTCGCCGCTGCCGCGGCCGCCCCGCTGCCCGCAAAATTCGAGGCAGCAGCCTAAGACCTACCACCTTAGTGATGAGAGTCCCACGTTGAAGCCATTAGGCCCACACTACTTTTTACTTAATATTACATGGATATACGTTATATAAATATAATTGCTTGTGAGACAGATATATTTAGTTGCACACTGGCTGAATTCACTATTATAATTAGTTATAATAAAAAGGTTTACTTTAGTTTTTCCTTCTTTTGTTTATATTGTGTTTAGTATTAAGTTACTGTAAAAATAGGAAATAAGAAAAAAAAATAAATGTTAATCGTAATAGTAATCTCTCAGAAAAAGTATGTTCTCAAAAAATTAAAAATTATTATTAATATTTATATCAAATTTATACACATATTCGCGTTAGATGGCAAATGTATAGAAGTTCACAGGTTCTAACCTAACCTAACATTAGTTGTTAAATAGATGATTAATAAGACGTTATTTACCCTAATCAGTGAATCACGTAATGACAGCATAGTTGATAAATTGTGCTAATGAAAATAATATTGAAATGTCAAATAGAATATTATTTACCTTAAGGGAAACGGAATTATAATTACTAATGCTCATTAAATTAACCTCAATAAGTATTTTGCAATGAAATGAAAGCTAATTAGTGCATCTTTTAATTGTTAGTCTGGTGTCAAAGATGAACTTTTCACATCTAATAAAACCTTACATCTGCATGCAAACTTCTGTTGCTTCTCTCAAAAAGAACACTTATGTTTTGTAATTCGTCGAAATTACTTAGGAAAATTTTCACCAACCCACTCTACAATGAACAGCCTTATACTTTTTGTCGACTTCTAAGAAAACGCGCTAAACTTGTCACCCAGTCTTTTGTATGTAGTTTTGCGTTTAATAAAGGAATACGTTAAAAATATGGCCAAAGTCACTTACCATTAACATGTTTACAGATATCCTTCTCTCTTAGCTCTTTGTCGACACTCCATACGGGCGACTCAGGTTTATTTGACGTCCTGCGAAATGAAAAAACTTATTAACTTGGGTGTGACATATCAAGAATGTTAGTAATCCATGAGATAGAAGGGAATATAAAGAATATTTATAAAATGACTCCGCTTACGCCCGACTTACATACACAATCGTAATTTATCGTATTAAGATTTAAGCTAAAACAGAGTTTCGACAATTAAGGTGCAATGTTCTAGGATGTTCCGGTCGTGCAAAAATGCGTGAACAATCCATGACCAATATTTTATGCGAGGTCAACGCACGCTGCAGCTTGTGCAGGTTCAAGACCGGCTAAGCCGTGCTGAGCATTGGACGTCATCGACAGAATTATATTTGAGTATCGAGGGCACTAATTGTGGAGTTATATTATACGGTGTATATATAAAATAAACAGGTATTATAAAAACCCTTTGGAATATTTTTGTTTATATCACTATCGTATAAATTATATATACAATAAAATAAATGATAAATACAATAAAATACAATGTATAAATACAATGTAAAAGTAATATCATTTTTTTTAAATTGCTTACATCTTGATAATATCCAATACCTAGTGATGCGAAATACATATTGGCAGGCCGATGTAAATAAACTTGATCATATATTTTTATGCGATCAGATATGAATGATAAATTTCATCTCAACAATCTTAGCCAAAATGATAGGCTTTTCTCGGAAACAGTGCTAATTTTCGTAGTAAATTGATAATTTTTGACTGTATATAGAATTTCCCTGAGTCATAAAATTTGCTAAAAGCGGTCTCGTACTTAGGATGCTTACATATTTTATTGCATCAGTAGTCGAACATTTTCAGGAAAATCTTACATGCACCAAACCACAAAATACATAAATAAGGATTAAAGGGTGCCCCCTAATACGTAGCGGAATAATGTAGGTTCCGTGACATGTTCTGGCGTATTAGTTGTGATATGAAACGTTACATTATATGGACAATAACCAACCAAAATCGAGTAATGTCGACGTTCTAGGTTTATATATTACATGGATATTTACACTGTATATACCAAATAGCTAGGAGTCGAGAAAGAGTTCCACTTACTTCGACTTAATACCCTTACACTTTTATTTATCTCTACCTACGAATCCTCTTGTTTTTGTAAAACAATTACTACCAGTAAGCTTTAAGGCTTTAACAAAGATTACGACAACTTAAGATTGACAACGCTCTCACGAACGTTATAATATGTGTGTATACCCTGAGTCACTTCATAACGTACGGTACCAGGCCACACAAATTAGTATCATAAATCTGGCAATATAAAAAAAGCGTAATTTTTTGTATGTTAATCCACATATAGGTCATGGGCGCTATAACATTCCTTATACAAACTAATATTTAGTGCAGGTCTAAAATCCAACACTAAACCTAATAACAAAAGAGCGAATAATTAACTTTAGGTGATTTTTAAAGGCTGTGAGGCTTGGAAGGTAATCATGAAAGAGGAGCAGAAGCTACTGGTGGCGGAATGCTGCGTAAAATCCTGAGGTCGGAGGAAGGAGAGCGGGTCATGGAGGTACTGCTGTACCGGCAGAGTGGAGGATGTGCTGCAGCTGAAAGCTAGCATTTGGCGGGAGGCAGGACAGGACATGAAGCGCTGGAAGTGAAAGTGGTTCAGCGGATTGAGTGAGTGATTTTTAAATCAAAGATATAATATGTTATATATACTTACGATCTGGTCTGCCTGGAGCACCGTCGCAACTCAGCAGCGAAGACACAAAACTCCCCAAAAGTGAGGATCAGGGATTTCCGTCGAGCACACTGGCGCGCACATACCAGCATCTCAAAAACTGTCAACAAGATTGTACAGATTATAACATTTGCGTCAAGTTATTAGTACCACCAGACGCGCCGAATTTTCTTATATAAATATTATTACAGGCTAGGGGATCGCATAGAAAACGCCGTAGATCTCTTCAAGGGTTTATTTTTTAAATGAATCAACGAGGAATTTGTTTACACTAAAAAGCAGCAAACTAGGCGCAGAAATATACTAATTACCACACACAAAATACAGTCACTAGTTACTTTAATTAGGCGCACTTCACACGGTACTTTATCACTTGTCTTCACTATTCGCAACTTTACCTTTTCGACGTTAATCTCTCGGAATCGCACTTAAAACTGAATTTACGGCTCGCGTTTCGGCTGGCTTATATACCCCAGGGAATAATCTTGAACGATATTCGAGAACTTTCTAGACAGAAGTGGTACTGAGTAGCTGGTCTATCCTTATCGCACAATTCTAGAACGTACGTACTCTTTATATCTTTCGCACATCGCTCCTTGTCGTACGGCGTTCTAGAATGTCCTGTTTGGCTTCGAGAAGGTTCCGATCTTTTCACTATTTCGCGTATCATTTCGCCCTTGTCTCACACCTAGAAAATTCACTCTAGATTCATATTATCCTTCATCAAAAGTGTATAACCAGTCCTGAAAACGCCTGAAAACGGGTTTCCTGAAACGGTACCATTCTGAACTGTACAACTACACTTTTTCTGAAAGTACCTGAAAAATGAAAAAATGTTCAGCCTACTAAAATCGAGAGAAACATCATGCAAGTTACAATTTTCTAATATGTGATTGACACTCTCCTGTAACAGTCAGAATTTACATTTCAGCTTGCTGAAACCGATTTTAACTTGTGGAAAAATCGAGAAACAACAGGCAACGCATCTTCGTAACACTAAACCCTCCTTAGACATGCTAGTCTCGACCATCATTACTCCCTTTATAGAGAGCCAATCGATTTCTGTGAACGACTTTCGGTATGCCCCTTGAACCACTCAATATTTTAATCCGATAAGTAACGTCGTTAATCTTTGTAACTATCGTTTTCAGTCAGCTTTGAGCTTATATGATTTTCCTTTGCGTTTTGGGATATGGACTCGCGAGCCTTCTTTAAATTCTATGTGATTCGTCTTCCTGTCATATCTAATCATCGTAGTCTCAGTTGTTTTTGACTTTGTGATGCTCGTACGTGTGTCTCTTTTTTAATGGCTGTGACTAGTGAGTTTTGCCAAGTGCCTTTCTAAAGTTTTGATTAAAGCGTTCCACGAATCCATCTGATAGTGGATGTAATGGAGTAATCCGCGTCTTATGAATTCCCATTAATCGGCATACTTCCTGAAATAGTAGAGACTCAAAATTTCTTCCCTGATCACCGTGCATCTCCAAGGGTACTCTAAATCTAGAAAATACTTCATTTACAAGTATCTCAGCTACTGTAACTGCCTTTTGATTGGGAATAGCGAACACTTCGCAACTAAAGAAAATACATACTACCCATGATGTACTTATTTCCATTTTCGGTTAACGGAAATGGTCCAGCTATGTCAACTGCTATGCATTTGACATGACAGATTTGATACTTCCGATCTTTCCTCACTTTCGCGTATCATTCCGTCCTTGTCTCACACCTAGAAAATTCACTCTAGAATATCCATCATCATCATCATATCATCAAAAGGGTATAACGAGTCCTGAAAACGCCTGAAAACGGGTTTCCTGAAAACTGTACTACTCTGAAATGTACGACTACACTTGCTCTGAAATTGCCTGAAAAAAAAATGTTTCAGCCTCCTTAAAACGGGGGAAACATTATGCAAATTACAATTTTCTAGTATGTGATTGACCCTCTTCTGAAACGGCCATAAAAAACATTTCATCTTTCTGAAAACGTTTCTAACTTGTGAAAAAATCGAGAAACATTACAATCAACCCATCTTTCGTAACATTATTAACGCCTGACGTGAGTGTGTCAGGCTTTAACGAACGTATGGTAGAGCGACAGTATTCGTATGTCGATTTGTACGTATAACTCAACAAAGGGCTTCCAGGAATGTATTGAGGAAAATTTAAAGAATCACAAAGCATTGTTGGCCTAGTCGCTTCAGCGCACGGGTCTCAACCCGGATACATCTGAGGCCCAGGCCTAAAAGGTTGTAGTGACAACGTTTTTTTTTAAAGTATTATAGACTGTTAAACATAGATTAGTGCTATATAAATATCTACTCTTCTTTAACTATTTTAATATTTGTTTGAAAAATATACACAAATTATTAGTACGTAGATTATGATTACGAACAATCGTGTCGTATTTTTAACCGACAAAAGTTACAGCATTTTTATGTGCATATTTAACACATAGTAAACTCAGTACCATTACTTAGCCCGGATATACCTAGTAATAAATAATTAGAATATTATTTAATAATTACAAAGCGTATTACGTGATGACTATTAATAAAAGTGACCTCAGTTATCTGACGTCTCTATTTAATAATTAACATTTTTCAAGTAGTTTATAATTCAAGTCTTTTATTTTGTTTGCTTGACTTAAATTTATTCGATAATTAAAATCTATTTATGTAGATGACTTTTTAAAATATATTTTTATTCCATAATTATATATGAAAGCGCTAAAATTGCTATTTTACATGAAAGAGAATGCTCATATAATGCTTATTCAAAGAAAAATAAGCGTAATTACTATTATTATAAATTTGTGTATTTTGTATTGACATCATTTGTTATCTATGTCCTTTAGTCGCACACATAATGGTAAAACTGTAGACATTTTTATTGTTAGCTACGAAGTTTTTTAAAGTAAATTTTAACGGTACTTAAGCGTCAATTTAGAGCATTTGTGGTTTCAGCATGCGATTCTCAAACCTGTGGTAGTGTGTCAGGCACATAAGACTGAAGCATCTACTTGTCTATTAAGTAATATAAATAATCACCGAATTGATACAGAAATCTAAGGCCCAGCCCTAAAACGTTGTAGCGCCACTGGTTTGTTTGTGTTAATACAAATGATATAAAAAATAAAGAATTCGTTTCCCATTTATCTGATACTATTACTACTATCAAGCTCAATTTTAGAAGACAACTAATCTTAGTCGAAACTTAGCGCGAACTTTGACCTCCATATGTAAAAATCTAATAAATTTTTGACACACCCCCCCTGTCAAAAGCGTATTGGATAGCGGAAGAGATAAGTGTCGACTCATAATCTTACCCTTAAACAACTGAGTACACTAGTCTCAATATAAAATTATGTGTCGACAATACCTACAAGAATACATGGAAAACTTGTAAAACAATAAGCAATAAGGATGTAAATAATGGCTTTAATCAAGAAATCAACAAGATTTATGTGACAGGCTTGATACAAGAGGTGTAACCCTTGTAAATTGTTTTATGTGCAATTTTAAATTATTGTACAGTCTGAGATAAAATCACCGCAATTCTAAGATTCCTCTGATTATTATTATCTGATTTATAACAATAGTTTGTTTAGTTGAGGCCCTATCTATCGAAAACAAAAGCCTTTTGCAATATAACGTGACGATATATTTTATACAAATTTGATTTCGTTAAGTATCCTATACGAATATGTACTCGATAATCACTGTAATCTTTGGCAGCGCACCGTATCATATAAAAATTGTCTCCGATGACATTAGGGAGCGTTCAAGTATTACGTCACGCAATTTTAGTCCCATGTAACGCGCCGTAACGTTTTTCTGTACCCGAGTATAGTAAAACTTTCGTGACCACCTAGTGGCTCTTTATACCTAAAAGTTACTATTATGTGTCGTAAAGTACCTACTGGAAAGTAGAAAATAATATTAACAATAACGGCTTAATTCAATCCCCGCCCCGCATCGTAACGTTTTACAAAAATTCGTTACGTAATACTTACAAAAAATACAATTATGTAATTGGTAAAACATCATTTTTTTAGCAACCAATTTTATGGTCAAGTTGCATTCCGACATCGGCCTCCCGTATTTTAGCCCATTCTGTTCTGATCAATCTCTTTGGAGGATCATCTGTCCATCTTTTTACTTAACGTTCCCTCTTCTTTTTGACTTTCCTTGCATACCCTTCTAATACATCTCAGTCCTTTTCTCTATTTTGCTTCTTATAATGAGCCTTGTACATATATTTTAAACAAATTTTCCGACTTCAAAGACTTCAGATTTAAGAAAGTATAAGATAAAAACTTTTTTAAGGGCAGCAGCATCACCTTGATGGCAGGATGTCTTCCACAGTCAGTTTCATAGGACAAACTCGAACTAGCGAACTGAAGAATCGATTGCCGGGGGATTTCTTCCCTAGGAGATACGACCTTCAATTGTTTAAAGAACAAGTACTCCTCCCACGATGAACCCATTTAAATCTTGACTTATTAATCTATAGCTTAATAATCACATAACATTGTGGTATCATAAAAATAATTAACGATTACAAACCACAATAATCCAACGTTGATGTATTGATAATAATTGTGTAACTTCTGAATCATGAGTGACGTCCTTATCTCGTTCCATCGATGAATGTTCTTCGAAACACATTAGGGTTAGAAATATCAAGAATTAGATGAGTAAACTGATAATTACAGCTGTGGATGACGTTATTATACCTAAACCTTTATAACAAAAGCTGAACAAAAACTTTAAAAGTGTATTGAGGTTAATATATATTACAGTATTAAAGTACGAGTAAGAGCTTGCGAATGTAGTTAGCAAAAGGCAATTATTAGCTTAATAAGCACACGCGACCGTTACGACGGAATTTACATATTATATGCATTACTGAATAAAATATTAGAGATTATATATATTAGGTGACAAATTGATCTAAAAACTGTTAGCTTTATATAATATTATTCATGAAAACTATTAAGTGACTCGAAGATGGTTTCAATTTTACACTAAATTATTTCGTTTTGTTATATTAGGTACACTTTTTTAGTATACAACTTACAACTAATAATTTAGATTAGAAAAGAGCAGTTTTTGAAGTATCTTCGAATATATGAACAAAAAAAAGGGAAAATTGAACAATGTATGATCGCCAAGCTTAATCAACACAATACTTACCTATACATTACGAATGCACTTTTTTTTACGTATATTTCAAAACTATTTAAATAATATTTAATGTACCGCAAGTCTAATTACAACGATAGCGCTTGAATTTTTATTGTAGTTGACGACACACACTACAACATTAGTTTTATTAATTATAAATAGAAATTAAATTTAGAGAATCACAAAATTTTCCTAATAACACTTACTTAACAATATAACGAATATTAAAAGCAATACTCACCCTGAGTCTTAGTAGGATATAGTTCTAAGTCGTTGAAGAGGCTCTGCACGATGTAGGCGGGCGCGGGTTGGGCGGGCGGTCCCACGCGGCACTCCCAGGCGTTCGCCACCTCCCTGCAACAAAAACACATTGATCATGTACACGCATTACAATCCTTTATAAGTGCACAAATGACACATTATATTCGCACTTATTATGAGGGTACTAAATGTCAAATTAGTTTTTGAGTGCAAATTCGATGTGATCAGCAGTAATTGTATCATCGTAAGCACGTATTAAAACATACATACATATCGAGACCGGCTTAGCTTATGTACTTAGTATGGTAAATGATTATCTTATTTTTAGTCTTAAAACTAAAGCCTATTTCGTTGTATTTATATAAAATTAAATGTTATAAACACGTTTTTCAAATTATTTACATAATTATTGGTGGATTCAATAATATTCCTATAATAGGTTTATTTTTAATATAATAAAAACAATGAAGATCCTCAACACGTGATAACGATTAACATAAGACAACCATATATGGTACATTATATCGATTATGCAAATTAATAATTCTTAAGCGTGCGCGATAATTTTACAAGCATGCATAAATAATAATTTAACAAGAGCAAATATGTGAATCTAATAAATGTCAGGATCTACGCAAACTAATTAGTCTTTACACATTCTATTAAAATGTGTCTTTTTATATATTACCTTTGAAACATTTCACGAGAGCTCACTTTGCATAACTTTCCTACGCTTGGAGCGCGCTACTAGGTGTTTTGTGATGATGCTTATTGTACGAACTATGGGTTATTACTGGGTACCCAGACATAACAATCTGCTATCATGTTACTGTAAGCAAAGGGTCCATGCATTCCCACGTGAAAGCAATACGGCGTATGTCATAGGTTTCTTGTAACGCCCCGTAAGAACGCCGCCTACGCACGAATCGTATCACGACGGCCCACGTTTATCAAAATAGTACGTAATATTAATATTTAAATAACACAATTTGTTTACGTTGACGATTTGTTACGCTGATATAAGAGTACGTGAATGTCTTAATAAATACTACCATTAAGATTCGTAAACAACAAATCTTAGTATTTATTATATTATACTAATCCGAAGCCGCGCGCTATAATATGGTACTGTCTTGATTGTCCTGTGACCTTGCCTAGCAATTTGAACTGAAACTCTCTCTTCTCTAATGTATTACTTCTTTTATTATAATATTTTATAAAGAATTTAAATTAAAGCCTGAACAACTGAAAGTTGTTTATAATAAATGCGTACATTTTATAATATTACAATAATTAAACAAAAAAACACTTATTATATTAAATAGAAATTAATTGGACAGTAGTTACATTAAACATAGTAATTCAAAGTTTCTCATGTGTCAAATACACTCTTATTTAAATTTCTCATTCATGTGAGGGACAAATATAGCTTTAAAAGATATAAAATAAAGTCAAGAATTCATGCATCATGCAATTTTCTTTAATATATATAAAATTATCTAGATATTATAAGGACATAAAAATAATAAAACTTAAGTGCCGCTTTATTGGGAACAAGGTTGATAAGCCTTTTTAAAATCTATGTTAGGAAATCTAGTAATAGTGTAAGGTTTTCGCAATGGTTTCTATATTAAAGTTACATAACTTTTGTTGGTATTATTTATATGTTTTGACTTATAGCGTAGGTCCTAATAATATGTCATTACGTATGATGTTAAATAATAATTGATATCAAGATGAAAATTACTCTACAGGTAATGATTTTACAACAACGGAACATTTAGATAAATAGCTAGTTTTAAATAATTTGAAGACTAATTATATAAAAAATTATTTAAAGTAATTAGGTACTAATTTAAAAAAATGGAAATCATCTAGTGACAAATGATAAAGTATATATTCAAGTACACAAAAATACATACTCGCCAAACGCTTCTTGAAGTTCGAAGTCACAAATACAATCAAGTTCACAAGCACTAGGTAATACATAAATGAGCCCCATAGTGAAAAAACAATTTAGAATATTCATAACTTGCGCGTGTGATTACTTCATGTACCCTGTATGAAGTACGATAATGAATGTAGACGTAAGTGATAGGTCTTAGGCTTGACCTGATCGATAACAAGAGCCGCATATATAATATATGACTAAAGTCGTGTTTTGATTAATAACTTTTCCAAGAATTTCTCTTTTCCAAGCCGTAGATACTTCAACAGTCAATTGTACTGAATAAAAGTATGTCATTAAATATCAAATTAAATCAAAATCATTTATTCATATACGTAACACAATGTACACTTATGAACGTCAAAAAAGGAATACATATTTAATATTTATAATTTAACACCAGCCCTGCGATTCTGTAACTCACTTTTCGAACTCACACAGCGGTTTTCGCATCGGCGGTCGCTCTGAAATCAGTCGTGAAGCAGTCATTTTATGATTTGGCATTCTAATAAACAATAAACTACAAGCTCCCACCTTTTCAGAATGCCAAATCATAAAATGACTGCTTCACGACTGATTTCAGAGCGACCGCCGGTGCGAAAACCGCTGTGTGAGATCGAAAAGTGAGTTACAGAATCGCAGGGCAGTTCTCAAATCAAGGGCGTTGAACGGAAGGGTTAAAAGTTTTTTGTTTTACACAATGTTTGTAAGGAGCTGCAACCATTACACCATGTTAAACATGACATCATAAGTAATTAATAGTTAATTAATAATAATAAAATAAATTAAAAACAAAGATTTGTCCTCTATCAGCAGGAGGCATGGTGAAATAGGAGCATCATATAATAGCTCTGTTCACAATTCATTGGAATAATTAGTATCATTATACATAGGACATTAAAGATTTTATTGTATATAATGTATTGATAGCAAAGATTGAATTTGTCGATGAGACTAAAGTTCTTTATAGATAATGGTCGATAAAAGTACGGAATAATTCGGAGACAAATTGAAGTGCTATCTAAAGCGGGCCATAGACGGGCCGCATGTTGCAGCCGATACCGACTGCTCTTAGCGGTCGCCGCACGGCGATCTGCAGTTTCCATACTAAATTCATATTCGCAATACACGGACCGCTCGAGCAGTTCCTGAGCAAACCGCATATTGCAGTAGGTCTTGACTGCAACATGTGGTCCGTCTATGGCCCGCTTAAAGCATTCCGTAAAATAGCAATTTTTGGACAGTTAGGGCGAGTAATTTTAGAGTGATTCAGAGACGAAAAAAGGCTTTTGGAATTTCATAGCCATTATTGGGACTATTTTAGCATTCGTTTTTATAAAATAACTATTTAACTTATTTCTATTTCCGTGACCCAGAAGCGGCACAAAACTTTTACTGCAAAGTTAATTAATACTTAGTATTTTAGCGCAATTATTTGAAACGTTTCGTTCTATTAACCATATTTAACTTAAGGCACTTTAATTTTTGCAATAAAAAACTCGAATAATATAAAGCAATTCATAACTTATTTTTACGGGTATCACGAATTATGGGCAGATTTTAAAAACCTCAAAGCCCACTTACATGTCTATCTATCTGATACAATATCACGCAAATTGTTACGATCAGAATTTTCTTGATAAATTACTATCAAAAACGCAATACCAAAGACGCAATCCAATGACAATAATAAAAATGTCTTAATCCCATATTTTTTTATAAAAGTAATTAATATCTGAAATAATTTCAAAAAGACCCTTTCGTTTTGGATTACATCGATTACATTCAGGAGAGACTATACCTTTTTTTTTTTGAAAATTTAATTTCTTAGAAGACCAGGTGTAATCGAATCAGTAACCCGCCATCCTGAGCTGGGCAAGTTCACCATACATTTACAGCTATCAGGCCCATGAGCACTCGAAACAAAAGCAATTTAATAATATGTCATGTTTAAGCATATCTTCATTAACGCCAAAAGAATGACTTCACTTAAATGATTATAAAAACATTCCATCAATTGTTCGGCTCGCGGCAAACGTAGAAATAAAAGATGAGGTCAGTATGACAGTAATACAATCAGAGTTCAACCAACTCGTCTTTTTGCAACACGATTAATGGTTTACACTAATTGCTATATGAAAAATACGAATAGCGGTTGTGGTTTTTTGTTATTGTGGTCAGAGATTGTAATAATAGATATACATGAAGCAATCAATTACAATCTATGTATTATTGTTAAATTTTTATAAACGTTAAAAATATAAATAATTTATTGCTCTAACATCACAACATTGAGTTGAGAATTTTTCTTCTGCCTCGTAATTATTTATCTTTTCATCTCGGCGTTAATACAATTTGATAGGAAGAGAAATGATTATTTAAGTTAAAACACTGTAATAGGAATACATTTCAAACATAATACAAATACACAACGCTTTCGTAAAGGTTTTGACAATTGAAAAATATGCTACACCTGCTCAGAAAGTACCTTGATACTTTTAAATGCGGAATGTCATGGCAGTACTAGGAACATACGGGCGGAATTGAGATTTTATTAAAACTGCATTGTTAACGCACATACGGAAACACAAATTTGTTTTTCTCTAATTGGTCTTGGTTTGTTCGCAAATGCCATTGATAAACTTTTTTCTCCCGGTAAACTTATACGAACACAACGTTAATTATTTCGTAAGCTCATTTAAAAAGAGACACATTAATTAGTAGCTTAAACTTTTAAACAAAACAGCTTCAATATCCCGAACCTAACTCAAAAGCTCAGATATACTTTCAAATGAATTCTTTAGGTGGAAGCCGCTGGAAACCTCTGTAAAAACATAGAATTACTGTTCTTAATCTTGGGCAGACGTAGTACTTTCTACCCTTAAAACGCTGTCATTAACATTCAAATTTAGAATTCAGTGTAACTTTTACAATCATGCAGATTGTAAAACCCAAACCAAATATAAAATAACGCTAGTATACATTTTATTTCAATACATTTAAAAAGTCATGCTACCCAAACAGTCGGGCGTTTATAAAAATACACCATGACATCATGGTGAGCGAGAGGGACGCAACTACTCTTCTTCACTCACACATCATGCTCATTATAAAAGCCATAAGCGTGCATTTACTGCTCATTACGGATCAATTAGATACGTTCGAGATGACGTCGATTATACGAGTCAATTAATCGAAGTTTATATCTCGAGAATCCTGTCCGATTTTGAGGTCGAAAAAATCAATCTATTTGAAAAAAAAACCCCATCAGCTGGCACGCTAACGCATGAGTAAATTTGTATGCAAAATGATACTGTTTTAGTGGCAAAACTAAGATTATCCACACGAATATTATTGAAGCCTTTTGATAAGTGATCTACCCGTCGTATACACTACGATTTTATATAGATACTGATCGTCAAGTACAATCGATCTTTTCTATTTCGTAATAATTACGTCCTGTTATTTTTGATATTGAACCTGCCCTTGAGACATAGTCTCAGAATCCAGTAGTAATTTTTCCATACAAATTTAATTTGCGATAGTAGTGACGTAAAAGATTATAGTAAACAAGTGTGTCATCAACAGCTGATCTACGCACACTATGGAATTATCAGCTAAATAATAATCGAAATTTCATCAACCAAAAAAATAAATACATTAATTGCGCACATAGAAAACTTGGTGCCACCGGGGGGTACACTGTTCATCCGTATAACGCTCCGTTACTCGTTAGATGGCAATAGGAACTCGTAACATTCACATACATCGCGCTCCACTTCCGTGTGGATAACGGTGTTATTTTCGAAATGTCTGAGGTCATGTTCGTTTAAGCACGTGATGTCATGGACCAAATTAATTTCTTTCTTCTTGAAGGCGATGTAGTTATTTATCTTATGATTCGATCAGCGTTGTAAAGCAACGGTTGTCACGGTCAAAACCTGACAACTGTATGATGCAAAATCCTGTTTAAAATTTATTGGACAACGCGGATTTAAGTAAAATACGTAGGTAGTGTATTTATAATTATAAATAAAGCACCACCGTACATAGTGCGTCTAATCTGGGTTCTTATTTTGCGAAACAATAATTGATTCTGGTTGAAAGGTACTAATGACTGTATAGCGATATCGGATACCGGCAGACATAAATATTGAGGGGTCTTCGGGACTTTACATGAAAGTAATAAGTCGTATTAACATACGTTCAAGAAAAATGATTACAGTATTCATTATTCGTTAAACAAGTATTATTTTAAAATAACCAACTTCTATAATACGAGTATATAATATATAAAACATAGAAATCAATAAAACATCTATAAAGCCAATAAATGCCGTGAACCCGCGTTGACTAATGTTTTGATTCATGTTTGAAGTAGGAAGTGAAATAAATACCGATGACTATAACTGATTTGAATGTTATCAATATACTTTAAACATGATACGTATTTTTTTAAACAACTGATTAATGTGTATAGGCGGATATAGTCGTATGTATATACATTCGTCGCATCTTTATTGTAAGTTATTTAATAAGATGTTAAGGTATATCAAAAGACTCAGCTGTTTAAACCATAAAACAAAACAAAATAACTATCCAATGTCCAAACATTGTCCTTCGTTGGTCATTGAAAGAACAAATTAAATGTACATTGCTAAATGAAAAATATAACATGACATTGCAATGCAATAAACTAACAAAATTACTACCTATATTATTAAAAATGTTCATATAAACGATGTTCCTCCACTTAAAATTTTACCTATCTATATCTAGATGATATTGTTATCTTTCAATGATAACATTTTTCTCGGATACTAAATGGGAAACAAAGATGTGTTGCATAGGTGGGAAATACATTTTAACAAAAATGAAGTAAGAATCGTTTTCTTCTTTTAAATAACTAAATATTTAACTGGATGTTTAGAATCACAAGTTTGAAGGTTGAGTAATAATATCGTTTATATATGTTTACCCCGAAAATATTATGTCCAAGTCAAACGCCAACTGCCTCAAAGGTGGTAAAATGTATCAGATATAGGTCTTATGTCATTATATTTAAAGTATAAATAATAAAATATTATACATATGAGGCTTAAATAACTTACCTAGCCAAAGTTCCCGGCAACTTTACAACACCATTCGATTTAGGCGTGTGATTGACATCACTTTTAATGTCATTCGATTTCAACGGAGCTGGCAAATCGCATATAAGCGGCTCCATCCGACATAAAATGGGTGCCCGCTTCGGCGGAGTGGCTCTTGGGTAAGTGTGATGCTTCACGCTACTTGACGCTGTATCATTACTCCTCGATTTTGGCAGCGTACGAGCGCACAAAGCTGTCGCAGCATTCTTCAGGTGTGCACGAAATCTGTTATTACTCTGGGTGCTAAGGATAGCACCCTCCATTTTAACGATTTTTTAAAGGAACTCGCACTCAATCCAAATTGTAATCCATTGTTAATGGACCCACTGCACTTTTGTAAATATTATCGAAACATTGTTCTATGGAATATTTTTACATTTCAAAGAGTCCCCACTATTAAAATATACACAGGTGAATAAAGAATGTCTCTTTAGCCCAAATATACGTTTTAACAAAGAACAACACTAGTAAATATATCAACCGACACTCAAGACAATTTAATGTGTATTTCGCGAGAAAAACCATTTTATCGATTATGATAATATTATTTATTCATGTAGTTGCGGAAGGCTGCGGCGGTCAGCCGCCGGGGCGAGGGGCGGGGAGAGCGTAGGAGCGCTGACATCACCGTCGAAGCCAGCCGATCTTACATCACCACGGCTCTATCGACAAAGAGCAAAGGCGCCCCGCTCACAATCAAATTATTCATGCGACACTATTCGACAAAATATCTGATCTCATCCAGCTGCTTGAGAGATATTTTTTATTGATAAGCGAAAATAACATATTGTGCCTTATTTTATAGCAAAATCTTTTCAAAGCGATAGTGATAGATGAAATAGATTTATTATAGTTGTTTTTGTTTTTTTTACAATTTATTGATAATCCACAACTTTAAAAAAAATATAGCTAAAACCGATTACACCGAAGAACATTGTATGTACTAATAAAGACATTTCACTAATAATTTATTGGTAGAGATGTGTGTGGGATTGTGTTATGTGTGGGGGTGCGTAAGTGTGTATGGTTGTGTTTATGAATATTTTAAAGTTTTTTTAAAGAGTATTGCTTCGATTGCATTGAAATACATAACACGAGCTAATTTCGAGGCATAAGCATTTTCGAAGATTCCTACAAAAAATTAATACGTTTATGTACTATTATTTTTGAGAGCTTTGCTAACTTTTGCTGACAAGAGGGGGGATAAATTGCAGTAAATCTACTTACGTAATACATAAGCGGCCCCTAATATGTTTACAAAAATGTAAGGAACACGGTGCTAAACGTAACATACTCATTTGGTTGGTACAATAATTGCTATTGCCAAACAAAACGTTTAAACGTTAAGAGTAAATGCAGCGCAACAATAATTTATTAACACCCACAGACATTTCAGTGTCGACGCTATCCAGTCTCATCCTATCCCATCTTGAATAACTTTTAAGATACCTTTACTACATTACATTTGATACATTATGAGATAAATAATATCTGTAAAGAGAGTTTTAGTCAATTATATATACTGAAAGTACATCAGCACTGCATGGTCTTATTCACCGGCTAAAAGTTATTAAAATAAAGAAAACCACCGGAATAATAAAAATCACGATCTAAACGTTTTTTATCAACTGAAGGCATAAAGAAGATAAACATAAAGAACGCACGCGAACAATCGCCTGATAGAACGGGCGCACGAAAAAAAACGTTATTCTTATAATCGGCGAGTATAACTACCAAAAGTTCTAGAAAAATATGAAAAATAACTTAACAGATGACCTAAAACATATTTAAGAAAAACAAATTTCTAAAAAATAAACTTTTGTTCTAAAGTTGTCAAAGTATCAACGACGGTGATGTAATGAACAGTGGAGGTGTCCAATATGGATAATTATAAATACTATACTGGTGCAAATAGAGCAATAATAGACTAGTAATTACATAGGTTTACAAAGGTATCATTAGCAGGTAACAAGTATTTAATAAGCCAACCTAGTAATTGTTAACGACCTAACAGGTACTCAGATCAAGGCTGTCGCCCACCGGCAGACAATCACAAGAGCTCGATTTCACGATTCCTAAGACGTAATTGTTAAAATTTGATTCGGTTATTAATGTAACACCTGAATCATCACTAAAATCTATAATTATCGCTTCTATCATTTGAGATACTTGTGACCGTTACTTCGAGATATGGCAAAACCTTTCGTGATATTTTTATCTTATTTATCTAAATATCATCACGCTTTTTCACGCATCATCTCCACTTGCTACGGTATGTACCTCTCTCGCTTCACCTACTTTAGTACCTGCTGGATTTGGTCCAGGTATGTACGACAAGGCCTAACCAACCCGACGTCACTTGAACATATTTTTTTATTTTTTATTATTAAAAAAAATATATACATATTATTTAATTGGTTATGAAAAAGTAGTTTACTGTAGTGCGGTGAAAACAAACTACAGTATTACCTACATCGTTTTTCAGTTGATCAGGCTCTAGGCTAAAATTGTAGGCAGTAAGGTACATTATAACTAGCCATTGAGAAAACATGTGCTAAATATAAAAACACAAAATTTTGCATTTAATAATATACCTTTGTTCCTTATTTTATTCACAAATACATTCTAAAAGTAATGTCTAGTCGAGTTGCAGAGCTTTTATATTATATTCCGCTTGTATAAAGGACCTTTATATAAGTAATATCTATATAATTAGGACTAAGCAATTGCTCATGTTAATAATATTATAAAGACCATAGCTTTTAAACTTGTGAAAATTGCGACCTCATTGCAGATGATAGACGCTCTTTCGCCAAAGTTCTCACGATTTATCAATCATACTACTGTCAACGGATGTGCAAATGTCGCTGACACCGGTGGGTGGTGTGTCACAGACACCAAAGCTGATAATATAAACAGCAAACAAAAAGGGAATTCTATGAACTTACGAAAGAAACAAGTTATGAATGCTTAAAAAATTATCGGATGAAGGGCTCGTAGTCTAAAATTGAGATACGCTCTCTATTTCCGTAACAACTGTTTCTCGTACAGATAGAGACTTCCGGGCTGTATTTGCTTTACTGAAGTAATGACAACAACTTAAGCGGTATGGTGTAAAAAAAGCGCTGTTTTATTTAACATTTTTATCTGACATAGTAATTGATGACTTGTAAAATCTAAGATTAGGCTCTAACCCAATACATAATGTTCTGTCTTACCAACTAGTAAAAATCTTTAATATAATATTATGTTACAAAAGTATACCAAATATCTGGGTTCGACGGATTATGTAGATCGAATTATGTCATGTTCCATTTGACCGTTTTTATGCCTTGCATTGAATAATAAATCAATTTGAATATCAATTGACGACCAATATAGTATTATCCCAGCAGCCAATTTACAAAAGATGGAGGTCAGATCTTCAAGTAGCTCTATTGTGCTCTCATCATAAAGAATTCATGAAATCAAGACATCCTGTCCAATACAATACGGCAAAAAATTTACGCAAATTCATTTATTCTCTATTTATCATCAATTAAAAAAATCAAGAGCGGGGCTTCCAACCTTTTAGGATTGGGCCTCAGATTTAAATATATCTGTTTCGTGATCATTTGTTTTTTTTCTAATAGGCAAGTAGGTGGCCCTCTGTGCCTGACACACGTCATCGACTTTTTAAGTCTAAGGCATTCCGGTTTCCTTCACCGTACGAGCGAGTGTTAAATATGCACATAGATAGAAAGTCTAGGTATGTATAGATAGAAAGTGCACATGCAGGCTTCCAACCCCGACCTCAGGGATGAGAGTAGCACGCTGAAGCCTTAAAAGAATTAGAAGATTTCATACATGATACATAACTACACTTTAATGATTATTAAATTAAAATGATAATGAATTTGGTGTTAAGATTTACTTAATTTAAATAATTATTTATGAGAGGTCAAAATAAAACGATCTCCTGTTATGGATTTATGGTCAGTAGAAGTGGGCGAAAAGCCTTGTCTACTATAAAAGTACAGCATTAGCAAATTATATACTATATCCTCCAACACGTACCTCAAATCATCTTGAATATTGTCCTTAATTCCAAGGTGAGAAAAAAGTGTGATATCTGCGTAAAAAATTCTACGAAAAAATTTACGTTTTGTAGAGACATTTACAACATCTGTATAGAGTTTAATAGATTGTCAAATTCGTGGCATAGAACATTGTACTACAACTAGAAAACATTTCTATTTCTCTACAACTACATAGTACTATTGCGTGTAGAAGACCAAATAGTTTTTTATTTAGTAATCTTGTGCGTGTAATTTTACAAACAACCCGTTCCGCAAATAATCGCTATGATATCATAGTGCGTCGAAAATAACACGATAGCATTACTAATTTGTTAGTTGGGCAGCTATTTCACCACATCATTTATCAAACAAGGCTCAAACAAGATTTCAATAGCGGTTATTAAATTTCTTGAAATATTAAATGTTTATTAAAAAAAAAAAATTAATTTAAAAGACAAAAGATGGTTATCGCACATGACGCTAAAAGGTTTGATTGATTACTATCAAAACAATAACTGTTTCAATATTGTAGGAAGGTAGGTTTATCGCATAATTGCCTTATAAAATGACCAATGAAATAGACGCAGGAATGTGTCCCACGAACCCGCGAAGATTTTTTCAATTTAAAGTTTAACTTAATCTTGTACAAATTAAAATTTAAATATTTGTGTTATCTGTTACTGGCTACTGTTGAAAATTCCGCTTTCAAATACTGAAATTAGCTTCAGAGGACTCTGACAATGTGAACCCTATTTTTTTAAGAACAAGCATAAAGTAGGTTTTATATGTAAAAAACCACGGGTAGTATCAACATAATTACAACTGTAAAAGTTAAAGAATAAGTATATTAGATGAGTATCGCTCCATGGGGGAGTTTTAATTGGGGAACTAGCAATCCACCCCGGCATTTGTGTAGGCATTATGTTTCCGCATTTTTACTTGGCAAATCCGACAACTACGGCAAGATTTTTAATTTTTCGGGTTAATATAGCCTATGACACTCACAAATAACGCGGTCTTTTGTAAGGTAGATTAGGTAAAAGAATTTTCAAAATCGGTTCATTAGTTTCAGACATTACCCTCTACAATCTCACAAAACCTATTCATAATTTATTACGAATTACCATAGTTTTCCTATTACAAATATATAACCATTATAAATTTACAACATATAGATCACTGAGGAAATTCCATCCACTTTTTTTTTTCATTTCTGGCATACATTCAAAATGGGCGTTCAAACGCCTCTAAAATAAAGTACCATACGTCTATTGATCCGAGAACTGTGACAAGTTGTATATATCATACGAGTTGTACTGTGAAATTTATATTTATCAATTAATCAAAATCATAAGTTTCCAGCTTTACATAATAAAGATCTTACATCATTCAATACTCGATAAAACCTGATATTATATGAAAATATGGATAAGTTATTTATTAAATGAGCAGTGTTGGCTTAGAAGCTTCAGCCTGCGACTCTCATCCCTGAAGTTCGAACCCCCGCTGAGCACCAATATACTTTCTGTCTATGTGGGGTCTTTAACACTCGCTCGCACAGTGATCGCGCGGAAACCGGCATGCCTTAGCCCCAAAAAGTCGACAACGTGTGTTAGGCACAGAAGGCTGCTAATTGCCTATTAGAAAAGACAAATGATCACGAAACATACAGAAATCGGACGCCTAAAATCTTGTAGCTTCCCTATTTTATTTGTTTCAAGTTTATATATCATCTTGTATAAGATATTATGGGAGGGTGACGTGCGGTAATCTCCTAATCACCGGGGCAGAGCAGACATAATCATTCCTTATTAACTGATATTTTTACTTTATCACAAGGTCTAGGCCAAAACAACTATTATTTAAACGGCAATGAACCCAGGACTCACAGGTCACACTGTGTGTGACTAACTCCACAATAATATAAATCTATTCGAAGCTAGTTTGTTATATAGTTATAATAATAAAAACACAAAACTGAAAACTGAAAACTGAAAACTCTATAGCCCGAGTGATTAGTTTTATTTCCAGTTTTACCCGCAAATAGTGATGAATTTAGAATTTACACGTTACACCAATATATGTTATTTTCCTACGTGACTTATTGAATTAAGTAAATTATTCCAACCTTCAATAACATTAAATATCTATGTATCAGATGTATGATATAAAAGAACTATATACTTCTATTATTCAAAAATATATTTGTATAGACTCTGGTCTTTCTTGTATTCTATCAAAACTATTCAAGGAAATAAATTCCGAACGTAAGAACGAAATGCGATTATAAATTCAAATTGACGAAGCCTAAACAGTTTGCAACCGTTAGACTTATCCCATAATTGCGTCTCTATTCACCTGTGTACATAGGTTTACATCTTCAACTTTCCACTGACACTACCATGTTCATAATCGTTAACACAACGTCACTAAATAATCTTGACATGTTTGTTTAAGCGATATGAATTATTGCGGAGTACGAAGCGGCGAGTCGCGAGTCGCACCGCTCGCACAACTGACTGCCCGAGTCGAACGATAGCACGACCCTACTGCTCCTACCCATTCACATTCGTCATCGAAACATCGCGTTTTCTATCGCTAATTCCTAAATAACGTATCGATGGAAATGTCGTTTTGTTCACACATTAAGTAAGTGGTACCGGGCGTACGTTGTTACAACGCTGATAACAGGTATACTAGTACTTCAACGGTTTGTTTCAACATCCACTAAGTAAATACATACGCGATTGCCGTGTACTATGTAAATATTATAGAGGACCAAATGATTATCAAAGTATAGTTTTAATTTACAAGCACTCAAATGAGATTTATATGATAACTCCATACATACCGGACAGTAGAAATAAATATATGTACCTCGATCCACAATTGTTTTACGTTTTCTGTTTTAAGTATGTCTTTATTCATTTCGTTTTGCAGGACTGTTGATGTTATGCGTCTAAATGAGTTCTATTGGTAAACTCATAATCTAATCTAATACCTTAAGTAGTCAGTATCGTTCGTGAAAATTACAAATTTGTGGTTTGCATTTCTTATTCTTGCGCAACAAGTCCGTAGGTACAACAAAATACTAATACCAGGCAACAATGACACACATTTGGGGCATTGTTAAAATCAAATCCCAGAGCAGTCGAGAGCCGGCAATTTCGAAATGATCGCGTGAGGCCAAAAGATTGGCGAAGAATAATAATCTAATTTCACAAATTGGCCTTTTTGAAAAACAAATTAATAAAGAGCTTTAGACTGACTCCAGCTAAAAACATATAATACTGACACATGATCCGCCTCATCACTTGCCTCCGGTACTTTCATTTTTTTAAATAAATTGTCTCTGCACAAAGACATCATTTAACATTACGTTCTAGTCTAACTTAAGACTAGTAAGAAATTTTAAACTAACCTAATTTACTAAAAAGGATATTTAATATAAGAAAGAGCACTACTTACAGTCTTTATTAAGGGTGTATCTTAAAGAATAATAATCTTATCAGCATGATCATCTCTATGAATGTAACAACTGTGCCTGAGCCAGCCTGAGCACAAAAGCCAGAAAGCTGTTGAGCTAGGTGTTAAACAAGTACACGGGAAGTAAAAAAGAAATCCTAGAGCAATCGGGCCGATCAATTAGGGTAAGTATAGCGAGTAGAACACCAAGGAATAATGACCAAAATAAAGTTGATCGCGGGGAGCTGGCCACGATATTTTGGCAAGCCGCGTGTCGCGGTGTGATGATGCCATCGCCGCGGAGAATCGTGACGTCACCACACATTTTCCAAACGTGGCCGCCAGACGAAAATAGTCCCCGCCCCGCTGCAGTCCCCGCTCGTACCGTACACCGTCACCGACCGATTTAGCAGCCCAGCTTTGCAACTCTTCTTGTTGACCATTGCTTTAACCCTAGCTACGCCATTTCTGCTTCGTCTACGACTTGGATGATTTTACAAAGATAAGGGTTTAAGGGTTGTTCTTGAATAAAAATTCTGCGAAATATGTATTTAATTTATGTCGGCAACAAGTATGACTTGTTACTATTTAGTACTGAAAAACGCTAAACACTATAAATATCAGTAGGTTTATTAAAAAGTATAGTTAAACAAATTTTCTATTTAAAAGACTTATTTTCATAGATTATATAGCACACAAGTCATAATTGAATGCCAATAACAAGCCAAACAACCTCTTCAGAGGTTTTAGCATCTGCTCGTATTTAATGTTTTTTAAAACCCTTATTGTTAAGTATAACCAAAAAAATATTGTTTATTCTCGTCATGATTTATGTTTAAACATTAGTCACGAAATTGTTCTATCCTTGACTTCTGACAGAACTAACCAGGTGTTCTTTTCCGGAATGCCATATAAGATAGCGACAAAAAATTCTACATAATGATACTGTTTTTGTTGATCCTCACGATATGAAATTTTAATCAGATGTTTGCAAATGGATGTTCTATGCATCTTGCTTTTATTGTACAAATTCCCCCTTTTTATCGAAGTAACTACTTAAATTTAGAGGAACTTTTCCACATTCCAATAAATATTTTCATTACAAGACTGTAAATTAGTAAGTAGATAATGGTAAAAAGTTGTTAACTATACTTTAGTTAACTTTAAAGGTAAGGTAGCATTATCCATTAAAGTAGAAACGTGAGATTTAAAACTTGATTTGTATGACGTTATTTTAATCAATGTAAATTAGTTTCTTATTTTTCTCATGAATGTAGCATAAAGTATTCACTTGGAAAGCGCGATTCTTAACTCTATACCCTCATTGGTAAACTCTAACTTTCTCTCCTTGGTAAATGTTCTGTAGGGAAAAGGTCACCTTTTATTCATAACAAACTTTGTTTATAGAGATGCGGTACATACTATGTCAGAGATTATCTTAACGAACAATTACGACAATGCATTTGGCACTACGCACGGTATTTCGCTACAAGTCAAAACATAGTCTATGCATAGTCGAACTAAAATAATACATTTAACATATACAACCATAAAAGTTTAAAATAATAAAAGTGGACATTCTAGAAATATACAAAAGAATCACGAAACTCTTTCTCTTTCAAATTTAATCTAGATAACGTTACAAAGATAGGAATTTCAAATACACACTTACAAAGAAAAACTAATGTGTTTGATTTTCAATACTGCTACCAACTTACGTCCTACCTATACCTATATACTCAAGTACGTAATTTTAAGAGCTTAGGCGCTTACATTCTATGAGCTTACATTGAACAAACAATACGACATTAATGTAGACCGACTTTTATTTGTTAAACAAATATATTTTCGTAAGAATAAAATGTCACAAACGATGGCAGGACAAGAAAGACATCTATTAATAAAATTAGCATAACCTTCTTACATATTTCCAGTCACAAAATAAGCTCTTATCATTGCCCAAATTAAATACAACACATATAGAGGACGTGGCGATAAGATAGGTACAGCAATGTCAACAGCCTAATTATAAAATAACGAATTCAGCGACGCTTTCACATTCATTCATTGCTGAAATTGCGACAATCGCTTCACAGAAATCCATCCGCTTTTCTTGGAAACTACTACGAACGCACACACACACCTTGCGCACGTATACGAACACATTCGCACGCGGCCGTGATAACGCGAAGGCGTGACGATCGTATCAGTGTCATAAACCGACTTATATTGCGTACCCGGTTCGCCTTACATCTAATCAAACAATTTACTCTACTACAGTAGTTATGATATTGTCAACAAAGATGTATGAACATTAGACATTCAAATAATGCCATGCAGTAGAGAAATCAAATCAAATTGCATTTTTTACAGGGCGTTTGTCTTGGACATACAACCTTGCTGTAAAAATTAAATGACTGGTTACCATACTTCAAAGTATGTAAAGAAGTCAAAATAAAACACGAAAAAATCTGTAAACTTTTTTTGTTATTTTGTTACTCTTAACAAACATTTTACGTCACATTAGGTACCAAGATGTCAGGTATATAAAAATGGAAAGCAACCTAGAATCTCCATTATCCGGATATATATACCGTTCATACATATGACATTCGAACCTCAAGAAGTGACTATATAAAAAGCTTTTTGAATACAGACCTAAGGATTATTAATAAGATATGTATGATCAAAATACGCAACACTCAGCCATGATGCTTTACATCTATGGCAAAATATGTAATGAGATAGACAATTTATGTTATGAAGCGTTTCATACAAGATGCATGTTGCGTTCGTTAATAAAAATTGATAGATCAATACTTGCTAAAAAGGAAAGGCTAAATAGATTGATCGTCGAGTCGGGGTCAAGATGATAATAGCGCCGTTTACTGATGATAACACGACATGTGAACTTCTAAACCATAAATATCAATTTGAATATTCTTCTCACAATAGAGCAAATCATATCACTGATTGGGTTAGTCCGCAGTCACTCAAAGGCCAAAGTTAACAGGCAATCAAAATATAGATTAAATGTATATGATAAAATATTTTTCCTATAGTCATATTCCAATATATTAATGTTAGTTGCTTGTAATATACATACCTACTGTGAAACAAGTAATTCCTATAAATTTTCTTTATCATTTGATTTGTAGAAAAGATTATAAAAATAAGAATGATTAATTATGAGACTCACTTGGTAATGCTGGTGGTAACATTGTGGGCGGCCCGGGGCTCCGCAGCCGCGTCCACCATACCGCAGCATCAGCACCATTACTCATCACCGCCACCAGGCCCCCACCATTAACACTACATGCGGACACATCACAACCCTCACTGACACCAGTACCTGATGCACAATACCAAAGTCTTGTTTGTTCACCTTCACACTGCAGTGCAGCGATGGCATACACTTAACATTACCAGATCTGTAACAAAATATATATTATGATTTTTTTCTGCATTCTCTTAGGCTAGTTGACACTAGAACTTATACTCCATTTTATTACAATACTTAATAGCTTAATTAACCTTAAGCTAATATAATATATACTGTTGAAGTATAGTAGTAGTAGATGACACTGATGTACCAGCAAAAATAGTGCACAAAATAAAAAAATTGCTTTATTAAAAAACAGTATGTACTGAGTAACTGTTAATAAAATAAAGTTTTGACGTAAATAATTTTAAAAAATCAACACAATTATAGAGCTAAATGATAAGAATATAATTTTATAATCAACATTTCAGCATAGAGCGGAAGCTATATGTTAAAAATATTCATTTTAATTAGTAACAGCAAACTTATCCACTAATTGGACTAAAATCTTGTATAAATAATAAAATAAATAAAAATGACATTTTTACACTAAATCATACATATACACATATACATGAATTACCGAATATAAACAATTGAGGATGGGAATGCAAACTAGTAGTTAAAATTTGCCACTATATAAGTGTCTGAAATTTAATGTCAGAAATAAAAGGTATTTTCTAGACAATTCCTAAATATTTAAAATAGTTTTAGGTGCCACCATTTATTATTAAATAAATATTTTTGCAAACTGACAATGTACATGTAATTTTTTTTTATGTGAGTAATATGAATAGCTTGTATATAGCTAAAACAAAATGAATGTAAGATTGGTTATCTTTACCATCTTCTACATAATATCTATATTTAAAAAAATCCATGCTTTATACCAAGATCGGTTTTTAAACAACCTTATTCTACTTCTCTTCAGCATAGATTGAGATGCTTTTGTCAGACAAAATAACTACTTCAAGAGAAGTATATTTAGAAATAAGAATTTATTCATACTAAAAATATAGTAAAACAACGAAAATTATATAAACATATAATTTAGTGAGAATTTTCTTCTTTACAATATCGCAAAATCTTGACTGGTAAGTTGACTACCAAATACCAATTAACAATTATCCAGCTATCAACCATGACAAAAAGAATTCTATAACTCGCTTTATGTACAATACCTATAATACGATAATATGAGATCATCAATACAGCAAATAAATTTAAATATGACTCACCACTTTATATATTAGCTACAGAAAGAGCGTGTAGGTTATCATTATCACACAGTACATTTATAATAGATACGTCATGATGATCGTAAGTAAAAGAACTAGTCTTGTGTTAATATTATAGAAAAAGATTGCGAGACTTAAAACTGATTATTATATCACATAGGGTTTCTTGTCTTAGACAGCATTGACTCAAAGAAAAAGCATACAAGAAATACGATTTAACTTATGTATTAAAATTAATTTAATATTATTAAACAAACAACAAAGCAAAGGTACCTACATATTTTTTTAAAACGGATGACAGAAGTCAGGACACAGACTAGTAAAGAGATACTTATTTAAAATTAAAAAATAGAAGGAACATTAAACTAAGGAGAACAGTTTCTTGAATAGAATTTAATTTGGAAATAATTTCTTAGGTGAGAATTAATAACGTTTGTTTTTTAGTATGACACATGTCTCAGAATAGCCTGCCGCCTCCAGTGACTTCTCTCATGTTGTAAAACTGATGGAACTGCCATCTATCGATTACCCTAGCAACAACATAATGACAATATACGCAGGTCTTCTATGTGTTATCTGTCTCGAAATTCTATTGGTAATCTAAACTTTGACAGTTGCACTGACCAATAGCTGACCTTTTGTAAAATTAATATTAACTGGTTATTGGTCATACCAAATTTAAAAATAGTCTGGGTGGAGACCAAGTGCATGTAATTGACAGATTTAAGATTTTCATTATTAAAAATGTATGTTTGTTAAGACGTCTGCTTTGTCTGGTATAAAATAACAGGAGATGTCTTATTTTAACTCGTTTATTTAAAAACTAAGTGTTTATTATGTCATTGTTAGGTTTGCATTAATTATAAAAACAGTGGTATTATATTAAAGATTGTTTTCACTATTGTAAATATTAAAAAGATGCTAGTTGTAAAAAAGAAATTAATGCTACAGAAAACGAAAGACGTCTTTTCAAAGATATTAATTTCTTGATTGTTAACACTGAACAACAGCTCAAGATCAACCTTTGTGACAAATGTCTGCATCTGTTGACTAAAATTTGAAACCTAATAAGCTTATAACAAGGTCAACAGTTTTCGTCCACTTCTGGATAATTAAAATATTTAAGTGTCGGTGTGAATTCCCAGATTCTGTGTAATTGTTAATTTGTTTATCTCAATTGTGTTCGTGTCCGCGAAAATGATCTATACTTTGTTTTTCGCAATCACAACGTTACATGAACATGGATGACCTAAAATGCGAATACGTAAAGAAAAAAAGATGCTTTGCATTGAATCCAGTGGTACCAAATGAGAAAGCAAATGATGACAAAAACATAGAATGCCTGCAATCAGAGGTAGTCCGATTATTCGTTTGTAAAAAGTGTTGCAGTATCAAAAGTGAAAATGTGATGTGTCAAACTGATTGTTTACCTCACAACAGACAGGTGACGGTGAGAGTTTTATAGAAGTGGTTCGCCAGGGCGGCGGGAGGTGGGCGGAATGTCGGACCACTCGAGTCCACACAACGGTGGCTATGATTCTGCTGAGCCTACGAGATTGTCGGTCCGCAAGGACCTGTTCCCTGACGAGAGCTCCGCCAAGTCAGGAACTAGCTCCGATTCGGATGAGCAGGACCAGCTCGAAGACTTTTCCTGTGTTAAACTGGAAACAGACTTCGAACAGAGCATAGATGATATAGCACATCAAAAAATGCAGGTTGTGAATGGAACTATTCCGACAGCACCACGATCGCGACACAAGAAGCACAAGCAGCGATCAAGGCGTGAATCAAATCAGTCAACACTTAATGGTTATCTTCCTTCAGAAAGGAAGCGAAAAAAACATTCTCGTGAACGCAGTAGGACACATAAGAGTAACAGTGTAGTCTCAAAAGTAAAAGGTGGTAAAAACCTGAATTTAGTAAGTAGTAGTGAGTGTCAACAAGATGAGGATGCAGGTGACTCTGCTGGTGAAAATGAAAGTTCAGAAGATGAAGTGCTAGAAAGAAGTGTTAAGTTGAAATTGATGCCGCGGCTGAGTGGTAAACCATACAGTCATGAACTTAGTCAATTATCCTCTAAAAAGAATAAACGTAAAGACTCTTCTAAGGAGCAAAGGACTCACATAGTGACCCCGTGTAGTGGTAAACCTCGGTCAATGTTAGGACTTTGTAGTTCTCGTAGCAAAAAGAAATCCAAGAAGTCTGAATGTACACCCACTTATCGAAGTCAGATAGTGGATACCAGTACTAACCTAAAGATTAAAATAAGGAAAACAAGTGTTCAAGATGCAGTGAGTATAGTAAGTAAATCAAAGATATTGTGACACAATTTTTTTAAATATTATTTATAGAATCCTCAGTTTCACCATTTAATAGTGCTTATTCTTTAATCATTAAGTACTTATCATTTTTAAAATATGAGCTACTGGAGCAGCCTCAAGCATATGTTATTTATTCTGCAATAATATTAAAGCTTTGACAACACTGAAGAAGATAACACCTTACCAGTTAGTTATCTTAAACTATTACCAGTTACATCATTTATTTCTTAATTGTTTTTTTAAGTAGGATAGGTTTATATATAAATTAATTATACAGTTTTTTATATGAAAAAACTTTTCTTTGGTACAGTTTTAACATGTTTTTCAAGCATATTATAACAAGTAAAAGATTGTCTGTGATGCAACCAAATCACTTTCACTTTATGCCTCAGGTCAACTTCTGTTCAGCTTTTAATCTATATTTTTAAATGAACTTGTTCTTCTTATTTTTTACAGTTTAAATCAATTCAATCTTTTATAATACATATTTAAATATTTTGTTGTATTGGACAGTTTATGAGATTTTTACTATGCATGTATTCTTTGAGAAACCTTGGTGGGTGGAAAAATGCTAATAAAATATGAAAACCTATTAAATTTTCCTATTTAATACATAATATAATATAAATTGAAGTTTATATGATATGTGATTGAACTGAGAAGATACATATGTGAGAGTGAGAAAAATATAAGTGAAATCTAGAAGCATACTTGCTGATTTCTAAGTCTTTTATACATGGACCAAATATTTGTAACTTGCTATAAGTTACAACTAGTTAAAGTGTGTGGTCATGTTTATTTATTTGAAAACTGACATGATAAGGAGAGTGATAAGAACAAACAATCAGTATTTGAGTTTTGTTGTAAGTTTATATAGAAGTTTAGGGTGTAAAAAAGTTTGTTATATTAGAAACTAGTATTCCAGGAAAGCAGGCTGGTAATAACAAACATTTACACCAAGTTATCTATTTGTTTCTTTTATTTGTATGATGCTTTCAGCATTATAACAGGACTCCCAATTAATGCTATATACTTGGAAGCTATTTATACAACTTGCTGTTATTAATATACAAATAATATATGTGATAAGGAAAAATCACTGCAAATAATTATATGAAAGCGGACTTATATTTAAAGATTTTATTCCATGTTTTTCAAAAGCACTTTGTCTGGCTACCTATAGGAAAAGAAGCATATATATTTTGTAGTTTTGGATAGGAGAATCCAAAATTAGAAGAATACATACAAAATAATATATAAACAATATTTTTTAAGAACCATATTGGTATTAAATTAAATCATATTTAATACAGTACATAAATAATATTTTAGATCGAACCAGCACCAAAATCAATGTCCGATATTGGTCAAAGAAAGTCGAGAAAGAAACGTGCCGCATCGCCCGTCCCAAGCGAGAGTTCAGGCGAAGAGTATGACCCTGCACGTGGCGACACGGCAGCGGCTATGAGCGTCGCAGCGCCCAAACCACGTACGAGACAGAAAGCTCCACGAAAACCTACTAATTCAAAAAGTAAAGGTATAAACTTTGATTTCTCTATTGATTTGAATTATTTTAATATCTACTCTTTATCTAGACTAATATTATAAAGGTGTACAAATTTGACAATTGAGATAACACTCAGGAACTGGTTTGAATTGAAAAATTAATGGATTGACATCACAATAGCAGAACAACAACATATTTTGTCCAAATATTTTTAAGTTTTTTATTTGTTACATTCTGTGGGCCTAAAACTTAAAACATTTCTGATTAATTTATTCTTAAATAAGTATAGAAATTATTGAATTTTAATAAAGTAAATATTTATTACTGATATAAATATATAACACCTGTTGTATAATTATATAATACACAAAATTCAACTGCTGCAAACCTTGATCAGCTGTAGTGTGGTAAATTAAAATAATCAATGTGGGTCAATGATATTTAAAGGTAGATAATGAAGAATCAATTAATATATCACGTTTTTGTAAGTATTTATTTAAGCTTGTAATGCTGAATTACTATTTATTAGCATTTGCATTTATATTATGCTTCCTTGGTGCAGTATTTTATACAAATAAAGTAAGGGTCTGTTTCACAATGTATGGATATGTTCTACATAAGTTCCAAATTAGCTATTTATTACATATTGGTAGGGTAAACACTATTGTTGCGTTTCACGACTGTCAGATAGCGTTATTCGTCACAAAGTTCATCATAAGTTATGAGTCCGATGCAGTGACATGCGCAATTTATCTTCTAAATAATTTGTGTTGCATAGCAATTTGGTACTTTATACATGTATTGTCAACAAAATTTTCTCAAGATTTTATTATTTGTTTATTACAGCTCAAAAGACTGAAAAAAGTAGAGATAATCCAGCGGTCAGAGACATTGGGCCACAAAGTCCGTGGGGAACTTCCGTGCCTGTGGAAATTCTTTCCAAGATATTCGATAATGTAGTTGTACAACAGGGATCCCTACCGACTATTGTAAGGTATGCAAAATCACTTTATTTAATAGATTTGTTATTGGTAAAAAATTGTTTATGGTATTATGCTGATAAGTCATTAAATAAACATATACATATGTATAATTGTATTTGTGATTTTTCTTTGAAATCATGTTATCTGACGTACGTACGACGTTGTTATAAACTGCCAAAAACATGTTTTTATTATCTAGTATTATTATTCCTTTAAGTATGTTCTACTAAGAATCTACCTCCTTATAGTCTACTTATAACTAGTTAAAAGTTGCGTATTGCTTCATGAAGGCCTTATTTAAAAATTGCTTTTAGCTTATAAATTTTTCCAGGCATGGGTTGCCAAAAATTATAAGCGATAAGGCCGCGATTGCACTTAGCCTTTAGATTTATACCGTGTTATATTATGTTTGATGTTGATTTGTGTGAAAAGAAGAGGAAAAACAATCAAAATTGAAATTGTACAAAGAATATATACAAGCTGCTCTTCTATTAAGTGCCAAAAAGTGGGAAAAGGGATACTCTTTTTTAATAAAATCCCAGAGGCTCTTTTATTTCTGCCTTTTAATAAATTTAAGCTATGTATTAAAGAAAAGCTGTGTAAAAAGGCTTACTATAAAGTTAACGATTATCTAGTTGATAAAAGGGCCTGGGACTAGAGCTAGACAGGCTACTTCTAATTAATTTGCTATATTTGTTTTAAAATAAGTGTTGTTTGATGATTTGCTATTTTAAAAGAGTACCGAGAGTTTTTTACGCCGGCTTTTTCTCTCGGCGTACACCCTCTGTCTTCTTTGCCGATGAGTAGGGATGCCTACAAATTCAAATTTAATGACGTGGAATAAGTGATACCTGTATCGTATGTTCCATTATAATCATATTTTATTTATTTTAAAATTCAGTACTTATTTATTTTATAATTCCACAATTTTGTATAAATTTATTTTTATTTCAGATTGGGTAAAGTATGTAAATTATGGTATAGTGTAAGTTGTAAGGCTGACTTCTGGAGAAATGTGGATCTCGCACAACACACTGTAGAAAAATGGAAAACTGATTACAAACTGGTGTGGCTGCTAGAGAACAGATTGTCCCAGTGTCAGACTTTGAATCTTGGTATGTATAAAAATAAACATTGAATACATTTCTATATATTCCAAGAATAAGGCTCATATTAAAGTACTTTACATCTAGCTAATATGAATAAAACAAAACAAATATGATATATGTCAGTTTCACCTTATAGAGCTGAGTCTTCTCTTCAAATACAGTAAACTGAATATTTTTGAATGGATTCTAATAATTATTATGATTGAATTTCAGCTCAATGGAATGTAAATAACGTGACATGGGTGCTAGCGTGCTTGGCGGACTATTGTCCTGACCTAATAGAGCTGAGCGTGGCCGGCTGGAGCCGCATCACGCCTGAACAGCTCTACGACCTATTTCAAGGATTGCCTAAGATGCAGAGGATCGATTTGTCGTCGTTGGTATGTAATTCTTATCTATTCTCTTTTTCTATGGAATATCTGCAAAGCATCAATCAAATCATCTTTTTTTACTAGAATAATAAAACAATCCTAATTATACTATAGGTAAAGCTTGAGCTGTAAGAATATATTTTTCCGGGCTATATCGTCTTCTCTGACTATAGTTATAGTTTTAATTATATTTTTTACCTTTATAAACACAATTGATACAAAAAAAATTATAAGAACTAGGATCCCTAATAACTTCACTGTAAATTACAGTCAGAAACAGGCGGCCTAAGTACGTGCTTATCAGCGGCTTCAGTGGCGCGAGTGTTGGAGACTTTTGGAAGTAGGCTCACTCACCTTACGCTCGCCAACAACAAATTCTCGGCCTTACAGCAAATACTAACAGCAGTGGCGGTAAGTATTTAAATTACATCCGGCTCGAAGGACCATATTGACTAGCCAGGGTCAAGTTTGTAGTAATCCATACATAGGTACCATATAATGGTTCATAATTTTTTATGCATGGAAAAAAAGATAATTATGAATACTGCACAATTCAAGCATCAGAAATATCAAAATTTAGATAATAAATAAATAATTAGCCTAAAACGACGTTAATATTTGTATTTCAGAATAATTGTTCCAACTTGGAAGTGCTGGATATATCTGGTGCGCTGGCTACGTCGCATCCAGCCGCAGTACCACTTGAAGCGCTTCAACGTGGTTGCACGAAGCTGCGTGTTTTCCGCGCTGCTAACGCGCAGCTTGTACTCGCCAACGCTACCACCTCGCAACAGGTTAGTTATTCCGGATTGAAAGACCGTTTTGTTTGACAGTGAAGTCGAACTTCAGTGGCAGAAAGTACTATTTTAAAACTGTTTCATTGACAAGTGCATTTCTTGTCGTTGTATATATATCTGTGGTCATAGATCAGACAATGATTAGTACATTCATTCATATATCTAGTCTTTCATATTTTAATAGTGCCTTTAACATTTCTTAATAATTTAATTTCTTGTAATGTAAAGAAATGAAATTGCGTTTATTCTGACCTATGGCCACAGATGTATAGTATATGCATTTTCTTTTGCGAACTGTGGAATCGACTCCCGGTGGGGGTCTTCCCTGAAAGATACGACCTCCAACTGTTCAAAATTCGAGTGTACTTCTCCCTCAAAGGCCGGCAACGCACCCACTAAAAATGGGTGTCTATGGGCTGCGATTACTGGCCTTTTTGGTTGTCCCGCATGCTCGTTTTATATTAAAAAAAATACAATTTTGTATTTACACCGTAATTCTATTTCAATTGAGGCTTATAAGCAATTGAACTATATTTCCATGTTTGTCCACAAATTTTTCAGAAAATCATAGTCATTTTTATTTCAATCCAACTTAGAGCAGTAGTTTTTGAGATTTGGGTCCATTTCTTGCATGACATGCAATATCCTAGGTAAATACTACGACAGATTAGGACATATTACTTTTACAACGACAAGTCCCAAGGGAAATTAGAGAATTATCACTAAATAAATTCAAAGCCCTCGTTAAACGTAAATTAATCAATAAAGCTTTTTATAAATTTGACGAATATTTAAATGATCCTAATCAATCATTTCAAACAATTTGTATAACTCAAAACTTAATTAAAAAGAGTGGCGGAAAAATTAATTTAAATTGTTTTTTGACGTTCATAAGTGTACTTGTTTACTTATATGAATAAAGTTATTTTGAGTTTGAGGTTACTATATTATTCTACACTATTAATTAATGTATTTGCGAAAATACAGGTGGGTTTTTATTGCACTCGGGATATATAAATTCGGAATTATAGAAAATATGTTTGGGGTTGTGTTAGCGTAACTATTAAATTAAAAGTATATTGGAAATGTATTTAAAAAAAAATAATGCGTTATCAGGCGTATTGGAAATATCCAGAAGAGAAGATAAACTTTGATAAATTTGTGATTTTAGATGGAAGCCGGAGGTTGGAGTATGTTAGAAGAACTTTCAATAGCCGGTGGGGCAGCCGCCGAAAGGAGTTCGGTTGGTGAATACCGGTTTGGGGAGGAGGCTTTAGCGCGCCTTGTTCGTGGTGCTACGAGGCTTAAGCTTTTGGACCTGAGAGGACTTCAACGCTTGACCGATTCCGGATTAGTGCGAGTGCCTGCTTGGGATCTACAGCATCTTTTCCTTGGAGGTATATATTTTATGTGATGATGACTAAAAGTTAATGATTCAAATGTGTTTAAAGTCGACTAAATTTAACAATTAAATATATAATTATTATATTATATGATAATTGTATCATAATTGGTTTCGTTTTTAAATACGAAGTAAGCTCCTAACAGTTTTGGCCAAATTTATAAATTTCTTTAATGTCGTTTACAGTTCGTATAAAACTTACAGTTCAATACGATGTTGATTAATTGATAATAAACGCGCCTAACGCGCTAAATTTTTTTTTAAAGATAGAGTGGGAACTCTATTTTCTTCTACATCCTTACTTTATAATCATTATTTGTCTTTTGCCAATTAGACTAATTAAATTCTGCAAGTCCGATTTTACTATAGTATTTATGCAACGAAGTGTTCAATGAATCTATATAAAACGAAATCGGGCTAGTTACACCATTTATAAAGCGAGAGAGAGGGCCGTCGTTGATGATTTATTATTGCATGCGAATAACAGAACTATGAAAAAATCTGAAAAATTAAATTCAAAATCGGAAAAGTAAGCAGAAATATTGAGAACAAAATACAATAATTTGACATTTGCTTCATAGATTTTTTGAGTTAAGCTAAATTTTATTCGTGAATATAACAGAATGAACGCTATTTATTCAGAGCTTGGTATATTCGGTACTGGGCTGATCAATTTAAAGAGCTAAGAAGGTACCTAATACGCATTAGGCATAAGTATCTTTAAATAAATAGTTAAATTAAAGTTAAGTTTTCGTAGTTAATTAGAGTTGAGTAGTTCTTCTCTCTTTTTTTTTAAATTTAATGTTTACCTTAATTATGACACCGTATAATATATATCTTAAATTTTAGAATGTAATTTACACTATAGATCAGAGTTTCTTAAATGGGAATATGTATTTGAAAAATTATTAAAATTTGAAATTAAATTTCAGTTTTCCATTGTCTTAAAATTTTACTTTCTTAATCTTGAAACTTAAATGATAAGTTCTTCCAAAACCTATCATTCAAGTTTCTTAGAACAATTCAATTTTTTAATATTAAAAATTATGTATCTGGTCCCGGCCTTAGGGAGGCCTAGCCATTTTAGAAAAGCTAAGGTGGTGCACGTCACAAAAATGGTTGGGAAATACTGATGTAGATTGGCTTTCATAAATAAAAGATATAACTTAATTCATCAGTTTCGGCGGTACGAAGTTCGCCTGTGTAAGATAATTAAAATATAAAAACTGATAATTCTTAGGATGTAACGTGACACGTCAGAGCACGGCGTGTCTGGAGCTGATCTGCGAGAAGTGGTCCCACAGCCTCCTTGAATTAGATCTGTCGTGGGCTTCAGCCACCAGGCCACTGGACGATGCTGTGGCAGCACTTGCAGATGCCACGGATAGCAGATTACGGTTAGTTACAATGTTTATACTACCTGCTAGTGAACTTCTAATCTAGTTGTCATTTCAGTTTAATAAACAAAATGTTTCGTAATAGTTTTTGTTAATTATATTATTAAAAATGTATACCAGAAGGTGAGATTCTTGCCCTATCTGTCTTTATCGAAACAAAAAGTTTCAAAATTAATGGTATCTTCAAAACTTTTTGTTGAAAATAGCCAAATATCTTTTTCTGGAGTCGCTAATTTATCTTTTTAATTCTTTTTTTCAGTGTCTTGAACCTTTTCGGCTCGTCGGTATCACTAGAACCTGTCAAAAAAGTGTTGTTAAAATGCACCCAATTAGAATCAATAAATTTAAGCTTGTGTCGAGCTTTGCCCCGAGGCATGAAGCGTCTGTACACCGGCAAGGAGTTAGAAGATTTAAAAATCAGTTTTGATCCCGAGAGGGCGAAAAAATCCGAAGAGAAGGTGAAAGAAACTAAAAAATCTAGGAAATCAAAAGTAAATTCAGATAAAGAGGAAAAGAAAGCGACGGCCGATAGTGCTTCGGAGAGTTCTAGTACTTTGGATATAAAGTCTCCAGACAAGTCTTCCCCTAGCTTATTTCAAGAACCGCGTAAGGTCTCCGACGTAGCTGGAACTGAGAAAAATTCCGCTGTCGAGGCACAAATTAAATCCCCCCTCAACACTAAGCTAGTTCCGTCGCCCAAAGAGCCTTCAGAAGCTGTGACGTCACAAAATGAATCTAAATACTCTTCGTCCATTTCCAAACTATCGAGTCCACTCGCTCAGTTAAAACCGGACTCTTCCTCCACTCCGAGATCCGACCCCATGAAGGCGGACTTAGGAAGTCCACATTTTAGTCCCGTCCAGAAACCGGACAGCCAAGTCCCGAGCAGCCCCGATGTCCAATCGGAAATCGTGAAAAATAACGCCTCCTGGAACGTCGGCCCTTTCAAAAGAACACCGAATCACAAATCTGAAGCGAGTCCTTTAAATAGATTAGAGAGTCACAACAAAGTAAAACAGGCTAAAGTCATAGAACAATGCAGTCCTACCACCTCTCTAGAAAATAAACGTAGCCCGGAGACGATGGGTGTGAAACCAGATATAAAAAATCCAAACACCTGGAATTATGGCAGCTACAGTCCGATGCCCAGGCAGGATCAGTTCCCGTCGCAACACAGTCCTTACTCTGCTCAACCGAGTCCCGCCCAACCCAGTCCCTACTCGACTCAACCCAGCCCCTACTCCACCCAACCGAGTCCCTATTCTTCTCAGCCCAGTCCTTACTCCGCCCAACCCAGCCCTGACACGAGCCAAATGGTAAAGGCGGATCTTCAGAAGTCTAACGCTTGGAATACCGGAAACTACAGTCCTCTCGCAAAACATCACGCTCCCTTCTCTCCTCACCCCGCGACCCACACGAGTCCAGATCCTGGCTTGGGGGTCAAGAGCGACACTCTAAGAAATAATCCAAACAAAACTCCCGGTCAGTACAGCCCCATGTCTCGGCCGCAACACCATAGTCCCTACTCGCCTCGGCCAGGCATAGATAACAGTTACGGCAACAAAAAGAGCCCCGGCGTGGCCGGCAAATACAGTCCCATGATGCGCGCCGACTGTCACTTGCCCAGTCCGGAAGGAGGGCACGCCGCTCGACCGCACCTGAGCAGAAGTCAGGAGATGTACGGGCGGCCGAAGGCACCGGACGTGATGCAGAGTCTTCCGACGCCCGACATTCCAACTTCGTGGGGCCTCGACAGATACGGTCAGATGAGCACGAGTATCGAGTCGCTCGTGTGGAGCAGTGGGGGGCAGCAACAGCGAGTCGACAGCGCGTCGCTAGCGCAGCCCCAATGGCCGGACCTGTCCGGCTTCGACACCTCGCGGCGCTCCGAAGCCAGCGACCCCTGGAGCTTGGGGCAGTTCCGCATCGAGCCGCCCCATCAGGTACACAACACGTTCGTCGAGCAGAACGTGACGTTCGACTCTTTGGCGTCCCACCTCCCTTCGCACCAGTCGTTGCCCGCTTTCCTCGACGACAGCTTCACGGAGACGTCCCGCGTGGACTGACGCCCCCGGGCGGAGATGGCGGCCGCCCGGGCCTGACGGACGATTATCGTTAGACATTGTAAATAAGATTATCTAAATAAATTTTAAGAGTAATAAAGCTAGAAATGCATGAAATTATTTTGCGGCCGATTCGTGTTTATAAAATCGCAAATTATTTATTATAATTTAGTGGTGAAATCAAGTCAGAATTTGTAATTGTTGTTGTTTTGTTTACGTTTAAAATGTCGCAATTTTGATTGACCGACGATGAGAATTGCGATTTTTAATGGTGAACTTAATTCTGTTAGTATCTGTGTACGTCGGAGGGGCAACGCTCGCGTCACGAGGATATCGTTGTTCGTATTGATTGTTCGTTGTGATATATTGATAGAACGTAGTGAAGCAATAATAACTATAACGTAATCCTTGCGAATCTTCCGTTGTTACGATGATAACACAAATGTGAAACTGTTATTAATAGAAAACAAACGTATTGTTTTATAAACAAGGATACAATATATTTACAATTTTGACAATTGACATATTATTTAAATTTTAACAGGATCACGAACGCAATGAAGTTGTCATACTTGTTTTATATTTCAATAAACAGAAACTTGAGCATACATTCCGTACAATAGCAACTTAAAATATGGCTATAATGCTTATAAAATGTCGTATTTTTGAGAAAATATTGAGAAAGCAAAACCTGATGGAATAAACAAGACAAAAACAAACAATCTATTTATTTTATATCGGGAACTGTTAATTATTATTATGATTTTAAATATATGAACGCACGTCAAATGTGCGTGAAAATTTAACACATGACATTTTTTTCCTATGAAGCAGCTATTAAACTTAAGTAGATTTTTATCAAATAAATAATTTTAGTTGTGTTTGAAAAATTAAACGTTCAGATTTAGAACTAGTTAAACGTATAGAAGTATATTGAATGAGCTACTTCAAACTAATTAAAGCTTGTGCCGGAAGTTCAATTTAAGACAGCTTAGAATCACTTTGTATTAGAACAAAATATTAAATTCTAGAAAATATGACATTTTCGCTTTTGTCAATTGCCGAATTTTATTAATTAAATTAAATTGTAAAAAACACCAACCTCCACGATATATTTGCATTATAGCCTGATATTGGAATAAGATATATCATTTCTGTATTTAAGTAATGTTTTTTGTTAACCGATAGTAAATATGTAGAATTATTGGTAGTCAAATGATATCACATCGCATTATGCACTTATTTGACAGCATTTTATATTTTTTTACCTAATTTAATTTTTATACTTTTACAGAATCTACCAAATCGTGAAATTTTATAAATTTTTAGTTAGGTTTGTTTGTGAACGGATAACTCGGATTATTCAAATTCATTGAAAGCAAGTACAAAGTGCTCTGACAGCAAGTTTCGTTGTATTAAACCCGTGTTTTCACCAAATATTGTTTCCAATACCTGCATAATTAGCCTTAAAATGCCTAATCTTTAAACTGAAGAGAATATTATATAGTTTTATTAACTTATTACAAAATGAAGAATATTATCTACTATACATAGAATGTATAAAATATTGATTTAGGTAAATATAAATTAACGTTAAAATAATTGTGTACTATAGTTTGTATAAAAGTTGACTAATACCTATAAGTTCTGTTATGTAGAGATTTTTGTTTGTAATATTGTTAAAACTACCGCGGACTTCTCACGAGTGGTCCAATTTTTATAATCTAACCAATAAAATATCGATGTGGTTGTAATATTTGTTTTATTTTACTTGAGAGAAATTTATGAAATATCCGATTGCTAAACCCAAACGTAAAGTTTGACGCCATTCATCTGGCTGCAGATCATCAGAGATGAAAACAGCTGTGCTGTAATCTGCCACAATGAGGTCGGGAGCCTTATGACGTTTAGCAGTGAGCAAGCAATCGGAGAAGGAGGAAACTCAAACAAATATTCCACATAAACATTTGTTAAGATATAGAACAATATTCTTCTATTTTTTGTATGAAATTTGAGTAAAAAGCTTCACTTCTTAAAGCATGGTACTTTAAAAAAACTAGTGGTAGTGTCTGATATAATAAATCCAGATAGAAGACGATCTAAACATTATTTATTTAAATTTTAAACGATCGTTACGTAAACTAAGTCATGTTCGCGAATAAGTGATCTTGAGAAAAAATTGCTAAATAACTAAGCGTTATATTTTTCTACCATGTTAAACATTTTCATGTAAAATCTGGCACAATTAGTCCAAGGGTTCATTTTATTATTATATAGTCGTTATTTTACTTATACTTAATTGATTGTATACATTAGTAGTTAGTACTAGTATTATACAGAAAACAGATTGTGTACTAACTAAAAAAATTCTAACTACGACCGATTTAATCTTTACTCCGTTAGAATATAAAATATTCCTGAGTAACATATAGGTTATATTTACTTCCAAATTTCTTTTCACTAGTAAATAAACAACATTTAAATGAAAACGCAAATATCTCGTAAAAATAAAAACCGATAATACAGTATTATAAAAACTTTATTCAAATGCAACAAGCAATTACCAACAACAACCTAAATAATTCACTTTCACGTATACCAAATAACAATAGAATAATTTTATTAAAATTACATACAACAATAGACATTGCATTGCTATTACTAAATTATTCCGTTAACAGTCCAGACGAAACGATAAAATTTGAAAATTATGCAGACATAACTGCAAATCAGTCTTCATGGAGGTGTCGTTCATAATTCAGTGCCGCGACGTATGACTTTCATATGTCCATTACATAACACACAGGACCCCATATTCAAAAGACTATTAGTTATTACTACGAGTCGTACGTTTTAGTCTATATGAACGGCTGTCAAATGGGTTTGTATACGTATATAATGTACATTACGAAGCAATTCGAAACTCGAATAAAAACGAATTCCGGTAAACTCTACCAACCTAAAAATATCAAATGTATTTTGTATTAGCAGTGCAATATAGTTATTATTACAAATAGATTCAAACTGTGCTAAATATCAAGCAATGTGTTTAAATAAAGGCACAATGTAACTCCAATACTCGTCCGAAAACAAAAATGACTAGAAAAATTCAAAAATTTCATTACATCTCAATAAAGGTAATTCGTTAATATCTCCTGATTAAAAATAGAATGCCTATAAGTAAAAAATATTTAATCTCGTAATTTTTAAATAAAATAAACACATTAACAATGTTTATTTTGAATTGTTCCTCTAATCGAGCTGTTTTATAAAAGAGTATACATATATAATGTATTAAACAGACACTTTTTTCAGTTTCGGACATGAAAAAATGCCACACACATACTACACATACAAAACAATATTTGTGGAATGTAATTTCACTTAAAAATCATAAGCTCTTAGGGATGTGAAAAAATAATCGATTTTTTAAAAAGTAAAAATCGATTTTTTTACGCGATTTTTATATTTAAAATAATCAATTAATAATCGATTATTTTTATAATTGAAAATCAATCATAGTCGATTTTTTATCTGCCACCTCCCGACATTATGTCTGGTCTTTTATAACCCGGTTATAAAATATATACGATATACAACGATGTTTACAATGCGATACATTGAATCCGATTTCTTGAAGATGTATTGTTATACTCGATGCATTGATGTTAAGTTAATTTCGATTTTGATAATTCTTAAACGTTAATTTGTGTTTATAATTTTTATTGTTTATTTATAATTAAAAAAAAACATGAAAAATAAAATATTTAGGGTGATTATTTTGAAATTAATTCAAAAATTAGGAAAAAATCGATTAATAAAAAAATCGATTAATAAAAAAATCGATTAACAAATAATCGATTAATAAAAAATCGATTTTTTATGCAGAATGTCACATCCCTATAAGCTCTATATCTAAATAAGCTTTAACACACACACATCTCTCTTAAGGGTAAAGTGGCTAATGAATTACCTCATAACTTAAAGCATAATAAATTATGCTTTAATTAAAATTTAGTTTTATGAATAAGGAAGTAAGTGGTGTACAATTTAAAGGGCTTTTTACAATTAAAAATCCCTTTGCAATTTTTATGGAAGTCCAACTTTACTGATGCCATTTAAACATAATTAAATTAAGTAAATTTAATAATTATTATTATTAAGTATTCTCACCCCTCTTCATAAAAAATACATCATTCTCAGTACACAGTTTTAACTCAAGTACACAAAGAGTACAATTTGACAGAAAGAGGCGAAATAGTACTTTCGTTAAATGAGTGCAACTAGACAGATTCTTTACAATCATTATTTATTATGATTTTTATATGTTAATTCATACTATAATTAATTCCTAAACAAACATAATAATGCCAGAGATTAAAGGGGAATATAATATTTAAATGTACTGAGGTATGTTTACGCTAAATGCTATCGTATTCTTCATAATTAAATTCCGCCACAGTTGGGGCCAAAAGTCCTTGTTGGCTATTTCCATTTTTCTCTGTTCGTGACTTCTTTCGCTTGTGTTTCTTCTCTTTCTTTTCTGAGCGGTCGCTGTAGTCGCCTTTGTCTTTGTCCTTCGATTTCTTTTTTTTATGTTTCTTTTCCTACATTAAAAAAATACTTCTATTTAGTTATTATAACCTTAAAATAAAGATACTACAGATGATGTTAATTTTGCTGAACCCAGTTCATTTCACGCGAATCGACAATTTTGTTCCGAGTAATAGCTAACTTTACGTTTTTTTATATTTATTTATTTAAACTTCGTTACCTTATACAATAACATACATATAAAAAAGCAGGTTACATAACGGGTGGCCTAATGAAATATATATATATATATATATATATATATATATGTATGAAGGTATTTAATGAATATAAAATTTAATTAAGAAGAGCTTGGCGCACCTACAATGGGTTGAAATGCCACTGGGATGTATGTTACATACAACAACAAAAAAGTTTTTATGAATTCCTGTTTAGTATTAATAGTATTTATGACGTTTTTGGACGCTTCATACCATACATATATCTAATGTACTTAAAACTAATTACAGCGTATGTAACCCACTTCTATTGTAATATAGCGAAAGAGCACGATAATCTCTATTTTGGGTTAGAATATTGAAGAAAAGGAATTATTCGAAATTAAACAAAAAACCAACTAGAATTTATAACTAAAAAAACGCAGTTAGGTACAGAAGGCCAAGAATAATCTTTAAAACAAATTGTCTGGACCATGCATTTTACGAAAAAATAATATCAGAAAGTTCGCTACGCCTTAATATTCTATGGTGCGCTTAGCTTAGGCAATACTGTATTTTGCCATACATACTTTGATATTTAACAACCCTCTACTTTGACAAGTACCCAACTCAAATTGTTATTGTATTTAATGAACTTCAATATGGCTAAAAAATATAAAATTTTGAGTGGTGTATGATTGTATTTCGCAACTTACCTTTTGATCTGGTTCTTTAGGTGTAGGCTCTGGGTCTTCTCCCCCTGAAAGATTGAAATGTAATTTTAAAGGATTTCATTCCCACATATTTATTCCGAAAGCCTTTTGCCGCATACCTGTATATAGAACCAGCTACCTGTCGAAATATTTCCGAACCAATATGAAATTAGGGTCCTATTCAGGAGCGTATCTACCAAATCTTAAAAGCCCGGCACGTGATCGTTTATTTCGTAGATATTTTAAATAAAAGATATAAAAGAAAACTAGAATGTATTTAAAGAAGTATAGCCTGGTGCCTTTCAGCCCGAAACAGTTGCTTTGCTGGCACTTAAATTTTAAACTCTAGTAACCATCAGCGAAAACGTTATTAAGGAAATAATAATATTGACTAATATTTGGTTGCCCTACATATTTATTTTATGAAATATATAGGGCAAGTTTTAGTAACCGATTATTTTGCAATGACTAAATCATATATTTAAATCATAATTACCTTCAGGTGATCGCCTTGCACTGTAATCGCCAGCCCACAGTGGGTACTCACTTAACTCTGGCGCAATAACATTTTTCTCCTCTTCCACAGATAACTCTTCATTTTGATCCTCAATTTCCAAACTACCCTCACTTTTAAACATATTTCTTAAACTTTCCTCCCCTTTTTTACTTATTGTTGCTTGCTTAAACATGTTTGCAAGACTATCATCTGTATTATAGTCTGTGACCACAGGTTTAATTTCACTACTATCTATGTCAAGGTCGTCTTGGTCTATGATAACCCTTGGATTTATGGTGTTTTCTTCATCGCTAAAACAAAAACTTATAATTTAGTCTTAACATTGACTTATTCACTGAAATATACAAAATTTTTAAAATGCAAAACTTATCAAAACTTTGAAAAAAACCCCATAGTGATAATATTGCCTTTGGAACCTCATCTGTTCAAAAAAGTATATTATACACAAATTCGCTTACAAAATGTCTAACTTAATTAATATTCTTTTACTTTTTATTATAGTTTTTAATATTCATACTACTAAAATATGGACATTATTAACTATATTTATGACCTATGAGGTCAGCAGTAGAAATGGTAATTTCATGATATGCGCATTTAATTCTTCTTAGCTAAATTTTGAAATACTTAGTCTGGACATAAATACTGTTACAATTAAAAATAAACAAACATTTGCATTTGGAATCTGTCATTTTTACACGATTGTTCATTGTGTTTTCTCATTTTGGCGCCAATATATTGTACAATATTTTACGGTATTAAATTGAGTGGGGTGCTAAAGAGAACCGAATCACTGTGATTGCATTACGTAAAGTAGGTTGCCAAATGCAATTTTTAAAACTCTCCATACGCTTGGTATTAGTAAAATATTTGTATAATAGCCCGGGCTATTAATAGGTACAATGAGACCTCCTCTGTTTGTGACAGAAAAAGATCTGGCCGTCCACGTAGTGTTCGTACACAAAAAGGAGGTTAAAGCAGTAAGGGAAAGAATTCCAAGAAATCCTGTCCGAAAACAAAAGATTTTATCTCGGGAGATGAAGATAGCACGGTCTAGAATCATGTCGCGTATTTTAATAGATGACTTAGGACTTTTAAGCCTATAGGAGACGTACTGGTCATTTCTTAACTGATAATTTAAAAAGAATTGGATGGTAAAATCTAAACAACTACTGAAGAGGTAGGCAAAGGGAGGTCACAGAAAATTTTTGTTTACGGATGAGAAATTTTATAAAATTGAGCAACAATTTAACAAACAAAATGACCGTATTTACGCTCAAAGCTCTTAGGAAGCTTCTCAATTAGTCGACAGAGTGCAACGTCGTGCGCACTATCTGACTTCAGTGAAGGTTTGGTGAGGTATTAGCTATGAAGGAGTGACTGAGCGATAATTTTGTGAAAAAGGTATCGAAACATCGGCACAAGTGTATGAAGATACAATTCTTGACAAGGTAGTGAAGCCCCTTAACAACACCATGTTCAATAACCAAGAATGGTCCTTCCAGCAAGACTCGGCGCCGGGTCATAAAACTCGGTCTACGCAGTCTTGGTTGGAAACGAACGTTTCGGACTTTATCAGAGGTGAAGACTTGCCGTCGTCTAGTCCCGATCTTAATCCGCTGGATTATGATTTATGGTCAGTTTTAGAGAGTACGGCTTGCCCTAAACGCTATGATAATTTGAAGTCCCTAAAACAATCCATACGATTGGCAGTGAAGAATTTTCCCATGGAAAGAGTGCGTGATAACTGGCCTCAACGTTTAAAGGGCTGTATTGCAATTACAGCCCATGAGGACCACTTCGAATAATCTATATTTATATATACACAATATATTTTAAATTGTTTTATAGTTATATATTAAACTAACACATCGTAAAAGTAATAAATGTTATTTGCAATATAAAAAAAAATGGTGCGTGTACTTATGTACGCGCGTAAGAAGTTATACTTCTTTGGCTTTCTTTATATTTTTTAAATATTAAATAATTAATAATAAATATTTAGCGTCAATAATTTAACAATATTTAGTATATTATTCAATTATTAATTAATTATTATTATTTTATTAATTCAATTTAATAACTAGGTATGTTTCATAACCTTTTAACTAAGTAACAATAGGTCTTTGTGAAAAAGCATTGCTAAATTTTTTTGAAAAAATAATTAAAACTCTTTTATTTGTTTAAAAGGTACTACAAATGTCATTATGGTAATTCAAAATTCTTGGCATAGCTGCTAACGTCACGCATATTCTATTTCTTTTTACTTGTAGATTGTCTTATTCCCATCTCGCTCGCTCGGCGCCCATACTGATAATTTTGTGTCACGGTGCGCGCGCATCGTAAAATTTCACTCTCATAAATTTTTCATAACGCGCCTAAAGAAGTATAACTTCAAAAAATGTTTTTCTTTGTTTCAATATTTATGGCAAGACTAGGTACATACCTCTCGCTATCTTCCTGTACATCTTGTGAGTTATTAACAGGTGCCAGATCTTCCAGAAAGCTGGTGTCCAATGTACCTGCGTAAAACTCATCAAGGGCACCCGAAGATGATACCGACATGTTTGTTGCTGATGGAGTGCTTGGACCACTGGTAATACAAAAATTATGTTGTTAATAAATGTTTAATACAAATGTTAAAGCTTGGCAAGAATTGTAAGTATGTATCAAGAACTGTAATGCATGAGTAATCCGAATTAAAATAAATTCTAGTATAAATACAGATATATAGTGACCGCTACGAACACCGTTGAATTACTGTTATTATAAAGAATTTGTACTAGTTTTTTTAGATTTTCGAAAAGTAAAGATTGATTTTCTATAACCAAGCATCTATTGATGCACATTTTCAAGGAATTTTATAAAATAATATTAACTTTTAAGTATATTTGAACGATAGTCACAATTTCGTATTGAACGCTGTCAAATATCAAGCTTCATACAGAAGAAATGGTTTGACAGCTCTTGAAACTAGATTTAAATTTGATAGGCCTAAGACATTGGAAAATGATTTAGCAAAAGTTCGCTAGAACAAGATGGAAGACGATCTATTGCTAAGGACAAGTTACAAAAAACAGTTCTTTGTTAATAATAACAAAACTTTTATTTTAGAAACAAAATTTTTAGAAATATAGCACTGACATTTGTTTTTTTAAGTTTTTTCTCGTTAATTGTCAGTGAATTAACAAAAATATTATATTCGTGAGCAACAATTTATTGTATAAGATACATATACGTATATAATATATACATACAGATACATAATATCACATTATACTGTGTAAACTGTATACGTCTTAACGACATACCCCATAAAGCGTCGAAATCACTCGGCTGTGGTTGGTTTAGCTTGTCTTCCATACAATGATAACCTCTACATAGCATTACACCCACCCTCAATAACGACAACAATTAAATACGAAAAAGTATTTTTTAAATTGCCGAAATTTGCTGAGCTTTGTATGTTGTTTTGTCACTTTATTGTCTTCAATCGTTCGCTAAGAAGCGAGAAATAAACTCAACTACAAAACTTTCCAAAAAATCCGTTCTTTTTTTTTACAAATTGCGCATGCTTGCATGTGCTTTATCACGAAGATCAATATCGAACGATTTTAATTAAATAAGTAAAAAAATATAAACTAGCTACTGATACAGTACAAAAATAACAGACAATAGCGTTCAAATACGAATTGTTTTTATGGAATTACTAACAACACTAGTCTGAACATCAAAATAGACACAGTCCCCAGTGTATATTGTACAAATGTTTAAAATTTTACTTTGGTTGTACTTAAGCGCTATAAAAAGACAATAAAAGTATACATTACCTCTCCTGTGGTATTCGCGAGGGCGTGGTGTCCATGCTGACTTGATTATTTTTAGGATTCGTTAACTCTTGGCTCACATATGATGTCTGTTTTGGTTTCTCTTCAGAAGATGGTGGCTTTGGAGGCGCGTTTAGCGATTGGGCTATCTGCGAAGCAATACAAGAATAATGTTGCACCTTGCATTATCCGATAATTTAATTAAATATAATTTTTACGTTTATATCTAATCACCAAAAAATGTATATGAAAAGGACTTAAATTTGTATTCTTAAACGTATTGTGCACATACTTTAATTAGTTAAAATAAATTTTTTGTAAACGTAACTTTTAAGATAATCTCTTCTGTTTAAATTCGGAAATTATGTATTTCATTTATATGTGTGGAAATTTGGTTAAACTTATCAATAGGCTATAAAAGTTATTTCAAAAACTGTTAATATTATATACCTAGGTAGTATACATCTCCCTTCCAGAAATACGTGGACATATATCAAAAACTACTGAAGCGATTTTGATTAAACTGTTCTCCGTTGTCTGATTTAAATCTCTGATAAGATTTCGCATACGAAATTTAGGACACACTTGGTTATATAGATCAACATTTTATACTCATTGGCCAAATGCTGCGTTACACGTATCTTTGTTTAACGAATTTCAACACGTAGAGATGGTCTTAAATAAACTTCGAATAGAATTAGAATTGTGTCATGCCACAGGCATTTTTATCTCGCTAAATTCGAGAACGGCTAGACCGATTTGGCTAATTTTGATCTTGAAATGTTTGTGGAAGTTGAGGGAAGGTTTTTTATCATATATTACATATACATAATATATGTAGTATCACTGTTTCACGCATACGTCGCATGTTCGCGAGTCGGAACACCTTTATATTTATATATTTATCGCACACCGCCAAATAAGACGGAGAAAAATTAGTATATCAGAAAGCTTTATATTGATCGTGTGTATTGCATTAATTAATGATGTAGATAAAAATATATACAAAGAATCAACCACATTTTACAGATATATATGTGGGTGATACGAAGTTCACTGGGTCATCTAGTACTGGACAGAAATAAATAATTAAATTAACTCACGAGTGGGTTAACACTAGGCGGTACTATGGGCTTCCCGGCGCCTAGTACAATACTCGGCGACCTGTCGTTAATCCGCGGCTCGGTTTCAGTACTTTGACGGCGTTTGTTTGCAAGTCGCTCCACAAACGTATTGTAGTGGCATTCATCAGATTTCTATAAATATTAATATTTTCAAAACTATTATTCTCCTCTTCGGAAATTAATAGTTAAACAGTTTTTGGCTCATATATATTTAGGAATAATTATAAATCTTTCCCATTAATAACATAAAAATTAACAAAAAAATAATACTTTTCATTACATACAATGTTTTTTTATCACAATAGACTTTTACACAATGAATTGCTTGAAACTGTTTTTTTTTTAAACTACATATTTTACCTGAAAATCATTGAGTTCTTGTTCCACCTCTTCTATATCTTTCTGATTTCTTTGTAATTGTTCCAGTAAACTTGTCTTCTGCAGTCTTAAAAATGGTACACTGAGGAACTTATGCAGAAATCGTAAACCAAAACCATTTCTCATTGATGACTCTGCATACCGAATAGGTGCAGTCCTATATGTGTAAATAAAAAATAAATTACTTATTTTGGAAAGGTTGAGTATGTATATAAAATATAAATTAAAGTTAAAACAATCAAGTAAATTGAATTGAAATGGTTTTAGTATTATTATAACCTAGATTAGTGATTTCATTTTGAGTAAGCTAAAACAATATTGACGCCTACCTTGTCATTTTAGCATTATGTAATGCTTGTTCAATGTGATGGGAGTGGACTTGACGGTGATGTTGCATATCACAATGATTGCCTAGTAACATTACTGGCATATCAGCTGGAATCCTGCCGAGCTCTTTGACAACATAATCAAAAGTCCTTAAAAACATTTATATTTGTTTTTAATTTGTATAGCTATTAGCTCAATAATTTCATTAAATTGCCAAGCCAGTGGTTAATAGTAGATAACAGTTGTTTCATTCTAACATATGGAAATAATAAGTTCAAAGTTATCATTTAAAATACAAGACCAACCAGGGTTTAGTAATATCCAACATCAATATAACACCAGTAGCATTTTTGTACACATCAAGAAAAGTAGCATCTAATACTGGTGTCTCAAGACCTTCATCTGGTATGGGAACAGTCTGGTTTTCCAATTTCAAGCCCAAAGGAGCTTTTTTCTTAGTGCGCCCTTTATCAACAACTTCCCACACTTCTACCTAAAACAAGAGAGAAAAATAAATGTGAAGTTCTTGATTTTAGATTGACATAAAACTTTTTTATTGGTTGTGATAATTAAAATACCAAATTCAAAGGTCATATAGAACAGAGTAACAACACAATTTTACAGGAACATAATGAATCTTAGTATTTAAAAATTAAACTGTATAAACCAACCTTAACTATAAAATCTGTATTCTTGTAAGTCCAGTGAATAGGGGCAACTTGAATTTGGTCTGTTGGTGTATATTCTTCTTTAAAAGAACCTCCTTGGAGGCGTTGTAAGAGGCAAGATTTTCCAACATTTCTGTCTCCTTTTATTAGTATTTTCACTAAAAAAACAACAACTTAATAATGGTTCTTTGTATTAAGATTCATTTAGCAAAATATAAAGTAATAATACATACTGTTATAATGAACTCCTCTAGAAAATTTTTTTTGTAAAGAAGAAGACATGGGTAGAGGAGCCGGGCAGCGTTCATCATTGCTACGTGTTAACTTTTTCAGTGCAGAAAACATACTAACCGAATGCTTTATTAGATACTTCTAATAAGTGATAATATAGTGTGATATAACTTTAATTATACACAGATTGATTGATAGAGTTATTATTAAATTTGCGCAAACCGTTGAAGTGAAGCAAATAATAATATATTATAAGTGTCTAATTTGTTTGGCAAATATCTTTAATCTGTTTTTCAGACTTCAGACATTTGAATTTTGACATATTATGAAATATCAAATGTTAATTGTCAATCTCCAAGTGACAATTAATAAATAGACTGTCAATTTTTTGTCGTTCATTGTCATGAGAAAAAACCCGCCTTTTGGCTTATTTTGTTTATTTATAAACAATGCTAGTACTTCGCGTCATCGCTAGCTTTTTTGTTATAATTTATTAGGCGCATAACTGGTTACTTTAATTTTTCGTAGGTTAGGTTAATTTACTTTTTTTACTCCATACATTTTCATGCCAACAGAATTATTTATTGGGATGGCAACATAATATACATAAATATGTACTATATAGTTATTAGGTACAAATTTTTCGAACACACAAAGTACAAGTTGTAAATCAAGCCGACTGCAGAGTCCATAAAAAGGTTGATTGAAGTTAATATACAATGCCACAGAGGCATGAAATTTAAAATATATGTGTTGTGTTAAATTGTTATTTAATCGGATTGTAAATACCTGTTACCTATTTGGTATTATCTATAACATAACAAACAGAGTTTTACATTCTAAAACTATAATTTATTCCTTAAAATAATTACAACACAAGTAGTTACAATTTGTCAATCCCACTTAGACTTCTTTTTTTCAAATATCTCTTTTCCATCGGCATCTATAGCTGAATAGTAACCCATTGATTCATATTTCTGCCTCATATATGCTATGTAACCTAGGGCAAGACCAAAACATGCTGCGCCTATACTCATTACCACAATGTTCTAAAAAAATGAAATATTATAGTATATTTGTTCTTAATTCAAACATATTATATATCATATATTTTTTAATATTAGAAAGAAGAATTGATGTTTAACCCAATTTAACTAACAAAATAGTTAATTTTTTATATCCTAGTGTAGTTTTTTTTATGTTTAGACATTATCAATTTTATGAACATATTAATATTGTAGAATAAATCATTATATTATGATGGTTGTGGAATCAAGAATCTATGATGCAAAAAAATCTCAAATAAATATTAAGAGAATAATTTAAGTTAAGAATATCAATATTGAATATATTAGCTTGCTTGCTTACCGGCTTAGCATAGAGTTCAAAATTTACAACACGAAATGCTGTTGTTGACTTCATAGATCTAATACCATCTCCAGGTTTCTCATGACTGTTTTTTGTATTATCACTCATTATAAAAATTTTATTCATCTGAAAGAAGCCATGAAATATTTCTTCTTATTTTTAAACACTGAATTGCATTGAAACACACATGCTTAGAAAATCGGTAATGTTTAATTAATACATTAGTTTCTTGAAAAGAAATAAAAAATTATTTTATTGATTTTATCATAATAAATTTGATTGTTAATGACTAATTAGTAATTACCAGTATAAAATTAAAATCACAGACGAATTTGATCACAGATAAGGAACTATGAAGAAAATTAGGGATGTACGATACCGACTTTGAAAATCCGTGGGCATACGCGATGTTGTTTTCTAGAAGTAATAGTGTTCTGTGGTTGTGACACAACGTAATTTATTTTTGGTTGGATCGAACCTATATATTGTGATGCAAGGGTTTACCCTCAAATTTAGGAAATCAAGAGGTCCAAATACAGCGAAGAAAGGAATAAAAAAAAAAAAAAAAAAAAGGGGGGGGGGGGGGGGGGAAGAAAAAAAAGGGGGGGGGAGGGAAGAAGGAAAAAAAAAAAAAAAAAAAAAAAAAAAAAAAAAAAAAAAAAAAAAAAAAAAAAAAAAAAAAAAAAAAAAAAAAAAAAAAAAAAAAAATATTTTTTTTAAAAAAAAAAAAAAAAAAAAAAATATAATTTAAAAAAAAAAAAAAAAAAAAAAAAAAAAAAAAAAAAAAAAAAAAAAAAAAAAAAAAAAAAAAAAAAAAAAAAAATAAAAAAAAAATATTATAACATTTGGGGGGGGGAAAAATTTTTTAAAAAAAAAAAAAAAAAAAATATATTTAAAAAAAACCATTGTAATTTTTGAAAAAAACAATGAAAAAAAAAAATTTGGTTCACAGATGTATATTAAAAAAAAATTTTTTTTGAGGGGTTTCCCCTCAAATTTAGGAAATCAAGAGGTCCTAGGGGGTTTCTGAGCTACATTTATTAAGAGGGATACTAAGATAATTTTGAATTTATAAATATATTTTTTCTTAGAGATAGCACGATTCTATACAATTTTCATTAAACCGAACCAACAAACTAAACGGAGTATACAAAAACATTAGGGTTTTTAATAGATATTTAGGGGTATTTGAAGATAGTCTGGCCTGATCGACGGACGAGTAAGACCGCGGTTTTATGGCTCGTCGGTAAAGCTCACCGGTGTATCATTGCAACGCCCTAAAGTTTGGTCGCAGCTCGTCGTTAAAAGTTGTTGATTGAAAAGCTAGGCCAATCAGGCTTAAATTTGTCACATTGGGGGTGTACCCATTTAATTCAAGTTGTTCAACGACGAGCCGCGAGCCAGGTTTGTCGGTATTTAAAACCACGGTCTTACTCACCCGTCGATCATAGGCTTAAGGGGAAGATTATGTCCGAGTTGGCATCACTGCCCATATAATCTGAGCGGTAGATCCATTCAACCACAGTCCGTCAGCTTTCGTATCTGCCCATGCCAACAATGGCACTATCTGCGAAAATGAGAAAGCGCTCTACAAAAGAAGCAATCTACCATACGAATATGAAAAAATATATCTACCATATTGTTAGTTAAAATTATTAAACGTTAGATAGCAAACTTTTATTGGTTTTTTTTCTTGTTATTAATGTTAATAACATCAGTATCTATAGACATATTATTTTTTTAAAATAATGGTTACCTATTAAATTTATTAGAATATAAAGCTATAATTGGTACATAACTAATGTACAAAAAACTTTTTTTACAATTTTTTTCAAGGGACTTCAGGTTTTTTTTCAATAGTAACACTGTGTAGAAAATAATGAAGTTGTGTAGCCTAAAGGTTTAGATACCAGGCCATAAACTCCAAAAAAAATGAAGTTTTGAAGTGAAAATCTCAAAATCGTGAGCGGTAGAAAAGAAAAACTTTTCAACTGCTCGATTCATTTACAAAAGTTTATTTGAATTAACGTAAATAGTTTTTGCTTGTGGTGTATAATCATTAATTACGAAGAGACTCCAGTGCAAAAATTACGCTTTTGTGTTGTGATATCAACTTAATTATTGTAATTTAATAATTTTAAATTTATCCGACGTTGTACACATGTTACTCTTGTTTTAATTATCTAGATGAAATTTATTCCTTAAAATTGCATACTATTTTAAAATTGCATACTATTTTAAATTGTCGCGCCATACGATAGTACCGATGGCATTAACTGGAGCGCTGGTGTAAGCATTTTTTTTTACTATGAAGTTGTTGTTCTTCTTCGCTAGAAGTAATAGTGTTCTGTCTTTTGTGCATTCACTCTTTAACTATCTGCTCAGGGCCTTAGTCAAGATACGCCAAATTTCTATGTAGTGTAGAAAGCCACGTAACTACAAAACCAAAAGTTGTATGAAAACTTTTACCTTGACACGAACTGTCATTTCCATACAAAATTTAGCCACCGTTTCCGCGTGTCGTTATAAGACTTTTCCAATACATACACTACTGCGTTAAGCGCATCTTGGTCAACTAGACATCCAACTACAACGCTTCGCACGATGGCACTCTAAAACTCGGCGGCTCCTCGCAATACATTGTAATACTGCCAGAAATTCTCATGTTACTTCTTAAGAGGGCATAGAAAGAAATGAGTAAAACTTGTTGAACAATTACGTAAGGCTGATACGTGTAGATGTATACAAGCATTAGTAAAAAAATACAAACCAAAAGCTTACATGTTGGATACATTATTACATTGTACATATTATATGATGGTTAAGACATTACTTTACAGATAAACTCATAAATCTTGACCACCGTGTTCGCAGTGTCGTTATAAGAATAATTATATAAATACTACGTAGAGATGTAGACATAATATGTAATAATGTACTGTTATGTAGGCGTGAAAGCCGTATATTCTTTAAAGCGTTTTCTCTTATTTCAGTAAAAAAATTAATGAAAAAGAAAAAAGTAAATTATAAAAAAATATTTTTAAAAAAAATTTTTAAAAAAGGGGGGCCAATTTTAAAACAAATTTGGGCGCCTGGGAAAAAAAAATCCCAAAAAAGGCAGCAAAAAAGGGGGGGGTGGGGGGGTGGGGTAAAAAAGGAACTAATTTGGTCAAAACACGTAAATTCTCAATGTTTGGAATACGTAAGAGTAAGACCTATTTTAGTTCTAGTGTATTAAAAAGGATTAAAGGAACCAAAATTAATAACGTATTCATAAGTTTGCAACCACCAAGCAAAAACATGTCATGTTACATTAATCAACAAATTACATTGGTTAACAGTCCCTATTTGAGTGATGACAGACAGTCTACTATTTGTTAGGGCCCATTATATTTGCTTTCGTATTGTAAATAATCTTTAGCATGTTTTTATTGTTACTTTTTATTCTGTATGTGTATTAAATATTGGATATGCATTCTTGTTGATTTAGGGTCACTTGTTAAGATTAGATTGTTTTTTGTAAATAAATAAATAAATTTTAAAGTGAATTTATTGTATTAGGTTATTTGTAAACTATTAATATGCTTCAGCAACAGGTATATAATAAAATACTGTCTGATATTGAGATATATCATCTCTATTGTTATCATCATTCCTCTCCATACAGATTACTAAGTATCTGTAATAATTAACAAATCATCATGTTTATTGTGATAGTTTTGTTCGGTTTGTCTTATAAGACAAATAAGTATTCCAGAATAAAGCAATACCTTGTACAAGAAGCACTTGATACTGAAGTGGTACATAATAAAAATTAACTATCTGAACCCAAGGCCAAACATAATAATTTGTTTTAAGGATATCAATGTAATTGGTGTTAATATCATTCTCTATTAAATCCCATGACTTCCCTTGTAATGCACCTAATCCAACTAACAGGAAAAAAAGGAAGGTTGGAGCAAATACGGCTTGGTCTATAAAAACTTTTTTGAGTGCAACAGTTTTACCAGTAGATCCAACATGTCTATTTAACAATCCATACCATACCCTTAGCGCAGGGCCCTGTAAGAATACCATACAAAATTTAATTAGTTTATGATTATAGAACAGTTTATTAATTGATGATTACATAAATATCTAACTTACTCCAAAACAGAAGCCTATGGAAGAAAATTTTATAGTTCTAGCATAATCAGCATCTCTGAATGATTTCTTTTCAATAAAAGTCTGTGATATAAGATCTCCAGCTCCCATTAATGTTCCTGTTTGTATAGCTTGTACTAAATAAGGTCTTCTGTTCAGAAGCCTTTGATATATTTGAAATATTTCACGTGCTTTCATGATGGTAACGGGCATAATTGTGTTTATCTTATGTCGTTGTTTACTTTTCTCCTAAAAAATCCTATGACTCAAATGTAAAAGTATATCTTCGTAAACTGTTTACATTTTTTTTTCATTTGCACCGACAATATATTTTAAACTCATTTGTGATTTCTGTAATAAGTTATATCCATTTACCACAGGAACAGGAATCAGGATTATAATATTCAGTTGACAACTTGAGTGAGACTATGGTAAATAAATAATAATCTGTCATCTGCCACTAGCGGCCAATTTGCCAAATGCTGTCAAGTGTCAACCGCCAATTAGTTTAAGTTGATTTAGTTTGAAAGATCCTAGAATATGACAAAATACAAAATCAAAGGATCAAGAAATTGTGAAATGAAACGGTGGATGTGAAAACGGTGAAAAGTGAATCGCTAATGATTGTAGCTATTGTGTGTTAATAATCCATTGATTACACGTTTTTTCATACTTATTCAGACCTAATAATGGATGCAAGAAAACTATCCACTGCGGGCGATAGTCTCTATCTAATATTACAAGTCCCTAAAACCGCAACGGCAGATGATGTCAAGAAAAGCTATCGGAAATTAGCACTTAAATATCACCCGGACAAAAATCCTAACAACCCTGAAGCATCTGAAAAGTTTAAAGAAGTAAATAGGGCCAATACGATCTTAAGTGACGCTACCAAAAGAAATATATATGATAACTATGGCTCTCTCGGTCTCTACATTGCCGAGCAATTTGGGGAAGAAAATGTCAACGCCTATTTCGTCGTCACAAGTACATGGTGCAAAGCATTATGTGTCGTGTGTGGTATATTGACTGGTTGTTACTTTTGCTGCTGTTTGTGTTGCTGCTGTAACTGCTGCTGTGGCAAGTGCAAACCTCGTCCACCAGAAGAGTCTGGAGACTACCACACGCTGGAGCGAGATGACTCAGATGGAGTGCAGCCAGTAACTTCACAACCGGGACCTGAACGCCGTCCCACGGGTGACCAGGCACCACCTATAGTGCTGCCTGCGCCATCGGCTCCTGGGGTCTCGGAAAATACTGGCCTCAATACAGGTGGGGTAAATTACGGCATTTCACACTAATGTTTAATTGTTTATATGTCATACATTACTAATTTTTGAGTCATTCTTAAATTGTTCTAAGTATATTAGCAATTTGCTGCTTCACCACATGCTTTATTAATGTTGGTAGAATATTATTTAATGCACACTTCCAAGAAATCCTATATACAGCTTTTGCTAATCTTATCAAATATCCAGTAGGTATCATAAAAATGTGTGTAAATGTGAAATTTTTGTAGGGTATCTTATCTTTCGAGTTTAAACTTAGAACAATAGGATGCCTTCAGACATTTGTGAGTAGGTATCACATAAAAAAAAGCTCTTTTAAATATAGAATTTTTATCTTTATTAGTGGTGGTATCTTATCGTACTAAGGATATAGTTTGTTATAAACTTTGTAACAAGTATTCCTTCATACTATTTTGTGCTAATATTTTTACATGTCCAAAAAAAAAAAAAAAGGGGGCTTTTATGAAGGGCTTCCTATCTTTCAAAGGCTTCCTATTTTTAATAAAACAAAATTTGTGTTAGATATCATCAACAATTTTTATTGGTTTGAAAGGCCTCATGCCATAAAATAAAATGCTCTTTTAAATATTAATTAGACATTGTTTATGCTTGTTATTAGAGGCCGATTGGATGGTTGCCTTAATTTGGTACTAAGGGTATATTCGCAATTGTGTATGTGAAAAGTTCTTGTAAGCGACGCAAAATCGTGTATTTCTGCATGCTCTCACGGACAGCGGCGATGTTTTCGGTAGTATCTTGCGTTTCGTCACTACGGGTATTGTTGTTTTAATGACCATTCATTTATCCACACATTGATAGCCATATAAAATCATATATTTTAAAACAAACATTCCATTATCCTGGTATTTGGCAAAACCTGGTAAAGTCAATTTGAATGTCAAAGATGAAATCAACTGTAAAAGTTGGGTCCATTACCCAAGAATTTAATTATTAAACATTTAAAGTCTCGAAAGTGAAATCAAGGTATTCCCATTTTTTACAAATATATTTTCAAATACTGTCATTGTATCTGATAATATTGATTACTTTAATACTGGCAACTTACTTAAAATGACATTTCTTCCAAGACCTTTTTATTTGGCATTGATGCATGACTATATGATAGTGATAACCACTCTGATTCTTTTACAGAGTAAACCTTTGTTTTATGTTCATTTGAGTATTGATTTATAATAAATTGTAACATTTTTAGTGATAATACCTTTTAGCTGTACTGTTACTGTAGATCAAAGTATGATTTGAAAATAATTTTCTTCTGTTCTATTTTTAATATTGTATGTATATGCAAACATTGCTACCGACAGGCTTATGAAAAATACTTAATTTATAGCGGTCAATTTTTATGCATAAATAATAGGTAGAAATATAACATGCAGTGCATTTGTTGTTTATTCTGTGACTACTGACTTCAATGTCAACGAAAAACTTATGATATACTGTTAAGATTGTAAAAAGGAATAATTGTATAGCTATATACAATATCAGCTATACAAGTAAACTATGTTGCATGTTTAATTTGATATATGTTGGTATTTTGTGTTTCACTCAAGCTAGCTAATTATTTGATGGTAGATAGTTATAGCTGTAATATGACCTTTATTTGTCAGATTTGCTCAATAGAAAAGGGTGAATTGTAGAATAATGTTTCTACTTATCCTTAGCCATAATAATTGGAGTTGCTGATTTAATTAAAGAAACCATTTTATGTGAGCATTGCTTTAATATAAAACAATGTTTTGACTGTATATAACTATCCATAAATAAGTGTAGTTCACAAAATACACATTAGTCTTTAAGGGATATAAACTGGTATAGAACTTTGAATTTGTTTAAATGAATCATTAATAATCCTAGCTAGGAAAATATTACCTAACAGTTATTTATTTTGCTAGCATAAATGATATTTCTCCTAAATATGTTTTGTAACATCATCTTAGATGATGTTAAACATATAAGTATGATATTAAACATAGAAGGAACATGACATTTTATGTAAATATTAGCAGCCAATTGTCTACTAGGATTTCATTATCATATTTTTTTAAATTAATCCTGCTATTTAATTAATCCTGCTATTTAATTACTGGATACTGCCTATCAGTACTTTGAATTACATTATATTTCTTAGAGATTTATTAAATATCTTACATATAATACCTATTATTAATAAAATGTCCTTATTATTCAATTGGCAGCTGATGTCAAGCTAGTCAACAAGAATGTATTGTGGAAAGCGTCATGATATAATTATTGTTATTCTGTAACTACACTGGTAACTTTCGATTTAATAAATATCTGCATAATAAAATCCTCTATTATTTAATTTTGTCTTCAAGTAACCTCAAATTTTATAATGTATAATGCAAGTAATAAATTATGTATTGGTTACAGGCAGCAGTATTCCAAAATACACTTGAAGTGTCACCTAGCCTAAACTATAATGTAAGAGAAAAGAGGAACTGACTACTTTTTATCACCACCATGCAAATTATGTAAGCCTTAAGTTTTTTATGTTACTATTTTTTAATAGAGTTTTTTTGTAACTTTTATTTAATTCATTTGTATATGGTTATTTTGATTGCAATTCTGTGATAACCTATTTATTTTTACTGGACTACCTATATTATATTTACTTGAATTGCAGTATTAGCTGAAATGCATTAAAGACAGGCTGTATATTTTATCATTTCTTTAGCTGACTGCACTGTTTTTTAGCTGGCCAGTAAAATACCTAATAGAACTGAGTGGATCTAAGAATTACAAATAAATAATTAAAGTCTTTAATTGTGTCATAACATTGTAGTAAAAGACAGTTACTTATGCCGATTTATAAGTAAAAATAACTGTTAATTTCCAGATTGTTTATATTTTCTTATAATATAAACACCACATCACGGAAAGAAATAAATTCAATAAAAAGCTTCGCCTTTATATGGAATTTTTTATTTCAATTACTATTATGCTTATGGTTAATCAATATAAAAGTTATCAGGTAGGATTATTTTGAATAATATGTAATATGTATGTTAAGAAAATTTGTCTTGAAGTATTTATCTAGCTGCAACTAATTACTATTATGGCTGAGATGTCCACAATTTTCCTTAATATATTAAAAAAAACTTTTACACTAAACTAAACTTAAACTTTTACGGGAAATTTCAAAGAGTAATACTACTACTCAATAGCTGTAGTTTAATGTGTTTAGAAGTTTAAGGCATCTATACATTGTTAATAATTTTATAGGTAGGTACAGTATAGCCTATTCAAAGCAATTTGCAAACCTGTTTTCGAACAGGTATTTGTCACCTGCCTCTACTTTCCGTAGCTAAAAATGTATCGTCGAAATGTTATTTGTAATAAATGTGTTTAATTGAATGTGGTTCTTTTTATTATTTTAAAAATTTTAGACGGTTACTTTTACGGTTTTCAACGTAAAACTGGCATACAGCACATGGTGGACCTTTGTAGGCTGAAAATAGTATATAATAGTATATTACACATTTAATTGTTATGTTTTCGTTACGAGAATATATTATAGTGATATATTTAGCATCATAATAATTACAAATTCTTCGACTATATTCTTAAACAAAATTATTATTATTTGTTTTGCGTGTCTGACAAAACTTTGGAAATACATAGTTTTATTGTGATTACTTAACGCTCCGCTTAAACCTGTATTTAATTTAAATGTATGTTAAAGTAGGACGTAGTTCATGTGGATAAAAATATGGTGAAAAAGATACATCCTATCATATCAAAAAATAATTAAAAAATAATAATAAGAATCTTTACTTGGATAACAAAATATAGTTGTTAAAAATTGTTTTAGAGCTAGGGTTGTGGGTGACTTCTCTTGCACGGTACATGATATACATTTATGGTTCGTAAATAATTTCTTACAAGTATAAGAGTTTCGTTAAGAGGGAAATAATTTCTAAAATGGACATGCACATGCCTTAAGATAAAATAAGTATATTCATATCGTTACGAATGACTGACTCGAAAACAATGTCTGAAATAAAATTATTAAATACTTCAAATAAATAAGTCGCTAGTCACGCACAACCCCGATAAAGAAGAAACTTATCGATATGGAATATTGATTATAAGTGATTCGCATTTAATTTATACGTAATAGTATTCTATGTGTCAGTGTTAGCCTAGCGGTTAAGAGTGATTCTCGACCGCCCTTCGTGCGTTCCGGCTCTGGATTTTTTTGGAAATCTCACCTTTAATCACAAAATATACCCTTGAGCACTTCCCTAAAAAGTTGAATGGATTATTAAAAGCCACACTTACAAACCTCAATAGGTACCTACATAGTATTTTTAAATCGTTAAAGAATATAGTACCTGTATAATAGCGCTTGTAACTATTGTATATATGGTGTAATTCTTTTTTTGGATTTACTTTGAAAACTTATCCACAATTACGAAGGGTTCTAGCTTTGTTTCATTTTGGCTTGGTTAAAATAGAGCACGCGCTTTAGACATTCAAGGCCAACGGTTGGCTATTTCTTTGCTTTATAAAAGAGTCACTTCTAAAATGCTGGAAGATTTAAGATTTTGGCAAGTTATCAGCTAGCTAAGTTGTAGTTCACGTGTTGACAGTTTATGTCCGTCTACAACTCTCAATAATAATAATCCTTAATTTTAATTATTTTTAGTTCTATCTTGTCTATTTCTTTTTGGTATAGGCAAGATAAATATTTTACCAATGGTATGTGTTTGGCAAACGCTTTAACAATTAATTTTAAGATTAGGTCTTCACTTTGAATACCCTGGCGCCAATAACTTAGTTTCACATTACTGCCAAGACAGGGACATTAATTATCTGGAAATTAACCTATTTGGCGCATCACGCAAGCCCAACGTAATATTGAATGTGTGTTCTGCGGTATTGTGTTGAATTAGGGATCTAATAAAAGCCGCTTTAATGCAATAATTTAATATATGTCAAAAAAAGAATATTGTTTTAATTAAGAAAATGCGAATAAATACAAACTCGATGGCATGCTTATATTATTAAATATATAGCGTAGACAGAATTAAGAAACTGCATGCTTAAGTTGATAAAATTATTATTGAAATAGTATAAACCGTGTGTTTGCTACATCTTTTATTAGCGGTTTTTGAATCTCTTCGCATATATAAGTATTTCTTACATATAGATCAGTTTAAATAAATAAATTAAGAACAAGTTATCTTTTCCCTTAATTGTACGAAACTTAGTCATCAAGAGTAATAAAATCAAGTATCAGGTAGTATCGATGTATCCCATTCCGAGGTCCTAGGAGGTTCATTACTAAAGGTCGTGTTGGTGTTGCATATCTCTCTACGGAACACGATATTGGAACGTTAGTATACCCGTTTCAAATAAAGAACAAAAATTATAAAAGCGAAAAAAATCCGTCCAGAAGAGAATTACCGACGATACATATTGAGGTACTTTATCCAGTATACTCGTAGCAATCATAATTACAAAAAACTATATATGGCTTGCAGTTTCCGTTGCGTTTATTCATTTTTATTTTTAGCGTACGTTTCCTAGATATATTTACCATCAACAGAAAAGTTATTTCGATCTTCGATCGATCTAGTAGTTCCTATCAACGAAGCAGAGCTTGAGAGCTGTGCAGTGTTGGCTTAGACTAGAGGCTACGACTCTCGTCCTTACTAGTAGGTACACTACACCAATGGACTTTTCTTTATATGTGTGCATAAAACACTCCGTCGTACAGTGAAGTGAAACCAGCATGCCTTAGACAAAAAATGCGTAGCGGCCAAAAAGCCATTAGAAAACAAATGATCACAAAATAGAAACAGAAATCTGAGGCAAAGCCCAAGGATTGTCACCTCTTAAGCTTTACATTATTAATATCTGAGCACGTATAACAACATAAAGACCGTTTGTTTGTGTATATGTAAGGGACATTTAAAAGTTTTATGTTGTAGAGATATCGTTAAACAAACAGATCAATACGCGCAAGGTTCGTGAGAGGAGGCGCATACCCCATTAGTATTTTTTCACCTTGACACAATTCAACAAATATTTGTGTAATGTATAATGTTTACGGGAAGTGGCTTTGGCATTTATACTTCTATGATTTGAAGTTAGGCAAGGTTAATAGTTTTAGTTTGAACAACTATGACCATAGTAAAACATTAACCGTTAACAAAAATGACTTTTTTGGGCATGAAATCAATTTTTCTATTTGCCTTTAACTTCGTTTAATTTTGATTTATAATAAATATAGGCTAACCTATGAAAATTATTGTCAAATTAAATAAAGGACGTTTATTAATAATTGTATTTTCTTTATCAAAGTGATTTCACGGGCAGCGCTTTTGATATGTTGTGTATTAAAAATGTACATATATATAAGAATATACAATGTACGTAATTTGTGTATTCTTATCACAGTACAAAATTGCCATTTAATATTGTGACATTATGCCATCGCACGTAAAATAAATATGGCCGATTGAAAATGATTCTCTGCTCTGGAGTTTCATCCCACTCTATTCCTGTAAATAAATTTCAAACAAATTATTAGTCGATTGATTTATTTTCCGAATATAAAGTTTCGCTAACATAATGTAAGATGCAATATGTGTTTTGCAGGAAAGTGCAAAATAACGCAGCCTTCTTCTGTTACGTATTCAACGTCAAAAAAGTAAATGAATTTTATGTTCTGATAATTATTATTAACTCTTACCGTGTGACCATGTTGTATAAAAAGTACCTACCATACAATGTTGGAAAGTGGCATAAAAAGATGGCGTATTTATTTTATATATTAATTTGCAGGGGCTAGCCACTGCCTGCTCTATTACCCGACTTCGGCTGGTCGTTGATTTATGGGCTGTATAATTAATGTGGCTTAGTAGGAGTAGCAGCACAGTATAATGTCAGGGTCTTAATTTTGTCTCCCGGCACAAGTTGCGGGTTGGAAAAATAATAAATAAACACATAGAAATCTTGGGCTGTACTATGGTCATGCCTCATTACTAAACATATTTATATACACAAAAAAACCGAATTGAATTGCATCAAACATTCTTCTTAATTTCAGGACAGTGTTATAGTTAAAAATAAATAATTATAAATGTGTAATATTAGTTTACGTACGTAAAACGCTTTCAAGTATCGCGAGCCCTCTGGCATTGAGAGTGTCCATGGGCGGCGGTATCACTAAACATTAGGTGAGCCTCCTGCCCGTTTGCCCCCTGTTCTATAAAAAACAATTTGAAAAGGTGTATTTTTTGAGTAATGATAAAAAGAACAAGAACTTTGAAATTATTACCGTCATCTTTAAATGCATATCGTCCAGCTTCAGACCAAAACATGATCCTCTGAATGGCATGAGACAATTTTAAACCGTCACACCGTTTGTCCACCAGCCGCGTTATTCCCATCTAGAATGTGTACATAAAAGTAGTACTAAAAAGGACCCGGCTTTTCACCAATTAGTTTTTCTATGTGCCATGCGAAACTAATACTTTTACGAGCCAATAATTGATGGCATGTGTTGCGCACAGATGGCTGATCACCTACTCGCCTATAAGCAATAATAAATAAAGAAATAGATGCAATCTGAGGTTATAACCATGAGTTGTAGCGCTCCTGGTTTTCCTTAAAGACATATTATTCCAAATGATTTATTTGTGAGCATGTTGACCTAGCTTAAACGTGCGAATCTTAATGCTGATTGTTTATGCGTTCAATTATGTGTTTTTTAATGTAATAGGAGAAAAACGGGCAGGAGGCTCACCCGATGTTAAGTGATACCGTCGCCCATGGACACTCACATTGCCAGAAGGCTCGCAAGTGCGTTGCCAGCCTTTTAAGAATTGGTACGCTCTTGAAAAACCCTAAGTTGAATTGGATCGGAAATACTTCAATGGGCAGCTTCCGACTGATACAAATTTTTCCTCCTATGTGAACAATTAACAGATGCTTATACGAATTTTAATTAAATACGTAAAGGTGCTATTGACCTATCACAAAGACAAAACGCGTTAACATTTCGTTTTACATTTTCTATATTACCTTTAAAATTAAGAGATCTACAAAAAATATACCAACTGTTTGCATTTTAGCGGGTAGAAGCAAAGTCATTCGTAAAGTAAAAAGCGGTAAGGTAGCTGCTATACGCTTGCTCTGCATTACATCAACAATGCTTTGAAGACTTGTGGTTGACATGTGAGCCGCCAGGTTTCGGAGGCTTCGCCCCTTAGGCACTACCAGAACAAGAGTCAACCCAGTTGTTGCATATTTTATCTCAAGGGCCTGTAAAAAGGTGTCAATTAATCAACCTATTATATTTATTACTGTCATTATTTTTTTACACAATGTAAAATTATCGAACAAACTTGTGAACTTTATATACCTAAATATTATTTTATTTATGCAGATACACAAATACATTTACTTTTTATCACAGATTGCATATATTACATTTCCAAATGGGTGGTTTCATGATGTATTATCGCAAGGGGCGGATATAGGATCAAATATCAAGCAATAGAAATTGTGAAGTTTTCTAGTTTTACATTCATTTCATTAGTAACAATGGCTCTATACAGAGCCATATTTGTGTTAACGTTAGTGGCGTATGTGCCGCGTGCAATTATAGCCGACTGTTCTGACGAACGCGAGGACCAGGTACCACATCAAGAAGCTAAGTTGCATACTGATCTGTTACATTCTTACAATACTGAATATCGCCCTGTGAAAGACCACAAAACACCCGTAACCGTCAAGATCCGCTTCGCATTGAAGTATATCAGCTTCGATAGCCTTGAAGAAACCTTCAATGTTCACAGTTGGGTTGCGATGACATGGAAGGACGAGTATTTAAACTGGGATCCATCCTGCTATGGTAACATAAAGGAGCTTCAAGTCGAAAGTCAGTCAATATGGACTCCGCGTATGGCGCTATTTAATGCTGACGCATCGGTTTATCAATCAGATGCGATTTATACAACATGTTTGGTGGAAAGCGATGGCTCGGTGACATGTGTTCCGCATTTAACACACTCAGGTATATGTCGTACTTCGCTGCGTAGCTGGCCTTACGATGTTCAGAATTGCACTTTCTATTTCGGCTCTTGGATGCATACTGGTGAGCAGGTGAACTTCACATTTTACAAAACTAGACCAATTGTGATGGACGACTATCAAGATGGTCCAGGATGGAAACTTCTTAATGTTACAAATGAACGCCTCCCGGGAGGTTATTCTTGCTGTCCAAACAGTTCATATCCGATGTTGAAATATACTTTCATGTTAAAAAGAGAAGCGGGTGGACCAGCAGCGATTATTGTCATTCCCTGTATAGTGATAGTTCTTCTTACATTAATATCTTTAATTCTAGACGTAAAGGATTGTACCAGATTATTCTTATTATGCTTCAGTCTTTTCAGTCATTTTACTTTCCTAACGGAAATTGGTTACGACATTCCTAAACATAGTTCGGATACTCCTATAATATTGTTATTTGTCCGAGATTCTATATTAATAACGTTATCGGCAATATTGTTGACGTTGTTTCTGATGTCTCTGAGAAAACGTATTGTACCGGCTCCAAGATGGCTGGTTTCCATAAATCGAATAATTAGTAGCGGTCCTGGAAAATATGTAGTTTTTACAGAATTTGATCCGAGCGAATCCACTGATGTCAAAGTTTTAACGGATGATAATGTAGGCGGTAGCTCTGGGACGGATGAGAAATTACGGATTACTGCTGACTGGATACATTTCGCCAATATTCTTAACAGTTTTGTATTTATCATAGTGTCCATTGTCTACTTTATATTGATTTGTGTTTACATTCCCTACGACGATTAACATTTGTTGCTTAATAAAATGAATATCTTGCAGAACATATAAATGAAATTACTATTAACAGTGTGTTTAACTATTAACTAAACTCACTTCAGCATCCCATTCTGGAAGATCAGCATACCCCATGATATCATTGATGCGAATCATCCGAGCGTTTCTTTCGGGGGCTCTTTCGTCATCGTAAAATGGAAACGTGCCATTTAAAAGAGTGGGCGGTGATCTCCAGCGAGCTCGCAAGTAAACCGTTGACATCAAAACAGCACAAACGCCTTTAGACAATTCATCTTCCTCAAATGTATTACGCAAAGCCCCACCTGAATCAATTTCAACCTGTTCGAAGGGGTCAAATGCGTTAAAAATAAAATACGTTAGGGCTAAATGAAAAAAAAAACAATAAAGAGAAGGCAAAATGTTTAATAAGTATGTATTTATCTATTATTTAACTAAAATTGAATTTTATTATTAAATTTATGGAGAAATTGATTTTTTGTCTACACTACACTATGTCTATTTATAACTTTAATAAATTCAAATCAAAACAAACATACTAATTGAAGCTCTTAATCCAGACCTGACATTATTTATAATGTCTTCCATTGTTTGCTGTATTTCTGAGCTACCATTGGTCTATATTTAATATTAGAATAATACTTACCATGTGATTAAGAGTGGCTGTTAGTTTTTCAGGAGTTTGTGTATCATTTAAATCTTCTACTTTGATACGCCCTGCTGCTGCAGCACCTCGGAGGAATTTTTCACTTACATAAATACCTTGTTTGACTACTAATCTTGTTTTGTAACGAAATTTAAGACGATCACTTGATGTAGGTAGCCATGATATTATATTTTTCAGTACTTCTATTTTAGCCTAGCACAACAAATTAGACATATATTGACCACACTAAAGTTAACCAATATAGTTACGAATATCTTAATTGAACGTGGTTTCATACGTGGTTCTTATCTGATGATTAACTAAATAATGTGTAAGAAGTCATTATTATTATTAAATGACGAATTCTAAGAGAACAATGGCGAGTGAATTTGAAGTTTTATTAAACAATGTAATTAAATACCTGTTCTGGTACATAAAAGCCAGTGCACTCATCTAATTCTCTTCTAGTTTCATGATCCACTTCTGTCGAAAGAGCAACTAGTGCCATTTGTAAAAATAATCCAGAAAGTGTAAAACTGATCCCGTTTACATACTCGGAAGGGCTTATTGCTTGCAAAGTTGCGTAAGTTGTCTACAATGTGTTAAAGAAGTTTAAATATTGTTTTTTTACCTCCTTCCTTATAGGTTCGATACCTAACGAAATAATCATTGTTGATTTGGAAGGTACAAAAAAGTGTCCCGTGCCAAGAAAAATCAACGTAACACTGAGGTATTAATTTGCCATATATAGACATATTAAGCCCTAGTTTCTTAAAATTACTTATTAAGTGGCAAAGCGGTTCATAAAAGACAATTATAATAAATTATTAATGTATGCGTGAATGAATAAATGCACACTTTCTATTTTCGCTATTATAAAGTCAAAGACTGTTTAAATTGGCAACTTTCACTGGTCTCTCAAAGTAATTAATAGTCTTCGACTGTTTAGTTACTGCTGTTTAATAATAAAATAATACTTACGGCGTAGAATTTCTTTTCAAGTTGATCCAATGAATCTATAAATTCATTTATTAGGTCTTCCTTTGGGTCAGTTCCTAGCCGACTGAAACTTGAACTCAACTCATTTTCGTTGTTCCTGGACGATAACAGTTCAGTTCCTTTACGATAATTGAGTATTGGCAGCGGAATCTCATCACTATATAATTCTATTGGAGTGTTCTTTAATAGCCAGTTCCAATATCTAAATAAGCCACCTATTGATTTAGGAACACTTGGGGGAATTGACAAGAATAAATTATACAACTCTTGATCTTTAAATTCTTTGTCCATAAAACGGTGACTGTAAAGTATTCGATCTTCTAAATTATATGATTTCGTCACTGGCGTTACATCGTTACTGGATGTTCTGTATTTCGGGCACGGCTTCCATTTATAATCCGTAGAGAAACAATACTTCTCGTAATTATTAGGGACCAGGGTAATTAGTTCATTCGGCACAGTGCTACTTATATAATACTGTGTAAATCCAAAAGTCTGGACGCTATATTTCACTAAAAAACACGTGAACATAATCACATATGTTTTACATATGAGTGTCATGCCTGCTTACGAGCAATCAATTATTTGTTCCAATACATTTGGCTCGCTTATCGTAAGTATATTACTGAAAATATATATTAGTTCATTACGAATCTATTCCCAGACTGGCAGATCTTGAATTCGTTTGGCAAGCAAGGTTTTAGTATCAATAATTCTGTTATATCGTGCACCACAAAACCGATCAAATGTTCTTATCAAACTGTTCGTTTGCCCATGCATATCTGTAGAAAATACACTTGGTTCCGCACTTGTTAGTGACTACTTAATGTTAATTATTATCGTAACACTAATTAATGTCTAAATTGCATTTGAGACTATCAACCCTTTACAAATGCTTTAATTGCTGCTAATCTAATGAATAGTCTTATTTCGTTTAATTCTAGTTTTAACTGCCAGCACCATCAAAATTTAAATATGTTATAATATGTAAATAAGAAACCAAATGTATTAAATCGTATATTATTAAGTTATAAAAGACCACAATTCGACTTATTATTCGTTCGATTAGAACGTATAAAAGTATCATCGGTAAATGTTGTAAAAGTGTTCCAGAAAAAGGTTATCCTTTTGAGTGTTATGATTGTTAGAAATGGGTGGTCCGCAGTAAAATCTTCTGAAAAGTCCTCACATAACCGTTCAACTCCACCCACTGGAAAATTGGCTAATTTAAAATTTTAATTATACCAAATTATCGAACGTTTTTCCGAAAATGATTGATATGAGATGTTATCAATATTTAATAAGCAATGGCAATGCTCACGAGTTTATCTACTAAGCCTTAAGCGGGCCATAGACGGACCGCATGTTGCAGCCAAGACCGACTGCAACATGCGGTCGCCGCACGGCGATCTGCAGTTTCCATACTAAATTCATATTCGCAATACACGGACCGCTCGAGCAGTTCCTGAGCAAACCGCATGTTGCAGTCGGTCTTGACTGCAAACATGCGGTCCGTCTATGGCCCGCTTTACACGCTTTTTAATAATATATTAAATTGAGTTAAAATCCTATTGATAATTTTTGTTTTGCTGGAGTCACATAGCATTAAAGTTCTATGAGCATCCATGTTTTTTTGTAGGTTAACTAAGTTTACTATTAATTAAAACCAAATCAGCCTAATTGCACTTAACTAAAGTACCATTTCGTCTCCTTCTGTCTTATTTTGTTTACCCTGTGAGGAATAGATATGTACTTTAATTAAAACGGGGTTAATTAATAAGGAAATAAGGGATTGACTTTAGTGCTATTATGTAAAGATAGTGTTGCCTTAGTTGATTGCACACACATTTACAGACTAACAAAATGAAATACTTCTACATACTTTACGAAATATTTTACTCTACATATATTTTAATAAGTCTATGTTCCAGATTATATACGTTACTAATATAACATCGTGAGGAAGATAAGAGCCGAAAGAAAAATGATCAGTAAGAGAGGACAATATTTTCCTCTGCTTGTTAAATAACAAATATCCTTTAAAAAGTCTTGTCGATATCACCGGTACGAAATAAAACAACATTATAAATTATTAAAATATATTAAAAATAAATATACATTTACTATAAGCGTGTAAAAATAATACTTATTGTAAGTGCACTTTGTACCGTTATTAAAATCTTTCCCATGTTTGACATGGTACATGCTCATATAAACGCAATATATTCATCAAAATTCAGAGAGGAATAGGAACTTTATATTATTTTACTGTTGTAAAGTTTCTTAGTGTTAATAAAACAGTGTGACTTATTAAACGCTGTCTACGTCATATATTTGTATGACGCATTTTTGTTCTGCGCGTTACCACCAGAGGCGCTGTTTTCAAATATTTGACGTAGACGAACGTTCGCAAACAACAGAGATTAATTTTAATTACATTAATGCAGATTTTTAACACGATATACATAAAAATTCACGATAAAAACATTGTGCTTACTAATTGACATTTTAAGAAACGTATAAACAATTACAAATGCATTAAAAACAATTTGTGCGTGCGTTAACAATTATTGCTTTCCACGGTAAATAGCTTCGAAGTACACTTCATTACCGACAAGAATTACAGCCAAGAATGGACGGTCCGCTGTGAACTCTGGCGTCGGTGGCTCGATTATAGCACTACACATCATCACACCCATCGCTGTAAAGTAAATCCATCACCGATTTTTAAAAAAAATATTTATACAACACAAAAAATCAAAAGCTTCGATATATCACACAAACAAAGCTAAGCAGAAATCATAAAAAAATATATATATGAGACATATGTTATATTTAAGAATTTCTTATTAATATTGTTGCATGATTTTTATTTCTTTAAGTTCTTACAGATTTCATGACATAGACATAAATTGATTCATGAACGCAAAATTTTGTTATTAAAATACATACCAGCTAGCTATGGAAAATACTATACACTAACAATTAACTTAAAACAAATACAATAAAACTATAAAAAAACAATTATCTTAAGTCATATAATTCACAATTATATTTTATAGTACATTAATATACTTACATATTTTTATAAAGTTTTACAATTTGTGATAATTTAAGAATTATCGTACATTTATTATTAATTTTGTTAAAAAAGGACAGATTACTTTAAATTCGAATTGGTGCAAAATATATTTTAAATATATCTTTTTTTTTCAGGAACTACTTAGAAATTATTTACCCAAAATATGCCGTACTCTTTCATAAAAGACAATCATAAATACTCTTTATTATAATATTATCGAAATTAGACAGTTTTTAATTACAGTAATTAAGTCTGCAGTGGATTTCGGCAATGGATTTATAGCAGAAAACTTCACTATTCCAAAGGTCAAACCGATATTTATTATTTAATCCTTTTTTTTTCTTCAGGGAGTCTTAACAGAGTCAATAGTAACATTGACGCACTCAAAGCTGCCAAAATATTATTTCAATAACATAAATTTTTCGTTCATAGGAATTGGGTCCAGATGTTTTTGGAGTTTATTCGTTACAAATATAATTCTATAATAAACATATTTACGGTTTTATAAAATGTCTTATTCCTATTTAATCGATAAAAAGTGCACGATACAATAACACAATTTACGTATAGAATAATGTTTCGCGAGTTTATAATTTCGCATAATGTTTTAGTGAGACTAAACTTAATATTATTTTACCATTATACAAATCAATTCCGGCCACTTATGTTATCAGCTTTATTATAAAACGCAGACAAAAATGTTACTTTTTCATGTAAAAAATTATCACTAGGTAACCAATCACAGTATTATTAGACGTTTTTGAATAAAGATTAATATAAAAGTCGAGATAAGGCGGTTAAAAGTTTAACATGGAATTGTCTTAATGGGCGCGAAAGGCGCCAACGAAGTATGTTGTGAGCTGTTTGTCCAGGATGGCGTAGAGGAAAGGTCGGTCAGCTTGGAATATGGGTACTGGCGGAGGCATACACCGCATCATCATCACCATGCCTGCGGAGCACGTGACTTGCTTGGGATTTACGCTAGTACAGCACTTTGCTAACGCTAAGAGCCGTAGTCAGAGTCATTTAATTATCTCGAATCGCGATTTCATAAGTTTTTTTCTACGATTTTTCAGTGAAGCTAATCTTGACTAATGGGATAACCGTTATTACTAAACGACTCTGAGCATGGCTGTTAGTGTTACGCTATCAACGAGTTAACATGCTTGGACACTATTTAACTTGTCAAACTTCAAAAGGAATGTTAATGATAACTGTTTTATCGCGAGAGATTAAAAAGCACTTAGTAAAGCGCTGTTAAGAAACCATAGACAAGTATTTTGGAAACACGAGCTTGGTCACGTGACATTACAAACTCCATAGACAAGAAGAGAAACAAATAACTCTCGTCTCTTTGTTATCTCTACCCGACATGTTAGCTAGTTGATAACGCTTTTAGCAATATCCATCGGGCAACATGACGCGCGATTTACCTGACGCTGGTAATATTAACGTTGTCTTAGAGTTCGGTACGAAGCTGTCTGTCTGGTTTATAGCGGGCCACAAACGCCATCTGGCCTTTGATAAAGACGCACCATAGGGCTTCTCTTGTCGCCGCGAAGATTAGCGGTGGCGGATTCAAGGAGCACCCAGTTCTGAGCATACCCACTGTCACGGCACACCCACATTTATTACAACCACCAAAATAAATGAAAATAAACCCACACCCTAAGCTATGCGTCTCTAGAAGGTGGCCGGGTATCCCGTATGGGTCATAATTCTAGGCGGGACGGGTAAGATACGGGGGCCCAGCCCTCCTGATAGACACGCTAAGTAAGCCAATAGTAAAGCACACGAATCTTCCATTTAACTACTATAGAATTGACCCCGTTTTAAATTACGAGAATTAGTTTTTCAATAATTAAATCATTACAAGTTTGCCATTTCACCACAAGTATATATTAAGTATGGTTTTGAATTCTAATTCTTAATTCTACTTGTTTAATATTTGTATACTATAATAAAATAAGAACAATTACTACCCAATCAGAAATTTTAAATAATATATATTCTAATTTAATACAACGCTGTACTGAAAAAGTTTAACTTTATCAAACAACAACCAAACAAGTATAAATTTGACACGCGTTTGTACATTTAAGAAAACCCCTTCTAGTTCTACTATATACTGACCAACTTCTTTGCCGCACTATAAAATAATGAATTTTAAATTGCTTACTACATGCGTGATTCTAAGCTGTGCAGTACGTGAACCAAACAAAAATATTCTTAGGGGGCGTCCATAAATTACGTGAGTTTTTAAGAGGGGAGGGGTCCAGTCAAATCTCATTCAATCTTACTGAGGAAGGGGGTCTCCCAAAAATCACGCAATTTATTTTCTGATTGAAAAAAATATAGGAAAACGGTTGACCCTAAAGGCCATCTCTGAACTTCCCGTTAACTCCATACCTAAACGCTCAACATTTCACTTATTTTTTTTTAACTATTCGACTCTAAAGTAGAATTCTTTTATATAATTAAACCCTCAGCAATATTGATTACTAGTATTAACTATCAAAAAAGCACAAGCAATTTTTTTTTTACGTAAAAACCCACATTTTTAAACTAATTAGGGATGGGGAGGGGGTTGAATAAAATCTCACGAATTCAGGGGAGGGATAAGAAAATTAAAAAAAATATAATTTTGGCCCCCTTATGGTACTGTTAATACACAACCAATCAAATTTAGGATTACCATACACCTTGTATGGATAGTCTTTGAGTATTAATAATATACATACCAGAGGCAGCGGCAGCTTCCGCTCCTTCTTCGTTGACTTCAATGAATGCTTTTTGCACTCCCTTAGACACAAATAACTTCTCTCCACTATCTAACATCCTGGTAAGTCCGGAGTCTGCAGGCTCGAATATAGTTTTGATTCCGAGCTGGAATAAAAAGATAAATGACATAATATTACGAAATGTTTCTAGGCAAAACTATACAAATAAATAGTTTTTAAAAATATTTTTGGAGACGGTTAAAAAGGTAATTTCAAATACCATTTTTATTTAGTCGAAAGTGCAAGATTGTAACTATAAAAACCCACAACCACGCATTTCTTAGGGGCCATCCATAAAGTGTTCCGTCATCATCATCCGTCACACGTTAATGGGGAGGGAGGGTATGAGCGAAGTGTGACATCGTGTGACAAGGGGCGTGGGGGGGTCAATACTTTTGTGACGTCACATGTTAAAATTTTAAATACTAAAACGCAAAGTTGGGTGTGAATCAAAAATTTACGAACTTGATCTATATTTATTAATAATTTAGCATTCTCACTATGCGATAATCTCTCATGCAACGTCATTTAACTTCTAGAGCGGCGTTGTAATGCAAGCGAGACACTAAAATTCACGAGAATTTTGAATGGTAAGGATTTAAATAGGTTTAAGTCGTCGGCGAGTGCTCGTGAAATGTTGGACTTAATGTTGATTTTATTAGATTATTGTTTAATAAAAATAAGTAAAGAATGAAAATAGCTGTTTTCTCTCAATTATTTTAAATACATACATAAATTTAAAAAATGTGTGACGTCACATCAGGGGGGGTTTATAAAAATGTGACAACCTGTGAAAAGGACGGGGGGAGGGGTTCAAAAGTCCTAAAATTCGTGTGACGTACTTTATGGATGGCCCCTTATGGGATCTAACCGAGTTAACTATAATGACGCAAAAGTGCGCATTTTCTGGTGTTATATGGGACGACGTTGTATGGACATAAAGACAAACCATCAAAGTTGAGAAATGTCAAGGTTTTAAAGTGTGTAAGAGTGACAAAAAACTGTAATTAAAAAATTCAATTATTAATGGTTCTTTTAAACAATACAAACATATAATTTTACATTTTTGGGTAAGTCATCAGTATCATATATTCTACTTTCAATAATGTTGATTCGTTGACGTCAATATTTTCGCTAGTTAGGTACATATATATAAATTTTTACAACGAAATGTTAAGAATTATGTCATGGAAAAATGTAAGGACGTATGACTAATTTATGTAAATGCTTTTTAAATAGTTTGGCAATAGATAACTGGTAAGGCGATAAGGTAAAACACTAATATTATTGGCTATTTGTATTATTTCGTATTTTGAAATTATTGGGCAGCACTGTGCGTGCAAAGATAAAAAATTATCTCTAAATTACATTTTTCTCTCAAATCAAAAAATGCCGAAAAAATCTCTGTCACTCTTTTAGATCTCTTGAGTTCGGTTAAAAATCCAACTATGGTTCGATGAACTCAAGTTCTCTGTGACAATTATTAATAATTAATAAATTATGTTCAGAAATCTGTAGATACCGCAAAACTACGATTTTGATGTACATGGACTGAAAGTTCCATCTCGATACGACTTTAGTTTCCGAGAAATTTGTGGACAAATACGTGTTTGGAACCTTAAATAAATCATTATACTCAAATATTCAGCAATTCCCACAATATCACATACAAAATAACGATTGTCAATGATCGGACAATTTACAAAACCTAATGCTAGTGCTGTATATAGAATAGTTATGTACATATATAGAGTAGGAATACGGTAGAAAGCAATACTTTTAATTTAAGAAAAAAAAATATCTAGAATAGACAATACCTTAGGAAGAACTTCCATGAGGTCAATCTCGGTCTCAATCTTGAACTTGGGGATCGTGACATCCACTTTGGTCTCCTCCAAAGCCTCCACATCAGCCAACAGGTCATAACCATCAGCCAGCTTCTTAATAACATCATTCAAACCGTCGACCTTTTCCGGTAGGACGACCAACATACTGGCTTCCTCGCCCTCATATTGCATTTTTAGGTACTGCAAATAATAATAATAATAAAAGCCACAATTTTTTGTATGGCAGTATTAGTGGGTTTCATCTGGACTAGCGGTTTCGAAGTCCCCTGTATGGCGTATATCATTATCTACTAATAATTTATTTATAGGCAAATTCCTATATAATCATTCTTTTGTAACCAGAAACCATTAGTTGTATAGTGTTGAGAGGTGTGTACGTACTGAATAGTTAATTTTCCCAAGCTTTTAATCGACTGACGCACGTGCAAGTAAAAATTATATGCTATTTGTAGTGTGTGGTGGCAAATTATATTCAGCTTAATACGAATTTATGCATAACGTGAATCCGGGAATCCGTTTACTACAAAAAGGGTTTACTTGTTTATTATTAATAAAATAGAGACATTGTTTCATTCAAAAAAACGAAGGCAAGGACATATTCTTTTGTTTAAAATGGCCAACATGTACGTAACCTTGAAACGACACAAAAAGTTTGCAATGATTTCCTATTTAAAAGACACACCATACAAATATACGATTACTCGGCACTGGAGTTAAATGTAATCAGTTAATATTTCCATTACTCATAACGATAAATTAGTCATTTATCAATAACTCTGTTTTTATAAAATTATCGGAATTTTATTTCTGTTACACACTGATAGAAAATTGGCTCGTTGTCAAGAATTTTTTGATGTTTATTTAACTTTGCTTATTTCTGAATGTTTAGAGTGCTATTAATCTGTCGATTTCAGTTAAACAATGAGCGCTTCAGTTAACGCCCAAAGCTGTGTCTCATATAGTAATTATATAATGTACACGTAGATTAAATTTTATTGCCTACAATCGATTTCAAGATAAAAAAATTCAGTGAAATCTATCTATTTTTATTATATATAAAATCTGAAAGTTGCTTAATATACCGCATGTTTATATATTGATAGGTATAATAGTTTCATGTACCTACAGAGATTAATATGAGCGCAACATAAATAAGTTTTAACTACCATTGTTACTTATTAGGCTCACAGAATAGTTCAATTTCACAAGGGTAAAAATGTCATATTGATAAAGCGCGGGCATACGAATAGTTATGTTAGCATAGTCAATTTTGTGCAGTACAGCGCTAAATTGACAGAAACGTAAATTTAGAATACGTTTTTAGAACTAATATTTTACTTTTTACACAAATATGCAGCTAGGTATGAACGGTCATACTGGAAGCGATAACGATATATTATTAGTTAGTTTATACTTTGATTGTTTATGGCTAAAATTTATTAAAAAATATCTAATTCTAAGCGTGCGAATCAAGATGGCTTCAGTATTTTTTACAAAGGAACGTGTTGGCGGAACAAATTAAACCCAATTTTGTGACCTTGACACTAATGGAATGTAAAGCTAGCGTTTTTCAATTAGTAAAAGTGACATGATTCATGAAAAAAAGCACTATTGTAATTATTACCTAATAATAAAAAAAAAACATCTTCAATGCGGAAACTTTAGCTAACCACGACTTGATGTAATCTAAATCTTAATTTAACTTATTAATAATACAATGAATTATACACGTTTTAACAAGTTTTGTGTGTTCCTCGCTTAAATGGGTCCTTAGAATTATTTATTTATAATCATCAAAACTAAAATGTTATCCGAGAAATCAATACGAATAAATACGGGTATTTCAATGGCAATAAATTGGCTGTACTAATGCGATTGTGACTCTATAATTTATAGTTTGCAAATTTTAAAACAACACTACAAAACATACAAACAAAACTATGGGCGGCACGAACGCCATAACGTTGAAACATTAAGTAATCACAATTCTTAATTTATGATTAAAGAAAATATAATATTATTATTTAATATGTATATAAAGAATATTTTTAAAGTTAACAAAAAGTTCAGTAAATACCTGAACTCCAAGATCCTTGCTTTGACCATAAAAGAACTCTTCCTTGGCACTCATCATCGGAATGGCCACTGTGGTACTCTCATCAAGGTAGAATGGACGGTCATATGTCATCATCTTATGGAATGGTTTTAGCCAGGTTCCCTGTTCACAACAATGCTCTTTTACTAATAATAATTACAAAACTCGATAAAAAAATAAATTTAAGATTTTCCCAATTAAGAATACCAATTTTAATAATTATAAATGCAATTCAAATCTAACTATTGGAATCTTATAAAGGAATAATTTAATTTGACCTAAGACCAATAAAAATCAAAACAATAGGTCATCTTTATCATTAAAATTACAGTGACCTTCAAAGTAATTATCTACATACCTTAAAGTACAATGCATTCACCAAGACAAGGCGAGTGTCGCTGTTAACGCTGTCGGACGTTAATAAATCCTTAATGCGTTGATTGGTTTTGCTCTCCACCTGGGAAAGGATTTTCATTCAAAAGGGAATAGGCATGTAGCAGCTGCATTTACATAAGACTTTTAAGAGCATCTTTTTAACTCAATACTAAGAAATTAATGTAAATAGAAACATATAATCTCAATTTATTTGTTAGTGAAGTTGTGATAATTTAAAATTGAGTTTAGCAAAAAAGTACTTACCCACTTATTGATTTCTTGAGCAGCCTTTCCACTTCCAAAGTCAATTGTTTTAAGGCCAGCATCAAACACTTTAATAGCATCACTCTCAAGGGCACTGTTTAGCTTGTATCCCCCATCTTGTATATACACTCTGTTAGCCACATTCAAAGTAATACCTTTGATAGATTTCAATTGAGATGACATGCTAGAGAAAGATGAGCGAATCTAAAAAAAAATCTTCATTAATATTTAATTTAAGCATATAAACAAAATATGACAGATGAGTTAAATGAGATATAACTTTTTCAGCCTACAGAAGAGTCTGTCATGATCCCACTGAAGCCTAGACAGGGTGTTGCTTTACCATAATGTTCATAAAGTTGAAACTTACAGCATCATCTTCAGGGAATCCAAGGGATTGCAATATCTCTTCATGTGCTGGACCTTCACATCCCAAAGCCACAAGAGCAAGAATGTATTCAGCTGATAATGGAGATGCAACCACACTGGTTGACTTGTCTAGTTCCTAAAAAAATATTTAAAGCTAAAATCACTATTATACAAAAAACTTCCTAAAATAAATACCCAAAAAGTAATTAATTAAAATTAATAAATAATATTATATTTAGTTGAGAATTGGTATTTTATTGGTACAGCTACAAAACATTTACATTTAATTACTTTGTGTTTTCTATCACTATTAATAAATATATAAAAAAGGGTGAAGTGTAAAAAGATAATTCAAATATAAAACAATGAGCAGATTTTTAACACAAAATTCAACTATTAACATACTTACATTACAGAACTTGGCTGAAAATTTAGCAATGGATGAAGATAGCGTCTTTGAATCCATGATTGAAGATGCAACAGCTTTTAAAAATATTGGTAGTACTGAAAAATATTTAAATATGTTACACGTCCGTCGTCACTCGCGGCTGTATGAATATTAGTTGGGAATTGGGATAGCAGTAGCACTGTGCTCTTAATATATCCAGACTACACACTAGAAAATTATATGAATCATCAGCAATCGGACGCTGTTTTGATGATGTCATTCGAACAAAACCAACAATATTTTTATTTTTTTGTACGCGTAACTCATGCCAAAAAAATTATTTCTATCTTAGGAATTTTAGTTAATATATTTGTACAATTTCGTAAATAATCAAGTAATACACATTTTTTACTTACATAGTACACTGTAAAACCGCATTTGACAAAAAATTATTTACAACTATACGAAGTGTCTCATAGTTGTTCTAATCAAAATCCGCTTGTTATCGCACTGATTACGGATAGTATTTACTTGATAAATCACAAACTGCTTACTATTATTTATTGATAATCGCTATTACGATACTGCAATAAGTTTCGTTGCCGGCTATTGATTTGTTTACCTTACGTGGCTTTAAGGTATTTGTTGATAATATATAATAGTAATTTTTTTTGAGACTTCAATGATAAATGAAGTTAAACAAGCTTTATACATAATACATTTTTGTTTTAATTTACTTACCAATTACAACTAAATTAATCTGAATTCACAAACTACAAAGCCTGATTTAAAAGCACTTAGCACACTATAGTCTACTACTATCTAGTGACTATAATCTATATATATCTATGCGATGGAACACAGACTTCTATCTAATGGAATATGCAATATGCATCTAGACTAGATATAGTCTATCATACAGACTAAAATCTATTACTATAATTGACCACAGAGCACATTCAACCGTCAGACAAGTGTTTCTGGAAATTGGACCTAATTGTCTGGGGAACCTTAAGTTGGCGGGGGGAAATTAATTTTTTGCACTTTTCTTTGGCTCTATCAACTGTTCGTTAACTGTTCTTCATTGTTCTATCAAAAAAATTTTTTGTTCGTTCTTATTTTTAATTTTTTTTAATTATAAAAAAATTGACCCTCAATTTGGCACGAACTATAGATATTTTGATATTTTTTTATTTTTTCTAATAGTTTAGAACTATTCAATAACTGTTCGTTCAAAATAAACAACTGTTCGGCTTTCATTATCCTGTAATTTAATAATAATTAACTTTTTTTTATAAATCTTAATTAAATGTTATTGCGCATGCGCAGTATCAATGCGCATAGTTCTCATAAATTATGCGCGGCCTATTTGAATTCGATTCAAAGAGACAACACAACAATAACAGCAACAACAAAATCATCATCATCACCCGGTTTTTACTTTCATTTATATTTTGTTATTTTATACAAACAAAATGAACTCTTTCTTAACATCTAAAGTCGTATTTCTTGTACTTATCCATTCTTTTAACATTCCTGATTAAATATATTGATTGAGAAAATAGAAAAGGATTAGTCCCATGCAAACTATATATTTATATATTGATACAATATATTCTAGAACCAATTTCTTTTTCATTCTCAGTCAATATTTTTAATTATTCATTTAAAATAGATGATAATATAATTTCATTTTCGAATACGAAAACTTTAACAAATTTTTTCTGTACTACTTACGTTATAAGTTGACATAGATTTTTACTTCAAAATTAATATAAAAGAATTTTAATTTAAAATTAATATCAAAATCTAATAAATAAACTTTGCAAATAGAAAGTAAATTTTGTATATTAAGTAAAACAATAAAGTTTAATGATACGATACTTTTAATAGTTAAATAAAAATATTTTTTATCGATAATAACATTTTCTTCAGCATACTATTTATTTAAAAAAAATATCGTCGTTTTTATATTAGTCTCATCAACACATGTTAACAAGATTTTAATTATAATATATATTTCTTATTTTGTGAATAAACAAATCAGAAAAAATACACAATTAATGAATAATCTATTAGACTTTTTTATCAGATAAAAGAAATAACAAGAAAAGTTCTTTATTATCAATACATCTTTTATTGTTGTTAAAAATAATCACATCGTAACCCCTTATTATAAATTATTCATCATTATGTGAAAAATATAGCAAAAATCAGCTGGTTTTGAATAGAGTTTAAAATGCTGTACACCGATGCACTTAAACTAGCCAAAGAACAATCATTAAATAACGATAGATATTGTATTAGTAAACTAAACACTTAAGATTTTAACTTTATAATAAATAACTATGACAGATAACATTACTGAATTAATCAAATAATTAAATTTTTATGAACTTTTCTCTTCATTTTTTGACCTAAGCATATATTTGAGTATAAAATAATATTTTTAATAATCACGCAGAAAAATAATCTAAGAAATTAAATTTTTAATATATTTTTGATATTTGATGGTCGTCAATGATGATGATGATGATGATTTGTTGTTGCTGTTATTGTTGTGTTGTCTCTTTGAATCGAATTCAAATAGGCCGCGCATAATTTATGAGAACTATGCGCATTGATACTGCGCATGCGCAATAACATTTAATTAAGATTTATAAAAAAAGTTAATTATTATTAAATTACAGGATAATGAAAGCCGAACAGTTGTTTATTTTGAACGAACAGTTATTGAATAGTTCTAAACTATTAGAAAAAATAAAAAAAAGTGCGTGTACTTATGTACGCGCGTAAGAAGATTATACTTCTTTGGCATTATTAAAAATAGTTTTTGATTGCATGCAAATAATTAATTACAATTAAATAATCAAAGACTGGAAAAGGAGTCATTAAAGTCAATAAAGTTCAGTTTACATTTGAAAAAATAAATTAAATAAATATTTATTATTATTCTCTTACATTAAACAAATAAAACACTATTTATCTTTAAAACATTTTTATTTCATTATACTATTTATTATTAAGTGACTCTAATGTCTTCATCAGAATTTCGGTTTTGTAATTTTAAATTAATCATTACTTGGTTGTGCATCTACGAGGCTTCTCCAAAACTACTTGCTTTCTGCAACAAATAAGAGAATATTAATTTAAGCTCTGTCCATGCAAAACTTAAAATTTTTTATAATTCATATTATAAATTTTTAACACATTTATATTAATATAATTATATAAATGTGTTAATAATATAATTTGTAGCACATGCTACAGACCTGGATAGCAACTTTCTTTTATTCTATTTAGAGATAGAGATAATTTAAATATAATACCGGTGTCTTCCTTGTAGGTTTCTTTGGAGTTGTTTGGGGATTCTTGTTGTTCAGTTCGACATGATTTTCTTTAACCTTTCTTTAATCCTACAAAATAATGAAATTGTTAAGTTATGTTGTATGTTGTGACACCTTTGTTTGGCTTTTTAGTATTCAAGTTATGTCAAAATGATTTATTACCTTGTATTGTTGGCTTTATTTGCTTTTGGGATATCAATTGTTTCCAAAATGATTTTATTTGTAATATCCTGAAATATATAAATAACATCTATTAATTTAAGTATCATGGTGAGTGGTTCGCACTAGGTATTAAGGTGTATATAATGTCCATTATAAGTGGGAATGGGCTCACTTCTGGAGGACAGAGTTTCGGTACTACAAGTGCAACATGGATGTTTTGAGGTATTACAATATCTCTAACTACCCTGTAGGGGAATAAAGTAATGTTGTAAGCATATGCCTATGCTTGAAAGGTTGAACCTTGAACATCACCATACATCATATTTATAATTAACATTCCTACCTCGACACCATCACAATCAAATTCATTGAAATCTACTTCAAACCATTGTGTCTCGAGAAGGTGATGGTGGCTTTGTTCCACTCAGTTTTTGATGTTTCAGGGATAAGATGACAACTCTTTTTTGTATTCAATTTAGTGACTTCACTGATTCATATTGTTTTTGTCTCTTGTCCTTATATTTGTAGATTAAATTGATGTTTTGATTAAATAATGTGGTCATTTTTTTGAGATGAGGTACTTATTAAAATGTTTACTTCTCTGTTATATGCTCAAGCTTATTTTCTCCTTATTAGTATTCGTGCTTAAATCTTTGTTCTCAATTATTGATATATAGGGTCGTAGAATATTTCTAAAAAGTTGCTGTAACAAACGCAATAAACAAAAGCAATTAATAATGGTTCATGTTTCAGTTTTAATCAACAATAATACTCGATAATACATACGGATAGTTAACCTCAATTGTATTGAAGACTAGGAAGGTTAGAAGTTTTTCACAAATATTTTATATTATTTCACAAATATTTTGTATAATGAAAATAACTAGGTATATAATTATTAATTTTAAACAATAATTAAAACTCCTATATTTGTTTAAAAGGTAAATGTCATTGTCAGATGTCAATTGTCATGGTCATTCAAAATTTTGTTAAGTGTAAGCTAGAATATGGTGAAGTTAGTTCAGATATTCTATTTCTTATTGTAGTTTGTTTATTCCCATCTCGCTGGACGCTATATCACACTGCCAATTTTGTGTCATAGGTGGGGCAATCGTAAAATTTCACTCTCATCAATTTTTCATAAGGCTAAAGAAGTACAACTTCAAAAATATCAAAATATCTATAGTTCGTGCCAAATTGAGGGTCAATTTTTTTATAATAAAAAAAAATAAAAAATAAGAACGAACAAAAAAATTTTTTGATAGAACAATGAAGAACAGTTAACGAACAGTTGATAGAGCCAAAAAAAAGTGCAAAAAATTTATTTCCCCCCGCCAACTTAAGGTTCCCAATTGTCTGTGATGTACATACTGCATAGCTCAACTTCTAGTGCGTAAAGTAATTATTCTGTGCTCCGTAGACGGAATCACTTCGAAATGAATGAAATGTAAGTATCGAAAAGTAGACCATCATCATAATAGGTATCTGAAAACATGTGAATTGAAACTTTCGGTCAACGACGCTTTCAATATTACATAACTCTCTGTAGGTACTTGAGAGATAAATTGATTTTTTTCGGGTATATAAAAATTAAAATATTTTGAATGCGCAGTGTTTTATTGGTTTATAAAATACGTGATCCTGAATTCGTTTCTTATAATAACAACATTTTTTATGGTTCAATAGATCGATTAGCTGTTTTCCTTTTGTTAATAAAGGCTACATGCTACAATTACCCTTACAATTATAATCGGATTTTAATATTTTAATTCGTTTCAATACATTGTAAGACTAACTTATTGAATTAAACAATTTATCATTCAAAAGTATAGTTAGTTAAAAGTTTTTTGAGAAACGTCCTATGTTCTGCAAATGTGTTTATTATCTACAATACTAAAAACCTTTTCGGCTTCAAGTCTCATTTAAAGCTACTATGAAAGAAAAACATTATTGTGACAAGCTGGCTTTCACTATTCTTAAAAGCAGAATACAATGTTCGTCAAAATTAATTCATAACCAAATTTTTGATATGGAAAATTAATAAAACATCTAATAAGTCATTCCCTGTATAGTGATAGTTCTTCTTACATTAATATCTTTAATTCTAGACGTAAAGGATTGTACCAGATTATTCTTATTGTGCTTCAGTCTTTTCAGTCATTTTACTTTCGTAACGGAAATTGGTTACGATATTCCTAAGCATAGTTCTGATACTCCTATAATATTGTTATTCGTCCGAGATTCTATATTAATAACGTTATCGGCAATATTGTTGACGTTGTTTCTGATGTCTCTGAGAAGACGTATTGTACCGGCTCCAAGATGGTTGGTTTCCATAAATCGAATAATTAGTAGCGGTCCTGGAAAATATGTAGTTTTTACAGAATTTGATCCGAGCGAATCCACAGATGTCAAAGTTTTAACGGATGATAATGTAGGCGGTAGCTCTGAGACGGATGAGAAATTACGTATTACTGCTGACTGGATACATTTCGCCAATATTCTTAACAGTTTTGTATTTATCATAGTGTCCATTGTCTACTTTATATTGATTTGTGTTTTGTAACGGACGTGACGTCGCCAGTCACATCCTGCCAAGCCAAGCCAAAGCCAAACCAGAGCCAAGCCAAAGCCAAACCAGAGCCAAGCCAAAGCCAAGCCAAAGCCAAGCCAGAGCCAAGCCAAAGCCAAAGCCAAGCCGAAGCCAAAGCCAAAGCCAAAGCCATAGCCAAAGCCAAAGCCAAAGCCAAAGCCAAAGCCAAAGCCAAAGCCAAAGCCAAAGCCAAAGCCAAAGCCAATGCCAAAGCCAAAGCCAAAGCCAAAGCCAAGCCATGCCATGTTGACCAACCCTCCAGCCAACCGCCATGCCTGCCAACCGCAAATGCCAGCCACTTGGAGGGGATGAGCCTATATAAGCCAAAGCCAGCCATATTAAAACCTACTTTTTGGAAGACGTAAAATAAAGAATAAGTGTGGTGTCACTCTTATTATAGTTTTGTACACCAAAAATATGGTTTAATTAGCCAACGTTTTAATACAACATTTATTGACGAAAATCTGATTGACAGACGGTTAAAAGAATACAATTTTTTTAAATTCTAAATAATAAGGTTTTACATCAATACTTCCTCTAAAACATTAGATATTTCAATTTTAATATAAAAACATGAATAAATTCAAAAACAGTTCAAATCATTCCCAGAGCAGAACGTAATTCAGCAAATCTCAGACGAGGTAGCGGCTTGGTCAGGATATCAGCGAGTTGTTGATCACCTGGTACATGTTGTATGTTCAACCTTCCATCCTCCAATTCCTTTCGAATATAATGGTACCTCACTTCGATATGCTTGGTCCTCTTGTGGAACTCATGATTTTTCGCTAACTTGATTGCGCTTTGGTTGTCCACAAAAATAACCGGAACGTTGTCTAAGGGAGAAACTTCTGTAAACAGTCGTGCCAGCCAAACTGATTCCCTCGCAGCTTCACCAGCAGCGACATACTCAGCCTCAGTTGTGGATAAGGACACACACTCTTGACGTCTGCTAGCCCAAGATATTGGTCCTCCACTATGCATCAAAACAATCCCGCTGACCGACCGACGAGTGTCAGATTGACTAGCATAATCAGCATCACTGTACGCCTTCAATTCACTTCCTCCAGAACCAGCCTCATACCTGATGCCAACCGAACTAGACCCTTTAATGTACCTCAGGATTCTTTTGACCAGCAACCAGTGAACTTCTTCCGGATTTTCCAGGAATTGCGACGCATAACTAATTGCGAACGCGATGTCAGGACGAGTGGCTACAGCTAAGTACATCAAACATCCTACAGCTTCACGGTAAGGAGCAGATGTTCTTAAACCAGTTTTCTCCTCCAATTGCACGTATTTTTCGATGGGCGTCGAGACAGCGTTTGCTTCTGCCATGTTGAACTTCTGAAGAAGACTTTCTGCATACACCTTCTGACTCAAACGGATTGAGCCATCTTCCTCTCGTTCAATGAGCATATTCAAGAAAGAACCAAGCTCTTCAAAAGTGATCTTGAACTCAATCTCCAGCTTCCTCAGGAACTCTTGAATAATGCCATCTTTCGTCGCAGCAACCAAGCCATCGTCCACGTACAAAACAACGATCAGCTTATCTTCATCAGATATACGATAAAAAAGACACGGATCAGCTTCACTTTGGACAAGACCAAACTTACAGATTAAAAACTCCTTGAATCGATTGTTCCAGCACCTTGGCGATTGCTTCAAACCATAGAGACTCCTAATCAGCAAGCACACAAGATTAGAACCGTCTTCAAAACCTTCAGCTTGATTCATGTAGATTTCTTCGTCCAGGAAGCCGTTCAAAAATGCCGTCTTGACATCAAACTGGGCCAACTTAAGATGTTCCTTGGCAGCAATACTCAGGATCGCCCTGATTGTATCAAAACGAGCTACAGGACTGAATGTTTCATTATAATAGATACCTTCTCGTTGACTGTATCCCTTCGCAACAAGTCGAGCTTTGTAACGACAGATCTTCCCTTCCGCATCACGTTTGATACGAAAGACCCAGCGATTGGCGATAGTCTTCCTTCCTGGTGGTAACTCTGTCAAAGTCCAGGTTCCATTTTCCTCCAGCGAAGACATTTCTTCTTTCATCGCAGCCTTCCAGTGCACATGATCAGCTGACTCCATGGCTTCTTTGTAGCTTCGAGGTTCGTCTAACTCTGCAAGAAACATCTCATTGAATCTTACAGGTTTCTGAAGAGTACTTCTATCTCGAAGACGCCGTTGAATGGGCTCCTTTGCAGTCTTGGGGGTTTCATCGAACTCTTCGATTCGCGGTTCAGCATCAACAACTTGATCTGGTAACACAGGATTCAGGACTTCAGGCAGAATTGGAGCTTCAGGTAAGTTCAGAACTCTAGGAGAGTTCAGATTTTCAAGATGGTCTTCAATTTCTTCGACAACGGGATCCTTTTCTGTAGCTTCAGCAGGAAACAATGCCAAAACTTTAGAGGAATGCTCTGGACCGAACACTACCTCTCTACTTCGAAGCACTTTCCTCGTGTCCTTTATCCACACACGAAAACCATCAATGTCGTCGGAATACCCGACGAACACTCCCTGGGCACCTTTGGCATCCCACTTCTTCCGACGTTCTTTGGGCACCATCAAGAAGCAAACGGTTCCAAAGATATGGAACCTGTTCAGATGAACGCTCTTCTCAACGAACAACTCGTAAGGAGTTTTACCCTCTACAGAACTTGGACCAGTTCGGTTGAGGATGTACACCACCGCGTTGACAGCTTCAGCCCACAGAAACTTCGGTAGATCTTTGCTAACAAGCATAGTACGTGCTAGGTCATCAATTGTTCTGTTTGATCGTTCAGCACAACCGTTTTGTTGAGGCGTGTACGGATTGGTGACTACCATCTTCGTTCCTTCAGACTTCATAAGATTTTGCATCGCTCCATTTACAAATTCTCCTCCTCCGTCACACTGGAACACCTTAACTGGTCGACCACGTTGATTCTTCACAAACTGCAACATTTCTTTGACCTTGTCAATGACCTCAGATTTCCTTTTCAAGAAGTACACCAGGCGAAATCTGGAGTAGTCACACATGAAACAGACAAAGTATCTGGAACCACCAATCGACTCCTGTTCCATTGGACCACAGACATCAGCATGAATCACCTCACCTGGCTCAGAAGATCGCTGTTGACGTGAGTTGAACGGTTGTCGATGTTGCTTACCTTCTACACATGATCCACAGAACTCATCATCAGGTTTCACATGAATTCCGTGTTTCTTGAGTACCTGAGCAACATGACGTTTGTTTTGATGGCCCAAACGTTCATGCCAAACTTGAAACGAGTCCTTGAACGCCAGGTTAGCTTCACTCACACAGCACGTGTCCGGTTCGTTGACTCTGAGCAACATCTTGAATAGTTGACCAGTTCGTACACCTTGCGCCTTGACAACACCATTCAGCAGGAACTCACATCTATCCTTGGAAGAACTGAAAGTCATGCCTTTATCCAGCGCACGCGTGACCGAAAACAGATTCCTTCGGGCATCAGGAACATACAGCACGTTTTCCATGTAACAAGGAGTCCAATGTCCATTCACAAGCGCTTCGAAGTTGATAGTTCCTCTTCCCAAGGCACGCATCACTGAATTGTTCCCGATACGAATTTCAGCTGGAATCGAGAAAGCTTCAAAGAATGTATACCATTCTTTCTTGAAAGTCATATGGTCAGTCGCACCAGAATCGATGATCCAATCTTCATTCTTGGATTCCGCATTGAAGACTTCACTAACGAAAGCTTGATTTTTACCTTCAGAGACCACATCACCAGATTTCTTCTTCTTCTTTGCTGTTGGACAATCTCTTCGAAAATGACCAACTCCTTGACAACCGTAGCACTTGAAGGTAGACTTCTTTCCCTTCTGGTTGGACTTGACATCATCTTTGGCCTGCTTATCACCATGTTGACTTCCACTTGCACCTTTGGTTGAACCTTCAACTTGGTTGCCATCAATGCCGATAAATTGTCCACCTTTTCTTGCCGAAGCTTTCTTCTGTGCTCATCAGATGTCAAAACATTGATAAGGTTATCAAGAGTTTGTTGATCGTCCGATCTGGCCCACCAGGCTTGTCTGAAACTTTCAAAACTGTCAGGCAAAGTTTCCAGCAACTTAACCATCAAAGCTGACTCATCGGGTTTAACCTTCAACTGCTGCATACGAAGAATCAAACCTTCAAATTTAGCTATATGGCTTACCATATCATCCGCTAAATTCATGTCAAAACTGAAAAACTCCGTCTGCACCGAATGAACAGCTTGTTTAGTTTGTTGTTCATAAATACCGTGCAGTTTGGTCCACATCTGATGAGCAGTCTCGCAGGCGACGATCAGGGTCATAACTCTCGAATCAATTGTCTTGACGATGATTTGACAAGCTGCGCGATCTGCTTTGTCCCAAACTTTCATTGCTGCTGCGTGAGCCGCACGTTGATCCGCCGTCGTATTATCAACCAGCACCGGTTTAGTCAACTCTCCAATACGTTGATCCGCCGTCGCATTGTCAACCAGCACCGGTTTAGTCAACTCTCCAATACTGACTTCATAGGCTCCATCAGTTGCACGCAATAAATTACGCACCATAAATTTCCAAATATTCCAGTTTTCCGAACCCTTCAACTTCTCAATACCTTGAAATTCCATGATTGTCAGTCACCAAAATTCCAGTAACTATCACCACCAGGTTATGAGATGAAAATGTCCCAGAAAACACTATTTGTTTCGTTCAATCTTCGTTGAAAACGTTGGTCCAATCAAATCGAACCACGCTCTGCTACCATATTATAGTTTTGTACACCAAAAATATGGTTTAATTAGCCAACGTTTTAATACAACATTTATTGACGAAAATCTGATTGACAGACGGTTAAAAGAATAAAATTTTTTTAAATTCTAAATAATAAGGTTTTACATCAATAACTCTGCCATTTTATTTTCACTGTCAATTATAATAAATTAAAATACAATTAGCAATAAAAGAATAGGTCAATTATACTCAGAAGTGGGATAAAACGACCTCGACCACAAGTTTTTTCGACCTTCTGACGAATCAATGTCGGAGGAAGATCCTTCACCGCCGGCACTGAAGCTGCTCAAGAATCTGCTAATAAAAAGAAGTAATAAAAGGCTCTACGCGATCTTCAAGATGACTGTGTTGATGAAGCTCCAAATAAGTCACAAGTACATCGTGCTGCATTTTTGACTCCGGAATTCGACCTTGACATTGAGGAATATACGATGAACTACGAGGTCAAGCGAAGAAGAGGTACAAGCGCCTGTAGGACTACGATTATACGTGGGAGCAATGGAAAAAGAATCTCTAGCATCAAGATGGCCGACGTTAATCTTTTCATCGGTCAACCTATCAACAGCGAAGTCAACAAAGACAAACTTCCATCTGGCTCTTCTTTCCATCAAGTGCGCGTTCTGGAGAATAAGGTCGGCAACGATGTGGTAACGCCACCTCGACACTACGAGTGTGGTGGTCTACTCTTATCCCTCTACCCTGCTCCGTAGCGAAGATGGTTACATCAAAGTCGTCAACACCGGGTGCTAGGTTATCGTGTGGTCGCCGGAAGAGGTCCTAACAAGGGCTGAAAGCTGCCAGGAATCTCGTTACAGCCGTATAGTCACTAGTCGGGTAATTTCCTTTGCTGCTTGCCATACTTTTGCCAATTATAATGCCAATAATATAGGTGAACCCGTAACTACTGATTTATGACTGACGCGTGTAAATTGGGAATAGCCGGTATACTTCTATAAAAGCAGACTGACGGTACGTTGCGCCCCGTTATATATTTTAGTAGAGCATGTATCATAGTTATGAGTTTGAGACTCTGGCAGTCGGTGGAATCTATGCGTCGTTTTCGCGTATACATTGTCGGGAAAAACGTTAAGATTGTGCAGCAGTCCGCGCTACGCTTACTAAACGCGACATTATACCACGTATCGCGGAGGTGGTGGCTTTCTATACAAGATTACTATATAAGTGTCGAGTATAGGCCGGGAGAACACATGAAACATGTAGATGCGCTTAGTAGACATCCGGTTGATGCTATGAACATGAATCGTCTAGAAGTGGCGGATTAGTTTTATACGGTGCAATGTCAGGACAATAGTTGAGCGCAAACGTTAGTCAATTAAAAGATAATACCGGCGGATATAAAATAATTTCGAAATTATTGATGATAGGCTCTATCGTAAAACCTTGAACGACAATAGTTTAAACTATTCGAGTACTACGAAGAATATTTCATTTATTTTCCTTCTCTGATCACATAGTCACCGATCACGGAAAGGCGTTCACGAGTAACTTTAAGAAGTTTTCGAACAATAAACAATTAAGACATACTCTCGCTTGTCCGCGTTCTATCGGTCAAGTGGAACGTACAAATAAGACAATACTGGATGCATTACGAGCCACAGACCCCAGTGAAGCCTCTAGCAATTGGGCTAACTCTTTGCCCGACATAATTTGGGCAATTAACAACACAATTGATAACACCACCATTTACAAACCTTACGATTTGATGTTTGCTCGGGCCGGTAGATCAGTATGTGATGTTGCGGTTCCCGGGCGTGTTTCTGAACCAGTAGAGTCGCGTCGAAAGAAAGCATCTGATAGGATAATAAAAGCGAGTACTACAATGAAACGTTACTTGACAAAAAACGAAAATCTGCTCACATATATAAGCAGGGTGATTTTGTTCTATGGCGACAAACACCGACTTGTAGCGCATCCAAAGTTAACACTAAACTTGACGACTTGTATTCCGGTCTTTATGTCGTAACTAAGGTAGTTGGCAATGATAAGTACCAAATGAGAAGTACACCTAAAGGGTTTACGTGCATATAAGAGTTTTACTGTATTAGTATCTGCCGATTCGTTAAGACCCTATAAAAGCATTATTACTGTATCTGATAGTGCCAGCAGTTCAGATGAGCAACTTGAAACCGAAGATCTGATTGATTTATTAGAGAGCTAATTGTAGTTGTTGTTCCCACGGGAACAACTGTTTCAGAATGGCCGAGTGTAACGGACGTGACGTCGCCAGTCACATCCTGCCAAGCCAAGCCAAAGCCAAAGCCAAAGCCAAACCAGAGCCAAGCCAAAGCCAAACCAGAGCCAAGCCAAAGCCAAGCCAATGCCAAGCCAGAGCCAAGCCAAAGCCAAGCCAAAGCCAAAGCCATAGCCAAAGCCAAACCAGAGCCAAGCCAAAGCCAATCCAGAGCCAAGCCAAAGCCAAGCCAGAGCCAAGCCAAAGCCAAAGCCAAAGCCAAAGCCAAAGCCAAAGCCAAAGCCAAAGCCAAGCCAAAGCCAAAGCCATAGCCAAAGCCATAGCCAATGCCAAAGCCAAAGCCAAAGCCAAGCCATGCCATGTTGACCAACCCTCCAGCCAACCGCCATGCCTGCCAACCGCAAATGCCAGCCACTTGGAGGGGATGAGCCTATATAAGCCAAAGCCAGCCATATTAAAACCTACTTTTTGGAAGACGTAAAATAAAGAATAAGTGTGCTGTCACTCTGCCATTTTATTTTCACTGTCAATTATAATAAATTAAAATACAATTAGCAATAAAAGAATAGGTCAATTATAGTTTACATTCCCTACGACGCTTAACATTTGTTGCTTAATAAAATGCACATCTCGCAGAACATATAAATCAAATTACTATTAACAGTGTGTTTAACTAAACTCACTTCAGCATCCCATTCTGGAAGATCAGCATATCCCATGATATCATTGATGCGAATCATCCGAGCGTTTCTTTCGGGGGCTCTTTCGTCTTCGTAAAATGGAAACGTTCCATTTAAAAGAGTGGGCGGTGATCTCCACCGAGCTCGCAAGTAAACCGTTGACATCAAAACAGCACAAACGCCTTTAGACAATTCGTCTTCCTCAAATGTATTACGCAAAGCCCCACCTGAATCAATTTCAACCTGTTCGAAGGGGTCCAATGCTTATAAAATACGTTAGGGCCTAAATGAAAAAAAAAAAAAAGAAGGCAAAATGTTTAATAAGTATGTATTTATCTATTATTAAATTAAAATTGAATTTTTTTTAGTAAATTTATGGAGAAATTGATATTTTTTCGACTATTTTATCGACCCTTTGTTTTTAATTCTATCTTTTAATTAAATGACAACAATGTAAAGGTCTAAACTACGTAAAAAAATACTTATTCAAGAAAAAAATATGTTATAATTGACCTATTCTTTTATTGATAATAGTATTTTAATTAATTATAATTGACAGTGAAAATAAAATGGCAGAGTGACAGCACACTTATTCTTTATTTTACGTCTTCCAAAAAGTAGGTTTTAATATGGCTGGCTTTGGCTTATATAGGCTCATCCCCTCCAAGTGGCTGGCATTTGCGGTTGGCAGGCATGGCGGTTGGCTGGAGGGTTGGTCAACATAGCATGGCTTGGCTTTGGCTATGGCTTTGGCTTTGGCTTTGGCTTGGCTTGGCTTTGGCTGTGGCTTGGCTTTGGCTTGGCTCTGGCTTGGCTTTGGCTTGGCTTTGGCTTGGCTTGGCAGGATGTGACTGGCGACGTCACGTCCGTTACAATGTATTGAAAACTATAAACGGGAATTATTTTTCTACACTATGTTTATTTATAACTTTAATAAATTCAAATCAAAACAAACATACTAATTGAAGCTCTTAATCCAGACCTGACATTATTTATAATGTCTTCCATTGTTTGCTGTATTTCTGAGCTACCATTGGTCTATATTTAATATTAGAATAATACTTACCATGTGATTAAGAGTGGCTGTTAGTTTTTCAGGAGTTTGTGTATCATTTAAATGTTCTACTTTGATACGCCCTGCTGCTGCAGCACCTCGGAGGAATTTTTCACTTACATAAATACCTTGTTTGACTACTAATCTTGTTTTGTAACGAAATTTAAGACGATCACTTGATGTAGGTAGCCATGATATTATATTTTTCAGTACTTCTATTTTAGCCTAGCACAACAAATTAGACATATATTGACCACACTAAAGTTAACCAATATAGTTACGAATATCTTAATTGAACGTGGTTTCATACGTGGTTCTTATCTGATGATTAACTAAATAATGTGTAAGAAGTCATTATTATTATTAAATGTGACCGAATTCTAAGAGAACAATGGCGAGTGAATTTGAAGTTTTATTAAACAATGTAATTAAATACCTGTTCTGGTACATAAAAGCCAGTGCACTCATCTAATTCTCTTCTAGTTTCATGATCCACTTCTGTCGAAAGAGCAACTAGTGCCATTTGTAAAAATAATCCAGAAAGTGTAAAACTGATCCCGTTTACATACTCGGAAGGGCTTATTGCTTGCAAAGTTGCGTAAGTTGTCTACAATGTGTTAAAGAAGTTTAAATATTGTTTTTTTACCTCCTTCCTTATAGGTTCGATACCTAACGAAATAATCATTGTTTATTTGGAAGGTACAAAAGAGTGTCCCGTGCCAAGAAAAATCAACGTACCACTGAAGTATAATTTCAATTGTCATATACAGACATATTAAGCCCTAGTTTCTTAAAATGACTAATTAAGTGGTACACCGGTTCATAAAAGACAATTATAATAAATTATTAATGTATGCGTGAATGAATAAATGCACACTTTCTATTTTCGCTATTATAAAGTCAAAGACTGTTTAAATTGGCAACTTTCACTGGTCTCTCAAAGTAATTAATAGTCATCGACTGTTTAGTTACTGCTGTTTAATAATAAAATAATACTTACGGCGTAGAATTTCTTTTCAAGTTGATCCAATGAATCTATAAATTCATTTATTAGGTCTTCCTTTGGGTCAGTTCCTAGCCGACTGAAACTTGAACTTAACTCATTTTCTTTGTTCCTGGAAGATATCAGTTCAGTGCCTTTACGATAATTGAGTATTGGCAGCGGAATCTCATCACTATATAATTCTATTGGAGTGTTCTTTAATAGCCAGTTCCAATATCTAAATAAGCCACCTATTGATTTAGGAACACTTGGGGGAATTGACAAGAATAAATTATACAACTCTTGATCTTTAAATTCTTTGTCCATAAAACGGTGACTGTAAATCGATCTTCTAAATTATATGATTTCGTCACTGGCGTTACGTCGTTACTGGATGTACTGTATTTCGGGCATGGCTTCCATTTATAATCCGTAGATAAACAATACTTCTCGTAATTATTAGGAACCAGGGTAATTAGTTCATTCGGAACACTGCTACTTATGTAATACTGTGCAAATCCAAAAGTCTGGACGCTATATTTCACTAAAAAACACGTGAACATAATCACATATGTTTTACATATGAGTGTCATGCCTGCTTACGAGCAATCAATTATTTGTTCCAATACATTTGGCTCGCTTATCGTAAGTATATTACTGAAAATATATATTAGTTCATTACGAATCTATTCCCAGACATGCAGATCTTGAATTCGTTTGGCAAGCGAGGTTTTAGTATCAATAATTCTGTTATATCGTGCACCACAAAACCGATCAAATGTTCTTATCAAACTGTTCGTTTGCCCATGCATATCTGTAGAAAATACACTTGGTTCCGCACTTGTTAGTGACTACTTAATGTTAATTATTATCGTAACACTAATTAATGGCTAAATTGCATTTGAGACCATCAACCCTTAACAAATGCTTTAATTGCTGCTAATCTAATGAATAATCTTATTTCGTTTAATTGAACCACCATCATAATGTATGAACATGTTATATGTAAATAAGAAACCAAATATATTAAATCGTATATTATTAAGTTATAAAAGACCACAATTCGACTTATTATGAGTTCGATTAGAACGTATACAATTATCATCTGTAAATGTTGTAAAAGTGTTCCTGAAAAAGGTTATCCTTTTGAGTGTTATGATTGTTAGAAATGGGTGGTCCGCAGTAAAATTTTCTGAAAAGTCCTCACATAACCGTTCAACTCCACCAAAATTGGCTAATTTAGAATTTAATTATACCAAATTATCGAGCTAAATGCCTACATTTTTGCGATAATGATTGATATGAGATGTTATCAATATTTAATAAGATTTTATCTACTAAGCCATACACACTTTTTAATAATCTCCTTATTAGTAAATTAGGTTAGACTTAAATTACTTATTAGTCTTAAGTTAGGCTAGATTGTAATGTTCCATGATGTCTTAGTAGACACATGTATATTTAAAAAAAAAAACTTTTTAATAATATATTAAATTGAGTTATATTCCTTCACCTATTGATAATTTCTATGTTTTGCTGGATTCACATAGCATTAAAGTTCTAGGAGCATCCATGTTTTCTTGTAGATTAAATAAGTTTACTATTCATTAAAATCAAATAAGCCTAATTGCACACTTAACCAAAGTACCATTTCATCTCCTCCTGTCTTATTTTGTTTACCCTGTGAGGAATAGATTTGTACTTTAATTAAAACGGGGTTATATATTAAGGAAATGACTTTAGTGCTATTATGTAAAGATAGTGTTGTCTTAATCTTACCTTAGATTGCACACACATTTACAGACTAACAAAATGAAATACTTCTACATACTTTACGAAATATTTTACTCTACATATAGTTTAATAAGTCTATGCTCCAGATTATATACGTTACCATAACATCGTGAGGAAGATAAGAGCCGAAAGAAAAATGATCAGTAAGAGAGGACAATATTTTCGTCTGCTTGTTAAATAAAAAATATGCTTTAAAAAGTCTTGTCGATATCACCGGTACGAAATAAAACAACATTATAAATTATTAAAATATATTAAAAATAAATATACATTAACTATAAGCGTGTAAAAATAATACTTATTGTAAGTGCACTTTGTACCGTTATTAAAATCTTTCCCATGTTTGACATGGTACATGCTCATATAAACGCAATATATTCATCAAAATTCAGAGAGGAATAGGAACTTTATATTATTTTACTGTTGTACAGTGTGACATATTAAACGCTGTCTGCGTCATATATTTCTATGTTCTGCGCGTTACCACCAGAGGCGCTGTTTTCAAATATTTGACGAACATTAGCATACAACAGAGATTAATTTTAATTATATAAATGCGGATTTTTAACACGATATACATATACATATATATTAATCTCACAATAAAAACATTGTGCTTACTAATTGACATTTTAAGAAACGTATAAACAATTACAAATGCATTAAAAACAGTTTGTGCGTGCGTTAACAATTATTGCTTTCCACGGTAAATAGCTTCGAAGTACACTTCATTACCGACAAGAATTACAGCCAAGAATGGACGGTCCGCTGTGAACTCTGGCGTCGGTGGCTCGATTATAGCACTACACATCATCACACCCATCGCTGTAAAGTAAATCCATCACCGATTTAAAAAAAAATATATTTATACAACACAAAAAATCAAAAGCTTCGATATATCACACAAACAAAGCTAAGCAGAAATCATAAAAAAAAATATGAGACATAAATTATGTTATATTTAAAAATTTCTTATTAATAATTGTTGCATGATTTTCATTTCTTTAAGTTCTTACAGATTTCATGACATAGACATAAATTGATTCATGAACGCATGGAAAATACTACTATACACTAACAATTAACATAAAACAAATACAATAAAACTATTAAAAAGCAACTATCTTAAGTCATATAATTCACAATTATATTTTATAGTACATTAATACATTTTTATAAAGTTTTACAATTTGTGATCATTTAAGAATTATCGTATATTTAATATTAATTTTGTTAAAAAATAACAGATTACTTTAAATTCGAATTGGTGTAAAATATATTTAAAATATATCTTTTTTTTCAGGAACTACCATTGATATATAAAAAACCCAATATGCACAATCAACGTCTAAAAAACGTCCTCAAAAAATGAGCGCAACATTCTAAATTGTGCGCTAATTTCAAATAGTCTCGCGTCTAATAAGTGGAGTCGATGTTATTTATTTGTGTTTTTTTTTATAAATAAATTTATGTACTTTTGAACTTTTTTGTGTGTAGTTTTTGACAAATATATTTACGCTATATAAAGTGTAGGTCAGGAGGTAGCCAATTTAACATTTTTTTTAATTTAAAGAAAAAACTTTTTAACCGGATTAAAGTTATGTATTATTATAAATTTCCAACTATTTAACATCCAACACCTTTTGTCTTTAGTCACCGTGACCACGCACGCTGTAAAGCAGAAAAGTCGGATAAATTTAAAATTATGTTATATAATTGTAAATAAAAAAGTCATGTTCGACTCCACTCAATACCTTGTCCTACCGACCACGGTCGGTCGTAAAATTTTATTGCTTTAAGTACGTATACACTGCGTTGTAATAACAACTTTAAGCAATTCGCGTAAGGTTGATTTTGCAATAATATATGCTTGTAACATATACTGTTATAGACATACTGTTATAGAAAGGGACAGAAATAGTGTTTCGGGACACTTTCGAGCGTTACTTTTATTCGAGACTGTGCATCTTGGGTTTTTTGTATATCAATGGGAACTACTTAGAAATTATTTACCCAAAATATGCCGTACATATCATAAAAGACAATCATAAATACGCTTTATAATAATATCATCGAAATTAGATTTAATTACAGTAATTAAGTCTGCAGTGGATTTCGGCAACGGATTTATAGCAGAAAACTTCACTATTCCAAAGGTCCAACCGATAGTTATTATTTAATCCTTTTTTTTCTTCAGGGAGTCTTAACAGAGTCAATAGTAACATTGACGCACTCAAAGCTACCAAAATATTATTTCAATAACATAAATTTTTCGTTCATAGGATTGGGTCCAGTTGTTTTTGGAGTTTATTCGTTACAAATATAATTCTATAATAAACATATTTACGGTTTTATAAAATTTCTTATTCCTGTTTAATCGATAAAAAGTGCACGATACAATAACACAATTTACGTATAGAATAATGTTTCGCGAGTTTATAATTTCGATCTTGCATAATGTTTTAGTGAGACTAAACTTAATATTATTTTACCATTATACAAATCAATTCCGGCCACTTATGTTACTTTTTCATGTAAGAAATTATCACTAGGTAACCAATCACAGTATTATTAGACGTTTTTTAATAAAGATTAATATAAAAGTCGAGATAAGGCGGTTAAAAGTTTAACATGGAATTGTCTTAATGGGCGCGAAAGGCGCCAACGAAGTATGTTGTGAGCTGTTTATCCAGGATGGCGTAGAGGAAAGGTCGGTCAGCTTGGAATATGGGTACTGGCGGAGGCATACACAGCACCATCAGCACCATGCCTGCGGAGCACGTGACTTGCTTGGGATTTACGCTAGTACAGCACTTTGCTAACGCTAACAGCCGTAGTCAGAGTCATTTAATTATCTCGAATCGCGGTTTCATAAGTTTTTTCTACGATTTTTCAGTGAAGCTTATCTTGACTAATGGGATAACCGTTATTACTAAACGACTCTGAGCGTGGCTGTTAGTGTTACGCTATCAACGAGTTAACATGCTTGGACATTATTTAACTTGTCAAACATCAAAAGGAATGTCAATGGTAGTTTTCCAATTACAGCACTAGAGCGCATTAAGCGGCATAATGCTCAACGTTGAATGTTCCAATTACAGCAACGCTTCGCACAATTGAGCACTCTCAAAAGTAATGGCTCTCGCGTGATACTCGCAATCAATAATATAATATAAACTCAGTGACAGAAAATTGACTAGTGTTTTTTCTTTAAGTTGGCATTGATCGAAATTTTGTTTATATATTATCTTTAGTAATATTTTTTATTGTTGAAAAATTTGTAAGGCTTTCGTTTCGTCGTTTCTCATTCAGGTTTTCGTGGCAAAGAACATATTTATCAAGATGAAGAAGACTACACAATCTTATTTGTTTATATTTACGAGAATAAAAATAAAGAAAATTACTCAAATCGTAAAAAAAATGTTAATGAAATAATCAAAATCCAAATTACTTAAAATAAGCGTAAATAGTTTTCAACCAATTATTATTGTTTTCCACATTATTTATACATTAATGAGGTTGCTAACTCTATGATTTTTTTTTTAACACTGAACTTAGTGCACTCTGCTGATGCATTTGAAAAATTCACGTTCCAATTAAGCTTCAGCATTAGGCCTGTGTCGGTCGTTCATTTCTCGCGACCCGGGTCGATCGTGACCGATCGCACTCGTGACCGAGTCAAAGGATTCGATCGGTCACCGTTCGTTGAGTGCAAAACAAAAGGCGGCGACCGGCGTAGAGCAAATTTAATGGCCATCGTTCAACAATTTCGTAGTTTACAGGAAATAAGCTAGGTAATGATTCCTGGTAATGGTATAAAAACTTAAAAAATGGAAAATGGTTTATTAAAATCCAATAAACAAAGAAAATTATGCTATTATGATTTAGAAATAAAACGGCACCATATAAAACAATAGTTACTACTTTTTAAATATCCAAAGCGAAGTTAAGAGTCTAAATAATCACAATCTCCAACTAATAACTTTAAATAATAATAATTGACTCTATAAATTTAAATGCTTATACAAATCATAAGTGAAATAATTACAACGGCGATTGTTTACATTTAGAATTTGAACGTAAACAAAAAGCATGTTAAAATCCACATGTTAAAATAGCCCTTAATATCTACGTGTTACGAACATTTTTTCCTTGAATCGAGATACGAAAGAAAATTATTACCTTCGCACCTTAGTATTAAAGTTCAACATAGCTTGACCCTAGTTTCGATCTTCAGAGATTAACCGAGTGTATGTCAATCGCGAATAATATTCTATGAGACCGAGAGCCGATAGTAACCGAGGAGCTACCATTTCATAGCGTTCGCTTTGAGACCGAACGGTCGTGTCGGTCAAACATGATTGGGATATAGCGGCTGTGAACGATTGTATCAATCACGCGATTGTTGGGACTCGGTCGTTTTGACTCGGTCGTTCATAACCGACACAGGACTATTCAGCATAATTCGGCATTGTGCGGCACTGAGTCGCATTATGCTCTGTAATTGGAAAACTACCAATGATAACTGTTTTATCGCGAGAGATTAAAAAGCACTCAGTAAGCTGTTAAGGAACCATAGACAAGTATTTTGGGAACACGAACAATGACCACTTTAAATACGCAAATGCTCGCGCTTGGTAACTCTCGTCTCTTTTTTATCTCTACTCGACATGTTAGCTAGTTGATTACGCTTTTAGCAATATCCATCGGGCAACATGACGCGCGATTTTCCTGACGCTGGTAATATTAACGTTGTCTTAGAGTTCGGTACGAAGCTGTGTCCTGTCTGGTTTATAGCGGGCCACAAACGCCATCTGGCCTTTGATAAAGACGCACCATAGGGCTTCTCTTGTCGCCGCGAAGATTAGCGGTGGCGGATTCAAGGAGCGCCGAGTTCTGACTACACCCACTGTCACGGCACACCCAAATTTATTACAACCACCAAAATAAATGAAAATAAACCCACACCCTAAGCTATGCGTCTCTAGAAGGTGGCCGGGTATCCCGTATGGGTCCATAATTCTAGGCGGGACGGGTAAGATACGGGGGCCCAGCCCCCCTGATAGACACGCTAAGTAAGCCAATAGTAAAGCACACGAATCTTCCACTACTATAGAATTGACCCCGTTTCAAATTACGAGAATTAGTTTTTCAATAATTAAATCATTACAAGTTTGCCATATAACGCTTTCACCACAAGTATATATTAAGTATGGTTTTGTATTCTAATTCTTCATTCTGAATTCTACGTGTTTAATATTTGTATACTACTAAATGCGTGATTCTAAGCTGTGCAGTACATACGTGAACCAAACAAAAATATTCTAACAAGACATTCTTATGATACTGTTAATACACAACCAATCAAATTTAGGATTACCATACACCTTGAATGGATAGTCTTTGAGTATTAATAATATACATACCAGAGGCAGCGGCAGCTTCTGCTCCTTCTTCGTTGACTTCAATGAATGCTTTTTGCACTCCCTTAGACACAAATAACTTCTCGTCACTATCTAACATCCTGGTAAGTCCGGAGTCTGCAGGCTCGAATATAGTTTTGATTCCGAGCTGGAATAATAAGATAACTGACATAATACTACGAAAGGTTTTTACGCAGAACATGTGAAAACTATACAAAAAAAAAATGTGTGCGTGTAGTAGGTGTACGCGTAAGAAGTGAAACTTCTTTATGACCTTATTTTTCGAAAAATGATCTACTATATGCAACTTTACAGAAATTGGTTAAATAAAGTTAAATTAGATAAAGTTTAACAAAAGGCTTTTATTATCATAGACATGAATACAAATACAATTATTTCATTTTAACTTATTACTGTACTACTATGTAGTACTAAGATTATTACAGAATTTTATTAATTGTAATAGAATTATTAGTATTACTATCATTGTTATCGTTATTATATATTTTTGTTACTAATGGCTTCGAATCTCTTCGGATCAACCGTGGTAGGGACAAGAAAAAGATGGCGCGTAACCGAAAAATGTGACAAATGTGTGTAAATTTTTTTCCAACGCCGATAAAGAAGTTTGACTTCAAAAAGCAACATATCGCGTAACCTGCTACAAAATTTCTCCCATACGTCGATAAAGAAGTTTCACTTCAAAAGAGGGCGCGTAACAGAAAAATGTGACGCGTAACGAAAAAATGTTACACTAAATTTTTTTCCAAGACCGATAAAGAAGTTTCACTTCAATAAATAGTTTTTAAAAACATTTTTGTAGACGGTTAAAAAGGTTTCAAATACCATTTTTATTGACTCTTGAAAGTGCAAGCTTGTAACTATAAAAACCCACAACCACGCATTTCTTATGGGATCTAACCGAGTTAACTATAATGACGCTAAAGTGCGCATTTTCTGGCGTTATATGGGACGACGTTGTATGGACATAAAGACAAAGCAACCAAAGTCGAGAAATGTCAACGTTTTGAGTGTATAAGAGTGACAAAAAACTGTAATTAAAAATTCAACTATTATTGTAAAAAAATCATTTAATCATATAGGTAACATAATGTACACTTATGACTCGTCAGTAAAGAAATAAATATTAATGCTTCTAATTTTACATTTACTGCCAGTTCTCAAATCAAGGGCGTAGAACGGAAGAGAATAACTGGCAATAAACTCTCCGTCACTCTTTATAATCGCCATTTTTTTACACAACGTTTGTAAGGAGCTGCAACCATTACACCATGTTCCACATGATATATTAAGTAATTAATAATAATAACATAAATTAAAAAAAAAGCAAAGCTTGTCATCTATCAGCAGGAGGCATGGTGAAATAGGAGCACTTACATTCTCGTGGGAACAACACGCAAATACGTCATAGTCGAAATAACACAAGTAGTACCCGTTCACGAGTATGACGCATGGCCAGCCATCGGCCACCTCGCCATATTTTAGGGAGAGAGACAACCCGACGCATGGACGCCTTGCACATCGGTTCTTTTAATCAATACAAACCTATAATTTTACATAGCTTTTTGAGTAAGTACCATCTATTCTACTTGAAATAATGTTGATTCGTTGACATCAATATTTTCGCTAGTTAGATATATATAACATTTTACAACAAAATGTTAAGAATTATGTCATGGAAAAATGTAAGGACGTATGACTAATTTATGTAAATGCTTTTTAAATAGTTTGGCAATAGATAACTGGTAAGGCGATAAGGTAAAACAGTCATATTAATGGCTATTGTATTTTTAAGTATTTTGAAATAATTGGGCAGCACTGTGCTTAAGCGTGCTAAGATAAAAATTATCTCAAAATGACATTTAATCTCTCTCAAATCAAAAAAAAATCACTTTAAGACTTATTGAGTTCCGTTAAACATCCAACTATCGATCGATGAACTCTACGTAGTCGGTCCCAAAGTTCTGTCATAAATAGAAATAATGATAAAAACTAAAGTACTGATCAGTTTTTAATGAGTGATATATCAATTAATAGTACATAAATTAAGAAATAGAAATAGCATAAAATTATTCGAAATGACCTCCCTTATTTTTAATACAGGCCCTTAAGCGCCGCGGCCAGTCGTCTATCGCAGCACGCACCATATTCATGTCGATTTCAGTGACTGCTTTTTTTAAAGATGACTTCAGACACTCCAAATTTTTATGGGGTTTATCACAGACCTTCCTCTCTAAGACCTGCCAAATTTTATAGTCCAAAGGATTAAGGTCTGGACTGGAGAAAGGCCAATCCTCATGTCTAATTAAGTCGATGTTTTGACGCTCAAACCAGGTTTGAGTGGTCTTGGCTTTGTGTGCAGGCGCAGAGTCCTGTTGGAACACAAAGTGATGTCCCGAAAATAGCGTGCTGGGCAGGTCTTTGACAAGCTGGTCCAAAACCGTGTCTTGATACACTTTTGCACTGGTTTTGACCCCCTTTTCGCAAAAATGAACCTCAATTGGCCCGTAATAGGACACTCCCAACCAGACCATTACTGATGATGGATGATGTCCATGTTTCACCCTCGGAACTTTATTTCCAGCTTCTTCAGAACTCCTAGCGTACACTCTATCATTCTGTTTATTGTACTTCTCTTCAATATCGAAAAATTTTTCGTCCGTAAAGAGGATATCACGGTGTCGGTTTTTCGCGTACCGCTTTAACAAACCCCGCGATCTCTTAAGCCTTATTGCTTTTAGACGAGCATTAAGTAGGTGCCCACTCTTTCTTTTGTATGCCCGTAGACCAAGATCTTCATTTAAAACCTTTTTTACTGTTTTCCTACTGACACCCATCTGCAAAGCCATCAACTTCTGTTTTCGGACAGGATTTCTTGCTATCCGCGCCTTGATAGCTTTGATCACTGCTGGTGTCCTTGCGGAGCGTGGCCGGCCAGTTCTTTTCTTGTCCTCAACACTGGAGACTTCATTGTACCTATCAATAGTACGGTACACAAACCTAAGCGTTATATTTAAATTTTTGAGCAACTTGAAAATGGTACTCGCCGAGTGCCCACAGCGGTGCAACGCAATAACAGCTATTCGGTTTTCTTTCAATGTCCACTCCATCTTGAAAATTTACGGAAAGTGAATGTTTTTTGTTTTAAAACAATAGTCAAACAATCAAAAATAGAATGCAATAATTTTTTTATAAAATCATGTTCGTAATTTAAAAATAATGTGCCAGTGACAGAACTTTGGGACCAACTACGTAAAGTTCTTTGTGTCAATTAATAATTAATAAATTATGTATATCCTTATAAATTATGTTCAGAAATGCGTAGATACCGCAAAACTATGATTGAGATGTACTTACTGACTGTAAGTACCATATCGATACGACTTTAGTTTCCGAGAAATTTGTGGACAAATACGTGTTTGGAACCTTAAATAAATCATTATACTCAAATATTAAGCAATTCCCACAATATCACATACAAAATAACGATTGTCAAACGCGTTCTATAAATATCTGCAATCCGTGACACATATTTTACCTTAGGTCATAAGATAAGCCACCATCCGCGGTCTGTATATAGAATAGTTATGTACATATATAGAGTAGGAATACGGTAGAAAGCAATATTTACAATTTAAGAAAACATTTTATCAAGAATAGACAATACCTTAGGAAGAACTTCCATGAGGTCAATCTCGGTCTCAATCTTGAACTTGGGGATCGTGACATCCACTTTGGTCTCCTCCAAAGTCTCCACATCAGCCAACAGGTCATAACCATCAGCCAGCTTCTTAATAACATCATTCAAACCGTCGACCTTTTCCGGTAGGACGACCAACATACTGGCTTCCTCGCCCTCATATTGCATTTTTAGGTACTGCAAACAACAATAATAATAAAAGCTATAATTTTTTGTATGGAAGTATTAGTGGGTTCCATCTTGACTAGCGGTTTCGAAGTATGTCGTATATATCTACTAATAATTTATTATTTATAGGCAAATTTCTATAGAATCATTCTTTTGTAACCAGAAAGCATTAGTTGTATAGTGTTGAGAGGTGTGTACGTACTGAATAGTTAATTTTCCCAAGCTTTTAATCGACTGACGCACGTGCAAGTAAAAATTATATGCTATTTGTAGTGTGTACTGTGTGGTGGCAAATTATATTCAGCTTAATACGAATTTATGCATAACGTGAATCCGGGAATCCGTTTACTACAAAAAGGGTTTACTTGTTTATTATTAATAAAATAGAGACATTGTTTCATTCAAAAAAACGAAGGCAAGGACATATTCTTTTGTTTAAAATGGCCAACATGTACGTAACCTTGAAACGACACAAAAAGTTTGCAATGATTTCCTATTTAAAAGACACACCATACAAATATACGATTACTCGGCACTGGAGTTAAATGTAATCAGTTAATATTTCCATTACTCATAACGATAAATTAGTCATTTATCAATAACTCTGTTTTTATAAAATTATCGGAATTTTATTTCTGTTACACACTGATAGAAAATTGGCTCGTTGTCAAGAATTTTTTGATGTTTATTTAACTTTGCTTATTTCTGAATGTTTAGAGTGCTATTAATCTGTCGATTTCAGTTAAACAATGAGCGCTTCAGTTAACGCCCAAAGCTGTGTCTCATATAGTAATTATATAATGTACACGTAGATTAAATTTTATTGCCTACAATCGATTTCAAGATAAAAAAATTCAGTGAAATCTATCTATTTTTATTATATATAAAATCTGAAAGTTGCTTAATATACCGCATGTTTATATATTGATATAATAGTTTCATGTACCTACAGAGATTAATATGAGCGCAACATAAATAAGTTTTAACTACCTTTGTTACTTATTAGGCTCACAGAATAGTTCAATTTCACAAGGGTAAAAATGTCATATTGATAAAGCGCGGGCATACGAATAGTTATGTTAGCATAGTCAATTTTGTGCAGTACAGCGCTAAATTGACAGAAACGTAAATTTAGAATACGTTTTTAGAACTAATATTTTACTTTTTACACAAATATGCAGCTAGGTATGAACGGTCATACTGGAAGCGATAACGATATATTATTAGTTAGTTTATACTTTGATTGTTTATGGCTAAAATTTATTAAAAAATATCTAATTCTAAGCGTGCGAATCAAGATGGCTTCAGTATTTTTTACAAAGGAACGTGTTGGCGGAACAAATTAAACCCAATTTTGTGACCTTGACACTAATGGAATGTAAAGCTCGCGTTTTTCAATTAGTAAAAGTGACATGATTCATGAAAAAAAGCACTATTGTAATTATTACCTAATAATAAAAAAAAAACATCTTCAATGCGGAAACTTTAGCTAACCACGACTTGATGTAATCTAAATCTTAATTTAACTTATTAATAATACAATGAATTATACACGTTTTAACAAGTTTTGTGTGTTCCTCGCTTAAATGGGTCCTTAGAATTATTTATTTATAATCATCAAAACTAAAATGTTATCCGAGAAATCAATACGAATAAATACGGGTATTTCAATGGCAATAAATTGGCTGTACTAATGCGATTGTGACTCTAATTTTAAAACAACACTACAAAACAAACAAACAAAACTATGGTCTATGGGCGGCACGAACGCCATAACTGTGAAACATTAAGTAATCACAATTCTTAATAATTGTTTATGATTAAAGAAAATAGAATATTTTTAAAGTTAACATAAAGTTCAGTAAATACCTGAACTCCAAGATCCTTGCTTTCACCATAAAAGAACTCTTCCTTGGCACTCATCATCGGAATGTCCACTGTGGTACTCTCATCAACGTAGAATGGACGGTCATATGTCATCATCTTATGGAATGGTTTTAGCCAGGTTCCCTGTTCACAACAATGCTCTTTTACTAATAATAATTACAAAACATGATAAAAAAATTATATTTTTCAAAAGATTTTCCCACCAATTTTAATAATTATAAATGCAATTCAAATCTCACTATTGGAATCTTATAAAAGAATAATTTAATTTGACCTAAGACCAATAAAAATCAAAACAATAGGTCATCTTTATCATTAAAATTACAGTGACCTTCAAAGTAATTATCTACATACCTTAAAGTACAATGCATTCACCAAGACAAGGCGAGTGTCGCTGTTAACGCTGTCAGACGTTAATAAATCCTTAATGCGTTGATTGGTTTTGCTCTCCACCTGGGAAAGGATTTTCATTCATAAGCATGTAGCAGGTGCATTTACATAATACCTTTACGAGCAACTATTTAACTCAAATTTTAAGAAATTAATGTAAATAGAAACAAATATCTCAATTTATTTTTTGGTGAAGTCTCGATAATTTAAAATTGAGTTTAGCAAAAAAGTACTTACCCACTTATTGATTTCTTGAGCAGCCTTTCCACTTCCAAAGTCAATTGTTTTAAGGCCAGCATCAAACACTTTAATAGCATCACTCTCAAGGGCACTGTTTAGCTTGTATCCCCCATCTTGTATATACACTCTGTTAGCCACATTCAAAGTAATACCTTTGATAGATTTCAATTGAGATGACATGCTAGAGAAAGATGAGCGAATCTAAAAAAAAATCTTCATTAATATTTAATTTAAGCATATAAACAAAATATGACAGTTGAGTTAAATGAGATATAACTTTTTCAGCCTACAGAAGAGTCTGTCATGATCCCACTGAAGCCTAGACAGGGTGTTGCTTTACCATAATGTTCATAAAGTTGAAACTTACAGCATCATCTTCAGGGAATCCAAGGGATTGCAATATCTCTTCATGTGCTGGACCTTCACATCCCAAAGCCACAAGAGCAAGAATGTATTCAGCTGATAATGGAGATGCAACCACACTGGTTGACTTGTCTAGTTCCTAAAAAAATATTTAAAGCTAAAATCACTATTATACAAAAAACTTCCTAAAATAAATACCCCAAAAGTAATTAATTAAAATTAATAAATAATATTATATTTCTACTTTGTGTTTTCTATCACTATTAATAAATATAAAAAAAAGGGTGAAGTGTAAAAAGATAATTCAAATATAAAACAATGAGAAGATTTTTAACACAAAATTCAACTATTAACATACTTACATTACAGAACTTGGCAGAAAATTTAGCGATGGATGAAGATAGCGTCTTTGAATCCATGATTGAAGATGCAACAGCTTTTAAAAGTATTGGTAGTACTGAAAAATATTTTAATATGTTACACGTCCGTCGTCACTCGCGGCTGTATGAATATTAGTTGGGACTTGGGAATTGGGATAGCAGTAGCACTGTGCTCTTAATATATCCAGACTACACACTAGAAAATTATATGAATCATCAGCAATCGGACGCTGTTTTGATGTCATTCGAACAAAACCATATAACCAACAATATTTTTATTTTTTTGTACGCGTAACTCATGCCAAAAAATTTATTACTATCTTAGGAATTTTAGTTAATATATTTGGACAATTTCGTAAATAAATAAATAAATAATACACATTTTTTACTTACATAGTACACTGTAAAACCGCATCTGACAAAAAATATTTACAACTATACGAAGTGTCTCATAATTGTTCTAATCAAAATCCGCTTGTTATCGCACTGATTACGAATAGTATTTACTTGATAAATCACAAACTGCTTACTAGTTACTATTATTTATTGATAATCGCTATTACGATACTGCAATAAGTTTCGTTGCCGGCTATTGATTTGTTTACCTTACGTGGCTTTAAGGTATTTGTTGATAATAGTAATTATTTTTTTTGAGACTTCAATGATAAATAAAGTTAGACAAGCTTTATACTTAATACAATTTTGTTTTAATTTACTTACCTAAATTACAACTAAATTAATCTGAATTCACAAACTACAAAGCCTGATTTAAAAAACACGCTATAGTTATAGTCTACTATCTACTATCTAGTGACTATATATTATTATCTATGCGATGGAACACAGACTTCTAACTAATCGATTATCGAATATGCATGTAAACTATAGTCTATCATACAGACTAAATTCTATCACTATAATTCACCACAGAGCACATTCAACTGTCAGACAAGTGTTTCTGGAAATTGGACCTAATTGTCTGTGATGTACATACTGCGTAGGTAGCTCAACTTCTAGTGCGTAAAGTAATTATTCTGTGCTCCGTAGACGGAATCACTTCGGAAAGATTGAAATGTAAGTATGGAAAAGTAGACCATCATCATAATAGGTATCTGAAAAGTTGAAAACATGTGAATTGAAACTTTCGTTCAACGACGCTTTCAATATTACATAACTCTCTGTAGGTACTTGAGAGATAAATTGATTTTTTTCGGGTATATAAAAATTAAAATATTTTGAATGCGCAGTGTTTTATTGGTTTATAAAATACGTGATCCTGAACTCGTTTCTTATAGTAACAACATGTTTTATGGTTCAATAGATCGATTAGCTGTTTTCCTTTTGTTAATAAAGGCTACATGCTACAATTACCCTTACAATTATAATCGGAGTTTAATATTTTAATTCGTTTCAATACATTGTAAGACTAACTTATTGAATTAAACAATTTATCATTCAAAAGTATAATTAGTTAAAAGTTTTTTGAGAAACGTTCTATGTTCTGCAAATGTGTTTATTATCTACAATAGGTAATAAAAACCTTTTCGGCTTCAAGTCTCATTTAAAGCTACTATGAAAGAAAAACATTATTGTGACAAGCTGGCTTTCAGTATTCTTAAAAGCAAAATACAATGTTCGTCAAAATTAATGCATAAACACATTTTTGATATGGAAAATTAATAAAACTCTTATATTTAAAAATTACAAAATTACAAAAAAACAGAAATGTACAAAAATGGAAAGAAATTAAGTTCTTTGGGCAAACTGTTTGCCCGAAAGTACAGTTTATGCTGTCCACCGCGAGGTCCTTCAAAACCTGGTTGTCAATGCGGATGTCCGACATGCCCAATGCCCGGACAAGGACCGAAGATAACGCCCAACCCATGTTGTCGTCCCAGCATTATCCCTCCAAACCCTTGCGTACCTCGCTTTCACCACGAGAAAGATTCTTGGAAGAAATATAAATTCCTTACGTTCTTTGTTGGCTTTCCTCTTATAATAATACAAGGTTTTATTTGCTATAATCACACGCTGCCTGAAAAAGGAGAATGTCGGGACTATGAATACATGCGCATACGCAATAAAAAATATCCATGGAGGGACGGTGTTCAATCTTTCTTCCACAACGATCACGTCAATCACGTTCCTGGTGAATGTACTCCTCCACCCTTGGATTGCGACTAAGAAAATAAAACAAATAAAACTGTTAAAATCAGCGTAATTTTTCATTGAAATTTGTATGACTACCTTTTTTAGCATGGTAACAATGATCTTGCGAAAACCGGCGTCACGGATTTTCGTACCTGATGCTCATGCATACTCAAGAGCCCTAACTGCTATAGCATAGCCTTCCCACACAAAGCATCTCAGGCCTAAAAGGGAGCGTGTTCCGGAACGAGTCCTTAGATTTGAATCTCCGCGCCGCGCCGGCTAGCCTACGTACACCCCCTGGTCTTTACCTCTGTCGCTCACTAGCCTTCTGCTGCATTACATGTTCACAGGACAAGGAGCTAAAACCTACCGAACTCAGACTCAATTAAGAGGTTTTTGGTTTGATGTGCAGTAAATAACCTTACTTCAATGTGTATGTACTAATTAAATAGTGGAAAAGCTTAAATTAAGATCAACGCAACTCACAAAACTGGACATATTTGAATAGAGAACCTTGCTTAATAATGCTACCGCGCATATGAAAATATAAATAGATAGCCTCAAAACTTAAGCTAACTAGTTGGGTTCTGGTATGCGCACGCACGTCAAGGCGGGTGGCTAGGGCGGGTCAAAGAAAGCAGTAGTCGAGCGATCAATAGCGCTGCTGACGTCAGTGTAGCGTCGGGCGCGATTGGCCCGCCCGGCATTATTAAATAAACCTCCCGAGAGAATAGCGCGCAGCGGGCCAGCACCGCAGCACGCGGCGGGCGCGCCATCGCTCGCGGCCGCCCGCCATGGCCGACATGCCGGACCTCTCGCACCTCACGCCCGAAGAACGCGCCATCATCGAGGGCGTCATTATGCGGCAGCGCCAGGAGGAGCAGCGCGAACACGAAATTATGAGGTGTGCTCTATTCGACCTTCGACCCCTTTAGCGTAATGTGTATTCTGTGACCGAAATCAGTGGTGTCGTGGTAAAAACCAACGCTGTCACCCTGCAGACACATACGTGTACCTCGAGTCTATAATGGTTCACAAAAATCGACCGCAGAGATAAAGGTACGAGTTAGCGCATCCTGCATTGTCGAATCAATTTCCAACGTTTCGATCAAATCTTTTATCAATAAAGTGACGCATCGTTGAGTGTTGCTTTCAGAAAAGTTAATCGAATTAAGCAAAGAATTTTATAGTCTTATTCTCTATTAGATGTAACTAACATACCTACACAACCTCAATACACATTTAAGTATTTATTACCTACTTTTATTGATAGGTTTTATGTTTTAAATCAGTAATTGTTAAAATAAATTTAAACCGCTTTTAGTAAACGTATTTAAATCAGTATGACCTACTTTTTTCATTTATTGCGCTAACATAGTAGGAAAATGTAATGCGCATACTGGGTCGGGACTTACGAAGTTCGAAAAGATTTTGCTGCTATCTCTTCCTTTCTGATAAATGTGTCAAGATCTCTTACTATATGATCTGTTAATTCGGAAAATAATTAACATGTGAGTTTTATTAGATGTTATTTTGTTTTTATTTTATAAATTTGCCAAGGTTTGACAGGATGCATTCCTTGGCTTTGCTTTAGCTTTAATGTAATATTGATTGTTATGTATAGCTAGAAAAAGTTATTATTATTTCTGGATAATAGCTGAAATCCATCATAGTAGTCTATGGGAAACAACATACTGCAATTAAAAATAATATAATTATTTAGTTATAGAAACAGTGCATTTCCAACAAAGACATGATCTTTTAAATAAAATAGCTTCTCTTCGATTTAAACAAAAAAAAATAGATTTGACTGATTTCGCAAAGGTCTCCAACAAACTTGCCAAGCCAACTAAGCCATTAAAGGCTTTCTCACTCCAATCCTTGCGTGCTAATAGTTTTCCATCATCTTAATTTCCTTATTTTTTTGTACTGACAATTGAATTAAATTAAATTAATGTTTTTTTACTAGACTTAGAATTTGTCAACGTTGACGAGGTAGGTATACTTTGTTTATAACGTTTTAAAGATTTTCCATCTTTTATAATTTACCCCAAGTTTCGTCTAATCTTATTAATAATAACACGTTTCTGTAGATCTATAGATGTGTAGATTTATAAATGTTATTATGGGATTTTTTTAAATATTAAAACTTTTCGGACCTTTCAGTCTTCGGTCAATAATAACAATGTCCCGAAAGTCGCAACTTCATGATAAATACCATGCCACTATTTGCTATGAGGATTATACTCGTAGTAGGTTAAATTTCAAGTATTCTGCATACCTACATGTCATATGTTTCTATCTTATGGTCATAAAATGTTTGTACCTCAATACATTTAATAAATAAAAATCTATTCTCATCTTTATAGTGAGATATCGATAGTCTCTCTAAGATAAATTACATTTTAATCATGCCATTTAATTTACTTTTGCACTTTATTGCAGCTGGGATGTATTATTATAAGCGACTCCCTCCAGGCTTTGGTAGTAAAGAAAACTATGATAAAAAATATGACTAAGTGCCAGAATTTCGATTTTTTTTGTTCGTTTTTTTCGTTGTTTAAATTTTGCTTACAATATGGATTATTTCCCTCAACTTTATAAACGTATGTTTACACAGACGAAAACAAGACGAAGTAGCGGTTCTGGAGCAAACAATACGTACCAGGAATGAGATGCAAAGGGCTGCTGGAGTGGAACTGGCAGCCACATGTGAAATTTGCTTGAAGACCAAATTCGCTGACGGAGTAGGGCACTCCTGTCATTATTGTCGAGTGAGGTGCTGCGCAAGGTGTGGGGGCAAGGTCACTTTACGCTCCAACAAAGTCAGTACTTTCGCATAGTAAAAATATTTTTTAAAGATTTGTGCAATGACAGTGTAACAAAACATAAATGTCGAAGATTGGAATATATTGTGGGCTAAAATCGTAATGAGTATCTTTGTGATATCTAAAAAATATGTTTCTCTATACTGTTTTCTAAAAATAAGGCATCTTCTAAATTCGTTGCTTTGTAGTTTCCGCTATATGAAGACGACCTGTGGTAAATGCACATAATAATTCACAATTTTATTATGCAGTTATTAAATAAAAGATTTTTTATACTTATTTTAGAATTGTCTACAGCTGTAGGCTATTGTGTGTTCTTTATTTCAGTTTTTTATTGTTTTTTTATTCCGCATTCGACAAAATTGTTTTACAGGTCATATGGGTCTGTATTCTCTGTCGTAAAAAGCAAGAACTATTATCAAAAACTGGACAATGGATTCACAAAAGCACTGGCCACGATTCAATGCTATGGAGAATGGAATCGGACTTAAGAAATTTACCATCTCAGGTAGATTCAACATTAGATAAAAGACCCAAATTAGAGAGAGCGCACAGTGCAGCAGAAAAAGAGAATCAACCGTTGCAGAGATCTAGTAGTGCCCTGCGCCGGCAGTACAGTCAACAAGAGGCTAAGTGCTATGGGGAACTAGAAGGACTCTCTAGGACTCACCCGCATCTCGTACACTCAAGGCAAAAGTCAGTCTACGGGATAGACGACATGGGAACCCCACATCAGCCAACGCAGCTATTGCCTCTACCCCACACGCCTGCCTTACACCCTCCGATGCCGCCGAGATCCTCATCTTCTGATGACGAAGTTCCAGAGTGCGTTTCCGACGAAAACGACGAGTACCGGGACCGCGGTGAGTGATTTACCCGCTTTCCATTCACCGTCCTCCTCTCCGGAATGTCATGAGTCCTTGCCGAGGGTTTTTTTACTCCCACACTACACAACGAACACACTAATTGCGTACATGCACATTACAATACCTCACTCATAATCGTTCCTAACATTATGCAAAGGTGTTCCGTGCGAGGTTTTACTATTTCAGTGTTTTCAGGCATCGCAAGGTAAAACGTTATAATAGACGCATTCTTGTTAAGATCTTATTATACTTTCAATAGTTATAGTAATATTTAGTGATGATCATATTCATTAGACAGGTAATCCTAAGAAACAGGCGTAGGAATCGTTCATAGAACTTTTTGATAACTTAGTTATTATTTGCAGATAGCTGTTTAGAAACTGATACTTAAAAATTATATTTGTAAAACATACACGTTCCAAAAATTCTAGACTATGTGTCAACCGTAAGCGTCTAGCACAAACTCGTACGCGCCCGGTCTGCGAAGTCATCGATCGTACTCCATGAATTTCTTGCTTCAATACCCCATCCTGTTTATATTACAGGTAGAGATAAGAGCTGCCCCGTTGCTGGTGCGAGAAAGCAGCGCCAAGCGATGTTAGATGAGAAAATGAATAAATTTTTATCGGTGAGAAGGACTGGGGGTTTGCGTTGTAATTTATGCTCAACGTTAGCTGTTTTTTACCTATCGATCTCCTTAGTCGTTTTCGTCGTCTTGTACGTCTTTGGTCTACCATCTGTGATCGCTGTTCATTTCTTTGTCTGCCCATACTTCTTTTCGACTAACGATGTTATTATTTAAAGTGTAAGTATGTTTCTTACTGGCGAACGTATATTAAAGAATTGGTCCTATTACGATATATTAAAAAAACATTATCAATAAATTTACTATACGTTCGTTATATTCCTTAAAGTAGGCTAAAAAAGTCAGCGAGAAAATATTGTATGGAAAATGATATAACCTAAAATAATTTAAAAACTTTAATACTTTTTCTTCGCCTAATTTAAGGAAAACGCATGTTGGGGGAAAAGAAGATTGTAATATATATTTGGTGATATGTTTGTTAGTTTTGGTGGAGTGCATCTTTGGTACTTAATTATTGTTTGTATGATTGGGATAACTTGTCACACTTTCTTTCCGCTTATGCGTTAACACTGCTTTGACTGCGAAACATTAACCAAGATATTAAAGCCATCACCACTTCTCAGAAATATGTACAGAACTTAGGCATAATTTGTTAGACCCTGAACAAACCTTTGGGGTATACATCATTAAAATAAAGCCCATAATTGATCCGGGCGCGTACGGGCGCGCAAGTCGTTGAACGGTGAGATTAGCGCGTACTACGATGCTATTTGTATAATATCGTTCATAGGAGATCTTGAGGCGTGCGCTTCACTGCGGAATCCAACTCGCTCCAACGTGACCTCAAACAACTATTACAATTTAACTAATCATTCGCCGGCCTCCTACATACCCGAGGGACGCGGTGTCCTCGATACTGGTAGAAGTGTCCCCACAGGCGGACGAAGTTTTGACTCCGTCACAGATTGTCGTTGGCGCACTAGGGAAGACGCTGAAAATGCATATTTACGCCCATACACGCGTGACGAACCTCAACGATCCGATCGTGCTGTATATAAAAGTGCATATCTGTGGGAAGACTCCACAGATAATAGACGATTTACAGAAAGAAGAAAAAAAACTGTGAGGTTCGATGGGCACGAGGGAGCGGCGACATTCCCGCGTGGTGGACGAGACTCCTCTGGGGTCCCACATGACTGGGCCTCTTTGCGTTGGGAATCTGAAAGACAAACCAGTCAAGATTCTGCTACGAAAGATTCGGGCATCGACACATCTAGCACATTTACTTCCAGCGAAGATTCGAACAGGGGCGAGTGCCCTAAGGTACACCTCATGGCTACATTTTGGCTTGCTTAATTACGACTAGAAAGAAATCAAAGCTTCAGTTATGTTTATTTTCAGTTCTACTATTATACATATAGGAAACAAACATTTTATGTTACCTTACGCATCATTTGAATACATGTATTGTAAATAAAACGTGTAGGAATTAATGTTTGGCTGTGGCATGTGTGCACACCTTGGCATGACTGTAATTCTGTATTCATGTGCGATGCATTTGCTAGTATTGCTGAAAATTTCTGGATAAATTTGAAGTAGTTGAAAAAAAACCAATTTGCCTTATATTCTGTGAACGTTTTCTGCAATAGTTTCCATTGAACTGGCAAGTGTCACCTGATGGTACCCGAATGGTCGGTCACATGGTACTTCGAAAAAGTGTGGTTGAAGGAAGTTCACACTCCTCATCAGCAATTCTTGGGCTCAAAGTTGTTGGTGGAAAAATGCTACCTGATGGTACTCGTGGAGCTGTGGTAGAAAAAGTGAAAAAAGGATCCATCGCAGATTTGGAAGGACAGTTGAGAATAGGTGAGTTTTTATTTCTATTTAACCAAATCCACACAAACTTTCTGTCACATTTAGAAAACCAATGCACATAAAAATAACGATTATATTAGCGGTAGTTTAAAATTGTAAGTTAACAATTATAGTATAGGAACTAGGGTTAGCTATAGCTTAATACTCGTACTACACATGCCGGACACGTTATTTGTCGATCAATTCTTCACATCTATCGCTTCTAGGGGACGAAGTATTGCAGTGGAATGGCATGCCACTTCAAGGACGAAGTGCTGATGAGGTGACAGCAGTAGTGGCTAATAGCAAGCATGACACGCACGTAGAACTAGTGGTGACACGGCCACTGGCATCTGCGCGACTGCTTGCACAGCCTTGGAGGTCTCATAAAGGTGGGCGATAACCGAAAGACGCTTTGCTTTTAAGGCCACATATTAGCTTTACACCTAATGTCTATGGAAAACATAATTCTAACTTAAGATAACAATACAATACTTTTATGGTTCGAATTATAAGATTTTGAAGGATAGAATTAGAAGTTTAGAACCTTAGATATGATTTAGTTATATTTAATTGGTATTTTTTAGAAGTTTACACGGAGGTACTTGGTGGCGCTGAAAAGCCAAGTGTTTTAGTAACATCACCAGGGTCACCTGATATATATGGACGAAGACGTAATGCCAGACAAAACAATCAAAATGCATATGTTGCTGGTCGAATACAGGTACTTGGTTTTTGACCAACATAAAAAAGTAGGTACATGATTTTGTCGGAATTTATTTATTTTCTACCTTAATTATTGTATTCTTTTTAGTTAAAAATCTACTTCGACATAGCAGCGCTACAGCTTTTAGTCACCGTAGTGTCTGCTAGCGGCTTGACTCCTAGAGCAGACGGCTCGCCACGATGTCCTTACGCGAAGATATTTCTTCTACCGGACAAAAGCGAGAAAAGCAAACGTAGAACAAAGACTCTAGCTAATACTTTGGAGCCAAGGTGGAACCAGACTTTCGTTTATTGTGGAATACGTTTTAGTGATATAAAGAAGAGAACTTTAGAGGTAATATAAAGCGATGAGCAGACATTATCTACAACAAATTAAGGTTTAAATCAGTTCTTTGTTTGAAAAATAAACATACCCATTGCTCATTAATAATGCGTTTGGTTTAATCAGTCAGCAACCGCACTTCATATAACGTTACCGCAGTAGATTTGCTTAAATTGAATAGGGTTTTGACTGAAGTTTATTTGCAGGTCACAGTGTGGGATTTAAATCGTTACGGGCCTAACGATTTCCTTGGTGAAGTTCTTCTAGATCTAGAAAATATGCCAATGAATCATGAACCAAATTGGTACAAGTTAAAGCCGCATGATGAATTTGCTGGTTTTGGGGTAAGGATATTATATTTACATCAAAAAATCCCACCGATTTGCAATAGAAGTATCATCACTAGAAGTCATGTCCATTTCACAGAGATATCGTGAAGATGAAGCCGATGGCGAGCATCTATCTCCTCCATCTACGTCCAATTCTCGCTTGTCAGACTCTGACACACCCAGCGAGTGTGACTTGAGGAGACATCACTCTCTCTCCAGTCTTGCTTCTAGCTCGAGTCCGACACCACCTCACGAAGTATGTGCACATACGTAGAGATGTTTATATTTAACCAAAATACATCGAATTGACCATGTACCTACATATAAAAAGGATTTGCAGGTGGACGGAATTCGTTGTAGTCGACGCGATATGTCTCCCGCCGGTCGAGTGAGGACCACTTCTGTAGCTAGGGAACGGGTATGCTAATAACTATAATTATAATATATATATTTAAATATAAATTTTTGTTCCATTATTTAAGTATTATTTCTAGATACATTTCTGTATAAATGAAATAAATCGAAAGATGTAATTTTATCCGCAGGGTCCCAGCTACGTAGGTCGGTCGCAATCAGCGGCCGGGGGGCGAAGCGCCTCACCGCGGCGCTCCCTGTCTCCGCCCAACGACAGGGACGCTTACCGCTACACAGGTCTTCCACGAACATTCCCAATCATTCTTATGTCTGATATGTTTTTTCATAAATCTTGACATGACAACTTAAAATATGTAAATACAGTTCCAATAAAAGTAACAAAGAAGAATGTCACTAAGTTAAGGCGACACTTTGAAACTCATCATGTTTTATTTAGAATTTCTGAAGGTTTTAAGGGTCATCGCTTTTCAAAGCGTCGCTTATCAATTACAATGTTAATGGAGTGAGCAGCGGGCAGGACCCCGCACGGAACACTAAAGATTTGCGCGTTCATTACTCTACTCACCAACTTAATCTGCCTTCACATTTTTATTTCACTGTCCTATCCTCAACCTGTGAGCACGCTGAACTCATATTATATGTCGATGTTATTATTTATTATGATTTAAGTAATTAACTGCATGATTCAGCTATCCGATTTCTATTTCAACGATAACCTTCGTAAGTTTTTATTTTACATATATATAAGCTTTAATCATGGACTCATAGCCTTTTGAAGTGATGTAGATGTATCGTTTCTTCGGGTCTATAAAGTTTGAGTACTATTTAAAAAAACAGCAACTAATGTGGTGATTTGGTTAATATATAGTGTGTGAAGATCGTGACGCCACCCGTTTGCCCACACACGCGTACGCTCCACGCTTTCAATCACGATCTGCAACGGCTACCCCAACGACCAGCCCTAAGAAACGCCAGTTGCCCCAAATACCACATCAGGTAAAGAAACAGAATTTATAGGGCATACAACATAATCAGATTAACAGAGATAAAAGCTTTGTTTAATACATTTGATTATTATCATTCTTTAGCAATAAAATCAAATGCTTAGAAATTATGCATTAATTGTATGTATTCCTATAGTAGGTACATACACCCTTACACGTGTTCTGAATTAAAAATAAACTTCTTTGAACGTTGATATTGCGAAAAAGGGGATTAGTTACTTAGTAATTATTATTAGTTCCCTTTGAAATGATATACATTTATAAACAGAATACCCAACGAGCGATGCGCGCGCAGGTGTCTGCGGACCTGGAAGAACGTAAGTGGATCGCCCCGCATCACATTGGCGCCACACTCACCTACCGCAGCACGCCACAAGGTCAATACACCCACACATACAGACATACACTACGATAGGCCCTAGTCATCACTTATAATCATTATTATAGATACGGCCCCATGCCAGAAATCTATGGAGGTCTATCAGATTCAGAGAAATAATCAAAAATAAATCTCAAATTACATTCACTGGTTATCCCAATCATATGTTTACCTCTCATATTAATAACCTTATTGCACGAGTAAGAAATTTCTGTTAACCACACAACGTCACTCCATAACAAAAGCTTTGCTTTTGTAGTGTTTAGATTTTAGTGTAGATAATCTGAATGAATATACTAGAAATATTTAAATGGAATCTAAATTGAGACAAATCAATTTAAATTTTGTAACTTGGACAAATTGGACGAATAGGGCATTTTGTTGAAATCATTAGGGTGGGAAAGGCACTATGCAGGACTTTCGGATTCGGAGTTGGCATCACGTGGTGGAGGTTGGGCGCCAAGACGTCGCTTGTCTCCCGATGCGGCCGCTGGAGACTCAGACATCGAATCCGTGGCCTCGGTCACTTCTAGTGCATTCAGTACGCAATCTGAACGACCACGTCCAACCAGGATGCTTAGGTAATGTCTACCACAGCATTACCATTATGATTAATAAATGCATGTTACACAGTTTTCACATACTTTTACAGCAGAAAACGAATATTTCGACTTAGTAAATCCTCATCCTGTGATAGCTTTGTAGAACCCCCTTCTCATATGTCCTATAAATATAAGCCCAGCACATGGAGTTCTTACTTAGGTCGTAGCTTGGGGGATCGGTATAAGCCTGAATTCCATCCATTAATCAACAAAACCTATTCCAAACCTCACTTTCATAGTAGCATACCTCGTAGCCATTCCATAAGTAGTTTAAGAAATAGTTTTCGCTCCTTTGGCAGAGCTTTAAGCTGCCCTGAATCAGACGAAAGTTTATATGAATATAGCAAAAATTACGTGTCTGATATTATTAAAAAGAATTTAAAATATCCGAACTATACCATTCTTCCCGATATAAGTAGAGTAGTAAAATCGTCATTAACTAAGTCTAATGGTTATAAATACTTAGATGAATATCCGATTGAAAATCTAAATATAAACACTGACGATTTAAGACATAGAAAGACTAATTTAAGATTATTAAAACATTTACGCGGGTCCTTTAATTTTCAATCTTTCGACGACGAAATCTTCATTAGAAGCAAATTACCTACTATTGATGATCAAGATGATGAATTAGACCATTATCATGGATACGGAAGTGACAGCAGTTTAGCAACAATGATACACGTCAGTATTGATAAACCTAAAAATGATATTTATCAAAACGATTTATTGACAAATCTAAGTACCGTAAGCAGTGCAACCAGAAAAGGTTTATCACTAGATTTTAGTACGATTTACGGGCGTAACTCCTTGGATAAAGCATACTATAATTCAACAGACATTACAAGTCCACATTACGATACACTTAACAAAATAAATACCAACTACAGCAAAAATTATTTTAAACGCAAAGGTATATATAACTCGTTATTGGCCAAGATTCCATCTCCTTCTTCAATTAAACCAGTGACACCTGATGATATATTGGACTTATACAATAGGTTGTCTGCATACGATATTCTAGATGACAAAAATGAAGCCGATATTATGTTACATAAAACTAAACCGAGATACAAGAAACGCGTAAACATGGTAAGCATAAATGAAATTCCGACTGTACAAGAATTTTATTCCCCCGATTCTCCTACTCCTCTTTCGAGCCCAGACTTCAAAACATATAGGGAACCCAGAGTAGTTTCCAACACTCGTCCCGCATATCACACATATCCAAATAATCATGTAGAACAAGAATTTAGGAGTAAAGCTAATTCGTTCTCTAATTTCTCTTCCCCAAATCACGGCTCACCTCATCGCGCTCCTGCTACGCATTCACCTCCTGATGGCTCATCTACGGATCCTAACACGCCACCGAAACAAAACGAACCACGAGATGGAAACGAATGCACACCGAATGAAAACACTAAACGCAAGAGTATTGTTGAAACGGAATCACAATGCAGTAATGATTATGGCAGTCGAGATAATGGCCGCAATAATAATCAACCGCCTACCCTTGAGAGGCGAGAGTCAAGGCATGGGCAGTTTACGCGCAGTTTAAGCAACACCGATGCACCAGATGAAAAAGCAGGTAAAATATAGGTTAAAAGCAGGTTAATTTTGATATCGAACTGTAGCCATAATATGAGCATATACGTTCGTTTTAGATGGCAGTTTAAGTGATACAGCGCTCGGTGGGACTTCTGAAAACGAACCAGCGGGTGACGATGCATTATTAAAAGCTGAGCCACGTGATTACTTTGGACCTGGAATGGGCAAAAAGAGTAATTCAACGTCTCAATTATCAGCTACAGGTGATATGTGTTCTGTTTTCTACAAAATTATCATTTATTTCTCTCTATTCCTCAATCTGTGAATAATATGTTACCAGTAATAACCAGATATCTTATCAACATCGACAGGGCGAAAAAGACGGTTAGGTTTCGGTAAACGCGGAAAAAATTCCTTTACCGTTCAACGCAGTGAAGAAGTGGTTCCTGGAGAGTTACGAGGAGGCGCTGGCGTATCCCGGGCCTCCTCGGCCTCCAGTGAGAACGAGGACGACAGGTTGGCACTGCTCATAATGCCAACATTGACATAATAGTGACTTATGAGGCGGTAGACTCATCACGGCCGCGATATTTATCCCACATGTCATATGCATTTACCAAGAAACTTGTTTATGTGCGCCATGTTGCTTTGTAAAGTCAGCTACGTAGTGGCTTTTAGTGGCATAAAAATACAAAGATAGTATTTGAACTGCAGGTGTTGGCGAATCTTCAGCTAGAATAGAATGCTCGATAGCTAATAGAATTAGTGTTGATCACGTTAATGATTGAGTGATGAGCATTCTAGTTTTTGCTAAAGATTGCTCAGTCAGATCAAAGATCTCTTATAATGATATCGTGTCAGAATATTACGTCTTTTTCACTACTTAAGTTCAAGAATGTATAGTGAATAATTATAAATATACCTAATTGTACAATACCTAGTAGTCGTGTAGTGAATGTTGTGGGCCACCGTGACCGTGCTTTTCGCGTAGAAGGCGGGGGCGGCGGCCGACGCAAGCGCAGCGCAGTGGTGACCAGCTTCAAGCGCTCGCACGAGGTGTCGTCCAGCCTCGTCTCCATATGTAGCTCTGAGGGATCCTCGTAAGTCGCCCGCTCGTCCGTTCTTTGCCAACGATCTCTATCTTTGTGCCATCGATGTTGCTCGTCGTCTTCTTCTACCCTCTGCCTTCGTCTTTTTCGCATGTTGCAATGTATCGGTGTTTTTATTCTAATGTAAGCACGCACGAATTCGCACAGGCAAGCACTAGGCTCTACCGTCTAATTTAAGGCGCGGAGACGATTGCTTTACGAAGGTTTGAATGTTTATGAGTGATGTCGCTTAATATTCTGTATGCACGACTGTGATTGGTGAGAGGTGGCTTTTTACAAACTACGCACAACAATTATGTGTACTCAATAACTCACACGCCTACACCATATATCGTTTTGTACATGCATGCCCTACACAATTCTTTATGGTGGCAATATCATGGCATAAGCTGGTGAGTACTTTAAACCAAAACTACAATTATAGAAGAGAAGTAAGTGGAAAGCGCGAAAGAAATCACAAGTAGGAAAGGAAAAACCTTATTATACATTCATTTTAATGTCCCTCAAAGTCTAATCTACCAATCTTTCTTCTCAAGAATGTCTTACCATCAGCTTCATATTATAAACAGTGTATACCATAAAACAAACGTCAAAGGACCATAAAACCATAAATAATTTGGCTATTGACAAATGCTTGTTTGAAGATGTTGATTTTATGGTACTTGACTTTGTTTCTTTTCTGTCCCCGCTCGTTTTTAAATGTTTCTTACTGTACTCGTTGACTACCGCCCTCTCCATCACTATTGTATCAATGTTGTTATATGTTTAACTATTCCTTTACCTTAACGAGTAGTTAGTTTTAAATATTTCTAATCTTTACTTCTTATGGTATTTCGTAATAAAATACTTACATAATTATATTTTTGTTCTTGAACTTCTAGTTCTACTAAATTTAAGCAATAAAATAGCAAGTTAAATGAAACAGCTCTTAGTTTCACTTCAATGCCATTGAGTTTTGGTGCTTGTTTGGCCGATTGTAATAGTGTTTATTTTCATCTAGAATTTAGTACAGAATCAAATAGAGTAATATAACTATTCTCTATTTCTTTATACTATCGACCCCACATATATTTTAGTATAAGCTTTAGGTACAGATACAAATAATTTTTCTTACAAAATATAATACAAAAGCAATGATTAAGTGAAAACAATCCAGCTATATATAGCCAGTCCTAATAAAAACTTTATATGTGCAGTAAAATTTTACAAAAGAAGCGATCTGTTAATAAAGTTGAAGGACTTGTTCTACATAATTAAGCACGCAAATTCACAGATGGTCGCCGGGTATGCGAGGCTCGAGTTCGTCTGATGGAGGCGGTCTATCTGACTTCATTGATGGACTGGGGCCAGGACAGTTGGTCGGACGGCAGCTATTGGGAGCACCCACTTTGGGAGATGTTCAATTGTCTATGTGCTATCAGAAGGGCTTCCTTGAGGTACTTTTGTGTGGCAATTATTACCAAATTCCATATGGAAACACATAATACACTGCACGCAGAATATTTTTATATTTAATGACTAGCAACAAACATAAAGAATTTATTTGACAGTGTTATAAGAATTAGATACTGTTCGTAGCTAAGAAAATATCGTAACCATGGTAACGAACACACATTATCTTTAGTGCAGGTTTTATAAAAATTATAAATTGCACAGGTGGAGGTGATCCGCGCGCGGGGGCTCCAAGCCCGTCAAGGCAGCCGTACTTTGCCGGCGCCCTACGTTAAGGTATATTTAGTAAGCGGCAAGCGATGTATCGCTAAGGCCAAAACCAGTACAGCTCGACGGACCTTGGACCCGTTGTACCAGCAGACCCTTACGTTCCGAGAGAACTTCAAAGGGTGTATATTACAAGTGAGTCAATTAATTTTAAATAATCTTTCTACGGTATTTATCAAATAATTTTACAAATATATTAACTAATATATTTGTGTGTGTTTGAAATAAATATATTTTTTTATTAATATATAAATCAAAATTTTCTCTTTTCGAAAATCTTTTATAATATGCCGTCAAATTAATTCGAGATTCTAATAGCACAATAATGTATAAAATTAAAAGCAAAGAATCCAATTCAAGTCTCAGTATATCTCAAGTCCATTAGTTTAGACTACATTATATCGGTTAGCAGTGTGAAAGTTAGTTGAAATATAAAAAAAAAAAAAAAAAAAAAAAAAAAAAAAAAAAAAAAAAAAAGGGGGGGGGGGGGGGGAGAGAGAGGGGGGGGGGGGGGGGGGGGGGGGGGGGGGGGGGGGGGGGGGGGGGGGGGGGGGGGGGGGGGGGGGGGGGGGGGGGGGGGGGGGGGGGGGGGGGGGGGGGGAAGGGGGGGGGGGGGGGGGGGGGGGGGGGGGGGGGGGAAAAAAAGGGGGGGGGGGGGGGGGGGGGGGGGGGGGGGGGGGGGGGGGGGGGGGGGGGGGGGGGGGGGGGGGGGGGGGGGGGGGGGGGGGGGGGGGGGGGGGGGGGGGGGGGGGGGGGGGGGGGGGGGGGGGGGGGGGGGGGGGGGGGGGGGCGGGGGCCCGGGGGCCCCGCCCCGCGCGGGGGGGGGCCGCCGCGGGCGCCCCCCCCCCCCCCCCCCCCCCCCCCCCCGCCCCGGACCCCCCCCCCCCCCCCCACACAAAAAAAAAAAAAAAAAAAAAAAAAAAGGAGAAAAAAAAAAAAAAAAAAAAAAAAAAAAAAAAAAAAAAAAAAAAAAAAAAAAAAAAAAAAAAAAAAAAAGGGGGAAAGGGGGAAAAAAGGGGGGGGGGGGGGGGGGGGGGGGGGGGGGGGGGGGGGGGGGGGGGAAAAAAAGAAAAAAAAAAAAAAAAAAAAAAAAAAAAAAAAAAAAAAAAAAAAAAAAAAAAAAAAAAAAAAAAAAAAAAAAAAAAAAAAAAAAAAAAAAAGAAAGGGGGGGGGAGAGGGGGGGGGGGGGGGGGGGGGGGGGGGGGGGGAAGGGGGAGAAAAAAAAAAAAAAAAAAAAAAAAAAAAAAAAAAAAAAAAAAAAAAAAAAAGGGGGGAAAAAAAGGGCGGGGGGGGGGGGGGGGGGGGGGGGGGGGGGGGGGGGGGGGGGGGGGGGGGGGGGGGGGGGGGGGGGGGGGGGGAAAAAGAGAGGGGGGGGGGGGGAGAGGAGGGGGGGGGGGGAAGGAGGGGGGGGGGGGGGGGGGAGGGGGGGGGGGGGGAGGGGGAAAAAAAGGGGGGGGGGGGGGGGGGGGGGGGGGGGGGGGGGGGGGGGGGGGGGGGGGGGGGGGGGGGGGGGGGGGGGGGGGGGGGGGGGGGGGGGGGGGGGAGGGGGGGGGGGGAGGGGGGGAAAAAGAGAAGAAAAAGAGAGAGACGGGGGGGGGGGGAAAAAAAACAACCCCCCCAAAAAAAAAACCCCCCCCAAAAAAGAGGGGGGGGGGACGCGGCCAACACCCACCACAAAAACGCGGGGGGGGGGGGGGGGGGGGGGGGGGGGGGGGGGGGGGGGGGGGGGGGGGGGGGGGGGGGGGGGGGGGGGGGGAGGGGGGGTATTTTAAAAAAAAAAAAAAAAGGGGGGGGGGGGGGGGGGGGGGGGGGGGGGGGGGGGGGGGGGGGGGGGGGGGGGGGGGGGGGGGGGGGGGGGGGGGGGGGGGGGGGGGGGGGGGGGGGGGGGGGGGGGGAAAAAAAAAAAAAAAGAAAAAAAAAAAAAAAAAAAAAAAAAAAAAAAAAAAAAAAAAAAAAAAAAAAAACCCCCCGGAGAGGGTGTTTTTTTCCCCCCCCCCCCCCCGCCCGGGGGGGGGGGGGGGGGGGGGGGGGGGGGGGGGGGGGGGGGGGGGGGGGGGGGGGTTTTTTTAGGGGGGGGGGGGGAGAAGAAAAGAGGGGGGGGGGGGGGGGGGGGGGGGGAGGGGGGACCGGGGGAGGGGGGGGGGGGGGGGGAAAAAACCCCCCCCCCCCCCCCCCCGAGAGACCCGGGGGGGGGGGGGGGGGGGGGAGGGGGGGGGGGGGGGGGGAACCCCAAAAAAAAAATTTTTTTTTTTTTTAAACCCCCCCCCCCCCCCCCAACCAAAGGAAGGGGCGGGTGTGGGCCCCCCCCCCGCGGCCCGCGGGGGGGGGGGGGGGGGGGGGGGGGGGGGGGGGGGGGGGGGGGGGGGGGGGGGGGGGGGGGGGGGGGGGGGGGGGGGGGGGAAGGGCCCCGTTCCCCCCCCCGGGGGGGGGGGGGAAAAACCCTCCCCCCCCCCCCCCCCCCCCCCCCCCGGGGGGGGGGGGGGGGGTTTTTTTTTTTTTTTTTTTCACCCTTTAAAAACCAAGGAAGCGGGGGAAAAAAAAAAAAACCCCCCTTTTCCGGGGGGGGGGGGGGGCCCCCCCCCCCCCCCCCTCCCCCCCCCCGGGCGGGGGGGGGGGGGGGGGGGGGGGGGGTTTTTTTGGGGGGAGGAGCCCCCCTTGGGGGGGTTTTCGGGGGGGGGGTTTTCCGGGGGGTTTTTTGTTTGGGGGGTTGTGGTCTATTAGTTGAAATATAAAAAAATATTTTATTATTTAGGTAACAGTTTGGGGCGACTACGGTCGCATCGAAGGCAAGAAAGTGTTCATGGGTGTGGCCCAAATTATGTTGGATGACCTCAACTTGTCCAATATTGTTATTGGATGGTACAAACTTTTCGGGACTACGTCTTTGGTGAGTCTATATTTAAAAAGGCTCTTTGTTTCAAAATCAATAATATATTATCGATTATAATAGATATTTATATAACTTTAATTTAGACTATTAATTAAATGTTTTTTCTCTTCCTTTGCAGTAACTGTGGCTGGCCGCTATGGCGGTGTGGGTGAACAATATCAATAATAATAAAAAGTTATATAAAGTCCAAATAATACATCTAGTGATACTGCTTTAATATTATAAACTGCAAATGTCTTGAATATAGAAAAATTTTCTATAAACGAAAGTTACATGTAAATTATTTTTTCTTTCGGAATGCCTACCGGAGTTATAAATAGTTAGCATTTTATAGCAACGGATGTATAGTGTACTCGATAATGTAAGTATTAAAAGCCAAATAAGACTGTTTGTTTCCTTTGACCCTTTTACAGCAAGGAAATCAAGTTTCAATTGACTATTAACCGTAAGAAACTGGAAGGGTTAATAAGGGCGCTGAACGTGTTCGAAATTGACATATTATTTCAATTTGCGCTTAACAATACATAAAACTCGAAAAATGAAAACTTGTAAATTAAAACGCTCCGTGGTAATTAGAATGAAATGGAAGAAACTACTACTACTACTAGAAAATAAAAATTGTGCGTGTACTAGGTGTACACACGTAAGAAGTGAAACTTCTTTATGATCTTATTTTTCGAAAAATGATCTACTATATGCAACATTACAGAAATTCGTTAAATTAGATAAAGTTTAACAAAAGGCTTTTATTATCATAGACATGAATGCAAATATTTCATTTAACCTTATTACTACGAAGATTATTATAGAATTTCATTAATTGTAATAGAATTATTACTATCATTGAAAAACGTGACGATTTGCTACAAAATTTCTCCCATACGTCGATAAAGAAGTTTCATTCCAACGCCGATAAAGAAGTTTGACTTCAAAAAGCAACATGGCGCGTAACCGAAAAATGTGACGCGTAACGAAAAAATGTTACACTAAATTTTTTTCCAACCTCGATAAAGAAGTTTCACTTCAATAATAAAATTTTAAAATAAGCATTATACTTTTCCAAATCTTTATACTAATATTCTTGATAAGTGATCTTAAAAGAGGGCGTGCGCTTTTAAATATAAATAAATGTCATGGTTGATAAAAATTCAAGACAATTTATAAAAAATGTTTATTATCTGTCAAGTATTTTACATAACATGTATAATTTTCACTTACACTATTCATTCGAAACTTACATACTTATTGCGCTTCAACAAAATTATTCTAATACATCTATCCGCGGGTTCAAGGGTCTTAAAAAAATACATATGTGTAAAACTACCGTGCAAAAGGCACGTAACAAGTGCTTCCAGATCACGAATTACAATTCTAACAGGAGATACATTTTATACATTTATTTTAATAATTTGATTTCAAATTACATTGTTGAATGAATTATATAATATTTTAGTTTTATCTGGCAATTAGTGTCTGGAAGTACTAGGTTAAGGTTAAAAATAATTATTCTAAGTGAAGTTTAGTGCAGTACTTGTTTTGTTTGTTTTGAGGGCGAGGCTCCCGGAAGTCGGCCTTCGCCTGCTCGCTTTACGCCCGTTGATTTTATATCTGAAAATTTTTAATTGTTGTAAAACATAAAAAAAAAAACTGAAAAACCTTTATTTATGAAATCAAAAAGGATTATTATTATTATTATTCAGTTTTATATAAAAACTAGTGGACCCGACAGACGTTATCCTGCATGATATTTCAAGCGATTAGTAAAGCAAAGTATGAAAGTACCCACTGCAGCGCCATCTGGCGGGCTGATTTGTGAATCTAAACCATTCCCAGATCCCCTTGAACACACACAAAAAATTTAATCAAAATCGGTCCAGTCGTTTGAGAGAAGTTCAGTGACATACACACTCACAGAAGAATTATATATATAAAGATACACACCTTGCAGCCACCTGACTTGAGTAGCGGGTCCATAGCCCTTGTCGTTCCTCGCTGCAATACGGAATATGATCGCGGGTTTCGCTGACGAGTCCACGTGGGCCGCGCCCAACGACGACTGCGGGACTACGCACGTGTTCGCTTTACCGCAATACACGCGTACGAAGGCCAACTGGTTCTTTGATTCCTGAAATGTTTTTATTAATAAAATAATTATAATTAAATTAGGTCCACATTTGAACCGTAACGATATTTAACACACACAAAAATTTGTCTACGCCTTTTACCGCAATGTGTGTTGAAAATAGACTGGAATTGTCGTTACATTTTAATTTCTATTTTGGACTGGTTCAAAGGGAGATTTATCAGTTTGAATTATAAGAATATTCTTAAGGCTTCAAAGCATAATACAGTGATAACTCTTTAAAAGATAAGAATATTCTTTAAAGCATAATACAGTGATAACTCTTTAAAAGATATGAATAATCTTTAAAGCATAATACAGTGATAACTCTTTAAAAGATAAGAATATTCTTTAAAGCATAATACAGTGATAACTCTTTAAAAGATAAGAATATTCTTTAAAGCATAATACAGTGTTAACTCTTTATAACGTTACTGGATATAACGAAAAACTCTCTATAACGTAAGAATTTATTACATTTATTTAGTTTACCCCAATACCCATACATTAATTCCTCACTCCCTATAACGAATAAAAATGCGCGGTCCCTTGAAATTCGTTATAAATAGATTACACTGTATGTACTAAATTTCGTGTCGGTCCACAATTTCTCGGAAACTAAAGTGTCATCAAAATCGATTCAGTATTTTTGAGATATGTGTATGCATGTGTTTCTGGAGGGGATTTGTGCCATATGGATTCATGTTTGGTTATAGTAATCTTGTTTTTTTACTTAATACACAATTTCTCTTTCTATTATATACCACTATGGATAAGTTTTTAATTTACATTTATGACATATTGTCAATTACGTAAAAAATTTAAACATTAGCAAACCAAATGTGTTTAAAGTTCCGTAAGTTAACTCACATTAGCAATATAAACATAAAAAATCAAATAAATGGTGCTACAACCCTAATTGGGTCTGGGCCTCAGATTTCTGAATCTGTTTCATGATCATTTGTCAATATAATAGGCAAGTAGGAGATCAGCCTTCTATGCCTGACACACGCCGACGAATTTTGGGGTCTAAGCCTGTCACGATGTTTTCCTTCACCGTTCGAGCGAATGTTAAATGCGCACATATGGTCCAAGATCCCAGGGCCGCCAGACGTCACGTATTTTCTGACGGATGAAATGTGGACGATTGGGTAGTGTTAGTATGTACTATGATCGTATGCCTACCTGCTAGCTTGGTCAAACGGCCAATTTCCAGGGATCAGGTAATCAAGGTACACAAAAAAATTACTTACTTCATGTAAATTCTCATGGCTGATTTTTATATATGTTTTCGAGTGTATAGTTAAAAATAAATTGTCAATACTCCCAGACACTTTCCGTCGGCCATATTGCTTGACAGACGCTTTAAGGGTCTCAAAATAATTAGTCAACTTCACGTAAATTCTGACGCTCCATTTTTATATATGTTCATCCGACAACTATTTTAAAAGCTTTGACAAGAAGACAGACCGATCCAAGGGGGCCAATCATCGCGAGAGCATTATCTACGCGCATGAGACTGAGTGAGACCGACTGCGCTGTTAAGGCCATGAAAATTACTTGAACAGATATTTTATAATTTTTAGAACTTTTGTTGACAAGTAAATTATAGCAACAAAAATAAGAAAAAAAATTGACATATAATAAATAATACTAAAGTTAGCCGACATTTTTAATTTTTTTTTTCAATTTATTAATTAGAACTAAAAAATATTTTTTAAAAATACCACTTATATTTAAATAGCAGCAATTTTTTTAATTAATTATTTATTGGAAATTTGGAAACAAAGTGGAAAAATATTAATTCTTCAATATTTCTTAACAGTGGCTTTTAATCTTCAGTATCATCATCGTTGAAATTAGATAATTCATCATCCAGCCAATCTGGAAATTGAATATCTAAATCGTGATCGTCATCATCAGCATTATCCTTATTTTCTTCCTCTGTAAAAAACAAGTTAAACAATGAAGGTCTGAAAAAACTAAAAAGATACAAATAATATGAGAAACGAAAATAATTTACCTGATTGTTCTTCCAGCGACTCACTGACAAAACCCGGTAATTGATCTCCATCGAACCAATGAAAATCATATTTACCATCTTGTAGTGTCCAGCCATTGTTTTCGGGGTTTAAAATATTTATCATCTTCGTACTTGCATTGTTCCAAAGACTAGCGATATAGCTAGCCCGTCGAAACTGTTGCCAAAGCTCACTTTTACAAGGTGGTAAGTTACTGGCATCGAAGTTTCTTAAATTCTTTCGATTGAGTTCTTCATTTATATCAGATACCATGTATGTATTAATAAACAACTGTAGTCTGGCAGCATCTACATCAATTATTCCAGGAACGATGTAAACATCACAGATAAATTTTTGTATTATGTTGAATACACGTTCTTCTTCGTCTACATCACCAACAAAATCCAACGTACCAAAACGGTGAAATGCTTGTTGGTAATATTCATGGCTTTAACAGCGCAGTCGGTCTCACACAGTCTCATGCGCGTAGATAATGCTCTCGCGCTCCCACTCACAGAGATATTAAAATTTAGTTTAGGGGATGATTGGCCCCTTGGATCGGTCTGTCTTCTTGTCAAAGCTTTTAAAATAGTTGTCGGATGAACATATATAAAAATGGAGCGTCAGAATTTACGTGAAGTTGACTAATTATTTTGAGACCCCTAAAGCGTCTGTCAAGCAATATGGCCGACGGAAAGTGTCTGGGAGTATTGACAATTTATTTTTAACTATACACTCGAAAACATATATAAAAATCTGCCATGAGAATTTACGTGAAGTAAGTAATTTTTTTGTGTACCTTGATTACCTGATCCCTGGAAATTGGCCGTTTGACCAAGCTAGCAGGTAGGCATACGATCATAGTACATACTAACACTACCCAATCGTCCACATTTCATCCTTCAGAAAATACGTGACGTCTGGCGGCCCTGGGATCTTGCTCTAATAGAAAGAAAGTCCATTGGTGCACAGCCGGGGATCGAACCTACGACCTAAGGAATGAGTCGCACGCTGAAGGCACTAGTCCAACACAGCTCTAATATAAACATAAATCATCAAAATAACAATTATAATTTATATTTCTATACATTCCTTACAAATTAAAATGCATCGATAAACGCGTTTTTTAGCTGTCCTACCTTTTGTTGTGAACTGGAGCGTACAGCAAGATATACGGAGTACTCGAAGATACCTTCGGCTGCGACCTGCGGAGGTTCCCATGACAAGTGTGCACCCTCCACGGACTTTGAAATTTTGATGGCAGAAGGTGCGCCCGGGAATCCAGGGAGACACGTTTTGAATGCTGCCTCCTATAACACAAACATTGCAAAACATTTTTAGAAAATGTTACGTTGCTTAGGCAGATGCATTTTGTCCGTTTTTATCGTAAAAGAGTCAGTATGTGCCTTACTACTAAATAGCATTTGAAAGTACGAAAAATAAAGGGTAATTGACAGTAATCCGCATAATAGAACTTGGCCTTTAAAAGCGTTATAGAGTAAAATAACTTGTGTACGTGTGAACAACATGGTGAGTCAGATGGGACTAGTGCAACGCCATCTTGCATAAGCGCTTTCAATTAAAATTGTGTTTCAAGCCAATACTCAACAAAATTAAAAATACAATAATTGTAGAGGATCCACTAGTCACTAATGAATAATCTGAAATGATTTTCAGAATCTTGTGAAATAGCAGACATTTTATCTTAACACAAACCAATTACAATTTTCTAAATTTATTATAGGCGCAAAAGTAGTTTTTAAGGTTCCGTAGCCGAATGGAAAATAATGGAGTCCTTGTAGAATTCTGTATGTCTATCCGTCACATCCACTATTAGGATTAAACGCTCTAGGATTCTTTATTATGTTAAAAAAATTATCTCTGGAACTGAACCAAGACAATACTTCATCTTATATCTCTTTGATATTTTGGATAAAACCCTCTCAATGGTGTGCCAATAGTTCCAACAAGGTTGCATTAAACGTTTAACGCTTAGAAAGAGACTTGAGCGCATGCGCGTAGTGTAGCTGTTACGGGTCAGCGCGAGCGTTAGCAACCAGTAGCGTCCAATATTCCAACGCAAGAGGGAGAAAAAAAGATACAAAGAAAAAGTAGGAGAGAGAAAGAGTGAGTCGGTAGATCTTCGGATCTACACATGCGCGTGGTATTCTTGGTATGCAGCGAAGTAAACAGTGTGAGCGTCGTGAAATTAGCTGAAATACGTACTTCCGCGCGGTGAAATACGTACTCACTATTTTTTATTTTTTAATACGGTTAATGGGTGTAAAGTTTGTCGGCAAGATGGATTGACTTGAGATTAAACATACCTCACTAAAGTCCCCTTTGCCACAGGAATTAATGGCGGCGATCCTAAACTTGTACGCTGTGCCGTGCTCCAGTGGCGTCGTGGACAACTCAGTGAGGTCTGGCAGATTGTCCAACGATAAATTTGACAGCTCTATGTTCGGATCAGATATGTAGTTTTGAACCTGATAAAAAGTTAAAAATCTGTGTGTACAAAGTCAACAAATAGCATCATTTAAATATGTATATTATTCTATAAACATATTTAAATAAAAAACTTTTTAAGGTCTGGGACTCAGATGCGTGATTGTTTGTTCCTAATAGGAAGGTGAGTAATCAGCCCGACTTATAGGTCTAAGCGATGACTTAAGTATTTCAAAAATTGCTTTTTTTGAATTCTATTACCGAGTAAAACAGACTATATTAATTTCGAAAATTTTTATGATTCAGATTATGCACATTTTTATGAGATTAAAGTACATGAATACATGTAAGGAAAACATAATATATTTTCCTATACAAACTCTTGTCTATATTGTATTTTATATAAACTCTTTTGTAATGTTGTCTTTGCCGTCTGCTCGACGATGTTTAATTTATGTCACTTGACATAATACATATATGTAAGATATTTTAATTTTAATACTATTATATACATTTAAAGTATACTCACTGTAAATGTAGTTCCTTTCACAATGCCAACTGTATACCATGTGTCTTCTTCATTTGGTTTTTGTTCTTCTTGTTCAGGCTGAAATTTTTTTATTTATGAATTTACAAATACAATTTTATTTTGTCTTAGTATTTTATTATAAGTGGCGTCCCTAATATCTCTGATATAGAACCGTATTTTTTGTTAAAGCTACGGTTTCCTAGAAAAGCGGTGCCGTTATCCAACGGCCGTAATGTAACGTTGGGTGACGTCACCCATACGTTGTCTATAATAATCTATATATATAAAAGGAAAATGGTCTTCGTTTGAGGCTCCTTCACGCCTAAACCACTGATCGTATCGACATGAAACTACCACCATTCGATGCGAAATTTTTCCTAGATGGTTTATGGCTATTTATTTATTAAATTCCAACGTTCCTTCATTTTTTTATTGCTGTTTTACTTTTATGAAAATTTATCCATACGGACTTCACCGCGGAAACATTCGGGGAGGCTTCCTAGAACCTCTAAACGTCAACATCTGTTAAAAACTCGATTTTCGAAATATTTCAATTTTCTTAGCGGGAAGTTAAAAAGAAGAATAATAAATATATGAAAAAAAAATAAAATAATGAAACATAAAATTTATTTTAATTCGTCCAGCAAAGCGGGCGCGAAACGGCTAGTTATTTATAAATAAAACCTAGTAGTACCTAAGTAAGTTTTCTAGAGAACGTCGAGTGTCACCGTAACGTCAAATAGCTGTGCTGTCATTTGCATGATGGCCGTCATAGCGGTGATAAATAGTAGTTCAACGTTTTGCGCGTGTAGTGGTGCGCATATTTAATTAATACAATGACTTGGACGAGCGAAAACGATGAACAATTAATTGATTTTGTTAAAAATCATGAAACTTTGTACAATATCAAATCCTAAGAGTACAGACAAGCTCAGATGAAGCAAAATTTGTGGAACGAAATTGGAATAACACTTCAAAAATACAGTTGCACTACTTTCTAGGAAACCACAGCTTGGCCACCGTAAAGACGGCCGTTATTAACAACCGTAACGGCACCGCTTTTCTAGGAAACCGTAGCTTAAGAAATATAAGGCTTTGAAATTACTAATAGATAAATACCTTCCGTCATACACACCTGTTCTTGATTGTGATGTAAGGCAGCACTTGCAAGGGTGGCCAGCGCGTGGGCAGCATCAGTGGGCGGGATGGGCGGCTGCCCATTTGCCCCTGAGCTGCTCACGGCCCCCTCTTCGGCCGCGCCACCTCCCGATGACGACACCCCACCGCTCGCTCCTTCCTCACCCTCACCCTCGTCAGTTACTCCACTGCCTGCCACTAAAGTATTTATGCGAGTTCAAATTACTTGTTATAAATTCTATAGTCGTTGATCTTTCTATAGAGGGCATTTAACAGCTACTTCATTAAAAAATCTACGAATCTTGTAAGTAGTTTCGTCGGTTCGATTTCCGAATTTTTTTTTACAGAGGGGTAATCATTTAATTGCACTTAAAGATTAGTAAAATAGGATTGTGTCTGAGTAGCATTGAGTAATGCGTAGTTAACTGTTAGTTTTTATTAACCGACTTATAATAAACCCAAGTAGGAGGTTATTAATTAGACATGTATTTTTTTAAAATCGTATACTTTGAAGATTTTTTTGGGATTAAAATCTAAGAAACGTCTCAAGTTTTAAATGCCAAAACCATTCATTTGTTTATTACACATTACACAAGTCAGTGGATAAATTTTAGAAAACTCACCCCATACTAAATATCCTTGCTTTATATAATATATGACATGCCATATTTACTTAAATTCTCTAGAGTAGTAAACTGTAAAATACCTTGCAATAAGTTAGGAGATAGAATAGCAGCTCCGTTTGCTGTCATTGTGAGTATTGGCAAGGACTCACTCACAGCGGGCATAGTGTCTGCCCCTCCTTCCATTTCAGATGTATCTGCATCACTAAAACTGAAATTATAAGTTCCTCCAATTTAAAAAGTCAAAAATCCATGCTTTTTTACTAGAGGGATAGAGAGACTAAATTATCATAGATTTTCCTTTCACTTGTAACAAATAGTTTTAAGTTTAATTCTAATAATAAATTATTTAATGCTTTTGTCAGCATAATATGCTAACCATATAAAATTAATGCTTCTGTTAGATAACATGATAAATATAATCATATTATCTACTTAGATTTTCCCTTATTGCCTTCTCTAAGCATTCATTTTAAAGAAATAGATTAATAAGTTTCAAGTTTCTCCAACAAATATAATTTTGAATTTTCCTGAATATAATACTCACTCATTAGTGGGTTGCGGCAGTATTGTGAAGGAATGAAGTAATGCAGGTCCATTGGCTGTGGAAGAGATAAGAGTTGGCTCTCCTTGCCCACTGCTTGTTATGTCAGCGACTTCTGGAGTGCTGGAACTGTATAGAACCACATAATATTTTTCATTCACAATAACAAATAATACCATCGACTACTTACAACACTAATAAACAGAGGGGGGGGTGATAAAAAAAAAAAAAAAAAAAATTTAAAAGAAAAATTTTTTTTTTTTTTTTAAAACACCAATTTTAAAAACCATTTGACAGTATACAAACAATAATAAATTATAAGCCTTTGTAAACTGGGTATCACACTGTCTAATGGTGAAAAGATTGAAAAATCTGACTAATGTTACTAGAATGTTACTGACATTCTAATATTTCAAGCCAAAATTTTATGAATATCTCATGAAAAGGCGATTTTAACACTATACATAAATATAAAATACTTCTTCTATGATTATACCTAATAGCTGTTCCAAGAATGTCCTGAGCAGCACTGCTGATATCATTAACATCATCGCTGCTGGCAACTCCTTCTCCGCCACCCATGTCTTCATCCATTGTACTTGACTCATCTGCTAAAAAATGAATAAAATAAACATTTATGTGAAGATATTAAAGAAAGAATGAATTAAATAAATAAAACGTATATAAAATTTTATAATAAAACTTTTATGAAAATATTATTTCATAGCTAAATTGATGAAAAGAAAAAATGAAATAAACTAAAAAAACAAACCATCGTTAATAATTGGTGCAGTATCACCTTCAATAGGCATTGCAGAGCTGATTGATTGGTCAGGAGACTCTTCTGGCTGTTCACCTCGTTCAGCCGTATCCTCATCCAGACCGTCTTGTTTTAAAAGGAGATCTAAGCCCTCACTCTCTTGAGGAGAGTTATCTTCAGTCACAGCCTATAAAACCAATATTATTATCACTACTTTTTATAAACTCTATTAATTAGTTTACACTTCTTTAGAATATAAATTTGAGTAACTCGAGTTCATTCCAGGCTAGCACAACAGCACAACTTTTTATTAAATATGTAATAGTTAGACATTTCAAATTACAATATGTAATAGTCTGACATAGCACAGACTTTGTTGATGCTCTATAAATCTGTAGTACATCATTTTGCTAGGATATAGGGATTTTTATTAGTATTTTTTCACACCCTGGGTTATATTATCAAATTTTAATATGAATCCCTTACCTTTTCTATATGTTCATCAGTAGGATTTTAAACATGTTTTTATATTAACTCGTCCAGTATTGAAGTAAAGCTATGTAAACATTTTCAGGATGGAGTTGCAGAGATACATACAAAACCAAAGTTTGATAAAAATTGTCTTACGGGAGTTGATAAACAGTTGTCTCCAATGTAAGCAGACTCATCCCCAACTGCTCCAGGAGTTGTTTCATCTATATCCATTTCATCTTCTGCTTCTAGACAAACAGTTGGTTACGGGGTAAATTAATAAAATATTTAAGAAACAATAAACAGAGAAACCATACTTCAGGTATTTTACTTACCTTGATTGCCTTCTTCACCAACTTCTGGTTCATCATGATCTGCCTGGTCTCCACCTTGTTCCAGTTCTAAGAGATCACTGCTACTTGTGGGTGCTCCTCCATTTGTAGCTAGAATTATGTACAAATAAAACAAAAAGACAAAACAATTCTTACATTAGTCACGTTTTAACGTTAAACATGAAATATTTTACTGAGGCGTGAGCATCGCAGCGAGTGACCTAACATCAAACTCATGCCTATTGGGGTTGCAAAATATGTATTCACATCAATGATAAAAACATGGATTACCTGCACCCTCTGTTGTTTCAACCGATTCAGAATGCTCGCTGGTAATGTTATCTTCCGCTATTTCATCAATTGTTTCTGGTTCATTTTCAACCAAAGGAGACATTTCCGCGCCATCGGAAACATCACCATGTAATTGTGCTTCTGCATCCATTTTGCACAATCTATTATACAAGGATTGTTTTTCACAAATTAAGATTGATTTATAAACCCCAATTAACAAATAAAACCGAACATTCTCAGAATAATTCACAAATTCATCAACTATTTGACAAATTCAAATAATCGTCCAATGTCCATACTCCATAGTGTTTAGCGGCTAGCCAACTTGGCGTCACTTTTTGACGTTTTATTATAAGTCAGTTGTCAACAGACGAACTATTAGCTTTAAATATGACACTGAATAAGAGAAAACATTAATACAAACAGTATTTTCAACCTAAAGCCAGGCATGCTACGCTATAATTCCAGGGAATTGAGATAAAATCACTATACGAAATTTTATGGAAATGGCATTAACTCACTCTTTATCAGTGACCATTTTCATAAATTCATTTGACGTTAGTGGGTAGATCAAAATGGGGTTTTTTTTTTTTTTTTTTTTGGGGGGGTGGGGGGGGGTTTTTTTGGGAGGGAGAACAAAAGGAAAAAAGGAAAGGAAAAAAAAAAGAAAAAAAAATTTTTTTTCGGGGGTTTTTTTTTGGGGGGGGGGGGAAAAAAAAAAAAAAAAAAAAAAAATTTTTTTTTTTTTTTTATTTTGACATTTTATTCTTTCATTCTTTTATTAAAGCTAAACTGTCAAAATGCTAATCTGTGGCCGAGCGTAGACTGCGATGACCATCCGCGATTCTACACGCACCTATATAAGCCCCATAGGCCATAGCTTACTAACTGAAACTCATGCGACTCATCGAGCACATCCAAACGGCTACAGATTCCCTGCTCGAAAGGGTTCTGACTATTAAAATCGTGATACTTTGCGATTTTAACGCCCACCTTATCGATTCGGGTCTCAAACCAGCGGTCACGCGGGAAGATACTTTCGTTTCTTTGCTTTGGCATACGATTGACAAAAATAAATCATAATGGTCATAAATCCTCTTTGTTGATCCTTCTGCTGACTTTGCAACTGCATAACTACTAAGACTCTGTTGACTCACCATTAGGTTCATCGGGTCATGGCGAGGTCCGGAGAACTACGCCGTTCACACGCCCTCCAAGACTTCGCTTCACGAGCTGTCGCCGCGGATAGCGGAGAACTACAACTATGGGCTTGGAACTTTTTATTCCATTCTTTACGGTGCCGATCGGTGGCAAGTCCCAACCTTGGCAGCAAAGCAGCGACATCCTGTGATACGACTATCGGTGAACCTTAAAAAGAATATAAATTAGCCTCGTCCTTCAAACGGGAAATCGTTAGGGCGAAGTTAGAGACATGGCGTGAAATTGGTCTGCCTCCCTTTGGGAACTCGAGCATTCTGGTCGCAAGCCAAAGCAGTCTAAGGGAATCTCTGTCAACCCTTTATTCCACCACTTCACAGGGAGGATGGCTCCCTGGCCTACACCGCGAAGAACAAGGCCGATCTTGTGGGCTGTCTCTTTGCGTCAAACTTTGGGTGGCCACCAACATTGACATGAAGGGAAGGCACCCCCAACATTATTACGGTGTATACTATAGTCTATACGTATAGTATACACTGCATAGGCGTCCATGCGTCGGATTGTCTCTCTCCCTAAAATATGGCGAGGGGGCCGATGGCTGGCCATGCGTCATACTCGTGAACGGGTGCTACTTGAGGTGACTGGTCATACTTGAATTCGTGTATGCGGTGATGTTAGTTATTCACCATGCCTCCTGCTGATAGAGGACAAGTCTTTGTTTTTAATTTATGTTATTATTATTTATTACTTAAGATGTCATGTGGCACGTGGTGTAATGGTTGCAGCTCCTTACAAACGTTGTGTAAAAAAACATGGCGATTAAAAGAGTGGCGGAGAGTTTATTGCCAGTTCTTCTCTTCCGTTCTACGCCCTTGATTTGAGAACTGGCACTCAATTTAAAGTTAGAAGCATTTCATATTCATACATACATATGATTGAATAATTTTTTTTTTTTTTACTTTATTATACATTGAAATTCATATTCATTTATATGCATATGCATATCTAACGAGTAAAGCTCTATCTTCCTTGCACATTCATAAGTCGAGCGGGCATTTTGGCATCCTTCCAATGGTGCTGCGTACTTGTGCTATAGTCCTAACGCGCCTTTACTCGCTCGGCATTGTCCTGATGTGCTGAAAGACCGCTTCAATACATACGTTGTCGCTCCCTATAAAAGGTGATCGCTCTGATCCGTCCAACTATCGCCCGATAGCCTTGTTTTCCAAAATAATTGAAACCATTATTAACGGCCAGCTCCTAAGATATCTATAGAGCCACAAGCTGAATAGTGATGATCAGTAAGGCGGTCATCGTGGGCGCTCAGCTGGACATTAAACATATTTTGTCATTTAATTTTATTTGAACGTTTAAGAAAGTCGCGTCGCGAAGTTCGCGCCTGTCAAGTGTCAACTATCAACTCACAACTCATAAGAGTCACAACCACAAGTGTCATTTTAGTTTTTAATTTCAAGTTTGTCATTCACATTTTGTAAGTTGTAACAGGATTACGGATTTTATTAAAAAAATATATTAATATATTTAACGGTAAGATTGTTTTGTCTTTAGAATCAATTAGTTACAGTAAAGTACAATATTAAATGGACATGTTATAAAATATTATTGGTAGTATTACAATTTATTTTTGTGATATTTGTTCGATACCGGCAGTCATAAGTTCTCTAGGTTCCTTATTCATATATTTTTTATCAAAAATGTAGGTGACGTCATATAGGTACTTTATTTCCAATCGTTGATATGATTATTATTTGATTATTCGTAAGGAATACTCGTGAAAGGTTAACCCCTAATTTTTATTGAAGGTTGTCTTTTGATTTAGATAATTAAATTTTCCGTTTTGTTATAGGAAATTATAATGGATTTGCTAGAATTGGTTTCATCAAATAAAATTTTTGGGGGTCTCCAAAAGGTATTCTCCCATCAGTCAACTGAGCTTACATGCAAAATGAATTTTTCTGTTTATTTTCCTCCGCAAGCGGAGGGTGGTGATGTTAGACTACCAGTTATTTTCTACCTATCTGGATTAACCTGCTCAGAACAAAACTTTATTTCAAAATCTGGTTTTCAAAGGTACGTATTTTATATGTAGGTATTATAGTAAAAATAATACATATATTTTTATTTTAGATAATTACCATATTATGTAATTTTAGTTAGAGTTAGTAACATTTGGTCTTAATAGTTAAGTTAGTAAACAAAACAAAAAAATCATTAGCGTGGTATGGCAACAACCAAAATTTAAAGCTATGCCTGTTCTTTGAGATCAACACATTCTGGATACCAAAGCTTGTTCCAGTCTTGGTAAACATTTTTGATGCACCGTAGAACCTTGGCAAGCCTAATAGCAACCTTAATGTGTTATACTGAATATGGAGCATATTCAACGCCCATAGTTTTACAAGTATGTAGCTTTATAGTAGCATGAAGTACTGGATGTTTGAGACTTAGTTAAAAAAGACAGGTTATTTGAAACTTACATACAGATATGAAAGAAATACTTACATACCAAAAAAAAAAAAATAGTTATTATTTAAAAACATGTTAGTTATCATTATGTAACTTTATTTTATTTGACTGCTTGACCTCATGCCACATTAAGAATTATTATTTTTGCATTATCTTTATATAATACTCGAAAGATAAAAAAGTAAGAAAAACAAATTTTTTTATGTAAATGATAGTTCTATACTCAGTACTTCTATTAAAGTATTAAATTAAAAAGTATTTAAATATAAATTGTCATTGATTTTAGATATGCAGCGGAACATGGAATCATTGTTGTGGGCCCAGACACTTCACCAAGAGGGGTTAAAATACCTGGAGATGATGAATCATGGGATTTTGGGGTTGCTGCTGGATTTTATTTAGATGCAACAAAAGATCCATGGTCTAAAAACTATAGAATGGGAAGCTATGTTAATAAAGAGCTTTATGATTTAATATTAAGTGCATTTGAGAATGTAGTTGATATAGACAGAATTGGTATAATGGGCCATAGGTATGTTACCTCTACTAACTTGTTTTTATTGTTATTTAAAAAAAAAAATTTCCTCATATAAGCTAAGATGATAAATAATACATTTTGAATTGATTTGGTTATTGGATTGGAACATTCAAATAAAAGATATATTTATTTGGTATAAGATGACTTACTTATGATTACCTTCAATGTTAAATCTTTGTTTAATTTTCAGTATGGGGGGTCATGGTGCTCTCACTTCCGGATTAAGAAATCCAGGCCAATATAAATCAATAAGTGCATTTGCTCCTATTTGTAATCCAAGTGCCTGCCCATGGGGTGTTAAAGCTTTTACTGGTTATTTAGGTGAAGATAAGAGTAAGTGGGTGGAATGGGATGCTACCGAACTTGTAAAGAAGTATGATGGACCACTACTTACTCTTCTAATTGATCAGGTATATTTTAATTTTTATGTATTTCACTTTGTGTATGTTTAATAAATAATGTTTTCAGATAAATTATAAGGAACATACCTATTTTCAAGTTTGCATAAAAGAAAGAAAAATTACTTTTTGCTTACAGGGTGCTGCTGATAACTTCTATATCCAAAAGCAACTTATGCCAGAAAATCTTGTTGAAGCATGCCGTTCAGTTGGAATGCCTGTCATTTTGAATTTACGCGAGGGATATGACCATTCCTATTATTATATTTCCACTTACATCGGTGAACATTTTGATTTCCATGCAAAAATACTGAAGGCATAATTTTTTTAATGTACAGTTCAAGACTGGTCCTTTAAAGTCAAATCTGATATGGCTATATCTGAAAGCCTCTTCAAAGTGTGCAATTGTTAGTGATAAATGTATATACATATTTTTAAACAGGTAAACTTTTTATTAATTCCATGTAAATATGCACTCAAAGTGTAAGTTTTCTATTCATTGTTGGTGTTGTTGCTTTATTTACCCCAAATGCATTTAAGTTTTGTAATTAATACAGGTGTAGGAATAAAAAAGTTTTTAAAACTGTAAGTTTGTTTTATTGATAACAATGCCATTTAAAATATAATCTATCAAAATAATTTGAAACATGAAGTCACAAAAGTGGTTTTGTAAACAGTTTTGTGTTTAAATTAATACTATCTAGAATCTTTTCTAAAGTTGTGGTAATATTGAAGAAACTTATCTCGATTACCCCAAACATGTAGGCCGCCCCAATAACACCATGCCCTGCAAAATTTTATATTAAGATATTACAATAGCAATAGTGAAGTGAACTTGATGTAATCCTTAAAGTCCTCTCAATTCTTAGTGCTGATGTCGCAACCTTCGAATCGCGCGGTATAAAAAACCTCATTGAGATCAGGATCACTGTCGGTGTCTCTATTGGAAGTTACAGAGTATGGGTTGTGATCTTTTTTACAAATGAGAATTAATAAAAATACCTTTTTTTGTGTGTTAAAAATATAGGGCTGGTACAAGAGTAATATTTTATTTTAAATATATATTTATATGTATGAAAAATTGAAGACTTTTTCTAATAAACTATGAATTAATACATATATAGATATACATACATGCCAAATAATGCTCCACCTAAATGAGCTGCATGGTCAAAGAATTTCCACCCCAAGACAACTCCAGCTAAGTCAACACTCATAATAACTTTGATTGCCTAAAAACAATAATAACATCTCGAAAATTATAAACTTAATTAGCTTAGTCATAAAATTATTATGTGAGGGTAAAACTATGAATTTATATAATCCTTAAAAATGAGCAGACATGCACATAGCATGGTATAAAATTAATGTCCCCTTTAAACCTTAAATAAAGTTCTGTAATACTCACAGTGCCAGCAGCAAAGGTGTACATTGGCAAGAATATTATGCTCAGTTTGGTGTCAGGATATTGCACACATACATAAGACAACACTGCCATGATTGCTCCTGACTGAAAATAATATATTACAGTATTTCCTATATATGTAATGTTTTATGAATAATACAAGAATAAACATACTTAGCCTTTTATAAGGTGAGTTAGTTCAATTATAAATTGAAAATATTTGTAGAAAATATGTAACTCACCGCACCAAGACTAAGACCAGGCTGATTTACCATAACTTTGTACAGAACACTGGCAAAGCTGCTGATTACACCAGCACTCATATACATTGCTACAAATTGCTCTTTTCCCAATGCTGCAATGCCAGCTAGATGTACAAAATGCTTAAATAATTATGGGTAAATACTAAATACATTGTAAACTCTATACAACAACACTCAAGGGACTGTGCCTATTTTTACATTACAAAGATTTGCCATTAAATGAATAGAAAATTCTGTATTAGAAAAAGAAAGTGTATTTCACTCTAGTGTTAGTAACTACATAAAAACAATTCGTATTTGAACGCTATTGAGTTGTCTGTTATTTTTGTTACTGTACCAGTAGTTAGGTTGTATTATTTTATTTATTTAAAGCATATCTTGCGATATTAAGGCATCTTCGTGATAAAGCACATGCAAGCATGCGCAATTTGTAATAAAAAGATAGGATTTCTTGGAAAGTTTGGTATGTATGAAGAGTAGCGATAGTCGAGTTTATTTCTCCCTAGGACGATAAAGCGACAAAACAACGTACACAGCTCCGCAGTTTTAACTAATTTCGGCAAATTAAAAATAACTTTTTAGTATTTAATTGCTGTTGTTATCGAGGGTGGGTTAATGCTATGTCGAGTGTATCATTGTATGTTAATATGCACATTAAAACTGCCTTGAATGGTAAAGGATAATCGTGAGGCAACTGGCATGCCTTAGACCAAACAATTTGATGTGTTTCATATGCAGAAGGCTGATCACCTACCTATGCTGATTAGATTAAAAAAAAATAGTCACAAAACCGATAAGGAAGCATAATGTTTATCTTACCTATCATAAATTGTATAAAACTATAGTTCTCAACATACCTGGCATGAAACTGTATAAAACATACATATTTGCAGCTAAGTGAAATCCTGAATAATGACTAAATGTTGATAGAACCATAGGAAGACACACTGCACCTAAAACAGTTTTTATTTATATATTAGGAATATGTTTAATAGCAAATTTAAAATCTTAAATTTAATAAATTCTACACTTAGTAAAGAATAAAATACATATACTTACTACCAGAGGGATTTGAGCAGAAATATCTAATCATAAAAGTTTGTAAAGCTCTCACACGCCAGGCTCCAAAAACTAATAAATTAGCAGCAAGGATAGGATAAAATACTTTTTCACTAGTTCTTAATGAATCCCACCATTGTCTAATTGGACCTGGCTCAGATTTCTGTAAAACATATAAAAAAATATTTAATTACTCTTTACCATTTCATAGCATATAAATGCATAGCTGTAGGTATTACACCCTATTCAAACAACATGCATGCAGCATGTGCATTTTAAATTTAAAAAAAAAGTTGCATGCTTAAACTCAAACTCAAAATATCTTTATTCAAGTGGGTAACCAAGTACACTTTTGAATCGTCAAGTTAAATTAATCGTAAATTTACATTTACTACCAGTTCGCAAGTCAAGGGCGTAGAGCGGGTAAGAAGAACTGGCAAGAAACTTTCCGCCACTCTTTTTAATCGCCAAGTATTGTCATACAAATTGTTTGAACTGGAGCAATTCAATCCCAAGGATTAGGATCATTTAAGTAGTCCTCAAATTTATAAAAAGCTTTGTTGATTAACTTAAAAGAAATGTAAGGTTAAAAATTATATTTTAGCAAATTTTCACACCATACCTGAGAGTTTCGCCTTTGATGAGAATTGAGCCAGCTATTTGGTCTTCTAAGAAAAGCTTTTGCATGAGATCTAACATTTTCATATTCCCATATAACACAGCCAGCTAAACTTACTCCTGTTACCTATATAAAATTCATTATTCACTAAGATATTAAGTTAAATACTACTTGAATAAAAAATTATTATATTGCATTTGCAATGATGCAATGTTTTAAAATATTTAATATGGAATAGGTAAAGCAACTTACCCCTACAGTAAAAAGCAGTGGCTTTACCAATGAACTAGCATTCAAAGGACCCGATTCAATTTGTGGGATTTCTAGTGGGTTTGGTTCAATAATGGGGCGTCGTGCACTGCGCCGCGAATTATGAAAAGGTTGTCTTAGTTGGAACTGAGCATATCCAATATTATTAGGCTTCTTCAACAACATGGGTTTGCTGTAATTTAAACGATAATAAGCAATTAACGTTTGGCTCTAGGCATTTTGAATCCAAGTCGATAATATTATATTACCAGCAAAACTTTAATTCTGCCGCAGACCAAACATTCCGAACAAACATAATTTGATATTAACTTGGTTTTTTCAATAGTACATAGTGTTTCTACAAGACACAATTTTTTAAATAGAGTTTAAAAGAATATTGTAGTTTCGGTTTTATGGAACTGAAATAGAATTGGAAAATATTAAAAATTTTCTGTTTTGTTTTTGACTGATGAATGATGATTACTAGTAAGTTGTAGTTTTTTTTGATATTGACTGATAGACTTTGATATGTCAAACATCAAAGTCATATGATATAATAATTCGGTAACTGTTTTTTTTTGAGAACAACGTTAACTGTTTATTTTCTCTAATTCTACAGATTCTGTGATGAAGAAAAATATGAAATTAGTCCAAACGGCGATTGTGTTACTGGTTGCGTTTTGGTCATAGAGAAATTATATATATGTCGCAGCCAACTAGCTTAATTAGCCATTCAATTAACAGCCTAGCCGTTTAACTAAACGGCCGACGGCGCCGTTTAGCTAGCGGCCTGAAATATATTCAGCCGTACCGTTGGTTACACCATTTAAGAAACTGGCTGGCTAATGCTTAGGCCATTCGTACGATAGAGTCAATATTTAGCAGAAATAAAAAAGATGAAACATATCACATAAAAATATTTCTATTAAAATTAAATTGCTTGAGTTGACTCAAATTTCATTATTATTGTCACTATACTCTTCCACTGTACTTGATGTTTTTCATGAAACTTTGTTGAACAGTTTCGAGTTTGAGAGTGGCAGAAAGTGGAATTAAATTTAAATTAACAGTCAACAAGCTGGGCAAGTAATGAAACGTGATCGATCGAAGTCATTTGTCTAGCCGTTTAATCAACTGGCTGAACATCTTTCAGGCTGCTAGTTATGCTAGGCCAGCTATGCGCCGTTTAGTTCAACGGGCTAGGCTGTTAATTGAACGTCTATTAAGCTAGTTGGCTATGACATATATATACTGCTCAAAACAATTACGGGAACAAAACTTTAAAGTAGAACTAAACTTTTTACTTAAGGTTTTAATTATTACTGGCCACTAGATAATGTTAAGGCATTGTCGAAGAAAATAAAAAACAAAAGGGCATCGGCGTTTTGGTTAGTAGTCCTATAATAAAGTGGCAGTTTGTCTAGAAACACCTAAAAACAAAGTGACGTCTTTGAATTTTCATTACTTTCTAATCACAGAAAACACATTTTAAGTAGTTTTTTTCAATCTTTTATTTATTTAATAACAGCACAATGGCCAAACTTAGACTAAAAACAATAAACAATACAATAAAATACAATTAAGATTTACAATACAGGGTAGCATTACCCTCTTATCCCCTCCAGGTACACTCTGAAAGCCGAGTATACCACCCCCATAAGCTTTTGAGTATTAATAGAAATTGAAGTGAGCCTTTTGAGTATTGTTATTCACTGAAGCGAGTGAGTTTAGGTCATAATGCCAGATCTGACTGAATTGCATGTCTCCCGAGCTATCGCTTTGCTTGAAGTGGGTCGAACTATGCGTTATGTAGGAAATGATCTAGGAGTAGCCCCTTCTGTTATCTACAGACTTTGGAAGCGATACCGTGAGACGGGAGAATACTCACGAAGGCGTGGTCAAGGTCGAAAGAGAAAAACTACACGTTTGCAAGATTGCTACATCGTCAACTGTGCTTTACGTAACCGCACCACAACTGCAAGAGATCTACAAAATACACTAAGGACGGCTACTGGTGTAGAAATTTCCGACCAGACGGTAAGAAATAGGTTGTTGGAAGCCAATTTGAGATCACGCCGACCAGTTCGGGCTGTGCGTCTAACAATTCAACATAGACAAGCTCGCCGACAGTTCGCGCAAAATCACGCTAATTGGCAACTTCGACATTGGAGGCCAGTGCTTTTTACTGACGAATCACGATTCCGTCTAACACGTTGCGATGGTCGTCTCCGTGTTTACAGACGCCCAGGCGAGCGATACAGTGCAGCAGCAGTCCAGGAATATGACAAATTTGCAGTGGCGGATTTATAGATTTGCCGCCCGTAGGCTATTCAATTTTTGCCGCCTCTAAATTTTGATATCTTAGTCCACAATCATATCAATTTTCTATCAATAAAATTCCAACATTATAATTTGTGCTCCATCATCCTCGTTACATCAACTTTTCCCATATAGTTATTATTATTGAGAACTATGGTACCGTGTTAGATCCTTGATTATTTTTACAGCAAAGAATTATCAAAAAACATTATTTTAAGGAAAAAATATCTCAATCGTATACTACTTTTAAAGTAAGGTAAGGTATGTCTTAAAACTATACAATACTTACAAAATATGAATTAAGCTTACGTAAAAAACATACATTTGGCGAACGTTGATTAACATTTATTATTACACTCACAGTTTAAAAACAATACAATAAATATATCTTTTCTTTATTATTTGTTAGCATTATGATTTAAGTTAAATTATAAAAGCATTACAATACTTTTTTGCGAGACTTTGAATTCGCAAAATCATTTATTATATCGTCGTACGAAATCTTGTTCATTAGCTCTGACTCTATGCACAAGAGAGCTAAAGCGTTTAGCTTTTCTTGACTTAAAGTCGATCGTAGGTAGTTCTTTACTCTCTTCAAGAGTCTACTGATGTGAACATTTAATTTAAATAATTCGTGTACGACATTAGCGCTTAAGGCCTGCTCATTTGGATTTTCCAAACTTTTTCTTACTGCAAATAAAATAATTAACTGATAAAATGTATCAATTTTCTAACGAGCAAATTGTCACACTTCATATTTTGTGGAGGGATTTATAAGATATTGAACTAGTTTTTTATTTAATAAAAATTAGTCAATTTTAGTCAGTATTTTTACTAGACCATCGATATTATATCGATTGACTTGGATAAGCAGATCTCATAATTATTAGGTACACGGAGAAAAATTATAGCAGTTATCAGTGAAGAATATAATATGTAAAAATTACTAAATTTCGATTATAATATCGAATCGCGATATTCTAAAACTTAATAATCATTTATGTATAATTATTAAAGCTAGGAATTGTTCATGCAGAGATGTTGAAATATTTATTAATTAGCACTGTATATGAGAATATTTCGATTTTTGTTAAATATTTTAATTTCTCTCCAATTTTCGAAATTCGTATTATGTGTGTGTGTATAATAAATTTTTTTTTTAAATTGTAAACCGAAATAAAAAATTTATGAACCAAATTTGCCGCCCCTTAAAATTTGCCGCCCTAGGCTCCAGCCTACTCAGCCTGCTGGTAAATCCGCCACTGCAAATTTGGATGTGGCTCTGTGATGGTTTGGGGCGGAGTTAGTTTGGACGAGCGCACAGATCTCGTCGTTGTTCCCGGCCGCTTGTGTGCTCAAACTTACATTGAAAATGTGCTCGAAGATCATGTTTGGCCCGCAGCATATGGTATGGGCCCAGATTTTCTTTTAATGCAAGATAATGCCAGGCCGCATACTGCAGCCATCACATCAGATTACTTACGACAGCAGGAAATCCGTGTAATGGAGTGGCCTTCCATGAGCCCTGACCTAAATCCAATTGAACACATTTGGGAGTTGCTTGACAGGCGCATCCGGAAGCGTCCGATTGCACCTCAAACACTGCAGCAGCTCACTGAAGCGTTGATTGAAGAATGGGAGCGAATTCCACAAGAAGATATTCGGAGGATCATACGAAGCATGCCGCGTCGTTGTCAAGCCGTGATTAGGGCTCATGAAGGCCACACACGTTACTGAAAGTCACTAAAGACGAATATTCAAAAACGATATAAGAATATTTTTTTTTGATGGACCTTTTTTATCACCAATTAGTTTTTCGTCTACAATGCACATTTTAATTTTTTTTTAATAAATAAAAATACAAATTGAATTTTTTTATTAATTGTAGTAATTAACAAATTAACAAGGTAAAAAATAGCGTACAAGTTAATTTAAATCTAATTTTAGTTTAAGCAATAGAAAGGAGAAAAATCTTGTTCCGCTAATTGTTTTGAGCAGTATATAACGGTTTTGGTTTAAAAATCTACTTAGTTAACGTCATACGTGATTTAAAAAAGGTGCATTTAAGACTACGCGGTCGGGCCAAAGAATAGCCCGACTACAAAAAGATTTTTATTTTTTTTATTAAGATTACATAAACGTTAATATATGTTTTTCACACGATTCTAAAAACCATTTCGGAATATTTTTTAGTGACTATTGAATCTATACAAATTGTTTTTTCGATTCTGTCTGCTTTTCAAATTAATACCTATTAAATATTCATAATTTTAACGCTTCTCTTGGCAAGATGGCCGATCACCGCTCCATCTACTCCATCACTTTTTTAAAGGCATGTTATAATATAATGTAATACCGATTACTCTCAATAACACTTTATTTTACATACTGTCAAATTCAAATTCAAAAATCATTTAATCATATAGGTAACACATTGTACACTTATGACTTGTCAGTAAAGAAATACATATCAATGCTTCTAATTTTACATTTAGTGCCAGTTCTCAAATCAAGGGCGTAGAACGGAAGAGAAGAACTGGCAATAAACTCTCCGCCACTCTTTTTAATCGCCATGTTTTTTTTTTTACACAACGTTTGTAAGGAGCTGCAACCATTAAACCAAGTTCCACATGACATCTTAAGTAATTAATAATAATAACATAAATTAAAAACAAAGAGTTGTCCTGTATCAGCAGGAGGCATGGTGAAATAGGAGCACGCACTTACATTCTCGTGGGAACGCAACACGCAAACACATAGTCGAAATAATTAACATCACCGCATACACGAATTCAAGTACGACCAGTCACCACAAGTAGCACCCGATCACGAGTAAGACGCATGGCCAGCCAACGGCCCCCTCGCCATTTTTCAGGGAGAGAGACAACCCGACGCATGGACGCCGCCACAAGCAATGACATTTAAGCGAGCATGACGATCCTTGAAATGTGGACTTGGCTACATAAGAAAATAATAATAATACTGAAATAATTTGATACCACATGGATCACTTTACATATAAACAGTCGTGGATGTTGACGATCGCCCCAGAGTCTGGAAATGCAGCCGAGAGATTCAGTCGCGTTACCTATTTATACTGGAGTCTCTCATATCCAAGCACTAGGATCGTTTAAATATTCATTTATATTATAATAAGCCTTAGCAAGCAGTTTTACTTTTACGTCAAGTGTCAACTACACTCAAAGAACAAAATGGCGGGATGAGTAGCTTGTTTTTTATTTTTCTCCATGAAATTGTATAATTTAAAAGAAAAATAATAGTAATTAAATTACCCATGCTAAACAAATATATATATAAAGTAATAGTCCACCTAATCACCAATCGTTTTGGTAATCTTTTTAGGCTATCTATTATAGGGTTTTCGACGCGAATAAAGAATAATTTTGACCTGAAAACTAATATTGTTTACGCAAATAATAGTATTATTTTTATTATTCACATAATGGTTTATATTGGGTAAATGAAAGACTTTACACAATTGGATTTGGCAGACATAACTGAAAGGTTCCTTCTAATAGTACGTAGGCTAATTAAAAAAAAACAACAACAAGTTTGGCGCAAGTGAAAAATCCATCATTAACACAACTCAATTCAAGAATCACTTATTACCTAGATGATTTAAAATCATAGTATACAGTATACTATGATTTATATATTCATAGTAATAAAAATTACAAATTTAATATTATACGAGTGTTTAAACACATTTCAAAACTTGAAAAGTGCCACGATGGATACTTGATAAACCACAATCCCTAATTTAGTTTATTCTAATAATATGTAATAAAGGAACAACATGTAGAGAGATTAAGGATATAAACGTTCTATTAAAACTGCTTAATACAAGGACGTTTGACATCGTAATTATTAATCCATGACGTAGGTCTGAAGACGCTATTGCTGTAAACTGAATTCTACCTATTGATGTCAATATTAAGTACATGTTGAGTATAATAAGGTTTACGTACTCCACTGTTATAGGACTGTTTCTATGGGGTTTACAAACAGCCGCGCCTTTGGTTCCTTTAATAAAAGCCGATAGGGGGTTTTTAGAGGGGTGATACTCGCGCATGCTCCATTCAAACGTCTCAAAAAACCTCGGCCCGGTGCGTGTTCAGTACAGCTGAGCGCTTCAAGTGCAAAAAAAATATTGAATACCAAGGAGAATAATATTCTTCAATTTTAAAAAGTAAGTACTTAATTATTGTTTATAAATATTTTGATGTGAAAATCGTATGTGCGTAAATAGCATCGTTTAGTGGATTTTTGTCTTATTCGTTATAAATTATATGACATAATTGGCATAGTATAAATGTTTGATAGTCATATACTCGTAAATGTGATTTTAAGTGAAAGTGTTGCATTTTAATCTTTTTTGCACAGTTTCGTCATCAAAAATAAATCGATATTATTTCGTGCCATGTGGAAGCATATTCGCAATGCCATAAGGTTAGAATAACTTTAGATGATATCCACGTTAAAGACACTACATTTAATGTATTTAATTAATCATTACCTTAATAATTTAGTCTTATTATTATAGTCTACAGTAGTCTGCCTTCTAAATAGGCATGTAGTAACGTCACGATGTAATCGTTTTAATATACACTTCTGGACACATCTATTGGCCCACCTTGCATTTTCAGTTTCTTTTGGTCGTACCTAAAAATTTATATTAGGTCGAGTAAAAAGTTTTTATGCAGTTTTGAACCTGATACATTTTACCATCTTTTTCGATCGTATTGTTTTAAATTTGAATTTAGAATACCACACTACATGGAGATACGCCTAACAAGTCGGGTATGCGCCTTGATGAAGTCAGTTGATTTTTGAATAAAAAACGTGTTTTATCAAATAAAGGTTTAATTTAATAACGCGTGTTGCCTCCATGGGCATCTACGACAGCTCTCTTACGATTAGGCATAGAGTTTATCAACCGCTCTATGAAATTTTGAGGGATCATCTCCCATTCCTCTTCTATGGCAGTTTTTAATTCCTGCATCGTCTGGGCAACTAGCTGACGAGCCCTAACACGTCTTTTTAGCTCGTCCCACATGTGCTCAATTGGGTTCATATCTGGGCTTCTGGCTGGCCAGTCCATAACTGCGATTTTCACATCCCGAAGATATTCTCTGACGATGCCAGCCGTAAGGGCTCTTGCATTATCTTGCATAAAAAGGAAATTTGGGCCCACATAGTCCACGTATGGCATCACGTGAGGTTCTAAGCACTCAAGAATGTACCTTTCAGCATTTAATGTTGGCAGCCGTGGTCCCGTAACAACCTCAAGTTGAGTTTTGCCGCTCGCGGATATAACGCCCCAGACATTCCATGAGCCACCGCCATAAGCAACCCTCTCTTCAAAGCAGCATTGTGCAAAACGCTCTCCCTTACGTCGGTAGACCTTCTTCCTTCCATCATTGCCATGTAACGCAATTTTAGACTCATCAGAAAAGAGTACACCGTTCCAGTGCTGCTGAGTCCATTTTAAGTATGAGCGCGCGAAATGAAGGCGCGCTATTCGGTGGACTCGCGTTAGTTTTGGGCGGCGGCGACTTCAGGCGAAGTATCCATAGATTATTGATAAAACCTCATCTTATTGTTAAGAATAAGTAATGTTTGTTTCAAAACCAAAGAGAAAAATCACACTTTCAAGAATTAAATCCAACTAAACCAATAAAATCAAGTTTTCTTAGTATTCGATTGTTTGATATCAATGAGCAGGCTCCAAATTGTCTTTTGTTTCTTTAAATTTTGTGTTCGAAAAAAATAAAAAAAATATTGAATGCAATTATGAATGTGCCAGGTTCAAAACTGCATAAAAACTTTTTACTCGACCTAATATACATTTTTAGGTAGGACCAAAAGAAACTGAAAATGCAAGGTGGGCCAATAGATGTGTCCAGAAGTGTATTAAATGCTATGTGAGTTCCGTAATATTCTAAATTTAAATAACAGCGACAAACGCGGGATTAATCTTCTTTAAATCTCGTTAGGCCGCGGAATTTAATAACAAACGTTCATCAAACGGAGCAAATTAATTAATTGCCGCAATTATCTTGCCTTTTGTAAAGCATTCTTTTGTCCGAACGTTACACAGATCATTATTTAATAAACTAAGAATCTATCTAGGAATTCGTATTTTACTCTTAAGATAGGTCCAATACTGCGTGATTCTATCTGAGGAGATTTTATCGGGTAAGCGATAAATCTATCAATAGATCTATAGGGTATTTTAACCTTGAACTAGTTGTCTATGTTGTACAAACTAATTGGTTATTAAGCTGCGGCATATTAATTTAAGCCATTAATAGATTTTAAGTTTGCTCTGTCTATGTAGTCCGGTGACGATATTTTTTCTATTTTAGTAAATTAGTCAGTCTTCCTGCTTTCTCATTGTCTGAGGCATGCTGTCTTCTTTCGTTCAAATCCACAACCTCACAGTCGTTAACCTCTCGGCTAATAATGTTCTGTTTAAATATACTTTTTCAGAAATGAAGCCTTTAAAAGAACCGCAATATTTTCCAAGAAGGTTTTCGAAAATATCGACGTTGTGACGCACGCCTCTTAAAAACTAAATTTGAAGAATATAGTAGACCCGAAAGATCGTAAGGTTAAGAATGTTAAAGATTTTTAAATTTTGTAAAAAAAGTTGGATGTCAATAATTTTTTAATTGTTAATATTTTAATAAGTGCAAGTAGCATTGTGTCACTGTGAGCTAATTTCTGCCTTTTAACGATGTTTTTGTTAAAAAGTTAGAAATAAGAGTTGTAGAAATGGAACCATACGCCGATGATTTATTATGGCTGGTGGTGTGTGGGTTTATCGTGGCGTTCATATTAGCGTTTGGTATTGGCGCCAACGATGTGGCTAACTCGTTTGGAACCAGTGTTGGCTCCAAGGTTCTAACGTTGACGCAGGCATGCATCCTCGCAACAATATTCGAAATCGCTGGAGCAGTTTTAATAGGTATGTGACTAAAAACTTTATCATGTGTAACTTATTAAACATATTATTAATACTAAAAAATTTGGTATTCAATTAAAATATTCAAAAATTTATCCTTTATTCATAAACATACTATATAAAGGTAAAGCCTTTATAAAGGTAAAATCTTTTGTCTTTTTAAATTTTGTGCCCCTTTGTAATCTTTTGTCCTTTTGACTTTTGTGTCCCTTTGAAAATAAAAAGGTTATTTTTACATTTTGCCACTTACACTGATTCTATTATTTTCCATATAAAATATCTCAAATTATATATGCGCTGTCAAAAACTTCATTTAAGTAGAAAAAAATATCTTTCGAAGTTAGGTTCATGCACGACTAATTATGCCATAAAACCTATTAACGAAAAGTCGATAACGTACACATTTCCGGATTCATAGCATTAATAACGTCTTAATGATAGCATAAGTATATCTATGGATTTATTAATGTTTCTTGTTTTTAGGTTATAAAGTATCAGATACGATGAGAAAGGGCATTCTGGATGTCTCACTTTATGCTGATGGCGGGGAGAGGTTGTTAGCTGCTGGGTGCCTCGCTGCTCTAATTGCAGGTAATATACCTGCGATATATATATATCGAGATTTTTAGGGCAGACTTAATACCCGGATATTATGTATGCAGTTGCATAGTACTGGTGTTCCTTCGTTTTCCTGTCTAACACATGAAGTCAGTTAACAGTCTTCGAAATTTCTTTTGTTAATAATTTTGCAGCCCGCATTTTTAACCATGATAAGTTTTGTCTAGTAGACTAATTGTGATTTATAAATAATCTAAACCGTGATCACCGTATTATACGCTAAGCGGTTAGTTTCTTATGAAATGTTATTGATATCAGCCCTGCGATTCTGTTACTCACTTTTCGAACTCACACAGCGGTTTTCGCATCGGCGGTCGCTCTCAAATCAGTCGTTAAGCAGTTATTTTATGATTTGGCATTCTGAAAAGGTGGGAGCTTGTAGTTTATTGTTTATCAGAATGCCAAATCATATAATGACTGCTTCACGACTGATTTGAGAGCGACCGCCGATGCGAAAACCGCTGTGTGAGTTCGAAAAGTGAGTAACAGAATCGCAAGGCAGTAAAGTCTAAAATATTGAAAGCAAATAAATAGAAATTTTTATCTTTTGTACCTATGCTTCGTTACCATTCAGCCACTATTGATTCTCATTTCTTTGCTAATATGATCCTAGACTCTGCATCTACTAAACCCATTTAGAAATTTCGTCTACCAATAACAAGTCACGTTAGATATTTGTGAGTGTAGGCTGAGGCTATAAATTAAAAAAAAAAATAAACGACACGAACGAAAACGTTTCTTCCGAACGCTGTCTTAACGATGTGAGATATATGATTAAGTTCTAGAAGTTGTAGAACTTGATAATGCTTCAGCAACAGCATATGTTTAACTTTTGTAATTACTTAAAAAGTCATGTGGAACATGGTGTAATGGTTGCAGCTCCTTACAAACATTGTGTAAAACAAAAAACTTGGCGGTTAAAAAGAGTTGCGGAGAGTTTATTGCCAGTTCTTCTCTTCCGTTCTACGCCCTTGATTTGAGAACTGGCAGTTAATGTAAAATTAGAAGCATTTAATATGTATTTCTTTTTTGACGTTCATAAGTGTACATTGTGTTACCTATATGAATAAACGATTATTACTTTGACCTTGTAATATTTAAAATAAGTCCTCCGATGCGTCTATCTGTATGTCTGTTCGCGATAAACAATTACAAAATATTTATGAGGAAGTTTAGGTTAAGTGAATAATTTTTCAAGGTTTCCTTTCGCGCGAAGCTGGGGTAGTAATAAATAATAATACTTATACTTCACATAAAATAGGTGTTAAATATTTTGTACATATGACTGGCGTGACACGTTGTTAATAAATGACAGAAAAAACATTCTTAAATTAATTTCGAAGAGATGTATATAAACACTGCATATTAATTTAGGAATCTCAGTGATAACAGCTATCCAATAACAATTGATAACACGCAGCCGTAATGTTTAGGCGCAACCTGGCTCATTGTGGCCACGGCTCTTCGCCTGCCCGTGTCTGGAACACACTCCGTGGTGGGTGCTACTGTCGGTTTTACTCTGACAGCTAAAGGTCCAATTGGAGTGCGATGGTCTACGCTCGGTGCTATAGGTATGTATATTTAAGGTTCTTAAATTAAACGGTAAATATTTATCTGTATCCGTTTTGTTAAATTATTATTAAAAAATAAACGAATGTCTGTGTGCCCGTATGCAAATGCCGTGGTATTTACAATTGGTAGATTATGGAAATACTTCATAACTTCTTTATTAAATTATGTAATTTATTTTTCAATTAATTACAAACGTGTAGAAGATAGTTTTTGTATGCATTACGCATATAGAAATTTAAAAATAATAAATTATAACAACACATTGTAACAATTCAATGTTTAGTGCAGGAAGTTCACCAAGAATGTTGAAACAACTAGTGCTTTCATCTTTGTGATTTTCTATTTATACAAAGCTATAAATATATATCTATTGTAAAATAAGGTTTCTAAGATGTACACGCGTTTTATTGATTAGTAAATCAATCAGAGAGATGAAAATGTAAAACGATGTGATGGTACCTACGCTCTATTTGAATATGATTGCCCAGCAGCATCTCTTGTATAATACTCGTACGCGTTGAGACGCAACATAATCCGTCATAGTATTGTCTTTGATTAACATAACTTTTATTCATTTAATAAAACACTATTTTGAAACGTCGGATAAATTTAAAATTATGTTAAATAGTTGTAAATTTATAATAATACATAACTTCAATCCGGTCAAAATAGTGTTTTATTAAATAATCCGTCTTTCAATCGGATGTATTGACATGACATGATATTAGACAAATGACAAGCGAAACGAACGTTTCATCTTACGTTTTAGTTTCAGTCACACCCCAGGGGCCTAAGACAGAGTCACTTTTTAACAGGATTGACCTACAAACACCAAACACCATTCCCGAAAAATGGCCAAGAACAAGGGATTCAATAACACTAGCTGATAACAAATTAAAAGCCGTTCTCGCAGCTATGCCAATTCAGATTAGGGTAAAAAACCGCCTTGACCGGGGAAGGCGAGGTCCCTCAATTCGTACATTGCTCACTCCAGTGAGCTTCCGTACTGGCCTTTAAGACACCATGTGGCGGCCCAAGCCAAGGTCCAGGCACGCAGGAGATGCCCTTGTGCTAGTTTCGGGATGATGCCATTCCATCCAAACTCGCCAAAACAGCCCGATCTGAGGTCAAGGCCCTTCAGGCCAATAGCGAGCTCGTCTTTGTCGTTTGATAGTGTATCGAGCGCCAGTTCTTTTTGTAAAGCAAGTACAGACAGCTTTATAATTTGAATATAGCAATGAACATTTATGTTTTTAACTCCTAAAGCGTGTTAATAAAATAGTATTGATAAGAATTTTGAACATTTCAGTGCTGTCCTGGTTTATTTCCCCCGTGTTGAGTGGTGCGGTATCAGCGGTTTTATTCTGGCTGGTACGCAGGTTCATTCTCCGAGCATCTCAGCCCTTAACAACTGGATTAAAAGCCCTCCCGTTCTTCTATGGAGCCACTGTCGCTGTTAATGTGTTGAGTGTTGTACACGATGGGCCGAAACGTAAGTATTTAAATATTTAATATTGTGGCAATATTTAATATTAATAATGACCCATATAATTAAGTAGGTATATGTATATACAATCCGTACCGTAGGTGATGTCCTTTCCTTGTATAATAATAGTAAAATTTATATTCATCATAATTGTCATGTATTGTAGAACAGTCTGGTAACTTATTATACCGTAGAAAGTGCATTATATAAGATGTGGTGTACTTTAATAAATAAAGCAGCGCTACGTATATTGAGAGGACTACATCGAACTTTGCATACAAAAACGTCAGGATCCATATCACTGTCCCTATCGGAAGTTACATAGTAAGGGCGCTGCTTAACCGTATATTATAACTTTCATCACAAGAGATTATAATATTCGCCCTACACCCTAATGCGTTTAAACATTACGTTAACGTTTTGTTCGTGAATACTTTCGTGTTTCCTATTCTTGACTGACTTCAAAAAAGACGGTTATCAGTTAGATTTGTATGTACACTAGATTTGGATAATCAGGTATGATGATTTAGGCTTCCAAGAACGCATGATAAACTTTTGTTTGTTTGTCCGCAAATTTAATTTAATTATTCCAACTAAGGAATAATTCAAGTCAAAATCGGTTCGGTTTTTCTGCCTGGTATTTGACTTTTGAAATTATTCTAGGCGTTAGTTATGATTTATCGGTTATTTCAGTTTTGGCGATGGATAAGATTCCACTGTGGCTGGCTCTGGCAGGTTCCGTAGCTCTTGGTGCAGTGATTGCTGTCTGTGTTAGACTATTCCTAGTGCCATACTTCCGCAGGAAACTTATTCCCAAACCAGTTAATTTTGTGCTCGGCGTGTCTAATGGTAAGTATAATCGCTACAACCCTTAATGGCTCATGGCCCCAGATTGCATTTGTTTCTTTGATCATTTTTATTTCATAGACAAGAATGGTCAGCCTTCTGTCACGTATAGTAGATTTTTGATTTGAGACATGTCGATTGTCGATGCTCTCACGATGTTTTCCGAGGGAGTGATAAATGCGCACATAAAAAGTCCATTGGTGCAGCTGGGGTTCCAACCTGCGATTATGATAGTCCCAAGGCCAACAGTGCACTTTATATTGTTAAAAAATAAATTTTTATATTATAACTATTTTAAATGTGTGCATGGCCTCCGAAGCGAGAGACATTAAGCGCTTCCTGTTCTGCCAATTGCTGGCTTTTAACTACAGCAGGTCCTCCTCCACTCTGTCGATCCAGCGGTACCTAAGCCGACCTCATTCTGTAAGCTTCCTTCACCGCCCGAACTTGGCCAATGCGCTCAAGAGGCTATTATTAAATCACTCATTTTCAATCGAACAGTTTTTCCCTATTATCACATTATTCACGTATCGTAAACTCATAGAAACAACCCCAGCAAACACACCAACAAACTGCGGTAAAGGCGTTCCCCAGCGTCCGACGTCATTACTTTCTGAAGACGGGAAGGTTCTAGAAGCAATAGCAGAGAGCGCCGAAATGGTTACCCTAAGCGATGCGGACAAAAGTTCCCTCGGCGTCAGAGAAATGAACGTCAGAAACGCTCTATTAGCAACAATGGACGACTGCAGTATTCTCTCCAGAAGTCTTAGCCCGCCTGATAAGTCCCGCTTGCAATTGATAGACGCAGACCCTCAGATAAATACCCTCAAATATATCGATGAGACTCTGAGCTGCTGTAAGAGTCTGGACTCTACTCAGTTGGTGGGGATGGGTGAGAGCTACGACTCGAAAAATGGATTTATGGACTCGTGTGATACAATAGCGAGGGCTGAATTTGGGAGGATGTCTGCGGTACGGGCCATGTCTTGTGCCGTTGAATTTGATACTCCAAAGATTGATAGGGTAAATATTATGCGTAATTCTAATTAACTGTATATTGTTTAATGTTTTACCACTGACCCAGAAACCGTACATATTAAAAACCAAATATAATTTATTCGTACAGATAACACAATGTCAGTAAAATTAAATGGCAATTATATTTTTTCAATTTATACTGGCAATAAATCATTCTTTCAAATCGCCATTTTTTGCAAAAATATATGTAGGTATACAGTATCTAACAATTACGTATGCTATCCTAGGGGGTCATACTTCAAGTCCCCGAAGGCGGCAGTGCCTGGAGCATAGAGTGCAAGGGCAGAGGCCTCCCAGCCATAACACCAAACTCCAGTGCAGCGCCCTTGCTCCGGGCCTCTACGCCACCACCGGTCGTCCCACCCCCAGCCCCACCGGATACCTTGAGGCTGTTCTCATTTCTTCAAGTGCTCACGGCTACCTTTGGCGCCTTCGCTCACGGTGGTAATGATGTAAGGTAAAATTTTTCAATATTTTAATGTAGTTAATTTATTAAATAATTCCAAACAATAAAAAATATTTTTTGGGGTGGACAACCCTTATCACTTAGGGGTTTGAAAGACAGTAGTTGAATCTCAGACTTACTGAATACGCATTAAAAATTTCATAAGAATCGGTCGAGCCGTTTCGGAGGAGTATGGGAACGAACATTGTGACACGAGAATTTTACATATTAGATATAGTAACACGTGTTTAGAGTCCGATTACTCAAATACATACAGAACAAACATCAAATAACTTTCATTTTTGGCAATAAAATTAAGATTAGTTAGATATTGTTATATACATTATTAGATTTTTATGTAATAAATAGTGTTATTGATTAGCATAAAAAGTTTGAAATAAGTTATTTTTATGAGCATAAATCTCTTTTACAATAACGAGTTGTTTTCTCATATTACAACGTATACTGTTGTTACAGCAACGCTATAGGACCTTTAGTGGCTCTATGGTTGTTGTATTCAGAGGGAGGTGCGCACGCGCGGGCTGAAACACCCCTTGCGATATTAGTATTTGGGGGCATCGGTATCGCTCTTGGCTTGTGGCTTTGGGGTCGAAGGGTCATACAGACGGTTGGGGAGGATCTTACCAGCATAACGCCTGATACGTAAGTATTTCTTTTTTATTTATTTCGTATAATAACATTTCGTAGATTATAAATAATAATATTTTTTTTTTGTAAAAGATACATTTGTGAAACGTATTTTTATCGTTATTACTCTAACTATAATTTTTTTTTAATTTATTTCTTCGATAATAAAAACGCGTGGCATTTTAATTTACAGTAAAGATTTCAATAAATTATTTTGAATAAAATATATAATACTATATTTCAAAAATTCTCTTTACGAAATTTTAATTTTAAAAATAGAATAAAGTAATTTCACCCTTCTCACTCTCTCCTAATCGGTCTCAATCCCTCTCTCCGTTTTCTTCGACAAAAATGCTGCACGTCTTCGTGACATTCCGTCAAAATTTTATCCTCATTAGCCATTGACATACAAAAAACCCAAGATGCACACTCAACGTCTAAAAAACGTCCTCAAAAAATGAGCGCAACATTCTAAATTGTGCGCTCATTTCAAATAGTCTCGCGTCGCTCGCGTCTGGGAGCAGTTGTTAAAAATGCCAAACTTCATTCAACGCACAAACTTCTATACGGCCAACTTCAATGGCTGCTTGTTCAGTGTTAGAACAACGCATTACAGTCTTCTTTTTATTTTAGTCGCATTATAAGAATGACCCTAAGAATGATTCTAATAAGTGGAGTCGATGTTATTTATTTGTGTTTTTTTTTTATAAATAAATTTATGTACTTTTGAACTTTTTTGTGTGTAGTTTTTGACAAATATATTTACGCTATATAAAGTGTAGGTCAGGAGGTAGCCAATTTAACATTTTTTTTAATTTAAAGAAAAAACTTTTTAACCGGATTAAAGTTATGTATTATTATAAATTTACAACTATTTAACATCCAACACCTTTTGTCTTCAGTCACCGTGACCACGCACGCTGTAAAGCACGCGAAACGTCGGATAAATTTAAAATTATGTAAATAAAAAAGTCATGTTCGACTCCACTCAATACCTTGTCCTACCGACCATGGTCGGTCGTAAATTTTATTGCTTTAAGTACACTGCGTTGTAATAACAACTTTAAACAATTCGCGTAAGGTTGATTTTGCAATAATATATGCTTGTAACTTATAGAAAGAGACAGAAATAGTGTTTCGGGACACTATCGAGTGTTACTTTTATTCGAGACTGTGCATCTTGGGTCTTTTGTTATCAATGTCATTAGCCTGAAGAAATTTCACTTCAAAATAATCAGGAAAAATAAGCTAAAGAATATTTACAAAATGAAAAAATGCATTATGCAAATTATTATTAGGCACTAACAAACTATTGTCAGTTCACAATCAAAATACAAAAGGTCCAGTAATGTAATTCGTTGAATAATGTCATAATATATGAAAAATTACAAAATAAGAGTCAAGTGCTATCTACACATACTTAGGTGAATAATAGTTGAACCATATATAAAAATATTGAACTTGTCAAAGGGGCCTAGAACGGAGCATGCTTAACATTAGATAGATTAATAAAATAACACACTCAAAAATAAGAACTAAAGCTACTGATGCCCTAAACTATGCTCTAAAGCTTAAGATGGGCAGGTCATGTAGCAAGACTCTCTGACGATCGATGGACCATAAGGGTGACCAGGTGGGGTGGCCCTATTGGGAAACGAACAAAGACCGCTAGGAGATGGGGACGACATTGCTCAAACGGTGGTCGGCTGGATGCAGCTCACCTAAAATCGAAACCTGAGATCTGAGGAGGCCTACACCTGCGGAAGGGTTCTTGCAAAATAATAATTGGGAAATAGATACAAAAATTAGGAAAAATAATAATAATTTTATTACTTTCTTAAAAATATATTTGTAAAAATAGTATTAAGTTTACTTTGTTGTTTTGCAAGAAATAAAAAGGCTTTTTTATTTTTATATAAAAATATTTATAAGATCTAAAAAAATACAGCAACTATGAAATTTAATTAAAATACTATTAACACGTTAGTAAGGCCGATATCGCCTGCCGCGGTATTTCCGCTGGTGCGGACGAAGAAATTTGTCCCTCTCGTGGTGCGTAACGATTATCTCAGGTGTTTGTAAAAATTCGACAAGGACAAATATATATTTCATCTTGCGGTCAAAATTGTAGGTTTTCCCCATCAAACATAACGGCGGCTTTTTCGACCTACACGCATGCGCTGCTGCATCCGCTGAGTGCGGGTGGGCCTATTCAGCCCACCCTCCCACAGGAGCTGGCGACCCGTACCGACAGAGCGCGCCCCGACCAGCCCTGGATTTGTAACTCACTATTCGAACTCACACAGCGGTTTTCGCATCGGTGGTCGCTCTCAAATCAGTTGTGAAGCAGTCATTTTATGATTTGGCATTCTAATAATCAATAAACTACAAGCTCCCACCTTTTCAGAATGCCAAATCATAAAATGACTGCTTCACGACTGATTTGAGAGCGACCGTCGATGCGAAATCCGCTGGTGAGTTTGAAAAGTGAGTTACAGAATCGCAGGGAGTTGTGTTGTGCTATCTAACTGATCTAACATAGCGTTCGATATTATCAACGATGGCAAGCAATACAAGAAAAATACAAATTTTGGAAAATAGAGTAATTCGCCTTGCAGTTATTGACAGTGATAGTGACAGCAGTGAAGAAATATTTTCCACTAAGAAAAATAAAAGTATTTCTTTTCCAAGACAGGCATACATAAGTAAATAAATACATTTTTCAGTTCCTTTACGAAATTCTGTTTTATTTTCGATATTTCTTGTCCCATCACTACTAAAAAATATTCTAGTGCGTTCAGGTCGATATGGCCTGCGCTTCCTGCTTTATTCTATTTCTTGCGGCAGATTATTCCGGAAGAAGGCATTAAAATAAAAAAAAATTATACATTATTTTCCAAAGTTAGAATTTAATCTATCCTATGTTAGAAAGACCTGCCACACGCAAATATCTTGGGATTTTGGCCCGCCCCATGAAAAAATTGCCCAGTAACTGTTAACAGTTACACAACACAAAAAAAGAAATAACACACAATTATTGTCATAAATCACGCAAAACGTCTCAACCCCACAAACTTAGAGTTAAGCTTGTATTGACGCCCCCTACATGTTCCATAAATAAAATTGCGTCCTCTAAAAAACGCAACCCCAAATGTAACTTTTCAATGGACTATCTCCTAAAGCCGCCAACTGTGTGGCACTTGTAATCAAGTCAATCATTGAACAAATGTCATAAAATATTCTTGTTGTTTATGTTCTATGGAATAAAACTTTTATAATGATCATATAAAAAACTTCATAAAACACCATGATTACAGGGGGTTCACAATAGAGCTGGGTGCTGCGTTAACAGTTCTTAGTGGCCAGTAAGGCTGGCCTCCCTGTATCAACTACTCACTGCAAGGTTGGTTCAGTAGTCTGCGTGGGATACTTCTCGGAGAAGTCTGTTGATTGGAGCTTATTCAGGTATGTCGCAAATTTATTCATTATTTTGCCTCGTTTCGCAAACGATGATGATAATGGTGATGTCTAGTGGTTTCACCCGGGCATTGTAACAAGCTTACAACTAAGATAACATTAGGGGTAGTGGGGTTGCGACGCTGGATTAACAAAAAACTATTGACTTATTAAAGAGTTCGTAAATCTAAGTGACACTTATGTTATTGGACATTATCGAAAACGAAAATGGTTAATTGTGGTTAATAATTATGATTGTGATCAAAACTAAAGGGCTCATTTTGGCTTCAAGTGTGCGATGATTGCTGACATTTTGTTTACGCTTCTAAATATTAACTAAAATATATAAAATAAATATGTAACTAAACTACACAAATACATAATTAAAGTTAGAAACTAAAAATAGGTTCATAATGGTGAATGTCTTAAATGTTTTGCCCTTTTTGCTTTAGGTACTAGAACTAGATGAGGTTAAACGTTCTATAACAATAGTTTATAGAATAAGATTATTTTTTTTTTTTTTTTTTTTTTCGTCGGGAAATGCGTTAAGCATACCCTCCCGGGCACGGTTCACCTTGGAAGGGTTATGTGGGACTCGCACAACAGTGCATACCCACTAAAACCCCACGGCGCCACCAGCAATCGCCCGGGGCAGGACACGGTAACAGCGTGGCCTTGTCCGCATCCAGCAACGCGATCAGCCGTTAGTATCACGGTCCTCTACGGCAAAGAATATGTGGAATGGACCTTAGGCACTGCAAGGATTTATGCTTTTCACATCGGCCAAGTCACCCTGTTTATAAAGCTGGGGAGGTAGTGCGACGATGCTTGCAGGGGATGCGTCAGCATCCCTTCTTTTGACGCATGGACCCCTGTTCCCCCGCTGGAGCAACTGCGTGCCCAGGATTACACACGGGGTTGCACGGTGCAACGGCGGCGCTGTGGTCTCCTACGGCGACGCGGGTGGGCTGCAGGATCATCCTCCCTGGCCCTTTCCGCCTCTTCCTTTTTGTGCATGACGGCTTCACAGAATCTCTGGAAGATTTCCCACATGCCGTCACTGTCCGTGTTTGTAACTGCTACTCTCACAATGTTATCGAGGGTAGCGTCCTCGCCCTGTAGCACGCCCAGTAGAGGCCTCCTTTCCACCTCCCATGCTAGGCAATCCTTTAAGGTGTGGAGCGCATCATCAACAACACCAGCGTCACAATGGTGGCAGGTTGGTGCCTCCTCACGCCCGACTACCTTGTGCAGATAGCTGCCGAAACAGCCGTGTCCGGACAATATCTGCACGAGTCGGTAGCTGAGGCGGCCCCACCGCCTCCTCACCCATTTGTCGAGATGTGGTCTGAACGCGTTGATGATAGAATAAGATTATTTAAGTCAACGACAATTAATTATCTATAAATTGTCGTTGATTTAAATAATCTTCAGTTAAAAAAATAGTAGATTTTTGTATGATACCGTATTATTTGTAAGTGCTATTTCCCGTCTAAGTGTTTAAAACCCTATAAGAAAGAGGCCCTTTTGTAGGCAAAGCTATTAATCGAGTACTAACCTGAACAATTATTTAAAGAGTAAACTGTTGAAAAGACTGATCAATTGAATTGAATGTAATTTCTTTAGAAATGAAAATTCTCATATGTTCTTAAGTTAGCACTTTGTTTATATTGGGAGAAGGTTTTAATGTCTTCCTCGACAGTGGCAATTCCCAAATATTTATGGACTTCAGTATTTCGTGTTAACCACAGCGCACCGCTCATATTTCGTAGTGTTTTGCTTTGTAGCCGCTGCAGGATTTCGATATTAGAGCGGCTTGCTGACCCCCAGAGCTGTATCCCATAGAACCATATTGGTTTAATTACAGTTTTATAGATGAGGAGTTTATTGTCTAAACTGAGTGCCGCATTTCTACCTAATAGCCAGTTCATGCTACGAAGCCTACCAATAGCATGCTCCTTCTTGGCTTTTATATGGTCTTACCAAGTCAGGCGTCTGTCCAGGCGTTAGAAAGTTGGAAAACAGCTCCGCTTTATCCTGTGGTTTTTGTGCCCATTCGCGATTAGCTTGTCTTAAAGGGGGCATGTGTTCTTTTGGCCTTTTTAATGATTTCGTCATCTTCCAGAGTGAATAATCGTCAGCTTTATATGGCGACAATGTCTGTAGTTTATCTTGCAATGTACGATTTTCATTTTCTTTGAGTAGTTCTTTTAAATCTTTTTGGGCTTTATTCAACGCTTTTTTATCTTGCTGATTCCTGCTGGTATGCCATTGTCGTCTTAGTCTTCTCTTCGCAGCAATAAGATATTTTATTTCCAACGGTATGTCCTGACTTTGTGTTTTAGGTTCTATATATGGGGTCGATAGCCATGCTGCTTTTTGTATAAGATTAGTAACTTGCCAAGCTGTGTCGTCTATGTCATTTTCACTTTTAAGGGGTATGCGTAGGTTAGCATTATCTTCAATGTATTCTCGAAAGGCTTCCCAGTCAGTTTTACGGTTGTATAAAGTCTCCCGTGGTTCTTTGTAAATAACTGTTGTGCTTAGTGTGCAGATAACTGGTGTGTGGTCTGAGGAGCCATCTAGACACGATTGGACTTTAGTGTAGAGCCCAGATATCCCTTTAGTGATGAAGAAGTCGATAAGATCTGGCATTTTTTTTTCGGTCTGTTGGCCAATGGGTTGGTTCACCTGTTGATATTACACTAAGGTTATTACTATCAATAGACTTTTTCAGCTCCCGGCCTTTTGTTGTTGTTAGTCGTGAGCCCCAGAACGTGTGCTTAGAGTTCCAGTCTCCTCCTACAATGTATTTGCAGCCGAGCGTATGGAAAAGTCATTATACATATGCTCATCTATCCGGTGTCTAGGTGGACAGTACACTGCAGCCACATTGAGTGATCCCTGCCAGTCATCTACAGCTATTATAGCGGCTTGTATGTGCGCATGTTTGAATGGTGGCAGGATATGATGTCTAATGTTTTCCTTAATTATAACAGCTGCCCCAGCATGAGATGTACCATCTGGATGATTAGCATAGTATACATTGTATCCTTTCATTTTTATTATTCTTTGGTCAATCATATGCGTTTCAGTGACCAGTAAAATATCTATCTTATTGTGATTTATAAAAACCTCGACTTCTTGCTTATTTGGGAGTAAGCCATTTATGTTCCATGTCGCGATACGTAGGAATTTCATTTTTGCTGTTGAGCTATTACTGTCGTTAGTAGACTCATAAGAGTCCCTATTTGTTGGATGAGGATGTCAATCTTTTCTGACTATTTTATTATGATTTGCTCTAAAGAGCTCGTTGGCTGAGTTTGTCTATTCTCTATATTTCGATTCCAGCTACGAGTGTTTGCTGGGCTAGGCCCATTTTCCGGTATGTACGAATTGTTATTATCCTGGTTATTTGAGGATTGTAGTCTATTATACCTGGAGGGTTTTAATGGAGGGAAGTCACCTATTTGGGCTTCAAATGTATTGGTAGGCTTCTTATCTACAGGGACTTTTCCTTTTCCTGAGTTAGCCATTTTTCGAGCAGGGATCTCCTTATACACTTGGCAGCCTTTATAATTAGCTGGATGTTCACCAAAGCAAAGAGTACAAGTAGCTGGTGTGTTTTTATCCTTTTTTGGGCAATCTGTAGTTTTATGCCCTTGTGCACATTTAACACACCTATAGGGACGCATACAATTATTCTTAGTGTGACCATATTGTTGGCATCTGGTACATTGGGCTATTTCGGTAGACTTTCTTGGATCTTCTATTGTAACTCTAGTGTGGTAAATATATTGTATATTTTTTATTTCAGGGTTATTGATACTGGGTTCTACGTTTACAAAGAACATATTTAAGGGCTTCTTATTTTTTCTAGATATGGCGTAAACTATTTCACCGCGTACCATGTTTCCTGTTTTTTCAATTTCTTCTATTATAGCTGATGGAGGGGTGGTATAATGCAGGTTTTTTATAACAATCCTGTAGCATTTGTTCTGCTTCTGTGTGAATGTGTGACCAATAAGGCCATTGCTGCGGATAAGTTCTATCAAGTTTTTATATGTTTCAGTTGACTGCGCCATAACTCTTAGCTGATCTCTATTAATAACTTTATATGAGTAGCTTTCGTGGGGTATCGTCTTGTTTATAAGTTCTGTTAATTTAGATATATCTTCTATCCCATATAAGATTATAGGCGGTGGTTTGTAAATTTTTTTGGCGTTAGTGGACGAGTCGTCTCTTTCCTTCTCGGTTAGATCTACAGGTAATAGATTATATCTGTTTGAAGTACTAATTGTTACTTGTGATTTTTGGTTAGGCGGTATTTGACTACGCGGTGGACTGTTTGATAGTCTTTTTCTTTTGGGATAGCGGTCTGTTGGGACTCTTTGCCAGGAAGGAGGGGGGGGAGAAACTTTGTTGGTATCATCATTTATTGTTGGGTCACAGTCATAAACGGTGGATATCGAAGATAAATTCTTCGAGTCTGTATCCTTTAAACTTCCTACTGAAGACGATCTAGGTCTTGTGTTGAGCAGGCTTGGATGAAGTACCTGCTGAGTTAACTTTTTCTTTGTGGCACTCATTCTATTACTCCCAGATTGCAGACATTTTTTTTTTTTTTTTTAATATTATTATTATATATATATTTTTTTTTTTTTTTTATGTTTTTATTATTATTATTATTTTTTTAGTTTTCTATATATATGTATGTATAGAAATAAATTAGATATCTATATAAATTTATAAAACAAAAATAAAAAATAATTGATCTTTCAATATCCCATATATAGGTTTGAACTTAGGCCGATAGAAATGTTCGTTTCCGGAACACAGCTTATCTGCGACGCCGAGGTACTGTATGACGAGATGGACGAATTACTTGAACAGTTTCTTTTCTTTCTTGAGTGACGTTTACAAAGAGTGACGTACACAGTACACACATTTAACATCACAGATACAAAGTCATGGTTTTTTCTTCTTTTTGTAGTGATATCAACAAAAATTGACTGATCCTTATTATAAGTCACTTGCACTTGATGCAATCACTTGATTTGTACACGCACTTTTAATTGTTTTAGTCAAAACGAAAAGTCACCGAAATCGAAGTCAAGATACGAGGGGAGGTCCAAAAGTTCGTGGAATGAAAGGGTTTTAGTAAAAATGAAACAGTAAATTTATTTTTCCTTTTCAATATAATCACCCTTAAGCTGAATACATTTATTAGATCTATGAATTAATTTTTCTAAACCATCGTAAAAATATTTTTTATCTTTTCCCTCAAAATGAGCCAAAATTGCCTCCTTTACCTCATTGTCGTCGGAAAATTTCCCTTCCCCTTAAGTCTTTTTTTAAATTGGGGAACAAATAAAAATCACTTGGGGCCAGATCTGGACTATAGGGTGGGTGGACTAGTGATTCGAAGCCATGCGTGTGTAGAGCAGCCATTGCAACTTTGCTCTTGTGAACCGGCGCGTTGTCTTGCAAGAGCAACACACCCTTGGTCAATTTTCCCCGACGTTTTTCTTTGATGGCATCCTTTAATTTTTCTAGTATTGTTGCGTAGTATTCTCCGGTTATGGTCCTGCCCTTTTCTTTATAATCAATCACTATTATCCCCTCACAATCCCAAAAAACAGTAGCCATCAACTTTCCAGCCGACTCCGACACTTTGAATTTCTTTGGCGGTGGTGTCCCCTTTTTATGCCATTGCATGGACTCTTGTTTGGACTCAGGCTCGAAGTGATGAACCCATGTTTCATCGCCGGTAACAATTCGCTCCAAAATCGATCCAGGATCGTCGCTACACAACTCCAAAAAATGTTTTGACGCTTCGACGCGCTGCTGTTTTTGAAGCGGCGTGAGCATTCTCGGTACCCATCTTGCACTGACTTTTGTCATACCCAGGTGGTCATGTAGGATTCGCAAAATTGTGGTATCTGATACTCCAACTAATGCAGATAACCGTTTTTTCTTCAAACGGGTGTCCTCCAGTACAATTTTTTCCACTTTCTCGACGATGTCTGATGTGGTGGCCTCAACTGGCCTTCCTGAGCGGGGGTCGTCTTCAATCGCCTCCCGACCATGTTTAAAAAGACCATGCCATTTGTAAATCATTGATTTACTAGGGCACTGTTCCCCGTAAACAGTTTCCATTTCATTCAAAATGGTCTGAGCGTTCTTTCCTTGCTTGGTAAGGAATTTAATGACAGCACGGTGTTCAATTTTCTCCATAGTTTCAGTTTTCTTCCGGATTGACGTGTTTAGCAGGCGAGTGTTCGTAAACGAATGACGCAATAGGGCTGAAACTCCATTTATATACTAATTATGAGTCCCCAATTAGTATGACACTAAGCGAGCGCCCCTATCCCCACTCCATCCCCTCCATTCCACGAACTTTTGGACCTCCCCTCGTAGCACAAATTAAAACGTGATATTTTTCTATTTTTTACACTGATAATGAGGCAGATACGTTTGCCTATAGTATATCTTCTCCTGGTTCACTTCAATATTTACTTTTTATTGTGTATTCTCACTTATTTCTATTTTTAATTGGTTATTTTGCGAGGACTCGATATTCAACTTGCGCCTACCCGCAACACCGCAAAATTCGTTAGCACTTTGTTTATATTGGGAGAAGGTCTGAAAATACATCTTTAATTCATAAAAACTAAATATCTTATTGCACTAACAAAGCACTTTTTCGTCTCTTTCTGTCTGTGGGTTTACGCTATGATGAAAAGAAACAGATTGTTAAAATGGGAATGCAAGAAGACTGAGTTTTTTATGAATAAGGGGGTAAGAGTTTGTTATATCGAAACATTTAATTAACAAGTGTATATATAGTATACCATAATATGTATGATGCATGTGAACCACGTCACAGAAGGCTATCCCATTTTACTTCTTAGTTGTCTTTTTTATATTATTTACACCTAGATCATTATGAATTTTGAGTTGAAAAACAATATTAACCATAATTAGCAAAGTTAGCAATGAATACCAATGGGGCATGGGGCATATGTGTGAATTTGCAGCGTGTTATATGCCTGTAAAAATATATTTAAAAAAATGCGGTATGTCGATCCATTATATGCCGTGTTTGTTAGTCATTTAGTAAATATTCTTGATAACTCAATCGATTTAAATGCGTAAAAAATGTCCATTGTGTTTCAGGAACATAATATTCGCGTGGGTGGTGACGGTACCCGCTGTGGCGGCCATTGCGGCACTCTCCATGCTTGCCCTCGAAGCATTTGTTGTTTAAAACACGTGTAATAAAAACCCTGTAGCTGGAATTTTAATAAACATATATATATTATTAACTTGATACTGAAAAAAACTTCTATGTGGTTTTATTTATATAAGGTTAATGTTGACTACATTGGGTTTGTCAGCGTCTGATATTTTGAAACAGTTAAATGGGTACTGGTAATTTTATTATATGAAGAAAATATTTAGGAAAGTAATTGGCCAAAATTTTTAGTACAAACCAGTTTGGCGAGCGGTTTAAGCGCGTGACTGGGTTTCGTATGAAAATATTACAGGCGTAGAAGTTTTCATACAAATATTATACGCGATATATTTGAAAAATACTGCAATAATTATTGTTAACGATACTAAAATTTAAGCAACTGATTTGATTTATCAAAACTATTTATTTAATAATTACGGTATTTCCATTTTACAGGGTTTTCACTATACAATAATTCAATAGTATCTTCTATATTATTATTTAAACAGCAGCAATAAGTCAATTTGTAACAATATTGATACGGGCGAGTACTGATTTTCAAACATCTTTTATTATGCGTGAACAAGTTAAGAATAATTTAGAAGTACCCATCGCTTTGATTGATTATTTAATAATGTCGCTAAAAATATCAAATTATTAATAAAAACGACTCTTGAAATAGTCTCTAGTTACAAGAGACTATAAGCCGATTTAACATTAAAAAAAAAAAATTACAATTACGGGATTAATAGAAGAGAATATAATTTAATAACAAAACATTCAAGTTGGTTTAACCAGTGTTGCAAACATTTATATCCTCGCTTAATTAACAGTACAGAAATATTTGAAATATTTCTCCGACCACACTGAGCTTTAAAAACAATGTCCTTTCGTGTGTTAAAAAACAGTACCAGCCCACGTCAATATCGCGTTTTTAGAATTTCCCGTAGCAACCCTTAGTAATCTCTGAAACGGAGCTTTATAAATTCAATTATGTAATCAATTTAAGTATTTTTAAGGCATTGTATTTGTTGTTACATGTCCATAGATCGATTAATACTATACTAAATTGATAAGAATTCATTTTAATTATAGATTTTCGAACACAAAGGTTTTCTAAGTTGTCATCGGCGTCGTGCGTATACGTTTGAAAAATGTATAAACGAAGATTGTACCTTAACTTGAAAATTACAACTTTTGATTTTACTAACATTTATAAAAAACAAAAACAAAATTGACATTGAACTACACTGATCAACCATATTATAGCTTATTTCATATATTTTGTGTGTGTTCGGGATCTAATGGTTTATCTATCCTATATACTTATATCTAGCTTTATATATATATATATAATATTATAATAATAGTGTATCTACAAAAATTTACAAATTTATTTTAAATTATACAACCGCCGGACGCGGTAATTGTCATATTATGGTCACAGACTGACATTTCCACAAATAATTTATAATAAACACTGTCCTTTTTTCATCCTCAAGGCTTGAAAGAAAAATGAAGCAGACGCTGAAAAAAATATTTCATTTTTTCTACTTAAAATTAAGTTAAATTTTTCACTCTGCGCCATATTACATACCCCGGACCAAAATTATATAAAATATGTTATTTTTATAGTTTAAACTTTCCGAATTCCGATACTATATTTCGAATTCTGTATAATTTGTGAGATTAAATGCCTACTATGTAGTTGAAAATTGTTGAATAAAAAAAATTAATCATGATTTTGTTTTATTTGATTTAAAATAAGAAATAATAAACATATGAAAAGAGCTAAATACCTGCTCTCAAACAGTTGTCTTAAATTTTCGAAAATAATTTTTGGTTATCGTTTTCATAATGATCTCAACTCAAATGATTCAAAACAGTAATCCAAATAATTTTTGGAGTTTTACGACGGTTTTTTGCCCTAATTAATGTGTTGTACGATAAGACTCACTTATTTCCGACACTCAATTGTAACAACATTCATTTTAAGCATACATTCCTGTGTACTAAACACTACGTTGGATTGAAGATCTCTCAAATAACAAGAGGCCCACATCGGGTAGCCATCGAATTCCTGTGTTTTAAATATGCCTGGAAACCATACCATAGCTACAAAGTACATTATCTTAAACACGATATGGATCTTGAGAATTCGATCACGTGTTTATACTTATGATTCTTGAGAATTAGTTGGTGGATTATTTCGTCTCTTAGTATGCAAACAGTGAATTGCATAACATCATACACATGCATCGGTCATCTTAAGTATATCTATAGTACCTAATACCTAAGTTCTAAGATTCGAAGTAGGTAACATAATTTTTACTATATTAATTTTCAAAATCATTTATTCATTTAGGTAACACAATGTACACTTATGAACGTCAATAAAGAAATACATATTAAATGCTTCTAATATTACTTCCAGTTCTCAAATCAAGGGCGTAGAACGGACGATAAGAACAGCCCTGCGATTCTGTAACTCACTTTTCGAACTCACACAGCGGTTTTCGCATCGGCGGTCGCTCTCAAATCAGTCGTGAAGCAGTCATTTTTATGATTTGGCATTCTGAAAAGGTGGGAGCTTGTAGTTTATTGTTTATACTGATTTGAGAGCGACCGCCGATGCGAAAACCGCTGTGTGAGTTCGAAAAGTGAGTTACAGAATCGCAGGGTTGGCATTAAACTCTCCGCCACTCTTTTTAATCGCCAAGTTTTTTGTTTTACAAAATGAATACCATGTTCTTGACACATGACATCTTTAAGTTATTAAAAGTTAATAATAAAAAACAAAGATTTATCATGTATCAGCAGTAGGCATGGTGAAAAAGGAGCACGTACTTACATTCTCGTGGGAACACGCAATAAAAACTACATAAATAAAATAATTAAACTACGGTTGCATGTGTTACTTTGATGTTTTAATAGGCAAGTAGGTGATCGGTCTTCTTTGCCTGGTATACGTTAGATTTTTAGTCTTAGCATTCCTGTTTCTTTACGTTCTTTGCCTAAAACGTACAAAGATTTTCATTGATAAAACTTACGACCTCAGGATCGAGAGTATGCTTAAACCACTCTACCAATACGTAATGTTACTTTAAATATTCGTGCATTTTTATAAAAGAATTTGTATGTACAACTTAAACAGAAAGGTCAAAATAAAGATTAAGATTATATAGCAATTTATTAAGAAAAGCTCAAAGAAGTTAAGAACCAAATTTTGAGTCTCCTTTACTAATTTTTTTAAACAGCCACTACGTAATTACAAGTAATTATTATTAATAATTTAAATGTTTGTTGCAGAAATTTAATAGTTTCTGCAATCTGAAAGGGTTATGTCAACAACCAGATTTCAATGTAATTTAAAATAATACCTAACTAATCTAATTAAAATATTAAATATCGCATTCTATTCTCTCAATCTCATATAAACTCGTAGCAGCGTATTTTTGATTGTCCATTGTGAGCTATCACTCAATGAAGCATTATTTCAGTAGAGTAGAGGCAAGCAATTTTGTAGCGTACGCTTAAAGATTGACCTTCATCTCAACTCAAGTCTCAAATCTCAAGACTCAAACGTATTGAGGATTTCGTTTGTTGTAGACTTGTTTTGTGTGAACTGCTTCATTTTTGGTTTGCTTCAGGGAATTACTAAGTTCAGTTTAATTAAGGTAAGACAACTGAATGTTTAATTAAACATTTCTTAACTATATCCTATCCTGCTCAATCTTAGGTTCAAAGATACTTTATTTCTCAAAGAATTATTTAAAAATACACTATATAAAATAAAAATATAGTTCTAATAAAAAAAAAAAAAAAAAAAAAGGGGGGGGGAAAAAAAAAAAGAATTAAAACTTTAACGATTGTTACAGACACAGATATAGAATATGGTTGTTTTTATTTTTGTTATTTTATAGGTATGTTGTTAATTATATGTACCTTTAAAAGTTTTTTAAATTTGTAAAAAGGTTTTATTTCTTCTAATCTGGGTGGCAATGTATTAAATATTTGTGTGCCTTGATACATAATATTAAGTTTTCCGTAATTAGTCCTTGGTTGTATTAAACATAATGTATCAATATTTCTTAATGAATATTTTGTATCTGATTTTTGTGCAAAGGATAGATTTGTATGAATTAATTTGTTAATAATTTTGAATATTATAATTGAGGTATTGTAAACGTATGTCTGGTTTATACTCATAAATTTGGTATCACTGTATAGTTTTTCAGTTGGAGTCAAATAATCGTCTTTTGTAATTCTTGTATTTCTTATTATTTTGTATTGAATCGCAATTCATGAATCCGTGAGATTAGTTTGTTTTATTTATATTTTATTTGTATTATTTTGGATTAAGGTTCTATAATTTTTTTTTATAAGATTAAGTTATGCACTTCTTGCGCTTTACTCATCATATTTCTTTTTTTAGTTTTTTCCTTACCAGGGTTGCCTGAAAGAGATCGCCTGTTAGCGATAACGCCACCCGTTGCATGCCTTAAATTTTTATGTATAATGTTATTTGTTTTTGTATAAATGTAACGAAGTGTGAATAAATAAATGCATATTTAATCTTAAAGAAAGAGGTTTACAAAGTATTTTTTGTGGTTAATTAAACGGGAAATATCTATGATTTCCAGATAGAACAGATTATAAATAAATAAGATGTATATTTTTAAAAGAAGTACTGATAGAACTTGCTTTATTTTCAGGTATAACTGATGAATTCCATCATGATGGATAAACAACATCTCTATGATGTGAAAGATGACAAAGAGGTATTTTTGCGCCCAATATGTATAAAAAGGAAAACAGTACTTACCTTTTCGTTTCGATTAAAATAAAACGGTATTGGTGTTTATGTTTTTAGGATATTACATTGGAGACAAATCGGCCACAACTTGTGGAGACCAAGGCTTCTTTTACGGTAATTAACTTATCGTTTATACCTACAAGTTTTACATCGGAATTCGGAACGAGTTTATGTTAGAATCATTTAAAACCCTTATGTGAAACCCTTAATTTTCTTTCTAGAAAATTTCCTCTCAAAAAACATTTGCAAAGAATATTGGAATTAACAGTAATTGATAACAATGCATGTAACTTATCCAATAAATCATTATTGTTTGAATTAAAACTTTAAATTTTAATTAGTACTATTAAGTACCCAAGACTTGTTTTTATCCCGTAATACGATTTCCGTGGATATATATAGTTTTATTCTATAAGCTTTGCATGCATACAGAATTATTTTTACAAGTTTTTGTGTGCTTTAGGCCGTCCTGCTCGGCCCAGAAACTTCCACAATAAATTGTCCTCATTGTGGTAGTACTGTGAAGACCAGGGTTCGTTATACAACTACTGCAAGGACTCATATAGCTGCTGCCATTTGTGCATTAATATGGTATTATTCTCTTTGTGTATTTTATATTATATTTTCAACCAAAAAATTTATATGAAGGAAAACCTTACTGACTTTAATATTACTATGTGTAATCATCTTTTAATACCCAGTAGATTTTTTTACATAATTTATGAAACTCTATGTCTAACATTAAACTGGATTACTCTTAAATTCCTTGTTTTATAAAAACAGAGATACATTTTTAAATTATTCAATCTTGGATATCACCGTGTCTTAAACTTGTTTCATGTAGGACAGTCAAAAATTCAATACTCTTGTAATTGATTTTGTTTGTACAAAAAATGGATAGAAAAATTATTTAATCGTGTAAAAAATGTACTGTTTCTTAATCTTTGCCATCGATTAGTCTGTTGATCTTAGAAAAGTCATACCAAGATAATCTTTTTGATTTAAGGTATAACATGTAATAATGTCGGCAGGTAAATAGGTCAATATTTCTAAATTAATAATGTTTATTTCCAATCTTTAGAAATGTTAACAATATGCAGTTTAAATTTGTTACGAGAATATACATTATTTTCTCTTCTTACTCGTTATCCTAACTTACTTCAGTACCATTGATCGAATCCCTTGGGGTAAATGCATCCTCCAGCTTTTTCCCGATTTCTCTATCCATGGCTTTCTTTATCCATTGCTTCTATCCACCTCTTTCTAGGGCACCCTCTTCTCCTTCTTCCCATTGCTCCTTTCCATATAGTCCATCTTTTATGTGCATCTTGCTATATGCCACGGCCATTCTCACTTTCGTTTTAAGGCATAAAGTAAGACGTCTAAAACTTTGGCTTTTCGTCTTACTTTTTAATTATCTGCCATTACTAAATGTTGTTTATATAATTTACAGCATCTCTATGAAAAATGTCACTCGATATATGTTTAGTGTGTATAATAAACTGAACAGAATCAGGTCAACCATGCTAATTTAACTGGGCTGTCTCAACATCTAAGTGCTGGTGGGCAGGCCACATAGCGCGCATGACAAGAGCCGATGGACTTGCAGGCTCCTTGAAGGAGCGGCCGCTGAATAGGTGGACTGACGTCATCGTCAATGAGGTTGGCTCTAAGTGGCTGCAGAGAGGATAGTCCAGGGCGTACTGGAGGAATACGGAGGAGGCCTACGTCCAGAAATGGAGCAAAAATGAGGATGATGACTAATTAAATTAAAGCAGGCGAAGTTGCGGGCACCAATTACCTCTATCATAATGTAATGTTTCGCAATTATATTTATTTTACAGTTGTTGCTGCTGCATCCCGTATTGTTCAAGCTCAGCAAAAAACACGGACCACTTCTGCCCTAATTGCTTCAAATACCTTGGCACTTACGAAAAATAAGGACTAAATTAAGAGCTACCAATGTGATAAGAATGAAATTTGTGCCCGAAACGTAACATTAGATATATATTTACTGAACCTTGCCTTTTTATTGTACTAATATAATGTAGATATTGAAATGTAATTAATGATTACTAACGTGAAACTGTTGTCTTTCCGTAACATTTGCTAAGAATATTATGTACCTAAGTTTTAACATACACATATATGTTCAATAAAGTAATACGTGAATTTTAACGTAATCTTTTATTCACACAGGGCAGAACGCGTTTAAACGATACAATTTTTATTATTCGTATGAACTGTGAGTCACGGAGTGTACGGTACTGTACTGTATTGTATTGTATTTTAAATGTAATAATTATATTACGTCTCCTTTTTATGGCAATAGTTTCCACTATTGCCATATAAAGGCACTGTAATTAATTACGGCAGCTGATGAAGAACATCCAAAACTTAAAGCTGACCTGCCATATCCTTTTAAAAATATTGTGCCCGGTATGTGAGGTGGTCTATTGTTAGTGTAGAAGATAAAATAAAATGCAATCCTGGTTAAAAAAACACTATCCGCATTGGTTGAAAGAAGTAACAAGGGCTGAAAATCTCATTTAGCATTCCTACGGATATGAACAACCATTATGGCAGCAATACGTTGAAGTGCTTAATCCCAAGACTTTTTTAATGAGCTACCAGATACGTTACAAACAGCCATCTAAAGGGAACGTTCTAATTTTAAAGAATTAAAACAATTTTACATAATGCATAACATAGCGACTCTAATGACTCATAATAGGAATTTTAAGTGAATAAACCAATGATGATGATTTTCTTTTATGTAAACAGTGACACACAAGAGCGAAACTTATCGTTTTATTTTGTATTTTTAAACAAAAACTATGCAACATCGAATCACCTCCTAACAACCAAAGTAATATGTAATGTAAGTATGTATATTAAAATTATTTTAAAATTAAAGCAGGTAGCTGAGGCTTTTTATAGGGCTAACGTTTACGAAGTATTTATTACTACTTGGAATTGATTTGACAGTGAACGAATAAGCTTACACAAACGTGAAATATTTTTTTTGTCAAATGATCATCAGTGAGGGTTTTCAGTTTCTGTACCACGCGGTCTTAAGTTTGCGACATTCTACGGTTTTTGGAATAACTATATCTATCTGCGTCTCCCGAACTCAAAAACTGTATTGGATTTTGACATACAGAAGTCATAGTCCATGTAAAGTCTCGTTTCTGAACCTTAAAGCCCTTAAAAAAGACATTCAGAAATCATTGCTAGTCATTTATCAATTATGTCCTTGAAACTACTTAGAAAATTTATTTCTATTTCTAACAGTTAAGTAAGTTAACTTTAAGTTCTTTTGTTTTTGTTAATTATATTAAAAAAACAATGATTAATAAAAAGCTCAAATTGAAATATTTGCGTTTACCGAATTTCCACCCGATGTTCGTTGTTCCAACTTCCACAACTGAGCGTTATTTTAGTCAGTTTTTGCCGCTCACCACCACTGTGTGGAATCAGCTGCCCATTGAAGTATTTCCGAATAAATTCGATTTAAAGTCCTTCAAGAAACGAACGTACCAATTCTTAGGCCGACAATGCATATGTATGGGCGGCAGTATCACTTAACATAAGGTGAGCCTCCTGCCAGTTTTCCCCCTGTTATACACAAAAAATATATATAGTAATTTCAAACAATTTTTAAGCAAATTATTTTATTAAAAGGGTTTTGCTCAGCACGTACATATAATATGCTGATCGTGTATTTATATACTGAGAACTCAGACTAAACAACTTTGTAATTTTATCTGAGATGTATCGAGTGTTTTGTTGTTAGAAATAAATGTAAATGTCAGTAAGGTTATTCAATAAACTAGAACTAATATAACATTAAGCGAAGACACGAAATTCCATAATGGGCCTGACATATATTTGCGTCCGTTTGTTTTATTGACAATCGTCGTTGATTTTGGGTCAAACTCTAAGATTCATAATAGAGACTTATAGGCCGGGAGATAGTGACACAAAATAGTGGGTCATTTGTACCAGTATGGCGGTTCTTCAGGGGTCTTATTACGAAATTAAAAAAAGAAAAATGATAGTCATAGCGCTGGTACCGGCGGCCCAAGCGCGTGGGTGTTAGTCGAACTCGTCGGATTAATTACGACTTTCAAACGATTTGTTCCACAAAAATTCTAGTTTTTTCCGATAGTCCACAAAAAAATAGGCGGCAGTGTCATGCCATACTTCTCCGGTGTGACTTACAGCCCGCCATACCGACGCGAATGCGTTGATTTAAAAAAACCAGGCTAATTTTTGCACAGTTAATCATCGTCGTGCAGCCATTTACGAAAATCACCATGCCATACTTTTCGGACGGTTCCAAATGGCCGCCAAAAATGATTTGGATTCTTGGAAAGTATTTGATAAAATGCTCAGTAGAGAAAATGCTGGGTAGAGTTGCATTCAAAACTACTGGATCACAAGACAAATATATCTACATTTAAAAATACTAATAAATAAAATGAAGATAATGTTCCTGACAGTCCAAATAAATATTTTATTTCGTATCATACTGTGTTTTTCTTCTGTGTTTTAAGTACGATACACGTATTCCATTAACATAATTTTAAATGTGAAATTATTGTCAATTAAATAGTCGTAAAACGCTTTATGAAAATCAGTGATGTTGAACACCATTCACAATGTGAATGTCGTCATAACTATTCCCCGGGTGTAAAATAGACCTTTCCTAAATCAACTATATGAAAACCAACATATACTATATTACTATAAATTAATAACATGAAAAGTAATATAACGAATCCTTTGACTTGACGTAAACACACAAATAATTAGTTTTTTTAACATAATATTCATATAGAAAAACATTTAAGCGTTTTCAGTTAAGCTAATAATAACGCAACCGCATAAGTTGTAAATATTATGTTGTAGCACATTACCAATTCTTCGACATGCGAGTGGCTTATTCACAAATATTCGAAGACGAAAAAAAATTTTAGGCCCACGGTCCTCAACAGAATATCAAACCCGTATAATATACTATGACGAATAATTTTTTAGTTTTCCTTAGAGTTTTCCCTGTGTTATCATTGTCCAAAATAACTGAAACCATAAATTATATCATAATTATATTTATTGCAAAAGAGTATAGATGTTTTCGGACCAATTTTATATTTAAATAAGTTATTAGGAATAATTAAAAACAAGTGCGCTTCACGGGTAAGAAAATTATGTTAGCCGTTGCTTTATTTTTTTTTAAAGAAAAGTTTTTGATATAACGATTAACGACTAAGATATAATAATTTGTGTAATGATCATGCATGCAATTATTCGTTGCATTACAAACTCTTCAAAAACCGTTAATACGACACTCTTTTTGCTAAAAAGCGATCTGTTCTTGCTATAAACATAAAAAAATATTTTAATTACTTTGTAGTTAATTGTCAAACGTACGGTCAATATTGTCTACTAAGGGTATTTTCAATACCCACTTATAATTTTAACCCAACATTTACTTATGTTGTTAAGACCAACAAATGTACTTCTAATTATAGCTCATTAGAGCCACCCGGCACCCGACCAGCGCCGCCTCGTCGTTAGGTGTCAACTCGTTGTCCACGGGTGACGACGCGTTGTTACTTGTGAGCTTCGCGAGATCGCCAATGCACCGGCGAACCGGTCGATAGACTGGACTGTTAGCATTGCCAATAGGTCTACACGTGTTTTTCTAATGTCAAATTTTACAAACTTGAATTGCACTCATAGCTGTCGCGCTTATTGAAGAAGAAAATGAAGAGCAACATACGCGTCGTGGGCCCTAGCGTGGTACATTCGTCGGCAGCGCGGGGCGCGGTCCATGCCACAGGCTAGCGATAGCGAGTCGTCACCGAGTGGACACCCTCCGTCCGCGCGTGGCCAGATGTGCGAGGAGCGATCCGGGTGGTCGACACGGCGTTGATGTAATGAGCGCTTATTCATAGGAAGTCCACAAAGAATACTAACCTCTCGGGGGGGGGGGGGGGGGGGGGGGGGGGGGGGGGGGGGTGTAAGGAGCTATGACCTTATATACTAGCTGAGCTTATCTGCCAACCTCGATAGATGGACTATCAGGACATAATGATTTCTTTTAATTTAATCCAATAGTTTCTGAAATGTCGACGCATCAATGGAATGCAACAGCACCTTCGCCCCCATCTTATCCGGAGGTACATAATATATCTATGTAAAAGAACGTTCTATCGTGTAATCTATAAAGCTTTATTGCATTGTATAGATCTAGCAATTGATTATTTTCTTTGTACGTAGTTTTTCAGTTGTTTAGCCTTTTTATATCTACCAATAGTCCGTGTAGACTATAATATTGAATGATATAAAAAAGGGGTATGGATAATTCATCATCAGTTTCATTAATTGAATACCAAATTATAATTTTCTAGCTCACTAAATTTGATAAAAATAGAGGAGTTTTAATGGAAGAATTGTGGTAGTACATGATTCCAAGGGGAAAGGACAATTGTTTCGAAAGGATACGTTAATATTGCTCACAGTTAAAAAATGTAAAGATTAAAACAAATAAATCAAATTAAATGTATTAATTGTAACCTCGTTTGTTGTCCTTCCAATGGGCCAACACATTTCTACGTCAGCCTACTATGCTTAATAATCCGAAATAATTATAGTTTCGTCAGGAATTGAACCGAAACACACCGTTTTATTTTAGACTATACAGTCCAGTGCTAATATGTCTGGAGCGAATGCAAGAAATCGGATCGTCCACCCTGCACCTGTGGTAATAACAAAGTTAAATATTCTAAAGTCGTATACACATAAATAAAATTTACAGTGCTATGTGTCAAAGCCCTAGCGTCAGTGTTATTTAGTGAAAATTCATTGAATGTATTTGTCATGAAAACGGCAAGTCGTTTTGATGTGGATACTTCTACCATAAGGGCGCAATCCAAAGAATCTAATGATAACAAAATTGGGCGATACAGTTTGGCGTTGTAGTAACGAATTTATCCTCAACATCAAATTAAATTATATAACTAGATAGATAAAAGACCAAAGAACTCATTACAATAATCCAGTAGGTACAGTGATGCATCCAGCATCGTGTGCGGTGAATAGGAAAACGCCGCCATTTTGAGGTTATTTGCAATTATGTAGTATAAATTATAACTTGGAAAAGCTACGATATTTGTTTCATGTACACACAGCACACGGCCGTGTCCGCATTTTCGTAATAACGTACGAGCAATTTATACGATTGTATTCATTTTAATACGAATATTTTTTTCCAGCATATCCCACCACTGGGTCCAAAAAGGTGCAATATCAAATGCCCCTTTTGCAATATTCAGGTGATCACGTCTATATCTCATACTACAACTACTAGAACTCATTTTTTCGCGTTTAGCAGGTAAACTTCTTTTTTTATTTTCTTTTAGCGATATGAATTAGGTCTGAAACTATCCCTTAAAGACGTAAGTTGAGGTGCAAATGTTTTTGCCGACCTTTGCATCATTCATCATCATTTGCATATCGGAAACAAACATTTAAGTACATCACTTTAATAGAAACAGAAAAAGACAAATAATATATAAAGTAAGAGTATATCAATATGAAGTTGACAGCAGACAGGAAGGCATAGTGAATTTAAATTATTAATAATTGTTTCTTAAATGAAACAGTAGATGATAACATGTCGACATCAGCGATGGCATCGAGTAAAGTACACATTCTGTAGAGATGCGCGGAAACCAATATTATTAATAAATTTTCAGACGTTGTTTGTGTTTTTAAGGTTTTGGGTGATGATGAAAAAGTTTACGATAATTGGTTTTACAATCTCGTTCAGGGCAATGTTCTGGTAACGTGGACCAAACGAATGTTGCTACGTACCTACTGTAAATGATGCGCATTTTTAATTTTTTAGGTCTAGGAATATTAACTAATTTATCAATCAACGCAAACTAATATCAATAAATAAAGGTTTTTAAACTGATTTACTGGATATTTGAGCTTTAATATATACTATTACAAACCCTATATATACTTGTTATTTTTACAGCATTCTTTGCTGTTGCTGTGTACCGTACTGCATGAATTCAACAAGAAACACCGATCATTACTGTACATCTTGCCACGCATTTCTTGGTACCTACAAAAAGTAGCTACATACAATATATTTATCATTCAATTTGGCTAATAAGTCACTTAGTGTATGCTTATATCTTGATACTGTAAAATATATTGTTTTAAAATTTCACAATTAGTTTCATTTTTTGCCTACTGATGAATATGTTTGAAAGTACTCCTCAAAGGGGATGTACAACCTTTACAAGTAAAGAAGCCTTTAGAGTTTAGACCCTTAAAGAGACAGTACACATGTCTGTTTAATTGATTATGTTTTATAAGGATCTTCAAATATTTATATTCTGGAAGCTCCGTGGAGCGGATGTTTTGGTTTTACACAGAGTGTTGTAGCCTTTATAAATACGAAGCCATAGAGAAATGGCATACACCTGGCGAGTTGATACGAGGATTCGAAAGCGTAATTTGTAAATATAATTCCACTCATAGATTAGAAGATAATTTTAAAAGGTAAGATGTACCCACTGTGTACTAACATTGATTACTTACTATATTATCATATAATTATTATAAACGATTACATATTATTGCGAGTTATTACCGTGTCGCTATATATTAACAATCCTTACAAGTATAACCAATGGTCAATTAATGATCTGACTGCCCATTATGATAATAATCGATGACGCTTTTGTAGGAATAATGCTAACCTTTAAACACAGTTTTTTCTTTATTAGACTACTTGTCAATCCACGGACGCCTACTTGGAAGAATATAGAAAATGAAATGAAATCAGTGGCGCTACAACCTCTTTAGGTAGGGCCTCAGATTTCTGAATCTGTTTTATGATCATTTTTTAAGCTAATAGGCAAATAGGTGATCAGTGCCTGACACACGCCGTCGACTTTTTGGGTCTAAGACATGTCAGTTTCCTTCACTGTTCATGTACTTTACATTGGTGCACAGCCGGGGATCGAACCTACGACCTCAGGTATGAGAGTCACACGCTGAAGACACTAGACCAACACTGCTCATATAAGAATGGAAGTATATAGAGAATGTGATATTTTTTTTGGTATCTAAAATCTAATTATTTTTCTTTTAAGGATATATGTTGTTATTTTCATATACAGTCGAAAGGGTTTTACGTGTGTTGAAGTCACTAACAATTTGCCAGGAAAAATCTTTGGTTTAGCCGTTTACATGGCAGGTTTCTGTTTCTAGTACGATTAATTCGCAATAGACAAAAAATAAGAATAGATAAACTTTTCATATCGGCGACCAGAAAAATGCGCGACGTCACGCGCTTATCTACTCATACTACAAATTTGTACCTTAATCATGAAATAATAGGCGTGAATATGCTAAGCCCTAAGGTGTAAAAGATGACTCTTTGCCAATGTTTCTTTAACATTTAGTAGCTACTCATTAACAAAGAAAACTTTTTGTTCATACAAACTTCGTGGAATTGACATGTACCGTAACGAAAATTATTAGCATTGTTTGACCACAACGCTATCACCAAAATGGTTTTGACGTAATTCAAATTCAATTACGCGATAATATAAAAAAAAACATTCGCGCATATGTGGAACCAGCTGCACGTCGTAATTATTCCAAAAAAAATTCCATCAAGAAAAGAACGTAAATATTGTTAATAGGCCGGCGACGTACTCGCAAAACTTCTGGTGAAGCCTCTAGCCACCTTTTCTAAAAAATCTCGGTGATATGTGAGAGTACATAGAAATAAAAAACCATAGATACTATAAAGGTTTTATTTAAGCAACATATTGATTCGTAAGTGCCCTTAGCAGTCTGGCCCGCCTGATAGCTGCGGCTTCTCTTTGAATATCTTCACTATTATTAGCGTTAAGTTCTAAAGCCCCAGCGGGGGGTTTGGTGGGGGGGGTTTTGGCCCTCCTTCGCCACGCCGATTATGTAGGGCAACGGCAACTTCTAGAAGCGTGCCATCCCATAAACAGCCGTAGTAACCGTCCATTGCATCCGCGGCGTTGCTGCTCTGAAAGTGTTAAGTTTACCATAGACTAAATAAAATAACGAATGGATTCAGAGACAAACCTAAAGCTGGAATTCTGCCTCCTTCGAACCCCCCGCCCCAAGGGGGGGGAATCAAACATCAACATGACCGATTATGTCAAAGGTGCGCGCTTACACGAGGCAACAATTGCTCGGCGAGACGAATGGACCATCTGGAGCAATTAATGGAGCAATTTCTCATTCATAAATTGCAATAAATTATTTCGGCCGTATTGTTTCTTAGGGGGGCCCCCCCCCGGCAACAAAACGTCAATTGCAAGTCAAACTCGTCAATTATGACGTTACGACTGCATCTGCAATTTACGGCAACGTTTACACATAGACTAAATAACAATATTGAGCGATACGCAACTTCATAACTCGCATTCATAGACAAACCTCAGTCTAGGGCGGCGGGGGTGGCTAAAGCTGGCATTTTTTTTAATAATCAACAAAAAAGAAAGAAAAGGATAGGCTTCTGGGTGCGATCGTTTTTGGCAAAGAGGACAAAATTATTATGTAAAGAATTAGAAATATATTCAAAAACTTTACTAGAATGTCACTAACAGACTTTGGAGTAAAGCAGAAACTTTTTGAAAAAGTTAGCCCATTTATTAAGAAACAGAGACCAAAAGAGACCAATTTCTGCATCAACAAAACTGTTTTTAACCCTTCGATTTCTGAACGAGCTCTTAATTTAGAATCTGATAGTTGTATTGCAGTATTTTTGGTCCCCCCGGTTGGGGGGCCATTGCAGAAGTTCTATATATTTAATCTCTATTTTAATTTAAAAGTGACTATTTATTTATTTAAATTAAAAAATAATTGTTTTAATCAACCTTTTATTTATTTAAATTCACAATTAAGTAGATTTTTAATTCAAATAAATCAATCAGTAGTAATGTACTCCACGGCAGTAGTATTTCAAAAATGCAGTCAAAACAAAAAAAAAAAATAAATTTACGAGGAAACAGTTCAGTTTTCCAATGTTACGCTGAATGCTAGTTAATTAGCGCACTGAAATTATTACGGACATTTGTCCTCGGCTTTGCAAAATTCCAAATGAATCAATTAAAAATAGACATAAAATAATCAAGCTGTTGGCTATGTTTGACTAGACGGTAAAAAAAAAGGAACACCGTTGTGTGAACCAAAACAGAATGAAGTTGTAATTTATAAATAATTATAAAATATATTATTTAATTATTTATAAATTACAACTTAACTTAAATTTTATTTTAATTTATTATTTTTAATTCATTTATAACACACAAACGAGGCTGACTACGCGCTGGACTCTTGCCGCGCGCTACTTTTTCCACCCGACCTCTCCCCAGCAAGTCGGGAAGCCGCAACACAAACAATGCGAATAGAAATGATCGCTAGATTTCCAGTCCATTGCTCGATTCGTCAATTCGTATCTGCGACATTGAGCGATATGAAATATCTGGAGCAATTAGAAGCAATATCGCCGAAATAAGTTTTGAAATTTATTGAATTTCTTGAATCTCCAAGTCCATCGTGTTGCCGAGCAATTATTGCCCTCGTGTAGCGCACTTAACTCCGAATTTCTCGCTCAATTTGCAGATACGAATTGACGAAATATGGACTTGGAAATTCCTAGCAAATTTGTATAGTCTCATTCGCACTTGTTTGTTTTTGCCGTCTTGACTTCCGCCGGGAGAGCGAGAGGTCTAAATAATAATAATTTCTAATTACTTTTTCAAAAGTAATTCAAAGTCTGTTCGTGACATTCTAGTAAAGTTTTTGAAAAATATCACTAATTCTTTACATAATGAAAATTTTTCCTTTTGCCAAAAACGATCCACCCAGTCGCCTATTCCTTTTCTTTCTTTTTGTTTTTGATTAATATAAAAGCGCGTAAAAGCCGCCGCAGCAAGAACAAGGTCCATAGAGAGCGAAAACTGAAATGCTCGGTGACAGTATTGCCTAGTTGATGAGTGCGCCATCGCTCAATATTGTTTGCGCAGTATTGATGTTGTTGCCTTGGTAAATTTAAGCATATTGACGAGTATTGACTGGAATTGAGCAATTTTAGTGCCCGTAGAAGAACTAAGCGCACCTTAAGCACTATTTATAAGACGATTTGGTCTCGTCTCTGAATCTCCTAATACGTTTTTGACAGACGGGAGTCACACTTAGCGCTAAGTCTCGCCTCTGAATCTCCTAGTACGTTTTTGACAGACGGGAGTCACACTTAGCACTAAGTCTGGTCTCTGAATCTCACTCGTCCCTTATCTCCCATTTGGAATTCGGAAAAAATTATGTCACGTACTATGAATTAATTTTTGTGGTTAATAATAACAATTTATTTGCAGGAATATGGTACATAAATGTTATGATGGTTGTTACATATCCATTGAACTCCCTTTGCCCCGCATAACCAATACCTGTACCCCTTTGACGCAACACCATTATAAAAGGAATTGGATAACAGATACCAATAGCCTTGATCGGATAACTCACATCGGACCGCTCAAATTCTCAATTAAGCCCATAATATAGATTATTTATTTAGACCTCACATCGGACTGATGATTAAATAGTCATATTTAGTTAAGTCTCAATTATTGTATTAGTAATTAATTAAAGTAATTTAAATACATTTTGGTTTTTTTGGGATTTACCGCTGGCCCTCACCTAATTTGGTACATACTAAAGTTTAGCATATTTTGCCCTTAATGGAATTTCCCATGGAAGTTACATACATTATGAGTCATATCATTATACTCAATTCTTGTATATTATTTGGAGTGATAAAATATCACATTTTTAAAATATATTATTACGTTATCAAATTAATATTAATTGTAATGTTTCACGCAAATAATCATTAATAGAATAATATTTTTGAAGTGAAACTTCTTTATCGGGGTTGGAAAAGCATTTAGTGTAACATTTTTGCGTTACGCGTCACATTTTTCCGTTACGCGCCATGTTGCTTTTTGAAGTCAAACTTCTTTATCGGCGTTAAAATATGACATATAGTATGTTTTTGACTTTGAAGTTTGACAACGGATTACATTTTCGAAGTCAAACTTCTTTATCGGCGTTAAAATATGACGTATAGTATGTTTTTGACTTTGACGTTTGACAACGGATTACATTTTCGACTTGAAATTTGCTAATGGCAATTTGCAGCAATTAATTTGTAAATTGTATGCTAGGCAGTGTATCAAAATTTACTGTGTTTAAAGAAATAGTTTCTAATAAGGTCATAAAGAAGTTTCACTTCTTACGTGTGTACACCTAGTACACAGTTTTTTTTACAAAAGTAGTACATTTAGTAGATTTTTAAAAATTCTAGTAGGAAGATCTTTTAATGTTTTTGGTAAATTATTATAAACCTTGATTGCCATACCAAAGGGGTTTTTCCTATACAATTCCAGATTAATTTTTGGCCCAGCAAATTTGTCCCCACGTCTACTTCGATCTATTCTGTTGACTTAAAAATATTTATGTTTTTTTTTGTTTGTTAAAGAACCAGTTCGATTCTAAAAAGTAATCAACGCAACAGACCCTGATTATGTCTGCCCCATGCCCCTGACCCAGGGGCATATCCAAGGCTTTTTTTTTCAAAAAAGTTAGGGGCACCTTATACACACTTCACACTAAAAGGAATGAAATATCTAAATTTCATGTAAAATACACATTACTGTATTCCCTTACATTACTTTAAAGTTTTATTCGTAAAAGTAAAAGAAAATCTCCGCCACTCTTCTAAAATGCGTTTTCTGCCTGCAACCTACGTCATACACTTGATACTTGGAAATAAAATGTCATAATAATAAAAGGATGGCATAAACTAAACCGAATTATATGTATCTCAATCATCACAAGGTACAAACAGGTGAACAAGAATAGGTGCTTCGATAAGAATTAGAGGCAGAAATAAAGCATTCCTCAAATTTTATAGTCGACTCTAAAGGACTTTACAAAATAAATAGTACATAAGAAGTAAGAACAGAGTGTACTCTTCTCAAATCAGTCGTAAAGCAGTCATTTTACGATTTGGCATTCTGATAAACAATTAACTACAAGCTCCCTCCTTATCAGAATGCCAATGATTGGGCGCAACCGCCGTGAGAAGTGAGTTACAAAATCGCAAGGCTCTTAATAGCGACTGTAAGTGATATTGAATATTTCTTATGTTAAACATCCTTTTTAGTAAATAAGGTTTGTTTTAATTACTTATTAGTCTTAAGTTAGGCTAGATCGTAATGTTAAATGATGTCTTTGTGTCGACAATTTATTTAAAAAAAAATGTATTTACAGTAAGCTATCCTAGATATATGGGCATTAATCGTGTATTTACCTTTTCCGCAAAGCACTTGAAAGCTGTAACATAGTCTGGATCGTCGGGCAGCTGACATAACGCGGCCGCCTGCGCAGGCGATGCTAATGCCTGACAACATCGCGCTGCACGACGCGTTATACTACCTTCGTCTGGGGCACGCTTCGCGAAGTGCCAAGTGCCGGCCGCTAAGGCGCAAAGGTAACGTCTAAGGGCCGGTGCCCAGCGCCCGCAGGCCATTTCCACGTCACCATATAGACGTAACCTGGATTTCCATAAATTGTATAGGATATTGGATATTAAAATATAAATGCATTAAGTTACCGTTAAAACATAAACTGACTAAAAGTCCCATCATACGTGAAGTAATTTTAGAATTATTTAATTTATTAGGATATAATTTATATTTATGCCAGAGTAATGTAAGTCTTTAATTATTAATTGTTAAGTTAGATAATCAAATATAAATGAGCATTATTTTCTTTTTAGTAACAGTTTGTGAAAACATAAAAAAAACGTCAGTGGCGCTACAACCTTGTTTATGTCTGGGCCTCAGATTTCTGAATCTGTTTCATAATCATTTGTCAATCTAATAGGCAACTAGGTGATCAGCCTCTTGTGTCTGACACACGCCGTCGACTTTTTGGGTCTAAGGCAAGCAGGTTTCCTCACGATGTTTTCCTTCACCTTTGAGCGAATGTTAAATGGGGACATAGAAAGAAAGTCCATTGGTGAACAGCCGGGGGTCGAACCTACGACCTCAGAGATGACAGTCGCCAACACTCCTTAAAATAGCAGAAATAAAAATACAGAAATAAACTCTATATAACGTCAGTCGTTATAACCAAAAATTTTCTATAACGAATAGAAATGCTCTGTCCCTTGAAATTCGTTATAAAGAATTTACACTGTATATTAAAACAACTTCTCTAAAGCAATTAGTGAATATCTTAATAAATTATAATTTAAAATACAATATTAAAAGATTCACTTACCACGACGTATTATACGGATAATACTTCAAACTCCTCTCCAGTAATTCGGTGATCGTTTCCAATACATATTTCGAATTATAGTTATTTATATTCGAAATATTCGAGGGCCACAGATTCGTGTATTCCACGACTAATTCCACTGAGGTGTCATCTATTATTAAATTGTATATCCTCGCTAGAAGGGACAACACTACGCTGACAGCTAAAGGCTCTCTTAGGGTTGCCAGAAACGCGTTAAATGCATTTCTCGCTTCGGATGCCGCGTTTGGCACATCCCTGGAATGTGAGGGCAAGCCCCCGGCTGTTCGCTTCACGGGACCGCTTGTTCCATTGTTATATATTGAAAGCGCTGAAATATAACGATTTGTCATTATTAGTGAATAAATAAGAAGACCGCACTTAGATACTGTCAACTGTCAAATGGGTACATTATATCTTAACTGATTTTTATCAGATTTAAATCAAAAAGGAGCATGACGATACAGAGAAATTTTTTGGAGAAACATTCATACAATGAAGAAATTTAGGAGGCATACACTTAGTATTGTCTTTTATTGACAATCTAATCTAATCAAATCAATCCGTTAAAAAAGTGTTTTTCTAGACATACACTTGAAATCCTAAATATATCATCATATCCGATAATATCACATACACCCTGTAAGTGATAACCTAATTTTTTTAATCTTTATTTCATTAATGCATATAAACAACATCTACTCAACTTGTCCTATGCTGAACCGGATAGTTTTCTTATGTGAAACAGTAGTTTAATTATAAAATTGTAAGTTAATATGTCAATGTCAGCTGCCCACACAGGGAATCCTAGTGCACTTAATTTTTTAAACTAAACATCATTATGTATAATAAAGATTTTTTTTCCTTTTCTCATATGAATGTGAGATACATTTATTAAAATAACGCGGCGTACTGAGTTCTTCTCTCTACTCAGCAATCGTAGTCAATGAGTCTGTATTTTTCTTACCATAGTCCCAGAGAGGTCTTGGAAACTTCCTACCCGCCTTTCCCCGCTGTAGTTCAAAGCAAGCTGCGCAGACGGCCGCGGCCGCCTCACCAGGGCCTGACACGACGCCAGCGCCCTCCCACTCACACGCATTTACCAGGCATATCCAACAACCTTCCAATACCTGAAATTACCATCGATTTACAACCACACGACAATTGTTAGTTCAGTGGATTTAGACATATACTTTGGAGGCCCTGAGTTCCGTTAGATACAATTTTCAGTTAGGCACAGAAAGCTCAAACTGACACTGAAAAGAATATATCGAAGAACGCTTGATGAAATTCTTTGAAGTATTTCTGCAGATTTTAAACAGTTAATTAAATCAACAATGAGTTTTACATTAATTATTTATTCTTTGAGAGATGTGACAAACGTTGAAGTCTGTCTGATACACACAGACTTTAAATAAATGTCTTCTGAACTGATGCACATTAAACCCGATATTTAATATGAAACACTATTTAAAAACTTTTTTTTTGGTAACTTCAAAAACCTACCTGTGGTCGTGGCACAATCCCATCCCCAGATGTCGCTGCAGCGATACATGCTTTACATTTATTGGCAAGTGCCGATAAATTCAGTCTGTGATTAGGCCATTCACTCAACATCACATTCACTTGCAAGAACAGAACTTCCCACGACAACTGTCGACACAGACGATATAATGTTGGATCAGACCCAACACCTAGCTGGCTTCTAGCCTCATTTTCCAACACTGAGAGTAACGAAAGTGCCGTCCTGGAACAGCCAGCTTCCACTCTCGCCCGGGCCAACCCTGACACTATATACCCAAAGTCTTGCATGAAACCTCTTGGCAACGATATAAATGCCATCCCTAACCCTCCCGGAGGCTTCCATGAAGGACTCAGCTTCCACAATGGCGAAGACGGCGACATAACAGCAAGTTTCACTAAACGCATTCTGATATCTTCAGCCGTAGATGCTTCAACTAGCCGCTTCTTCAACCTCCCCATTTCTAACTCTGGTACAGTTTTGAAATCGAAATTCGGCATCTCCCAATCATCAGTGAGCAATTCTCTTGGAATATCCATATTTTCGTCATCCACTGCGTTTGGATCGTTTAAAATGTCATCCAAATTTTCGTCACATATTAATTTTCGCCGAACTCTCTCTGAGGCGTCTCCGACATATTTTTTTAGATAGTCATCTATTCTATCTATTGGTAGCTTGCAGTTTGATGTGGCTAGATGAAGGAAAAATATACGAAGATTTTCCCAATCCTTTTCAGATAAATCTGATGTTAAAACAGGCCCTATAGCCCAGAAGAGAAGATCAAAGTACTTGATACCGATGGTTTTGAATTTGTTCAAAAATTCTGGGTGAGTCGAAGGTATTCCGCCCTCTAACGCGTATCTTATGGCGTTCAGTACCGACACTCTGTTTAGAAGATCTCTTGCTACAGTAAATGCTCCACTAGAGGCTGATCCTTGTATATCAAGTTCAACAACTTCTCTATGGACCAATGGTATTTCTCGCGCCAAATTATCAGCTTGCAAAATGCCGATAATACCCGCATAATGATTCGCGATAGACTCCTGAAGTTTCTGAAGTAAATGTGGTTCTTCATTCAATAGCTCATATCCCAAGTTCAGAGCTCTTATGTAGCCCAGAATATCCTCCTTCTTCATACTTGCATAATAAAAATTTTCCCAGGGTATTTCTTTATGGATACCACCATAACCATAGGTGGCTATTTCTCTTTCTAAGAGGTTGGAGTTTTCTCTACAGCCTAATATGTGTTTTTTAGCTAAATCATGTTGCCCATAGAAAAAGTAATTATAGCAAAGATCAAAGTGAACTTGCATTGCTAACTCGTATTGGCTAATATAAATATCACCAGCATTCCAATCATGATTCATATCATCAGAATCTTCTGTTAGATGCACAAATGTCTCCATAACAGGTATTTTTATTTTTCTTGACTCTCTTCGACCAAGAGTTCCTTCATAGTATGCTATAATACCTTCTAAATATCTTATACTTTGTATCCTAGATGATTCACACATTCGCAATATTTTTTCAAAGTTTTGATTTAATGGATTGTATGTAATATCCCCTTGGGCGCCAGGCCTGGAATTTTAGAAGTTTTTTTATTTATACATGTAATAGACACAAGATAATCCTCTAAAAATATATGTTTTTATATTGAAATGAAATATCTCTTGAGACTTTGTGTCTTCTAACAAAACAAAAACTTTTCATGTTGAAATTCACAGAATATGAAATTCACAGAATCAAATTTAACTAGACTTATTAATTACAGTACAGTAGAAAAATAGAGTACACTTACAAATGAGCATATGGCAGCTTGGACGATTTCACAAAAAGAGCAGACTTTACCGGAAACCTTAACACCCATCTGTGATATAAAGTCAGTGCAAATTGCACATGTAGCTGTTGCAGAAGGTCTGATTGGATTTCCTAAAATCATAGTTTTAAAAAAATATATAGTTACTATTTAAGAGGAACAGTTACTTAAGCTGTTAAGACAAAGTTCCATATGAAAGCTAAAATATAATTATTATTCTAATATTTGATAAAATTTTATCTATCATAGATAACTTCTCAGGTTCATTCTAGAAATATTATTTAATATATATAAATAATTACCAGAGGAGGAACAGCAAAAGCTGTATCTGTTGCCATAAATACAAGATCTTGCATAAGTTGCTGTTGTATATGAGGGGGTAATTTTTTTTCCAAGATATCTGAAATCCAATAAAATGTTTTATAAGGACATGTTGTCTTTTTTATTCTTTGTATAATTTTTATATGCGTATCTGCTGTATGAATTCCTGTACTGTATTAGTACAAAACAAATGTTAATAAAATACATTCAAATTTAATAATATATTAAGCCTTTATTTTATTATTTTTTTTATAATGTAAGAAGGCTAAGCCTAAAGAATATTAAATAGCAAAAACTATACAAAAATGTGAATGCAGTTTACCTAATTGAGTGACAACAGAATAGTATTTCTTATTTACCTATAAGAAAGTAATGCAATTAGATATTCTATACTAGTACATGACTACATGTATGTTAAATATCAGATTCATCAGAAAATTATCTTTTGAATATTTATAGTAACCTAAGTTCACACTAATGATTTAGTAAGTTGTACTCAAAAGAATATCTTAATCATGTGTCATTGTATTGAAAAAATTCTTGTTAGTACTGTAGTACAAAGGAAAAATATACCTAAGTTCCAATTAAGTGAGGGCGCAACTTTAAGTGCTAAAATCTTCAATGCTAGTTGTTTTCTAGTGAATTGTAAAACAGTTGGTGTACTTGGAGCAGGACTTGATGGCCCATCAACATCTACTACCCTATCACTTAATTTAGAATTTTGATTCTTAGCATCAACTGATAGAAATTCTTCTATTAACTGACATCCTGATGGTTCTGTGGAGATTAAAAATTAGTAATAAGTGACATTAATTAAAATTAAGTAATAGTGGAAATACTTAAATTCTCGGATAGCTACAAATGCACTCAAAATAAAAGACCTTTATACATTTTATAGATCTCATAGAAATACTATGATTGTTTAATAATTGTTTTGGATTATATAGTTTCAAAAGTAACTTACCTGGATTAGGTTTATTCAAATGTCTTTTCAGTAATGTAGGATCAAGAAGAAACTCAAACCATAACACAGTATCCGGTGATATTGGTACTGTTCCCGGCCTAAGAAGATCCACGTCCATGGCTAATTCTTTGATATGAAATTATCAAAAATACATTTTTCCTTTGAAAGACACTTTTTAAGTTTCTAACATTAAAGCAATATCAGTGAAGGAATTCCATTAATAAAAAAGAGTGTAATGAGCTCTTAACTTTCGTGATTCGTCAGTCGTCTCTCAGATTTTTTTTTCTCTATGTACTCTGTTGTTGAAATTTTGACATTTGTTTGCCGACAGTTATATTAATTAATGAAACTGACACCAGAGTGCAGACTGCAAACAGCAACTATAGACTTGTTAGGCCGTTAAAAAATTAGTTTAAGTCACACTTTAGAAGTATGGCATGACACTGCTGACTCTTATTTTTTTATGGACTAAGTATTGGATAAAAACTAGAATTTTTGTGAAACAAATCGTTTGAAAGTCGTTATCAATCCGACGAGTTCGACTAACGCCCGCGCACTTGGGCCGCCGGTACCAGAGCTATGACCATAATTTTTCATTTCGTAACAAGACCCCTGAAGAACCGCCATACTGGTACAAAATAATAACCGACTATTTTGTGTCACTATCTCCCGGCCTATATTTTAATATTATAAATGCGTACTAACGTTGATATTCTTTTTTCCAAATTTCATGAAATGCTTGTGATTTGATTTTTGATACGTCATAGTCGTCCTTCTGAGCTATATCATTATTGTCGTATTTTAATCAATAAATAGTCATATCGTAATGATAAGAGTACGAGCAGTACTCTATAAATTATTCAGTGCATAGAAACGTAAAAAACATGTTGTATGCATATTTTTTTTATCTTAGCAACCACATATAAGTTTTACCCTATTAAGGTATTTTTTACCAAAGGAACGTTAACTGTAAGCTTGACGTTAAAACTTTGATATTTACTTCCAATGGATTAAGATATACGAAAGGAATTTAATAACAAAAATATTTAGCAAATTGCACTTCAATCTATACGATTAACTAACAGAAAAAAATTATTTCATATTTGAAGACTTTTTCAAGTATTTACTAAACGATCGACTAGCGCTAGACTGTCGTCAGGACTCTGGTGTTTACTTTCGATAGATTAGAAATATTGTGCACTTGATCGATGTGTTATCAATAAGTGTGTGATAAACGCCTATCTACGCTATCCTTCGTTCACTGGCGGACTCTCCCGTTATTGACTGACAAAAACAATGTTTATTAAATTAAAATAGTTGAAAATATGTACGAATGTGAATAAAGAATATCGCCAAAAGTAAGTACTTCATTAAAATAACTTAAATGTGGATTGTATTTTCTATGTTATGAGGTTTATCTATTTCTATTTGTAGATATTTTTATTTAACTGTCATATAAATTTTCGATGCTTAACTAATGTTTTGCTATAGGCATTTAAACTGCTCACAAGTTTTGTATTGATTATTCATAAACTTTTGGTATTCAGGTAGAAACAACTTTAGAACCTTTGGAACTTGCAAGCATGAACTTGATCATGCGTAGACTACGTGAATTAAGTTAGTATGGAAAAGTGGTATATAGCAAGGATAATTAGAGTAATCAATATCGTAATTGGTTTTCTTTCGGGAATGTCGACGAAAAAAGATTTGATTCAAATAAAAAATAGTGCTTGAAATACATAAAAGTTTTAATCCAGCTCTTATCTTTTTCAGTGGATAACATGTATCAACAAATCACTCAGAGTACAAATGAAGTCTGCATCGAGATGGACCTGCTTCAAGTTGGATCAGAGCCTGTAGGCATGCGATGCCCGCATTGCCACGAAGAAATTATGACAAGAGCTGACTACAAAAATAGTTCAAAGACACATCTAGCTGCTTTAATACTTGGTTTATTGTTTTGGTCTGTACCGCTTTATAGACTTAGGTTAATCGAATCTATAGGATTTGGGCGTGCTTTCTGGTTCGAAGATCTATTTCTACATTATCGACATTTAAAAAGGTTTTCCTACAGTAATGTTAAGCTAGGTTAAAAGCATTGTAAAATATTTAATATAAATACGTAACTACTAAGGCCACGATAATTTGATGTAGATATTAAAAAGTATATTATCGCAAGATACCATTTATACGTCTGCACATTTGAACTAATTAGTATAGACGTAAATAGTTAACATTACGATACTAAACCGCTCCACGACTTAGATAAATGACTAGATGATATATTTGCTGATAAACTATGTACTACATAATTTAATACAAGGTTATAAAATAGTATATATTGAAAAAGTCTATATTGAAAAGCATATGACAGATTAATTTTGTTACTTATATTGGCTATCTGACGTTTCGCTTGTTTCATAGTCATCATGTTACTTTTGACCTACCTTATTAAAAGTCAATAGAGTGTGATTTAAATAGTCACATCGTCATGCATGCAGTTAACAAAACCAAACGTTAAAAACATTTTAAAATACGAATAATAATGTTATAAATATATTTCGGTGGGTTTTGGCGTTTCTTTAAAAAAACCCCAGAACAGCAAACGGGCAGTAGGCTCACCTGATATTAAGTGATACCTCCGCTTACGGACACTCTCAATGCCGGAGGGCTCACGAGTGCATTGCAGGTGATTTAGGAATTGGTTTGGTACCAACAAATTCAATATATATATTATAATAATTATTATTAATATTATAATTATAATATATATACTTATATATATATAAGTCCACTCTGTTCTTCTTAATGTTCACTAGTAAGCTGTAAAGTCTATTATGTTTTATTAAAAAATCTTAAAATGATTTACAGGTGGCTTTGCTGCTGTATATTACCGTACTTTATTAAAAGATGGAAAAACGTGGAGCACTTTTGTCCGAACTGCCGACGATTCCTTGGAGTTTATACAAGAAATACGTTATTTTAGCGTTGTTTATATAGTTTTTATAATTAAATATTGTTGGTGTTAAGTACACCCAAACTTATATTTAACACAATAAAATAAATATTTAATATATTCATTGTTTACTAGCAAACTCCCGCGACTTAGTTCGAGTAGGTAAGAAATAAAATTATTTTATATTGTTAAACTACGAACTTTTCGTAAGGAAGTTGCAAAATAAAGATTATATTGATAGTATATGGGTAGTCATAGATAGATAGATAATATCAAGTATGTTTTGTTGTCGCTCCTCAACTGTATCGCCTTACATTATCTGTAAAAGCGCTCTGTGGCGGTAATGCTGGTTTTGACGCAATTAATATATAATATATATATTTAAAAAGGTTTCAAATTCTAAATTTTGTAAAAAAGCATTTCTTGGATAAAAATGTATGTTATTACTTATTTGAAATATGTAAATAAAGTTTGACTTCACCCGATATTTTGGATATGGCAACGGCCGACGAAAATTACTAACCTAGGCTACAAAGCATAAAACTTCATCTTGATGCTTTTGAAAAAAAATAGATGTTTTTTCGTAGGCTAATTCCAAATTCTATGTTAAAACTGTTTCGCCTTAGCTACTTTATCCATTTTCTTGAAGTTTCACAATTACCAAGTACCTATACAAAAATAATATAACATTAACTAAGGAAAGTAAATATTTTACCAACAAAAAAATGAATAGACGCAGCATTAAATACCAGTATAATAGAATTAATAAAATCCTTTGTATTAGAAAGATATTTTTATTCTGACATTTATAAACCCACATATATCTACCTCATAGCAATTTTATCATTATTACAATATATAATATTAGAATAGTCGGCGTTTCAAAAGATTTATGAAAATACAAAAACACTTCACACACACAATTCACACCAACATACAATATTATTAACATACGACATAAAATAAAAATTAATTCTCTATTCTTAATATTTCAATTATTTGTCATCTGTAATAAAATCTATTTTGCTCACATTCTCACTTAAATTAATAATTATTTATTCCGATTCTATCTAGGCGTTTAATTACCCAATATACAGTCTCAAGAACGCAAGAGTCAGCATATTAATGAAGTTCAATAACCTATTTTTCATCGTCTTTGGTTTTATGCGAGACGAGACCTAGCAATTAATTTGCATCGATATAGTTCTTGTTATCTTCGTGTTTATTTTCTTTTACGACGGCTGATAGGAGCCAATAAAGGCTTTGCAAGCTGGGCAGTAGTGGTTCGCTGTCCTGCACGATTTCATGCAGTACGGCAGGAAGCAGCCACAACAGCATCTGAAATTACATTAATTTGTATAAAATTATAAAAGTTTTTATATTATAACTTTCCTGCTTTTGATTCTTATATTGATAAAGATTTATTCAATAGGTCAGACAGACTATAAAGGTCGGCCATGACAGCACAAAGAATTTAGAAGGGCAGAAGTTTAAGATAATTAGCGCTGAGTTCTCAGAGTTATCACTTTAACGCCCGAACCCAATAATCAAACCACATTACCAGATAGAAAACAATCTGAGATCAGACCGTGACAGTCGATCGATCTCCTATCTGCATCCCAATAACCAAACCCTACGAAGACAATCCATTTTTGGCGACGGATATAATGCTCTTTGTCGTTCCATTTTACCGAGTTTTCATTCATATTTGATAATCAATGTAAACCAAATAAAGTAAATAGAACCGTACAAATAACATTAAAGTATACATGTGTATGTTTAAAACATAACAAACCGCTCTGTCAAGAGTGTACCGGATAGGAAGAAGATATCTTCTTCATCTATTCTTACATAAACGTATTAATCAGGCGGAAAATGTGTCTATGGTATTACTGGAGTCTCAGAAAACCAGCTTAGAAACGTAGATTAAGGCTTCTCCTTTGTATGTGCGTACAAAAATCTACGTTCAAGGCGATGTGAAGTACGAGTAAATGTTATTTCATAAATATCCAAAATATACGGATGATACAAATATAATGTTAATAAGTAACGGGTATACATTTAAAAGGAAAGTTGAATAATTATTATGATTAATATATCTCACTAATCGGAACTAAAAATAGCAGCGCAGCGATTTAATAAAAACATTTTTAATTTGAAATGGATATCACGTTCGACTTAAAAATAGTGTCACGTTTGTATTGTAATTTGCTTTAATTTATTATATACATACGTATTGACAACGAACAACATAGAGTATTTATACGATTAAATATGTATTACTATTACCGCTGGTGTCAATTATTATGTGTATATTTAAACACATTTTTAATTCTTCTAAATTGGTTCTTTAATGTAATCATTACTTGTCCTGAGCCATTTAACATAAATATGTAAGGAAAAAAACGTAAATGCGAGTTACATGTAACAAATTGTATAATGTTAGTGATACGATACATATTACTGTGTAATTCTAAAAACAGGTTTTGGTAAAAAAAAAATAAACTGGCTGTATATACCCTGTTTCTATCTGAATGACAAGTAATGCAGCGTGCTAGTTTCATGTATAACTGATGCCTATTGATATGTAGTGTGAATATTAAAAAAAAACGTTTACAAGGATATTGTAAGGAACTGCAACCATTAATTACGTTATGTTTCACTTGACATATTACAACAAAAATATAAAGTTAACTTTATATTACGACTGTGGAATTGATTTTAACTTAAATATAAGTTATTTTTTATATTCTTGAAAGTTTGGTAATTGTAGTCTAAATGATCAATGCTCCTGTCTCATATTCGTTTGTACTTTCTAGTTACAATGAGCCACTGCCTACAGAATAGATCCCTTGTTAAAATACAATTCAAATTGCATTCACAATGACCAATAATTATCATGAGCTGATCAATAATAATCATGGATTTTATACATTCCCGTATAATTCAGTTTCCCCCATTTGCTCATAGCGTCAAGTTATAGCAGTTATCTATTACATAAGACAACATTACATACAAATGACTTTGTTAACCGTATTATTTTACGACATGCGATTAATTACACAAGACACTTGCTCGAAACAAAGAAAAATTAAACAAAAATTGTCTTGAAAAAAAACGACAGCAGCGCCCTCGAAGCAGGATCCTCCTTCACCACGACAATGTTTCAGCGCACTCCGCAAAACGGACTGTTGAATATTTGACTATGGCTGGTGTCGAGATAATGAGTCATCCGCCATACAGTCCTGACCTGACGCCCTGCGACTTTTTATTTCCAAGAACTAAAGATACAATTCGAGGTATTCGCTTTACGAGCCCTGGAGATGCGGTGAAAGCGTACGAAAATGCCATAGAAGAGACCCCTAAGGAAGAAAAGGCCCACTGCTTTTCTCAGTGGTTCCATCGAATGCGACGATGTGAAGAGAGGAACGGAGATTACTTCGAAAAACAATAAAAGTAATGGCAATGACATTAAGCCGTTTTTCATTTTCTAAACAATTTCAGTGTTACCCACGTATGTACTTTATGTCCCAGCTAAATGTACTAAGTCTCCCATTTGTCATCTGGCAAATGCAAAAGTATCTTGACATGTCTCTAAATCATACCCAAGATATGCCAGTTTTTTACAAAGATGTTAATTGCGCACGCTTATAAGCAATAGTTATTTTTTTCTACTGTGGTTCGAATTTAGAGTCGGGCATCACTCTAATTACGCATGTGCCTCGCAAAAGCCATACGTAATTATCTACTTATTTCAAATTACGTTTATCACGCGATTATTACGCAAACAGGCCAAAAAGTCTTAAAACAAATGCGATCGAAATTCGAATAAAGCGTCGGCGTGTTAGTAATATAATATTTGTTGAGAGTATTGTCTCTGTTTCACATGGTTTTTGTCGTACTAAAGCTAGTTCAAATGTAGAGGTTTCTACAACGATACAAAATTCCTATTTCAACAGACAATAGATATTTATTAAAAAAAACTGTACAATTACACACAGTTCACGTAAATAAACGAATAGTTATATAGTATTTTCTGTAAGTATATATGGATAAACTCACCCTGCAAGAACACAAAGAGCAGCTGACACGATATGTGTTCGATTGTTAGGAACATAATCCACTCTAGTTACTATTGATTTATTACAAGTTGGGCATGATGCTCCCGTGGGTCCTGGACCAAGTTTTGGAGGGCCTAATGGCGGTTCCCGGATTTGTGTAACTACAATAGTACGCGTTCGTGGAGGGTCTTCTGGTGGAGGCGGATCGTTCCCGAAATATGATGGTGGCGGTACCGGATTTGGTGGCATCTGTTCATATGGTGGCGGTAGACCCATTTTGTTTTCCACTGAAACATTTTATTATTATTAAATATTTTATGTAGTATTCCTTCCATTGTGTTATTAAACTAAAAAAATTAAACAGTTTAAGTTAAACTATAACCAACTTATCTATTTTATAAAAAAAAAAGCTTTGTACGTTTAAGTACCTTTTAAATTGAGAGTGTGCTATAATTTTCCAGATTCACATCAACGTCTGTTTTGAATAAAGGTTTAATGAACAATTGCGTAAAACTGTCTGTTATGTGATATTTTATATTACTCAACTAGCAACGTAAACAAAATAAATTAAACAATAAGAATTGCAAACACCTGAGTCTTATTACATTGCGGATATGTATTGATTACATTACGTTTTTATTTTCATACTGACGATAACTAAACCAAAAAATATTTTATTTCTTACACTGACATTGCATTAATTTTGAATATTTTATTACTATTTCTATTTCATACATGACATAGTATTAAATTTTCGTTTTATGACAGAAGTATTGTGCTTATTAAATTCTTCATATTTAATTTAATTTATTTGGTTACAAACAATATACAAAATTAGCGCATCCCTATATGACACCCTACTATGAGAGGGGCGAGGGCCCTGGCTCATTTTTTATGTCTATAGACTTGAATTTTGAATCAGGTACTCGACATCCTGGGCTGGCCCTGAAGAGTATGTCTCTTTTCAATCATATTTTACGTAAAACACCACCAACTTTAAAATACCTACGTACTAGATAGCACTTTAAATAGTAGAATCCATATTAAAATTGATCACGATTTGTTTTTAATACTTTTGTATGCATTATTAGATATCGAGAAAGATAGTTGAGATCACGTTCTTAATTCTTATCTCCTATAGTGACGCATGCGCTGTCAATCTTTCCGATTAATTAATTACATGAAGCTTCGTAGGAATAGCAAATAAAACACTGTTGCATTGATTTATATTTCAAAGAAACCCTGTTTACAGTATCTGTATGGCCTAAACCGATCGACTCATGCTTATAATAAAATAAATATTTTCCATGTTATGACATTTAATATTTATACGATTGACTAGTAGGTAGCTACATTATTCTATATATTTATAACTAAGTGAATCCTTGTTGCTATCTCGTTATATTGTGTTAAGCTTTATATATTTATTATTAAACCTGCTAAATACAAACGATAATTCCTCCATAATATATACTATATTCGCTGGTCTCTGAGCAATAGCAATCTATAACGTCTCCCGTTTAATATATTTATTATGTGTATGTCAACAATTGTTTCACTGTTGTTTTATTGGTATTAGCTATACATTCTATAGAGAAATTTGTTGTGTTTAAAATAAATGATCTGATTTTATAGGGAAATAAAATTTAACTTGATTTTGTAATAATTACAAGTTATTTAGTGCGTGACTTACCCGCAAGGTTTATAAAAACAGAAAGTGTAAAAATGTATTAAAAATCTTAAAAACGTTTACAATAAAATAGGATTGGTTGCTTGATTAGTCATGGTACAAATTTCAACTGTTCTGCTCTTTGCAAAAACTATAGAAGGCCAGATTAATTATCATTAAAATATTAAATACCGCAAATATTTATATTTAAACCAGTATTTAGTATTTAATTTTTTGTGTAATTAAAACGCGTTTATATGCGAGTACACAGCGTAATAATTGTAAAGTTTTAAGTTACGATTGCAGTTAGGGTCGAAAATAATTTTCTAAATTTTATTAATAAGGCGGACATAAAATATTTTTACTGGGTTGTGTTGTATAGGTACAACTAAACAATTGAGTTTCGCATAAAAACTATTCTACCCTCAATTAATGGTTTCGCTGTCAAATTTAATGGTATTATAAGACCGAAATATATTCTTATCTAGTTAATTTACTGTGAGATAAAAACAACAAATTAGGTTAGTTTATTTATTGTAATAACGTATAAATAATAAACGTTCTCACATATCTCGAGGTTATTGTAATTATAAGTAAATTTGTATATCAAGACGAGTTTAAATGGAGGCACAATTAATATTTTATTAAAATAATATTATATTTGGTATAAGATTCTAAGTATGATTTGCGTTATTTTGATCATATTCATAACTTCAATGTCACTGTACTTTCTATTTTTTTGCGATAGGACGAAACATCTTATGTTTACTTACTTGTGGCGTCCATTGTGATAAATGCGCTGTATTGCAGAAATAACTTTATTAATGTCGTAAGTTACTTTACACCACTATTATTTAAAATTACACAATTTTACCGATGTAGCGTCAGCAGAACTACTCGTTTTCGTGACTTAACACAACAGCCGAGTGAATGCACTGCGTTGTAGCGCGCGCGCATTTGCTCAGTATTGTGAGAAAGGGACGCCGAATGGTCGTCAGTGTGAAGAAAAGGGACAGATTATATTTGCGTCACGATCCAACTAGTTTTACAATGCTTACTTAATCTTACCTTCCTCGTAGTACTAATGCGAAGTATTGTGGCTTTAAGTATTTTTTAATGCTTTTATATAATTTATAAAGGAAAATTTATAAAAATGTATTATAATCTACCTGATGTGAGCAACCTAAATATGTATAGTGCTATATAAGAAGTTTGTAATTCGAATCATTGATATATATGTATTTCCGTCCAAAACTCCTGTACTTTATAAAAAAATATAAAGTTCGTTCCTATTTGAAAAAAAAAAATATTTTGATCATATATACTTTGAACTTGCTTCATGTGGCAAAAAGCTGCACTCGTATTGCACAGCGTAATTTCGCGCCCTGCTGTTTAATATATTTTCTTAAAACAAAAAAGCTATATATTTTTGTGGCTTTTATCAACGCTGATGGGACTTTTAACTTTTGTTTCTAGTTTATACTATATTTCTCAAATCAATGTGTCGAATAATTTTATTCCGTTATCACCTAAAATACCTCAAAGGTTTTTGAGGTGAAACTTCTTTAGGCGCATGAGGGTAAATTTTTTACGGATGAAACGTCACGAAGATGTGCAGCGTCTTTGTCGAAGAAAAGGGAGAGAGCTATTGAGACCGATTGAGAGAGAGTGAGAAGGGCAAAATACCTTATAGAAATCATATTTTTTAAATTAAAATTTCGTAAAGAGAATTTATTAAATATTAATTTTTTATATTTTATGCAAAATAAGTTATTGAAATCTCAAATGACGAATTGTAAATTAACATGCCACGTGTTTTTATTATCGAAGAAATAAATTTATAATTTGTATTATTTTTCGACACTTAATATTTTAATGACAATTAAATTAATTAAATTCCTAACATATCTTCCTTTTTCCCTCTCTCTTAGTCTCGGAAATCTAATATTTTAGATTTGTATAAATATGAATGTTGCGGCGATAAGGTTGCTTTCGGACTGGTTAATTACTAAGTACAATTTTAGTGCAATGAAACGTCTGCTTCGCATTGAATCTACTTTATTACTACATATTAAAATTACAACATAATATGACTGAACATATCCGCCCACCAAAGGACCTTTAATGTCCTTTCAAAAGATTACATGCAAACCCTTAATATATACTTTAACAATTTGGCACTTAAGCTTCATTAATTGGAAGATAGCAAAGATTAGATACAGATCGTTTTACAATATTATTTCCGTTTTTAACACTATAAACTCGAGTTACGCCATCTGATCCTGGATGTTTTTCAGTAATTCGTCCAAGGATCCATTTTCCAGGTGGTAAATTTTGTTGTTTTATCAGTACGATATCACCAATTTTAAATTCTTCTACTCTTTTTAACCATTTTGGCCGTTGTTGTAGATTGGTCAAGTATTGATTTTGCCAACGACACCAAAAATCGTTTAATAGCTTTTGTGTATATTGCCAACGGGCTAAATGTGAAATTTTGATATCGTTCAACTTTGGATGCGGTACAACTATTGGGGCTTCACCAATTAGAAAGTGTCCAGGTGTTAGTGGATCAAGAGTATCATCTGCTTGGCTTATATGCCAGAGTGGCCGTGAGTTAAGACATGCTTCGATTTCACATAAAACAGTGGACATCTCTTCGAAGGTAAGGTTGTTATTAAGAATTCTTAAATGATACTTCATTGACTTAACTCCAGCCTCCCAGAGTCCTCCGAAGTTTGGTGAGTATGCAGGAATGAAGTGCCACTGAGTGCCATCATTTGCTAAGCTGTCTATGATTTCTTGGTCAAATTGCAATTTTGCTTCTTCCCATGCTTTACATAACTCTTTGTTTGCTCCTACGAAGTTTTTTCCCTGATCACTCCAAAGATGTGCGCATTTACCTCTTCTTGATGTAAATCGTCTGTATGCAGCTATGAATGAATTTGACGTCATGTCACCGACTAGTTCTAAGTGAATTGCTTTAGTAGACATACAGACAAAAATCGCAGCGTAGGCTTTGTTTGTTTTGATACCTCTTCCTTTGTTCATCAAAATTTGAAATGGACCAGCGAAATCTACACCTGCATTGATAAATGGTCGAGAAGGTGTGGTACGAACGGAAGGTAAATCACCCATTAATTGAGTTTTTACCTTTGCACTTTCCTTAGCGCAAATTAGACATCGATGGATATGCTTCTTTGTCATGTCTTTTGCACGCAATACCCAATATTTAGACCGTAAATAACAAAGCATAAGCTGAATACCTCCATGTAATGTTGTTTTATGAGCGTCGGCGATAATAAGTGAGACAAGAGTGTTGTTGTTTCCAATGATTATAGGATGTTTAGTATATTTTGTTTCTAAACTTGATTTTGCTAATCTTCCGCCCACCCTGAGCACTCCATTATTATCTAAAAATGGATTAAGCGTCTTCAATTTACTGTTCTTTTTAATATTGTTCTTTTTCCTTAACGAATCTATTTCAGTTTCGAATTCTTCATTTTGCACTATTTTGATACATGTTAGTAATGCTTCTTCTATATCTTCTGTTGTGATAATTATGTTTTTATTATCCTTTTTAAACTTGATAAACTTTTTACAATAAGCTATGGTTCTTAATAGTTCATTTAAGGTAATAAATCTTTCAAATTTTTCAGAAAATCTTTTTTCTTCTTTAATGTTTGTCAATATGAGAGTTTTAATTCTTTCCTTTTTCTTTTCTAGATCTGTTGTAACTATGTTCTCGTCTGTTAAGATGATTTCTCCTTTTTGTAACCAAGTAGGTCCTTTCCACCAAAGGTTGCAGTGTTTCAAATCGGAGATAAACATACCTCTAGATGCAATATCTGCTAGATTTTCTTGTGACTGGACATGATGCCATTGTTCTTTTTTATGATTTGTTAAAATTTCTACTACACGATTGGCCACAAATGGCTTCCATTTCGTGGGTTCGCCAGACAACCAAGCTATGACTATAGATGAATCTGTCCATGCGAAAACTCTTTCCATCGGTATTCTCATGGCCTGTGCTACTTGGTTCAATAGTCGGGATAAGAGCAAAGCTCCAGAAAGTTCTAATTTTGGCAACGAAATTGTCTTGAGGGGAGCCACTCTGGTTCTGGCTGCAATTAATGCTGTTCTATATGAACCGTCCGTTTTCTTGACTAGGCAATACACCACGGCGGCGTAAGCTAAAATAGAAGCATCTCAATAACCATGAATTTGAATTGTATCCATGTTGGAGCAAGAAGTATCTAACCATCGATCGATAGAAATGTTATTCACATTCATAATATCTCGGCGAATCTTCAACCATTCTTCTTTCAGAAAAATGTTAAGATCCTCATCCCAATGAACCTGTTCAAGCCATAGTTTTTGAATTAATATTTTAGCTTGAGCAATACTAGGTGCGATCCAACCTAAAGGGTCGAACAACTTTTGTATATCTGAGAGGATATTCCGCTTCGTGATAATGTTTTCTTCATCGACTTCAGGTAGGTTTAAGTTGTATTCAAATCGATCGTTCCCTAAATTCCATTGAACCCCTAGTGCTTTAATTATTCCATCTAGTTTTAAATCGAAATGAGCTTTAGTAGTTCTTTCATCTGGTTTTAAACTTTGCATAAATTCAGTATTATTAGAGGACCATTTCTTCAACTCGAATCCTCCTCTACGTAACAATTCTTTTAAATCCTTGCTAATCTGAATTGCTTTTTGAACGTCATCACCTCCAGACATGCAATCATCAACATAGAAATCTTCATTTAATATTCTAGCTGCTTCAGGAAACTTATCCCCTTCATCAATCGCTGGTTGCTTCAAAGTTTTTACTGCAAGATACGGTGCTGAGGCTGTCCCGAACGTTACAGTAAGAAGGCGATAGTCACGTATCTCATCGGATGGATTTTCTCTCCATACTATACGCTGGTAATCAACATCATCTCTATGAATTTTTATCATTCTATACATCATTTGAATATCTGAGACGAAACAAATTGCATGAATACGCCATCTCATGATTAAATTTCTTAAATCTTCTTGCAAAACTGGACCTGACAGAAGCTCCTCGTTAAGTGAAATATTGTTGGAGCCTTTACAGGAAGCATCGAAAACAACTCGTGTCTTCGTAGTTTCTTTGTCCTGACGGACAACAGCGTGGTGAGGTAAGTAAACTGATTTTTTATGTAATTCTTTTTCAGGTACTTCTTCAATATGATTTAATGTTTTATATTCGTTTATTACTTTCAGATATTCGTCTTTTAGTTCTGGATTTCTACTAAATCTTCTTTCAAGCTGCATTAATCTCTTAATTGCTGTTTCTTTTGTATTTCCTTCAGATGACAATGGTGCTTCAGTTTTAAAGGGTAATCTAACTATATATCTTCCTTCGTCATTCCTAGCATGAGTTTCTTTATAAAATTCTTCACATCTCAATTCTTCTTTAGTTAAATTACGTTTTGTGACTGTATCTATCTCCCAAATAGTTTTAATTAAATCATTAAAACTTGCATCAGTTGTGATATTCATTGCCATTATGGCTTTATGCTTTGGTTTCATGTTGATATTTATTCCACCCATCACAATCCATCCCAGGCTGGTTTTCTGTGCGCATACTGTGCCTGATGGACCCTTGATTAATCCTTGTTTAAGAATTGCTGTATACTCTTGCACCCCTAATAGCAAATCCAATGCTCCGGAATCCATAAAATTTGGATCTGCTAGATGCAAAAATTTGGATCTGCTGCAGGAACTGCGTCACTTTGAGAAATTGATTCTCAAAGTGACGCAGTTCCTGTTGCAAATATTCTGATGAAGGTATGTTAAACTTTAATGGCTGTGACATCACGTAGGCGTGTATTGGTAGCTCAAAGTTAGGTTCCCAACGTGATAATAAATCAAAATTGACTTCTTGTTTGATGTTTACCTTCATATTTTCCATACCCGTGACGACCAAATTTACAGGTTTGCGTTGCAATTTTAGTGCTTGAGTTTTAAAGTTTTTGAGTGATAAAGCATGACTGCGACCCCGAATCTATTAGCGCCCTTAGTACAGTTGTGTGCCCATAGTTTCCCTTTATAACCACAATTGCGGTTGCCAATAGATTGATATGTTCTGTAACATTATGTAAAGCTGTCATTGTAGCAAGAGTATTCTCCTCTTCCTGAGGTAATGTCATCGGTTGCTTGAGTTCTAAAGATGCCGACGCATTTGCTTTAGTTGACTGATGAAGAAGAGAATGATGACGAGCCTTGCATATTCGACATGAAAGAGGTAAATTACATCTAAATGCCGAATGCCCTGGAGCCAAGCAGTTGAAGCAGAGTTTGTTGTGATGTGCATAGTGACTTCTTTCCGCAGGTGACATTTTTGAGAATGTTTTGCAACGACATAAGCTATGATTTTCCTTACACATAATACATGTCTTCTCTATAGACATGTGGAAAACACGTTCTCTTAACGGCTTGAGAGTTGGTTTGAAAGGTGGATTTAACAATTCTAACGTTCTAAATTTTCCTTCTAGAAACTTCTGTAATTCAAACCAGGTAGATAATTCTTCTTGACTCATATCATACGAAAATTGTTCCCATTCTTTATGAGTATCTGGATCCAACCTTTGAACTACTAAAAATACAATTATAGGGTTCCATGACTCTGTGGACACCTTAAGATTTTGTAAGCTGTTTAAAACTTCATTTGTTGTATCTAATATTCCTTTTAATTGTAAAGCCGATTGTGACATAATTTTCTTTTGTGAAAATAATCGTTTAAATAATGAATTAATAATCATTCGTTTATTCCCATATCTAAGTTTTAGAGTCTCCCAAGCAGATAAGTAATTCGATTCCGTGATTTGGATGTGTTTTAATAAGGATGCTGCTTCACCTGTTATGCTGCATTTCAAATAATGTAGTCGCTGAACATTAGATAGTGACGTGTTATCATGTACCAGTGCAACAAAAATATCTTTGTAAGAAGGCCATTCTTCATAATTACCCGAAAAAGTAGGTAATTCAATGCGCGGGAGTCGAACCTGTGATTGTACGTTGTGTTCGACTGCAGTGGAGCCGTTCCCCTGATTACAGGATTGTTGTCCTCTTTGAATTTCAAAACCTTCTAACATATCCCTGATGTCAGACACCATACATAAATATAAATCCTCGATCAAATAATAATCCTCATTGACAAAATATGGTAAAATTGACTTTTGTTCACGCGGCGTAATTTTTATTAAATCTAAATGTGCACTTTTATACGTCTTCCAGTAACTTTCTATACACTCCATCCGTGTTTGTAGATAACCTTTCGTAAGTCTAGCCTTTGCACATTTTTTAATATTTATTTGAGTCTTTTTTAATACTTCATTATTATTTTCAAGTACACTTAATAACTGTTCCACATTTGCCATAATCCTCACTTTAAAGTCACTTGCATGTTCTATTTCAATATTATTCAAAAGTTATGTCTAAAAATTGCACAAAATAGTTGCTAAACGTGTTCCTTATCGCAATGGAATGCGTAGTCTATTGTTCCTTCGATGCAGCTCAGTAGACACAAGATCCGGCTCGAAGGACCATATGTTGCGGCGATAAGGTTGCTTTCGGACTGGTTAATTACTAAGTACAATTTTAGTGCAATGAAACGTCTGCTTCGCGTTGAATCTACTTTATTACTACATATTAAAATTACAACATAATATGACTGAACAATGAACAAGACCTAAAAATTTGTTTGCTAAGATGTTTCACTTCTGACATGTGTACTTTGTACGCACGCACTTTTATTTATAATATATTGTCTCTTCACTGAGACATCATGGAACATTACGATCGAGCCTAAGATTCGTAAGACTAATAAGTAATTTAAGTCTAACCTTATTTACAAATAAAGATATTTTTATTGAAAGTGTCCAATAACACTACTTGCAGTCTTTATTAAGGAGAGGAACTCTATTATTGTGTTTTATCTTTTCACTTACCACTTAAGACACTGTGTGTGCACTAACACTAATTCAGTAATTCAAATGGTTTTAAAGTAAGGCTAATTAGTTTCGTACTTCCTGCCCTTTCCCTTTTAAATAAACAAACGAATACTAACCATACAATGTAAGTTATTACTATATTATAAATATAATAATCAAAGTAAGTGCCTAATATTGCAAGTTGGTACTGCTATGAGAACAATGATCCATACAAATTGGCTATAATTAGGACCTCACACGTATTTCTATTATCAATTGACCACGCGGACCATAATAATATTTCTTATTACTATCAACTTCAATATAGGTTCGATCGAGTCATCTGAAACTGGAACTGGTTTCTTGCAGGACATCGACCTAGATCTGGGTCACTGGATACAATAACTATGCGTGATGGACATGCATTTAAGGTATTTGAATTTTGCTTGAAAAGCTTTGTTAGACATATAATTCATTACAATTGGTTTGTCTAGAAGGTGACAATCATAGCATCATAGTTTGTAATGTAGTTCCTTACAATTTTCTAGTGCGCCACCTATTTGAGTTTATGGGAAGGTCTTTAATTCTATGTAAGCTTGTGTGAGAGTTTGGGCGGGCGGTGATGAGTCCCCGAAAAGGCCGAGAGATGGCCTTTCACGTTTTCCGTGAAGTTGTCACGAGGCGGGGTTGGGGTGCGCGCGCAGGTTATATAACGGCGGCGGGGCTGGTGGGACGGGGGGCGCGGGGCGATCGATGCGCGGCCGGGGGGGAGTCCACGGCAGTCGAGCGGCGAGCGAGCGACATGGCGGCGCGCCCACCCCGCGCGGCGGCCCCGCGGCCCGGGCCGCGCGAGTAGGTCGCCATGCGCGATGCGGTATGAGGCAGCGGCGCGCCCGGCGGGCCGGCCCCCGCTAGCGGCGCCGCCCCCGCCATGCGAGCGCCGCCGCTGCTGCTGCTGCTGCTGATGGCGGCCGCGGGCCTGGCCGTGAGTCCGCTCGCGCGCCTCAACCCCTGGCTGAGCGCGTGCGATCTGGAGGAGGAGGGCGCGAGCGCGGGCGGCGATTGCGCGGCGTGCGGCGGCGGCGGCGCGAGCGCGCTGGCGGGGCAGGACGTGCCCGCGCTGTGCGCGCTTGGTGCAGGAACGCGCGCGCGTCGTCTGGCGGCGTTGCGGCTGCGCGGCTGCTGCGAGCGTTCACCCGCCTCAGCGCTCGACCGCGGCGCGCGCGCCGACGTGCTTGCCGGCGGGCCGCGCTGCGAGCGCACGCTGCGAGACCTCCTAGCCCTGGACGCGTTGGTGGCGCGTGTACATTGCGATTTCGTCACCATCCTTCAGCGCTACGACTGCGACCAGTCCTATTCTGTTCACACCTGTAACGAATGCCAGGTGAGTTTCCGTTCAGGTATCACGACATAAAGCATTAAGCAAAAGCTGTCAAGTGGAACTTCTATTGGACGTGGAATTACTTCTCAATCATCATGCAAAATCCAGGATATACCTAACAGGACAAAAACATTGAAGGTATATAACCTATTCCAGCAATCAGTTCGACAGAAATTGTCGAAATTCATACAAGATTAATTGATAAATATCAATGTTTAGAGCTTTTTTCGTCAGAACAGCAAAGGACAGCAAAGAAACATTAACCTTAAGTTATTGATTCGATCATGTATTCGGTATAACCTCTTGAGTATACCGCGTGACCCACGTCAATGGTTAGAGATTATAAAGGTATCGATCGCCCCTCACAAACCACGCTTCTTAACCTTAGCTTCTAAAGACGGTCTTCGTCTCTATTGAAAACATGATGTCCTCTATATTCAAGTTAGGTCTGAGGAGAGTGAAATTTTCACGTATGCGTTATATAACCATACGACGTTAAACCATTCCAACCTTTGGTTGGATAAAATAGTATTTATAATTTATTAACGCCTTTTTAATTTATTATATACCATACATAATAAATTATCCCTATTTTTTACATTTTCGAAGTCTTTTTATTTTATTTACTAAATAAAAAGGTTACATCAATCTAGGAATCCTTATTGTATTAACAGTTATTTATTTTACTTTTAAATTGAATAGAACTTATAGTATATATATTTCTAAGTTACTATTTTAAAGAATATAGGCATATTATAGAACCTCTTTACAGCCTTCCTTCACCGTGTGGAAAACTTCATACTCGACTGTTACATGATTCTTAAAAAACTTGATTAAAGATTCTCTTTGAGCTGATATTATACACGATTTGGTTACATTTCCTAAACCTAAAAATATTATGAATTTACATTAAAAAAAGCTTAATAGTTACCAAAGTGTATAGAATAATTAAGGTTATAAATACAGTTAACTGCTAAATGCAGATATGCAAGTAACCAAAGGTAAGAATGAAAGGTGAGAAGTATGTTATAGTTTGATTCATGTTTCCGTTTGAGTGAGGCTACTAAACATACAAACGAAACATTTAATCCACAGTGACAGAAGTATGGTTACTACATTATAAATACAAGTTTATATACTAATATTTGGGCATGGGCAGCTGCCCTTTGCAGAGGAATATGCGCAGGACTATCTCTTCGATAACCTCGTCAACCATGATGAGGCGCCCGTTTTATTTTAAAAGCAACGTTAGAAAATCAGTAAAAATCGTTCATTCTTCTTACCTTATTTTCCTAATAAAAATTAGGAAAGAAGAAAGAACTGACATGAAATGACACTTAGAAAGACATAGGACGCTAAGCAAACACATTAACACTGTATATAATAAATAACACATTAAATTAGTAATTAAAATTACGAGACGCATAAATTTAAATTATTAAGTCTGCGCGACGAAAGTTAATAGAGGCGCTTAAACGCACTATCCTTTTGCAGTTACGAATCAGAGGAGGAAGGTTGTTCAAGCATTTGGCCGCGTTATTGGTATAACTACTCCATTATAGCAGTAAAACAGTTTTTGGATAGCATGAGACCGTATAAATCTAAACGTGTATTACCAGATTGTATAGACTAAGCTTGAAGTAAACCACGAAGGGTACTGATTTATTAAGAACTGTTTTCTTGTCTGGTCTATAAATTCTATTTATAATAGGTTAGATAATTTAGAAATTGAATTGACGACTTGAATAACTATTTGACAAACGTTTATAATAGGTTCGCAAATTCACCAAAACTTAATTGTCTCTAAGCCAGTCAGTATGCTGTTCCTATAATAAATAAAAATCAAACCTAGATATTGTATTTACTGACGCCTACAAAATATTACGGCAAGCCGAATATAATAATCATTCCAAGCTACCTCAAACGTTTGTTTTAAGAGACAATTATTATTATATATTATTAAACCGTTGAAACCTCTATCGCGTTTTAACTATACAAGAATGATTCAAACAGTTAGGCACAAAAAGTTATTCCTAGTTTAGGTAAATAATAAATTATACGCTGTTTTGTTACCACTTCAATAATAGTGTTTGATCCCTCACACCTTAACTACGGGCAGTCATAAAACACTGAAAATGACGCCATTAGGGGGACTACGTGTCGATGATGCAAACTCTCTTTATAGAATTTCTAAGAACTAACCCTACGTTCAAGCTATACGGGGTTTTATATTTTTGCCGTCATAGGAAATTAGAGAAATCAACTATCTGAACGGCTTCAGGGGTGAATTAATTTTCTGGTCGTGGGTCTAGGCTACTAATTATATAGAGTAAAAAATATATTTAGTTGACCATACTTTTAACTCAATGAATGAAGAAGATGGCGTAGCCATTTAAAATATTATTTTGTACATTACACATTGACATTCTTTGTATGTTTGCTTTTTATTTTTATTTGTCTGTGCTAATAAGAACGGAAGTGCGGTCTGCTATCGATTTAGGGATTCTATATCCAAAATGCTGCAAGTCGTAGTCGCTGGCCTACGGATTTTATAAAAGGAAAAACGATTGATAAATACGCTTTGAATAGAAAAAAATATTACGATATCAACTGTCGATATATTCGTCTACGACGATTTCAGTTTTCGACAGCTTGAACTTATCGATTTCCATATAAAGACTCTTCGTATTCGATGCATGTTCGTGTGTCCGTTTAGTTCCAACTACGCCCACGGATCACTTATTAAGTTTAATACAGAAATATACGATAATACGTCGAATCCTTTTCTTAAATGTATAAGAATAAATAATGATTATCTATTTGCAAAATTGTGAGTGATGACGACAAAGCTTATATTTGAGGCTTAAAAATAAGGTTGTTACATTATTTCTTCGACAAGCCTTATTTCTTATACAGGGTGAAGTGTCAGTAGCAGGTCAGTCAGGGGTGAGTCGTCAGTACCTAATACGTATATAACTGTCCATTGCAGACTGCAGTCGGACGTTACCTGTGTTTGAGATACTTGAAAGCTTTTATGTTTTCCACATTGTTAACCGTGCTCAGTTCAATTGCATGGGACGTAGACATTATTTATTTTGCAACATAACATAATCTTTTACGATTTACCAAGTTAATAAATGTAAAGTCTAGTTTTATAATTAGTGTTTCATGAAGTTTTTCTTATTTTCGCACTTGTAATTTTTAGTGATTTAAAAATCAAATTTCTAAGTGCTTTATAATTCTTAACATCAGCTGAGCCTCATGACCCAGGGGAAACTCTTTATAATCTGATTGCTCAGAAAATTGAATTACGTAATTGATGCATTATAAGGTGTTCACATCCACTGCTTAGAACTAAAGTTTCTATAATTTCAATTAGGAATATGCTGTGTATTGTTTCATTCTAATAAAAGCATTAAACAAATTTGGAGACATGCACGCACGCGAACGCTGCAGTCAACAAAATTTTAGTAGTATTTTTGAAACATGTTCATGATTGTCACCATTTACAATTTCAATTTCCTATTGTTTTAAACATAACCTAACCTACGTTCAACAAAGAAAACTCTCTCTCATTCTATTGTGTCGTGGGTCGCCATTAAAGAAACTATGCTAGAAAGGTTATAAAATTACTAAGTGCTTTTAACTATCTAAAGTAAAATCACAATTATATTACAGTCTGTGAACATTGATTATGTTCATACATTTATAAGACTGCTAAAAGTGGGAGTCATTGTCAACACTAAGTCCTAAATCTTGACTGAGTCTTACCCTAACGTCCCACACAGTCAATATATAGATATAGTTTATGCCAGTGTCATACCCGTAAACTAAAGAAATAAATATTCTCGATCCTCCCACGCTTGTCTTCGTAATCCAATGACAAGACACTAGCGAAGTTATGTAGACCTCAAAAATATAACTAAATAGTTGTAGTAGAAAACACAAATCATTAATAGCAAAAAATGAGTTATGACTGGGTTCTGGATTAAGGTTGGGAAATCAGGTGACAAAGTGACACGGGAATTACGTTTCATTCAAAAACACGTTTGGACTTTCTTGTACGCATGCGTGGATTACGCGCATGCGATGTGACACACAATTTGGCAATGATTTCACTACATAGCTTCGTATGAAAATACATTTAAATTATCGCGTCTAAGATCTTATTTTATTTGGGATTTCTTGTTACTCTTTAATGACATTTAACTTAATATATGGATAAGCTGGATGTTACATCTACATTAATTGATATAAAATATTAAATTCAGTAAAATTATCTATATTCAGAAGGGAAGTCATTCCTTACAGACTGTTAATGGATTAGTTACTTTAATGATATGGCTTGAAAAGAGAACGTAAAATCCCATTAAACTATGTTGTATAATTTAATAGAATCTCGTTAGTGATAGATAGAACTCTTATAGAAATAGTTTTGGTCATAAGCTAACTAATATTTTCAACTGTAACTTCTAACTTTTCCATAATAAAGAGGTAGGTAAAGTTACATATATGATATGTACTAGGGAAGTATAAACGTGCAATTTTATACGTCCGGGCTTAGACACAGCAGACAAATTGTTTAAGGCGTTATGTCCCTCCGCCGGAAAGGGCGACACGGAAGTTTTCCGTAGAAGGCGACGCGTGTCGAACGACGATATTTCATACGTTATTATAACGTCTAAAATATTTTTCATGTGGAATTTATTCTATTTGAATTTTAGTACAAAATTTATTATATCTTATTCAATGTTTTTAGGTAGGCTGCAAAATAAGTTAAGTTATTTAAAATGTTACATTTCTTAATGATTTTAAATATTTACTGAATAACATACTTTTGTCTTTTAAGCAAAGATTATTTTTAGATAATTTCTATGATTTAAAAAAATATTATCATAATTTGTTTTCCTGTTCCTTCTGTAATTACGTATACTTCAGTATATTGTTATGCGCGTAGTAAAATCATTTCTTGTAAAGTGATTTTAAATATAAAAAGCTAAACCACATTACACATTGTAAAAAATAAAAAAAAATAAAAGAACGAAGTATATGGCTAGTTATATTTTTTAGTCACAATAAAACAATGAAAACCTCTAGTGGCACTCTCAGTTTCTACATCTTAATGCAGAAACGTTGCATAACTATGTTGGTTAGAATAATAGGAATCAGTTTGTGAACTGCAAAATGGAGTAAGTTAAGGGGTATCTTGTCACAAGGTAAAGAGTCACTTGGGGCTTGTTTGCGCGCAAAAGCGTGCTCAACCGCGGTGCTAACATTGACTAAAATATTCATTTAATAGCAGAAAATATTATGAATTCACGAATTAAATAAAATTAAATATTTTCGTGTGGTTGTTGTAGACGCGAGATATGAAACATTTACGATACTAAACTCTTACGTTACGTATTGTACATCAAATATTGGTTATATACTTAAAGTATATGTTGCATTTTAATGAATATCACCTTAGATATTAATAGAAGATGTTACCATAAGGTACTTTGAAGTGGATAGTGATTAGATGTTTAAAAGGGAGTTCTCAAACGTATAATACAAAAAAAAATGCGGTTTTTCTAACGCTGTCTTGAAATAGTTGATTGAACAGTTGTTTGTAATTTATCCATCAATTTTCCTGCCACTTTTATGGCAAATAAATATTATTATAATTAAATAGCTGCCCCCGCGAACTTCGTTTCGCATAATATAATATTTTTAATAAGCCTACCATTTTAGTAGCTACATATGGAAATTATGCTACCCCATAGAAACTGTCCACTTTTTCGGTATAAAAACCTACGTACTAAACATAACTAAATTTTTTTTTATAGATTTACAAATTGTCTCTCCATAAAAACCTTCCTCAGAGTTCAAGGACCAAAAAAAATACTCGAATCGCAACATATCTTGCGATTAATTGTTATTCATATAAATTAAATACTACTAATATCATAAATACTATAGGAATTCTGATTTCCTTACGCAAATACTACAATTAATTAAAAAAGTCTTTTATCGATTTAAACCACAGAGGTTCCCAACGGATCGGAAATAAATTTATTTATAATTATATCATGATGGCAAGATTTTAATACTATGATATCAAATTGTTATATGGCATGGCAGTTTCTAACTCTATGAAGCTGATCGGCTGTAAAGCAATTCATACTTTAAAAAATTGCGTGAACATGCTTTAAAGAAGTTTTTATTTAAAACTCAAATTAAAGCCGATGTGTCGTATGAGTGATACTATGTTATTCTTCTCCTATATTTCGCTATTTATTTCATGATTAATTATTAAGATTCAGGTAGAGTGAAATTTTAAGTAAATAATAGATCAAAAAATATTTAAAAATATACATTATTAATTGACTCGACGTCTTAAAAGACCCTTTCGATCTGTTCCAATTCACTTTGAGGGTGGCTGGAGTACGTCGTACCAGCATTAATCACAACCCGCCTCTGTAGCTCTTAAAGCTTTCGCATTCATTATTTTTCTTAGTTTTCTAAAGCTTTTAACGTCTTTGGTCTGGCCAATAAACATGCAAACGAAACCAATTCAAAATGATATTGGACAAAGAATATTTTTATAGCAACATTCATTTGTTTAGTTTTCTTTAATATTTATAAAATGGTTGCTCCTAATTAATTCATCAATGCAGAGTCTAAACCACAGGGATTATAAATTGCAAATGACAGCTTATGCATTTTTGTAGTTAACTTCAAAACATCTAATTGCTTTTTATAAATAAACAGTTACAATGGCAGGTGTGGTCGAAATCGTCTAACTAGCGTTATAAAAAGACAGTATAATGGTGATAAAGTTAAGATGCATATAGTGTATTTTCACGGAAAATGTTCGATGGCCATTGATACAGAATTATAAACAATAAATAGTAAGCCCTATTGCATAGCGCGATATATACTTGACTCAAAATAAAAAAGGTTGAAAATTGGGAGTCGTATGCTTAACCGCACGAAAGATAGGAAAACGAAAAAGGTGACTGACATCGATTAATACAACACAACACTAACGATCTTAGCACTACTGACTAGAGTTGATCCCCATTTAAAAGGCAACGTAGCACTATGAGGGGTATTTCGCCATAAAAGCCTGCCATGTGTTTTAATACGCATTCGTATTAAAATATTATATATGTAAATAATAAAATTTATCACTCACCACTCAATAAATTAATAATTCTTTTAATTGCAGGCATAATTCGGATGGAAAAATATCGACATACCGCCCAGTTGATCCAACTAGTGTTCATAGACGATTTGACAGTAGAGTGTTTGCCAGTTAAAATTGTTAAAATTATTTTGAATAATTGAATAAAAAATCGAATTAAAATGTTTTGCAATTAGTTGTTACAATATGAGAGTTTAGATGGCAAGTACATAATGTCAATTACTAATAGTCAATTAAATAGTATAACCAAAAGGTGTGGCTTTTCATTTTTATAACGACATGGCAACACTACCAGAATCAAATGAAATTCGCATAGAATAATTCGGCCTAATTTGTGATGTAACTATTTTTTTATGTGAAAGGAGAGTAAACAAACAATCTTTTAAAAAATATTCACAACAATTACTCTAATTGTTTCAAAAAGTATTAAGTAGCAACAAACTTCTCAATTGCGACCGCACGTTCAAAGCGGAGATCACTCAAAAAGAAGTTTAAATTGAGTAGACTAACCGTATGTAACATGAACCGAGAGTTCGAAACTTCGTCATAATTAAAGGCTGCCGTGAAAATTAATATTCCGTTTCTGCGGTGGCGAGTCACGACTTATGCGCGACAATGCGGTTTATTATATAATTTTGATTTAGAAATATGCCATAAAACATGCTTGTAAAATTTTATGCATTATTATATAATTCATAATTTAAATTACATTGTGTACGAATATTTTCTTTGTTATTAATATATAAACTACTAGCGGACCGGACAAGCGTTGCTGTGGCTAAGGTTTTTGTTATATTACATAGTAGCAAACTATTCAAGGGAAACGGTAGGAGAACACCAGTCATGGGGACCACCATGCTTTTTGGTGAAATGTTGGTACTTTCAACACAGCGCCATTTGTAAGAATTGTGACTATCAAATAATAAACAAATATTTTGCAATACAATAATATTGCGGGTATAAATTGAGATGTAAGCTAGTCTATCTTTTAAGTTAGATCAAACTACACACGGTGTGCAAATTTGATTGATATCGGTTCGGTAGTTTAGGAGTCCATAGCGGACAAACAACGTGACACGTAATTTGTATATATTAAGATTAATAGTTAAATATACATAATTAAATTGATGAAAGTAGCAAAAAGACAAAGAAATCCTTTAACGAATAAAACTACGTCTAAAACTGGCAATAAATCGCCGAATTGCGTTGCTTATACGGTGTGCCGATTGTGAGCTAGGAATTTGTTTAAAGCTCTGGCCCTACTTATAATAATACTATTGAATTTTTGCTCGATTAATATCGTCGATATCCAAATTAACAACACTGTATCGTCTGTCGAAAGGAGTTTTATGTAATAATTTGTTACTAATCTTTAATGCATTTAATAAATCACAAGGTATCAGAAAAAGCACAATCACTGCGAAGGGGTCTGCAAAACGGAGTAATTATGTAAGTACGTCAACGAATTAGTGCGGGCGTTGGCAGCTTGCCAACTGCATACGGCCAGGAAATAAAGCCGGGTTACAAAGTTTGCACCTCGCAAATTATCATGAAGAAAACAGTCTTTAGATTTACGCTCTATCCAGTTATAACGAATTTTACAGTGTATAAAATTTTTTTAAAATAACCTGAAATTGTATTAAGTTGGGAATAAATAGACTTTTGCGTTGTACCTACATAATATAAATGCAGGATTATCATAAACACATTTCATTTGATGCATAAAAAAGATTAGTACAGCATTACTTGAGGGCGATAAGAATATAAAATAATAAATTTAATGATTATCTTAGATCTTAATTTTCTTAAACAAAACTCTTTTAAAATTGGTATCTTCAGAAATGTTTGCATGTGCAAAATTTTCTAAGAAAAGGCGCGTCTAATGGCGACAAAGGGTGCTCCGTCCTATCGTCACTTTGATGTCGAGACCCCCGAGAACGTGACTCAATGTTTAAGCTTTTGACTAGATTTTCGACACTTTTCATTTCAAAATTAAGTTTTAATTCAGCAACAAAACTTCTCATATTTACTATGCTTAAATATAATGTGGTTTTTACATGTATTTAATGCAATCTTAAATTGAATATTCCACCGTGCGAATATTCCATACGACCTCCAAATTACGCTCAAGAAAACCTATTTGCATTTTGGTATTTCATAATTACAGATTTTATACATTATTTTTAACCACAACTTAGCACACCATATACATAGTCTTCGCGGTACACACGTTATTGTTTGAGTTGAAATCATAAAAGTTGTTCGTATATTAATCCGTAGCGAGCGGGCGGCGCCGATCAAACACGAGCGGAATCAATATGGCCGCGGCACAGCTGATCCGTGACCTCACCCCGCATTCTGCGCCCCTCACCTACACGAGTTAATTCATAGCCTAACCATTTTACTCTTTACCGTTTTTAAGTAAGGTTAAATTTGACTTGACTGGGTTTTTCATTTAACAATCCTTTATCTTGTAAATGATTGTTAAATGAAAAATTTTTATCGTTATGATTACTTCGCATTTCTACCTTTTTTATCTCAAAATGATGAAGACGCATAAATAAAAACAGGTGCTACTAACTTTTTGGAAATCTAACAGATCCATAAGCGATATATCAAAAGTTCTGAACGTTTTTACACTTACGGTCTTATAATTGTTTCTCATTAATCATATTTTTATGGTTAAAGTGTAAAAAAATAGTCTCATTGTTTTAAAGTATTGTGGTAAAGTTTTATAAATGATAAATACCAGGTGTATTTATCAGTTATAACAAAAAAAAATCATGAATGATTATCACAAACCTTGACACGAATCACCAGACTTCCAGTTCAGTAATTTGAGAGTAAAGCGAAATCAGATTATGTGCCGGAATAAATAACGAACCGTTGAAGTATACGTGTCATCGTGTAACAATATTGCAAATGAAATCTCACCGCAAACAACGGCACTAATTAATTAACAGCACTAACAGTGTTTACATGATCCATCAATTCTCTGATTATGCCATGAAATAATAACTTGAGTGTATCGATTAACTGTTAATGTTTTAGCCATAAATGTGGCCATCATTTGACAATGGCTGATCTAGCGCTAAAAAGGTAATGACAATTTACTTTCTTGTTGTTACTTAATACGTTTATTATGATAAATATTAAACACCGGCGTTATGGCAATAGCTCTACTATTTACCACTATGTATTTATAAAAAATAAAATAAAAAATCAATGGCATTACAACCTCTTTAGGCCAGGGCCTCAGATTTCTGTATCGGTTTCATGATCATTTGTTCATCTAATAGGCAAGTTGGTGATCAGCCTTCTGTGCCTGACGCACGCCCTCGACTTTTTTGGGTCTAAGGCATGTCGGTTTCCTCACGATGTTTTCCTTCACTGTTCGAGCGAATGTTAAATGCGCACATAGAAAGAAAGTCCATTGGTGCACAGCCGGAATCGAACCTACGACCTCAGGGATGAGAGTCGCACTCTGAAGCCACCAGGCCAGCACTGCTCACCACCAACCACTATTTATAGCATATTTATATTGTTACTCTCGCAAACTCGTTTTGCCATATATTTTTAATAAAAAAATAGGGTTGATCGTAGAGGGGGTGAAAATTAGGGTTTGTATGTTTTTTATCTTATCATAAAAAACAGAAAAAAATTACTAAAAATAAAAAAAAAATTTAGGGGTGGACTACCCTTAACATTTAGGGGGATGAAAAATAGATGTTGTCCGACTCTCAGACATACCCAATATGCACACAAAATTTCATGAGAATCGGTCGAGCCGTTTTGGAGGAGTATGGCAACGAAAACTGTGACACGACAATTTTATATATTAGATTTTCAATTTTTGCACGTAACAGTTATTTTAATAAGTAAACATTTATTTTATATTTCCTCTCGGCAAAATATATCCAAAGTTTTCCGCGCAATTTACGTGAGATTAGAAAGAATATGTTACAAAAATATCTCATGTTTAACGGCCGTCATCAAAGTAATCCTCAGTGCAGCACCTAGATTGAAGTTATATCTCGGAAATTCGTGGAAAATACAGCTGGTTTGACTTTCATTTTCGTTCATTGTTGAGTGTTCGTAGTCATACGTTCATATTATGTTTGTTATTTCAACTCATACAATTTTTAAAATTGTAAACCGACCTTATTTTATATGTTAAGCTTACACTGTTTATAACTAATTCCACCAAGCTCAAGCTTCTTATCGTAACCATTCTAGCAATTACATTTCAATTGCGACATCGTAGTAATGTATTGTACTCAGTAGATTAAGTAAAGTACAGGTTGTACGCCGTTATCATAAATACAAATAAACTAGTGGAGCCCACAGACGTTGTCCTGCATGATATTTAAAGCGATTAGGATATTAAGCAAAGTATGAAAGTACCGACTGCAGTGCCATCTGCCGGGCTGATTTGTGAATCTAAACCATTCCCAGATCCCCTTGAACACACACAAAAAATTTCATCAAAATCGGTCCAGTCGTTTGAGAGAAGTTCAGTCACATACACACGCACACAAGAAATATATATATTAAGATAATACTCCTTGTTATATGGTATGTAATATTAACACAAAAAGGGAATTTTTACCTAGAGAGTTATATCCTAGAGAGTTACGCCGTAGCCTAGTACGGCTCACGGTGTAGCATAGTACTACGCCGTGTTATTTATTTACACATTATTGTATTACAATTAAAATAAATACAAATTTCATTGTACCATGTGTAGAAATAAATAATTAAATATTTTACGTACTTATTGTATAGCTCTTAGAACATTGAACAGTCGCATAAAAATAATATTCTTTCATCATTTTTCTTTATTTCCTCATATTTCAAAGAGAACAGACAATCGAAGCTAATAATGTTGGTATCCCATGAGAGGATCGTTAATTATCAAGAACAAGTTGTCACAGATCTAAAGCTCATCCAGCTCTTATCACTATGTGAACTTTTTAAGTGGATGTTTTTCTTTGGAGTTGTGCAAGTTAGAAATTACGAGTATGAGTTTTAAATGTGTTTTCGAGATGTGACGTTTATTAGGTTAATGAGATTAAAACTGAACTTCCTGTAGGGGAAAGTTTACTTGTTTTGCAATGGGTCATTTTTTATTCTTAATGTTTAATATTATGAAAACAAGGTTGTGTGTAGTCATACAAATATTAACGTTAAGATAAATAAATGAATAAAAACAATATAAAACGTTGCATTGTATGTAACTACTATTTCGATTAACGTAAGTACCTTTACAATATTATTATGATGATTCTACTATGGTATTTTTATTTAAATGTGATATTTTGTCGTTCTGCTATAAAATCAAGTGTTATAAAATATTACAATTAATTACATTGTTTGGGATTAATTAAATTGCAATGCCAATAAGTTGTATATACTTTAAATACGTTTCAATTGTATTTTAACCTATATTTCTCAATTTGAAAGTTATTTTTTAACACACAATAAAAATATTGCTAAATCTGTGAATTCAATATTGGCTAGTGGCTTCAGCGTGCGACACTCATACTTTCTTTCTATGTGTGCATTTAACATTTGCTCGAACGGTGAAGGAAAACATCGTGAGGAAACCGACATCTCTTAGACACAAAAAGTCGACGGCGTGTGTCAGGCACTGGAGGCTGATCACCTACTTGCCTCTTAGAATTAAAAATCACCATGAAACAGATTCAGAAATCTCAGACTAGAGAGGTTGTAGCCCCACAGATTTATTTTAAATCTGTGAATTACAACTGTTAAATAATTGCTACCCCCTTTTCATAATTAATGATTTGTCATTAGTAGCATTAAATATAGGTCACTAAACACCACACGGCGCGTTCACTGCTTTACAAGTTGTGCATTTAAAATTATTTATGTAATAAATAGTTGCTTAATTGAATATTATGAAAAGAAATTTATAAATGAAAGTGCCTTTTCTTCTTTTCAAATGCGAAACTCAATCCCACTGTACCTAAATATGCAAAAGCTTTAAATTTCTACGTAATTAACTCTTGAACAGATGGAAAAGATACTTATTAAGTTACGCTAACAAATTATGAAAGGGTAAAACCATGCGAATGGAGATTACGATTACGTATTATAAATTTTGGCACAGATTATATCGTTGTGTGCAATGTTGTAATAATTAAAGTATTACGAAAAAATACCTTTGATCCATAGAACTCGTATTATGTTTAAGATTTTTGCACCACATTTTGGATTAGCTCTTGTTTCCTGCTGTCAAATTCGGTTAACGCTGTGCTCCTACACGGAGTACTTTAGTTAAAAAAAGCAATTCATTGATTTACATTAAATAAGACGCGTACTTGTTTCGTGTATTTTTCTAATTTAAAAAAGAATTTGATAAAATCGTTGAAATTGTACGTAAAATGTAATTTCAGTATTATCATGAAAACCATTGGATTCACCTCTTGTGAATGTCCAAATCCGGATTACTCGTCAAACAACTCAAAACTCCATCCATGTCACCTTTTTGATACCGCTTGAAGGTATGAGTGCCACTACGTCCGCGTCAAACGAATTCATTCACGAGTCGCGATCTGTGTTTCAAATCGTCACTTAGCAGCTTAATTCTTCGCACTAATTTTGGATACAGCACTCTTACTTGTGTGTGTTAGATCTGATTGTTAGTTAGAATCGCTTAGCACATACCTCAAGACCGTGACCAAGTTACCAGGATATATATGTACATATATACTCTTTATAGATCTAGCGTTCGCGTCTGTGACCTGTCTGTGTGTGTCGTTGTTAATAAACAGTATTATATATATTCACTTTTGTACTTCTTTTCTTTCACATTTCTAGAATACAGCATGATGTCTGGCAAATCATGGCGTGGCGTGGCGTTCCGTCAACTTACAGTAGTAGTGGGATGAAAAATATCTTACGTACCTATATTTCTTATCAATTACCTATAGTTATATTTCTTTATGAGGCTTTTAAAACCAAATGTTATAATTGTACACAACTATTACAGACAGTAAACAGAACGATTATGAACGATTTATCCACAACAGCCCATTGAATTTCATGAATAGGCCAGCCATTTACATAAAAGCCCATATAAAATTGTATTGAAAATTATTTATGTTCTTATAAAGTTGTAAGAATGAGTGATCGCTGTAAGGCCTTAGCCGGACCGCTTGACCCAAAAAGGTTTGAAGTGGACGATCGCGCCGATAGCCCGCGCCTGCCCCCCATTCCCCCACCATCTCCACACTATCCATGCTAATTATCTCTACAGCACTCATGTGTCACCCACTGTATATTATAAGACATCTTGTCGCTGGCCAACGAGACACATTTTCTAAACTATGCAATTATTGGCTTGCTTACTTGTGGGAACGTGATTATTGCTTTATAGAGTTATTGCTTTATAGTAATCGTTGACTCGATTTTGATAGCTTCTAATAATCTTGGGATAGCTCAACTTGGTATTATAGTAGTATTGAAAAGCACAAAAATTAATTTGTTTTACAACAAGTTTCGTCTCATTTACTAATTTATTATTGTTCTTTTTTGTATTCTCTATTTTATTATGATACTTTTCACGTGAAGACGACAAAATGTTAACGTGTATGATTTCGATATAAAACCAATGTGTTCATGGGACATTTACACAATAGCAAGCAACTGTAAATGAAGTGAAGTACATATTGGAAATTTCTCACGTGATTTAGTTAACTAGCGATAGTAAAAGATTTAGTAAAACACAGAGTTCAGACAAAAGACAGGCTTTTTATAATGCTTTAAAATTATATATGAATGTGTATAAAGCAATTAAACTTATAATATACCAGACATTTTTAATATATTTGAATTGGCCGTGATATACGCTAGTCGGTGCGGCGCATCGCTTTCCTTTCGTAGTCTGAAACTGAGAGGCGCGGGGAGGGCGCGTTGACCTACTCCCTCACACTTCCCGGGATACAAACGACTGTCAACCTTAAGCATTTGACACAAGATTTATTTCCCTCTAACACACGCTGTGAAGGTTTATTGGAAAAATTTGTTCTCTACATTCGAGATACGGTTGAGAAGCTGAGTGCGAATTATACCGTTCTAGGGCGAGACAATAGAAAGTTCTTACTGCAAAATTTTTAGTACAGCTTATTTTGAAAATTCTCTTATTTAGGTATACGTATAGGTGCTTTGATATACGTGTACTTCGACGATTTCTTTGTAATGCTCAACTTCAGAGTGAGATTTATTTTTCTTATACAAATGGATGGTTATTTTTGAGGCTACCGTACTTTCTTTAGATTAAACGAGCTACTACGAGAACTTTCCGTAACCCCCTATGGGCGGCGTCTGATATTTTTTCGCACGTGATTCTATCCGCACCAACTTTATATAATCGGACCCGTGTAACCAACTTAATATACGGAGGTGGCGATATTTCTATTAATAAAATGAAAAGTCAAAAACAATATACGAAAGGTCTTCCTCGTCAAAATTAAACGGATGCAAAAATGTATCCGTCCCACGAGATTTTTATATAGGTCAACAATCAACTTACCTTTATTACTTACAATACTCCACTATTCTTGGTCACAGGGGAGCTCTGTTGTAGTAAGAGTAATTATGGGGAGTGGTTTAGTTTACTTATTTATGATGTAAGATGTATATGTTATTGAAATTAATATTGTATGCATCACATTAATTATATTGATATAAAGGTAAGTTAATATTGTCGAAATTACGCAAACAATTGAGATTCTCTAATTTTAATTATGGTTACCTACTATACGTCGACACGTGGTTTAAAATGTACATATTTTTATAAAAAATATTATTGTCATTCGTTTCTGCAGCACTCAAAATTATATTAACTTACGACGGTCTCACTGGCAAATTCTTTCCTTGGAGAGGGAGTAGAACGAAATCTTTAGAATATTATGTACAGTTACACAATCGATCATACATATTTTGGTGTCGTTTTCGCCTTAGTAACTAAAGCTGTCCTGTGTTAAAGTTTGTATGGAAACCTCCGAATAACTCTTACTTATTTCGAGTCTGAAATTATAAAATGTGTAGATAGCTTTGCGTATATAATATAGATGGTTAGACATGAATATGTGTATCTTCAATTGTAACGTGATTTTAACTAACACAAAACTAATTTTTATTTTCGAACCTGAATTTCCTGAGATTAGCATGGTCATCTAGATTTGATTTTACAGATTGCCGTAATTGGATTATTTGGAACCATCAAATAAAGGAAGGATAAAACCTTTTCACTTCAGTAATGTTGTGATTACATAAGTTACAAATGGCAGATGTCCAACTTAGGGGCACCTGCACCCGCAGCATCCGCATTCAATGCGACAAATTGCATGAAAAATTGTCATCTTTTACAAAATGATAGACGTTGTGAACGCAATAAAATTTTATTTTACAATAATAACCATAAGAAAACGTATAAGATTAATAATATACTGCTTTAAAACAGACTTCAAAATACTAATAATACCTAATAAATTAATAAATAATAACGATTCGTTTTAAGCGGGCCATAGACGGACATGTTGCAGTCAAGACCGACTGCAATATGCGGTCGTCGCACGGCGATCTGCAGTTTCCATACTAAATTCATATTCGCAATACACGGACCGCTCGAGCAGTTCCTGAGCAAACTGCATATTGCAGTCGGTCTTGACTGCAACATGCGGTCCGTCTATGGCCCGCTTTAGTATACGTTTTTTACTTTTTTATGTAGTCTGTTATAACTTGATCTTTTAAAGGTTTTATTTTGAGCAGTGTTAGCCTAGTGGCTTTAGTGTGCGCGTCAAAACGGTATAATCAACTCCTGGATATAAATAAAATAAAAATAAAGTTACATAAAAAACCCTTAATAACATACTCTAAAATTGATGAAACTGAAAAAATAATTCATTAACTTGGTCTACGGCAAAAAAATGCAAAAGAAGAAAGACCCTAGAAGATTCCAGGGCTAACTAAGAAATTAAAAAAAAATCAGTACAAATCACTTTTCTATCTAGGTGCGCAATTTAACATTTACTTGGATGCTGAAGGAAAAACATCGCGAGGAAACTGTTACGTTAAGACTTAGACCCAAAAATCAGAAGGATGACCTACTTGCCTATTAAGTAAATTATTATCAAGTATCAGATACAGGCCAATTCATTCAGGGTTGTAGCACCATTGGTTTTCTTAAAGGCTTTGCTTATTATGCTTATTTCCTAAATTCTACAGAATTTCCACTTGTAGTACAAGAAAGCATTTGTCTCTGAAAACTGCAGGTTTTCACTTGTTATCCTGTAACCTAAGTAGGCTGCTTTTAATAGAAGGTGTGGTTAAGCAATTTTCACTGTGGTAGTGACAGGCTTTATTTATTGGCCTCTTGTAAAGTGTTTCAAGCGTGGACATTGTTTTTCAGTTGCCAAGTATTTGTACTCAGTTAAAATGTATGAAAGGAAATCGTTACGTCATATTTTATTTAGGACGTAAAGACCCTTGTGTTCTCTCAAAACAAAGTTAAGGTATTGTTTACAAATATACATTTCCACTGCGTAAAAAGGGGAAATAATTTATATCCATAATCGCTCGCTATTTGTATAGTAAGATGGATTGCGAAAATACAAATACTTATATAATAACCCAACTAATTTGCACCATATTCCGTAAGTTTAATCTTCATGTGTGTTATATGGAATAAATATCTAACGAAACATGTACGATTTTCAGAGAAGCCACAGCTTACCTATGAAATTACAAGTTTAATACTGGCAAGTGCAAAGCTTCGAAGAAAAGCTATATGGCTAAACTTTACGATATCCCAGCAAGCATTTAAACAATAATTTGTTTTCCTTCGGTTATAGGGTTGCAGTAAATAAGGGTTGGTCGATACGACCCGCGACCGGCCGCGTGACCCACGTGACCAGCATCACGTGCGCATTGTAATCTACTTCTATTAATCCCCGTATTAAAACCCGATGCGAAAAAGAAAATATTAACATTACAAATAATAAATTACAATGTAGACATTTTCCAAGTTTGCCGAAAGCCATTTGTAAAACAAATGAATATATGTCAAAAACTATGCAAAGTAAAAATAACTCTTTAGCAGTATAAACAATATTCACATAGCTGGTTGTAATTAATTTTTTTATCGTCTTCGCGTGCAAGGTCATAAAAAATATGCGATTAAATAGATTTGACATAAGAGTGATAATTGTCACCGTCTATTCCTGATTCGGCGGCGTGTTGTTTTTGTAATAAAATCTATAGCTTTGCTCCAAATAACGTTGAATGAATAATGGTTATACCAATATTCAGTCTTAAAATAGTATGCCTCTAACATGATTTGAAGTATACTAAAATAAGAGCAGGAGTTCAAGTTCTATTTTCATCAAGCTGAAATAGTTTTGGGTCGCTGTCATGGATTAACTATGTCGGCGAAGACCTAATTCATCTTTTAGGTCCGCTACACTCTAAACGCGAAGATATTTATTATAAGCGTTTTCTATATAATGACGCTTATTTGTCTAAGTTAGTCTTAGCTAGTTAGCTCCAAAGCAAGGAAAACCTTAGAGGCGCTTACGCTGTCCATATCCGCTGTGTATTTCCAGCGATATCTGGGACGGATGACGGGTCCGCATTCAGTTAAAATCCCAGGAAATGGCTTTTCAACCCCCCGATTTTATCAAGGTTGTCGCCAGTCCAGAGAATATTTAGGTTCTATCTTCGATTATGGTCACCTTCCTTCTTAGTGAGCCCTAGGATCTTCTAGGGTCTTTGTTATTTTGAATTTTTTTGCCGTAGAAATTTTGCATTTGTCATTGAAATTCAGAAGAAAAGTTTTAATCACATAAGATTGATATTAAGTGATTTTTTATGTAACTTTTTATTTTATTAATATCCAAGGGTTGGTTATGCCGTATTGACACACAATAGCGTGAATACACAGAGTACTGTATACACCATAATTGCAATAAACATGAAACGTATATTAGGTGCGTATTTATTTTCGATTGAAATAAATATGAGTTATTGTATACTAAAGTAATTATTTTAATTACTTTAGTTTATTAATACACTATTAATACTTCATTAAAAGTATTGATAAATGATGTTATAACTGGAGCAGATTAAATTATGTGATTACTTTTAATTTATCCAATAAATATACTATATATTTCTTTATATTACGTTATAACGCAGAGAAGACTTTCTTTAACGGCAGAGGCTATTCCAAGTTTAGCTTTAGGTATGCAACAAACTTAGACGCTGCTCAAGAAACCCTTGCATATTTGATGTTAAGATGAATGAACAATTACGTCGACACTTACTTAATGAGCGGTAGCTATTTAGGTACTAGATTATTCATCTATGTAGACGGAAAACTTGAAACTTTATTTCCTATCTCGCTCCGCCAGAATGATTTCGAATTTATTCATCAACAGTTATACTCAGAATCGTTTAACATTTAACAAATTAAATTATTTAATAAAAATTATATGTAATAGTATACCTATTAATAATTTAAATGACCTTTGTTCACTTGTTAACTAACCATTAAAATTTTAGTTACTAAACTATGCTTTAAATATACATTTATTTATATTTTGAAAAAAAAAATTTAAAACTTCGAGTATATCCTACTTATGTATCTAATTTAAATAGGTACATATATATTATATAATACATGGTTGCCATCATTACAGATATAATTGGTTTGTCATCATAGTCTTCCAAATCGTGTTTTTCAATGTAGGGAGCGTGGGGCTAGTTGTAACAATTTTAACATATAATTGAATATCATGAAGTGTATTGGCTAAATTACTACTAAATAAACTTTGATCGATACTCTAACTATTTATCTATAAAGTCTAAGCTAAATATTATCAAATCTACAGGCAACTATCTCACAATTTAATTTTTTTGAAAAAGTGAAGTTTACAACTTACCCCTGTTGGGGCTTGTTGTAACAACAAAAATGACACCTTCAATTGTTTAATTTTTTCACATCTTGGATCATTTTGCTTTGTATATAACAAAAACTAACTAGGTATTTCTATAATGTGTTTTTATGAAATAGTTAATGGAAAAAAATATAATCAAAAATTAAAGATTTAAATTTTAACTATCTTCCAATTTTGAATATAACTTAGAATCCTTTTTTTCACCCTTTCTATTCCATCTTTATTTTTCGCAGATTTTTTAACTTTTCCTTTCCCCTTTCACTTTTCTTTATCATCTTTTCTTCATATTCTACTCTCAAAGCTTCTTTTTCAGGCGTATCAGTCAGAAAGTAGACTTCCTTTTGCGTCTGCAATTTATATTTGTTTTTGTGGGGGTTGGAATGGTCTAATCTTTGATGGGAAAAATTTATTTACAGAGAACTTGGAGTTGTTCATTTCAATGTGGTATAATTTCTGTTGTGCTAATATCACTTCAGGAGCAGAATCTAATAGTTCTGGATGTTTAAGATTCAACGATAAATTCTCACTTTAATTTAGAACATCTGATTCAACAATCTATTGTTCTGTAGCTTGAAATCAGTAAAATAAAAGGGAAAGTCACTATCTTGGAAAATATCAACATTCAAAGGCCAAATACCAGAAGCTTTAAATCCACTGATAATATTTGAAGGTTTAAGGAAGTGATAATGACTCCTTGCTACACTTATGATTCATAAATTGTCATGTTTTTCCTGGATTATTATACATCCATGAGTATGTGCTTGTTAGTAGTTTAAAAGGGGTAGACTCCTACATCCATAGGTTGAAATTGTGGAAATGGGAGGGAAACTATAAATGATAAATTGTTTTTTTGGCTTTTTCACAACTGCGATATTCAATGTGAGAATGATTATCGAAGTAACAGAACTGGCTCTTTCTTAGGTTTGAGTGTTTGATAAAATGATCTACAAAAATCAAAAATTCTTTATAGTCATCACCCTGAAGAATTACCAGCTCCAATGAATCTTGAGGACCACCGCGAATGAACATTTCTGAGTATTTAAGCCGGGGAAAAATGAACATCGCTCAGTAACTTACAGCAATCTGGGGGCAAATTGTAACATGTTACAAAAACGAGGTTTTTTAACTAGCCCTTGATATATTCTAATATTTATCAATAATATTAAATCAACTTAGTAATTTGAAAACTTTATAAACATATAAAATATATTTTAGCATAAAATAAAATACATAAATCTTCAAATCTATGAAAACATGAAACTAACAAAAATTTACGTTAGTAAAATTATAGTTATGTAAAATAAAGGTTTGAAACCCACTCACTGAGCTGGGGACCCTGGTGTTAAAGTGGTGGATTATAAGTTTAAATTATTAAAAAAAGTAAAAAATAAATTTATAAAAGGTTGTTACTATTACTTTAAACAGACGTCCCTTTGTTAAGAACTAATAAACATACATTAAATATATTGTAAAGAAATATTTTAAAAATGTTATGAAACTCATAATGCATGCCCCAGATATATAAAATACCGTTCCACATATTATCAAGCTTTCTTTATACAGCTTTTGTTTCTTTTATAACATACTTAGTGGATATTGTTTGATTATTTTTTTAGCCTCATAAATTCATAATAATAGTTTGTTGAATAGATATAATAGTTGTGTACTTTAGAACAGTTGAACCTTTCGATTTTATCAACGTTCTCATCGTTTACAATTTAATAGTTTGTCGCACACGCGTGCAACTTTGAGGTCGTTCGAAGTGTGCATGCGTGGATTTCTCTTTTATGTATTCAATGAACAAGAATGTTCGGTGAAAAATATCTTAAGAAAATCTTTTTTTCAATTTGGATCTGAGTGTCGACCAAAGATCTGCATTATAATTAATATTAATTAATAATGCAACTCGTGATATTATTGGTAACAGGACCTACAATCTCGGGTTTGCTTCCCGGTGAAAGAATATTTGTTTTGAGTTGGAAGCTTCAGCAACAACGCATCTATATTTATGAAATAGACGCCGGAAGACCGGAATTATAAATACAAAGAAGTATTAACAATACTCAAAAATACAGTAGCTAAGTATTATATCACTTAAGATCATAAAATATTATTATACAGCCTTTAGAAATTATTTTATGATATTAGTTTCAAGTTTGTATGCAATATAGCTTATTGAAGTGTAGTTGCAAATTAATAGTACTGACCTGCTGCCAGTGGAACAGATGCTCTCCTGTTATTGAAAATCTTAACATATTCAATAGAGACGTCACTGTCCATATTTACCATTCGGAAGTATTTCCACTGTATTATTACAAATCCGCTGTTTGAAATAATGTAATTTACATTATTATTTTGGATTGTATACCTTGGTAAGAAAATAAATTTCACTTAAACATCACCACGACCATTTCGGCATATGCTTTGTGTTTTTATTACATTTAAATTAAGAACAGTTTAAAGGCTGCCGATTTTAACGAAAGGTAAAGGGTTAAAAGAAGATTAGGTAACTGAATTTTTTTTTGGAAAACTTTATAAAAACTGTTGTTTGTATGTTTAAAAAATTGATCGGAAAAAAGGTGTCAAGCTCACGCATATATGTATTTTGATAAAAAAGATGACTTGAAACCAGAACAAACTCATTATATTCCAAAAACAATTTTATAATAACATAAATTATCGATATTTTGTTTTAATTACACCCAGTTTGAAATATTAATGTTTTTTAATCATATTTTTCATTAATGTGCTAATTGCACATTTAATTCAAGACATATTATTAATAATTGTGTGACATATGAATGTACGGCGATGTTTCAAACATTCTACAAATTGAGCATTCACCATACGTGAAGAAAACATTTGTACTTCAAGAAAAACTAAGCCGTTTTAAAGTGGAGTAAAAGAACAAAGGAAAAGACAAAGTGCGAAAAAAATAATAAGAGCAAAGAACGAGAACATAACTATTTGGATAAAGCATTTGCCACACAACATTTTATAACCGTCTACAAAGCATTTTATTTAATAAAAATTGTTGTGCATATTATTTGTAGCGTAATATTTTAATTCAATCCTACGTTGGAAAACAATTGTTTTTGAAAATTGTAATTCATTATTGAGGTGATAATGTCTTCTTTATGAGTTTAGGCGAGTACTGTCAGATAAAACTTATTTAATGGACATGCGACATACATTTCTGAACGTTTCCAGTGCTGCACTGGAACATAATAGTGGTCGTCACCGAGTCTCTCTGTTAAATAAGTTTTATTTAAATAATTGTACCGGTGACCTCAGAGCTGGTGCTTCCTCGCTCAATAAATATGGCAACACAGCAATGAATTACTTCCACCATTAAACATACACTACCACATAGAGCCACCTTTAAATTTATTTTAATATGTGATTAGACCAGTGCTGCAGAAATTTCAGCGTGCTACTCTCATCCATAAGGTCATTGGTTCGAACCCCGACTGTGCATCAATGGACTTTGTGTCTATGTGCGCATTTAACACTCTCTCGTATGGCGAAGGAAATCACCTTGAGGAAACCGGCATGCCTGAGAACTGAAAAGTCCACGGCGTGTGTCAGGAAGAGAAGGCTGATCACCTACTTGCATATTAGAAAAAATAAACCACGAATCAAATATGAGGCCCAGACCGAAGATCGTAGCGCCTGTTGTAACAGTATTCTATTGATTACAATTTCATTTGAGTGTCATTTAATGAATTTTATTAATAAACAAAATGGTTTATTTGTTACCCCCTTAATATTCTCATTAAAACAAAACAAAATATCAAATTATAAGTCATATTATTTGTATATATAGTTCAGATGTGAACTAGAAAGCCTGTAAACACTAAAATAAAATTTCCTAATACGGTCAAAGCTTACCATGACAATCTCTATGCAAGATAGTTTTCTAAGAATACCACGGAGTGCTAATATGCTAATATGATCAAATACTAGCGATCAAATCACGATCTTTTTCGAGAGATTTTTCTTGATCATTCAGCGAACAAGCTAACTCACAGCAGCGAACAAACGTCAAAAAGTATAATTTTTAGCATTAAATAAACTTTAACACACACATAACGTCTTTGAACCTAACATATTGTATGCATAGACACAGATTATATTTAAGTTTCTAGTTTGAATGCGATGAAAAATCTTCATTAGTAGATATAGGTCTTGTTATATATAATATAATCCATAAATAACGAGAACATATTGTATACAAAAGCGCGTTTTGTAAAGGGTACGAAACTATATAATCTCTTTACAAAAACCGTTGGAAGAGTGGTTAACTTATATTATGAGATGTCCCAGCCGTTGGGAAATACGCGTTTCGCATCACAATTATATGAATGATGTATTATGTTATTTTATATTTACTGAACTTGCTTTTATGTTGTTATTTAATATCCCATCAATCTACTGTTTTTATAATCGGCTTAATGCAAGATATCGCAATTCAGGTAAACATGTATCGTCGTAATAAAATACTTATTTACAATACTTTTATAGACACATTAGTATAATGTAGGATGCATAGGATTCTTTTTTTAGATATGCTATGGACAGGTTCTAGTAAGAAAAAAAAAGTGATTGATAAGACAACGAATACATTTTCTTAAAATTAAAATTTTATTTCCCATTTACCCTCCCTAACAGTTTTACTTTATTACGATAAGTTAAATTGATATAGTATTATTACCAATATTTTGTATACGAAATATAAAACTTTTGTACATTTTCAGCACGTTTGCTGGAGAACACATGTTTTGAGTTTAAGAACCATCCTCGAATACAACTAAATTCGACCAAAGACCATTTTCATCTTATCTTAGGTTTATTTCAATTTTTATTAGTAGAAAAGTTATTGTCAAGACTAGGAATTTATATAACGCCTATCTTGTCTTAAATATCTAAAAAGAACAGTGAATATACACTGTAATCTCACCAAACTGAGTGCTCTTAATACATTCATAAAATATTTACAACATTTGTGTACCTGAAGGAAAATTATACGAAAACTCGAAATCATTAAAAATGAGGCCAAGTAACGTATTTCAATGCTTTTGAAGGAAAAAATAAAAAACGGAATTGCGAGGAAATTTGCGCCGACTAAGGCGACTGAATAGCGCTGGCAGTCCGACACCGATCTTGATCGTTGCAAAAGTGTTATTGAATATTGAGTTGCGTAGACTGAACCCTTATGTCCTCGTAATGAAGTAAAGAAAAAAATATGATATCGGAATTATCACATTGTATGCGATTATCAGTCTGAAGTATACACTATTTGATAAATTATTACTATCCTCTTACATTGCACTACAAAGCAATAATATGAAGTATTGATGTATCGAGCTTATTTTGATGATAAGATATTGCCAGTGATTTTCAAAGCACGAGCTTTCCTGTCACGTTATTCTTAAAATGAAAATCCTACTTTACATTTTTGCACAACGTTCAATCGATTCCAGCAACCCCATTTGGTACATTAGTAACAATTTGCTCACACGAGTCTCGCTTTTACTGTCTTTGTTCGCAAATGCAACTATTTTATATTGGTTACCCCGTAATGTTAATACGCATAAATATTGACTATCGGAGTCTATTGTATGTCGAGCTAACGTGGCGTGGGTTAAAACAATTGCTTTCTATATGAAATCGTATTGACTTCTATTCTCTGAAGTCATTTTGATTAATTGCTAGTCGGTACTCTTATATAGTCTGTGATTAAATTCAATAAATGTAACTTGTAATTTACTGCCTTATGTTTTGCAAACGTAGGGAGTGGCCTTTTTAAAGTATTAACATTGCGTTATTTAACCCATAGGAATAATACCCTACACTATGTTTAGGCAACATTTTGTTTTATACTATAGTCTGAGCTCGCAGTGAATATATATAATATAAATTTGCATTTCAGTTAATTTTAATAGACAGAATATTCTTCTATATGAGACTACATTAACTCGCCTTTATTAGACATAAAACTGTTTAAACGATGGTAAATTGTACAGTACTCTGTAATAGACATTTATATAAATACAAATTGTTCGTATAGGTACCATCTTTCTTTGTTTTCTGGACACAGCAAATCTATTCGAAAAAACCTTAATATATTGTAATTATATTTTGCATATCGTTGTTTATTATGATTTATTTTGTCTAGTATATTCATGGATTATATACACTGTAATAAATGTTAATTTATGTCTGTCTGCATCGCCTCGTATTTTAATTGTGTATTAGTTTATTTAGTCCCGCTTTGTTTAACGAGTTGAATACTCACCTTGCGGGCCATAACCGGCCAATTTTTTTTTAATTCTCCGTAAAACTAGGTAACTTTATAAAATCCGTAATACACGGACATTATCGCCTGATATTAATTTCAAGCGGCGTATCTGAGTTCCGCAGCGGAAGCGCATGATCAGCGAGTTTTCCGATAAGAGGATTACTACAGCGCTGTTTGTTAGCGGCCTGTTTATTTAGTTAATTTCACTCTACTCTCTAAGGAGATTATTTGAATAAAATTTATTATTAATATCAGCTTTATTAGCTTTATTATTATGACTGAAATTCGAGGAAAATATTTTATCAATTCATTTACCGTTACATTATAAGCCATTATTAATTAGTCACATAATAGTAATAACCACAACTTATTACATTATTATCTTCTTGAGTACTTCGTTCATTAATTAAACTGTATTTTGGTAAATAACAATGAAATTTTTACTTTATATTAGAACTTAGAAGCAATGTTATGCACGTGAAGCTCTTGAATGAAACGAATGTTTGGATTAGTAGATTCATTCGGTAGTTTATTGCATTTATAAACTAGAAGATATATAACCGCAGTGATAAAAGTGCCTTAACTTTTTAACGAACTCAAATAATAAAGTCTAATGTTATTCTTTCGACCTACTGAGTTGGAACTACGGAAAATCTTATACTATTAGTTATTGGTCTGTTAAACAAATAATCGATGTTTATGTCTGATGTGCCAAGGATTGTAAACTTTTTTTTGGTTTCTTTCTCAGAATAAGGTATAAATATTTAATAATTATTTCAGTCCTAGACAACATTAGACATTGTGAGAATTTCTCATCTGCACCAGCACGTGTCATATTTGTGATTGGTAGGTGGTAACTTTTTTAAGTTAAGCAGTTGTTAGATTCAAGTATAAATTAATATGTTTTAGCAAAATATTATGCTAAAAAAATATGGATATCGCCGCTCTTTTTTTTTTATATGCAAATTTTGTATGTGTTATATTGCAGAATTTGCTGTATAGAAAATAGAGTATTTATCAGACATTCGCAACACATAAAAATGATCTTGGTATTCATTTTGTATGAATCGCGCAATCATTATATGTACTCTTCATACAAAAGTTTCACGTTTTCCAGTTTAGTTTTTCTATATTTTTTGAATATCACGCGAAGTCACGGTGAAATTTCTATTTTTCCGAACACAGAATCGAAGCTCCAATTTTAATGATACAGATTGAGTAACGATTGTTTGCATAAGTCATCTCGGCGAATTATTGTTGCATTTCGATGAACTAGCAAACTGAAGTGCATCCTGACATTGTTAAACTCAACAGTATCAATTAGTTAACAATATTTTGAGAGCCATTTTGACTACTCTGTAACATTTATTTTATCTTTGTTCTGAATTATTTCGTTCAAGTTTCTTTTTTAATCTAGGCTAAATTAGCCTCTTTTGGCCCCACGTGGTTTTCACCTCTAGGAGGGAGCTCCCCAGTACCAGCTCCTTACTTTCCGAGCGGCTTAATCCCTTGGCGTTGCTTAGAGATGTGCGGTCTCTCTGCATCTTCTACCGCATTTACCATGGAGAGTGTTCAGAAGAGTTGTTCGGATTGTGTATACTACAATACCTTCAGCTGGGTTTCATCATCGGATGTCATGGCAGAATACAAATACCATCCGCACCACCTCGACGACCGTTGTTCCACAACTGAGCGTTTCTTAAGCCAGTTTTTGTCGCGCACCACCACTATGTCGAACCAATTCGACTTTCAAGAAAAGAGCCTACCAACTCTATAAGATCGGTAACTTACGAGCCTTCTGGCAATATGAGTGTCCATGGGCGGCGGTATAACTTAACGTCAGGTTTTAATAACTTTATTAATTATTAGTGTGTCCAAGGTAGTGATGGCCCATTGAAAATCAGTATCACTGGTGTCAGTAACTTAAAGCTGTTTTGGGCCCATTTTTGATTGTGTGCTCTAAAAAATAAATGTTCTTTTCTTTTTTTTTCTATAATTGGTAGCATTTTTAGTCACATTCCACAGGTTTTGACTAGTGGTATACAAACATTATATCCCAAAAAAGTTGACTTTATTCATAAAAGCTAAATCACTAGTTGCAGTATTGAAGTACTCATCTGTCTCTTTTTTATCACAGCATAAACACCATTCGACAAAACGAGACAAAATAGTTCTGTAGAAATAAATTCTTCGATACGATTTCTTTCAAAGCAATATATAACTAATTGTTGTTAGTAAATTGCTAGTTGTTCCAATAATGCCATTTAATGTTAATAGCCAATGCGACGTCCTTTTACGAGCATTCCTTTATCTTATGGCCCATTGACACGTGCTCTGCGGTAATTATGTGCAAATAATTGTAAGTGTTCGGTGACCTTTACATGCTTGCTGGTATTAAAGATTGGCTGTAAAAAGAAAAGATTTTAATGCAAGATAAAATTCATTCATTTTGAAGAGTACCAATTCTCTATTTATTAATACATCGATGACAGTAAACTGCTTGCTGAATTAATTTAATTACATTTAAGAAAGATCTGTTTTATTATACTTATGTCTTAAACCCTTTATCACGTTGAATGCAAATTGTATCACTTTTGATAGGGTTAGAAAATACGCTTCGACACGCTTTTTATATTATTAAGTAATGGATTATTGACAAGAAACACATTCAAATTGATCTTCTCGCCTGCTCTGTGCCCTTGATTCGGGAACTGGTAGTAAATGTATTAATGGATTCCTTTTTTTAATATTGACATCCATGAGTGTACATAGGTACTAATATAATTAAGTAAATTTTGGTCTTAACACTATGATACTCAATTGTATTAAATTTTAAACTGATATAGATTCATGAAAGGGTTTTGGTTTTCTTGATTTTTAGTAAAAAAAAAAAGGTTTTTTATATGTTGCTTTAATTAAATAAATGTTTTTTCTTCTTAAATATGTTTTACAAGATAACATTCTATTACTCTTTCTTATATTGCTATTACTGTAATATTTCCTACTTAAGTTGGATAAAATAGCGCAGAATTCACAAATGATATTAGCCACTTCATTTAATCTATATACCCCAACCTCATATATTTGCTGGAACAAAGTGAACAGTGACTTGCCTTTCTCGCAAGATAAATCAAATTATGAGTTTCACTCATTATTATATAAGAAATCCGAACAAATAGAGTTGTGGGAGTCCCTGGGGCTTTGTTAGCGACCCCTCCCTAGTCTTATACATAATAATCAATCAAAGCTGATCTTAGATAAGTGCCGTTAAAGGTAACAGACCAATCGGGAAAACGAATCCGACAATTAAGTGATTAGAACAGTAATGATAACGGTTTTAGCGGTTAGAGTTCTAACTTTTAATACTTTCCAAATTGTTTTACAAGTTAAAAAATAAATCAGTTTGTACTTAACTAAAGTAGGTTTCGTTTCTTTATGACAAGTGGTTAAGCTGAGAGTACTTTAGTTATAACGGTTTTTAACTTTTAACTTCAAAATGCTCGCTTTATCTTTGTTCAGTGTAAAAAAACAGGAATGCTATATACAGTAAAACCCGTTTAAGACGATTTCTCAGGGACCCCACCAAAAACGCGTCTTAAGCGATATGGAAAATAATACGTAAGTACTACATATTATTATCTATTACGTTCTAATTTTGGTATGTATATTGTATAGGTATTAAATTATACATTTATAAATAACATTAAATACGTAGTGTAATTATAATTACATTATTTAAAATAATCACCTCTTTTGGTTTGACACAAAGATTTTGACTCGGATTTGGGCTCGGGCGTATTAAACGGGATGACGAATCGTATTAACCGTTAACAAATGTATGAAAATATGTCTCAAGTTGCAGAGACTGGCGTAAAGTGGCGTATTATGCGAGAAATTGTATTAAGCGTGATCGTCTTAAACTGTCTGGGCTTCAGATTTCTGTATCTGTTTCATGATTTCTTATTTTTTTATTATAATTTCGCGCACATAGAAAGTTCATTGGTGCATAGCAAGGGTTGGAACTGACTGAATACGACCTGAGGGTTGAAAGGCATTAGGCCAATATTGGAAGTAACATTGACTGTACCCAAAATGTGAGAAGTACCAAATAACTTTTGTATCTCGGTGCCTAAAGAATGCGTTCCTGACCCAAGGAAATATATATAATACACTACTACAATAAATTCAAGAACATTTGCAATATCATTGCTGTAAAAAGAAAATTAAAACGTGAAACTAAAAAGGGCCATTTTTTTGAGATAGATTCTTTATCAGACGCGTAAGAAAGGCAATCGCTTAGACTTTTTCTCTGTCTACTCAAGATACATAATTATGAAGTAAAAAAATCATAACAAAAATTAAATTATTATTTGAACTATAAAATAAAGTATGGTTGGATTCAACTGATACAATAAGTTGTATAGCAATAAACTAAGCATGAGCGTAGAAGGGATGCTGATGCATCCCTGCAAGCATTGTACCCGGCCTCCCCCAGCTCTATAAAACAGGATGCATTGGCCGATGTGAAAGGCCCTTGCTGTGCCAAGGTCCATTCCACATCATTCGTGGCCGTAGAGGACCGTAATATTAACGGTTGATCGCGTGGCTGGATGCGGACAAGGCTACGCTGTTACCGTGTCCTGCCCCGGGCGATTGCTGGTGGCGCCGTGGGGTTTTAGTGGGTATACACAACAGCGAGTCCCACATCACCCTTCCCCAGGTCAACCATGCCGCAGGAGGGTATGCGTAACGCATTTCCCCACGGAGAAAAAAAAAAAAAAAAGCATGAGCGTATACGTAACGTACGACTTCGACCTCTTCAATACAAAGAGTTGTGTGCGGATATTGAAGGGTACTAGATTGTGAGGAAGTTGCATGGATCTGGTTAGCGCTGCGCCTTCTTAAGATCTCATGTCATTTTCACACGTGTATATCCTTTCTTTAACATATTTTAAGTGTCTCATTGTCCTCATTTCAAATGTGTGATGTTTGAGAACAAAATAAAAGAATAACGATGTTTTTTTACATGTACTTGAGCTGTGTTCCGTGTAAATGGAACGAAACGAAAGCAAAACATATGTATATGTGTGTGGCCATGTAGATTGTTGAATAATATTCACGTAGTACTTCAAAAATTATAGGTAAAATCTATGCCTCCGAGTTTGAGGCAAACATTTACATTATCGTAAAAATGTTTACTTGTCCAAACTTACGTAAAGTGTTAAACAATTAAGTATATTAATCTAATATATAAAATTCTCGTGTCGCGGTGTTTGTAGTTAAACTCCTCCGAAACGGCTCGACCGATTCTCATGAAATTTTGTGTGCATATAGGGTATGACTGAGATTCGGATAACATCTATTTTTCATCCCCCTAAATGTTAAGGGTAGTCCACCCCTAAGTATTTTATTTTTATTTTTACATATTTTTTTTTGTTTTTATTATTTTATGATACAGCATTAAACAATACATATAACCCCTAACTTTCACCCCTCTACGATCAACCCCTATTTTTTTATTATAAATGATATACATGGCAAAACGACGTTTGCCCGGTCAGCTAGTAGATTATAAAATTGTACCTGATTTATCGAAAGGTCGATTACTAAATCAGTCTTCAGATAGCCCCCGCGCAATTAATTATTCTCAATGATCAATATAGATCCTACTCTATCCTATGATAGAGTAGGCAGGAAGTTCACCTTCCATCTCTTTCCTACTCTTCACCCATTATTCAAACAAGAAAGAATTAAATTTTAGCAAAACTCAAGTACTTAATTTCTAATTAATTTAGTATTATGAATGCATTCTATACAAAATGAAATCTATTTAACACTGAATGCGAGTATTTCAATGAAAAATGTTTCGTGGAAGTTTTCAAGACTCTACAGATGTTAATAGGACAAATGTAAAGAACTGCACGGTTAGACTAAGATTTTAATTGTGACGTCACTCTGTTCAACATTAACGAGCTAGGCGTTTCTGCTTTTAATTTTCTAATAACTTCACCTGAAGAATGCTAATGTAAATGCTTATCACATTATTATGTTTTTTGAATATTAAAGGAAAAATTTATTTCACCTGTTTTTCCTGGAATATAATACAATTTAATATTCTGCGTTAATTATATAATAATTAGAAATATTGATAAATAACCTGCGGCTAAATTTCATCATGGGACGTTATGACAAAATGCAAAATTCAACCTTTCGTTCGTTCCACAACATAGCGCTTTTTAAGAAATGTTTAGAGACGTTAAAAGAAGACCGTACCAGCTTGAAAGACCGGCAACTCACCAGCCACCTGGTGTTTCAGGTGTCCATGGTCGGGGTAAACACTTAACTTTAAGTGCCTACTCGGTTGTCTTCTGTTCCATAAAAAGAAAGACAAAATTAACACTTGTATCATATCTTTCTATGAGCACTGTTGGCCTAGTGGCTTTAGCGTGCGACTCTCATCCCTGAGGTCGTAGGTTCGATACCCGGCTGTGCACCAATGGACTCTCTTTCTATGTGCGCATGTAACATTCGCTCGGACGGTGACGGAAAACATCGTGAGGTAACCGGCTTGCTTTATACTCAAAAAGACGACGGCGTGTGTCAGCCACAGAAGGCTGATCTCCTACTTGCCTATTGGATTAAAAAAACTATCATGAAACAGATTCAGAAATCTAAGGCACAGACCTAAAGAGATTGTAGCGCCACTGATTTATTTATTTTTATCATATCTTTCTTAATACGATTTTCTCTTTTATTTGAAACATTGAAAAATAAAAACTTGTAAACAGAATTGTATTATCCTCAACTAAACTACTGCTTATTTTTATATAAAAACTTTGTAACAATAACTGCCATAGGCGTTTGCCCTAATTCCTGTGCTTAATTTTAAACTAAAAGCTGTAAAAATTCAAGTTTATTAAGAGTTAACGATTATCGGCATCACGCTTACGATGAAGCTATACCTTTTCATGTCGTAGGTTATCAATGTTTTGATCCAAGATATGGCCTAGTAACATAATTACCAGCAACAAAGGGATGCTGAGATTGCATCAATTAATAGGCGATTTCCCTCTTAATAGTTTGAATCATGAGTCGGTATTATCATATTTTATACATGACCTAAATGACTTTTATAGGCATCAATTATAGTAACGTAAGTGAATATTAATAAAAAAGTATAATTTGTACTTTTATGAGGAAATGCTGCCAGCCAATTTTCTTTTTATTAATTTTTAATTATTGCTATGTAGGTTAAGAAAATTGTAAATACCTACTGTATATTTGATTGTTATGTTTAGTTACAGGAATAAATAATTTGTACTTTTAGAGATAGACATTGGAGCTGGACAACATCAATAAAAAATATATATATATGTTGATTTGTCTCTAATGAATTTTTTTAATAACATTGTCTTATTATAATATAGTATTGAAAACTTAATGACCAAAAATTAAAACGATGTAGAACTAGTTTTGTTTATTATATACAGGTAATGATCACGATTCTATCAGCTGGTAAACTGTAATATAAAATTCTTCAAATTTGATTTAATGTTAAAATTTTAAATATTGGATAAACATCATTAGCTTGATAATCCTACATTATATCGTCCATTGTTTGGTCACGTACGACAAAGTGTTGTTCATCGATTTTATCATAAAAGAGCAAAGTTTTGTTCGAGCTTGAGTATTTTACTTGCTAGCTAATTAATCAGTGCCACAAGCGGTTTTTGTGAAAAATGTTATACTTGGCAACTTCAAGGGTTGGACACACTAACTCGGAACCTATTTGATTTACACTGACATAGCAAGGGACTACGCGCCATGGTGTTCCTCTATGCATTTACGTAAGATTATTAAACGGTGCACGGGTGCGTACATACATTGAATTGTTTTATTTCAATAACTATACAATAAGATATGTATGATTAATGTATCTAAATTTGAAATTGCGTGTTGTTCACGAGAATGTAAGTGCGTGCTCCTATTTCACCATGCCTCCTGCTGATAGAGGTGCTTCTTCAACAAATCTTTATTTTTAATTTATTTTATTATTACTGGTGGAACATGGTGTAATGGTGGCGATTAAAAAGAGTGGCGGAGAGTTTATTGCCAGTTCTTCTCTTCCGTTCTACGCCCTTGATTTGAGAACTGGCAGTAAATGTAAAATTAAAAGCATTTAATGTATATTTCTTTTTTGACGTTCATATGTGTACATTGTGTTACCTATATGAATAAATGATTTTTTTTTGATTACCAATAAATAACCCAACCAATAACCCTGTTTCAGGAGACGTACCGACGCTGGGCGTGCAGTACAATGGTTCCACTGTGGGTGGAAGAAGGATCTGAAGACAATGAGGAGGGTGGGCGGTCACGACGGGCCCCTTCAGAGCATGGGGCAAGATGGCGCGCTCGACACCTCGAGCGGGTCGGTCATTTGGACCGACGGCGCGGCGGCGGCGTGGTAGGCCGCTGGGTCCGCGCCGCCGCCGCGGGGCCAGGTCGACCCCTGGTACGGCTCAAGCCGTGCCTGTCAGTCTGCCAGCTGGTCGAGCAACACTGCCCTTACTTTTTGCCCGCGGACCGCGCACCAGCCTATCCCACGCAGTATGCAGGCGAACCCACGTTCCTATGTCTCGGTAAATAGATTTACGAAAATAATTCTTTATTCAAATTCAATAAAGGTATCTCTAAGATAGGCTATCTTATGTTATAGATTATAATAAGTATATTGTATTTTTCAAAATTAATATCAAACTTTATATTTTACGTTTGCTAGGAAACATGTAAGCATGCAAGTTGAATGTCTCTTTACCTGCAAGTTTGACAGGCATGATTTATAAAGTAATTGGAAACGTCTTAGGTTGGAATCGACTAGAGACCTTCTACCTTTCCCCTAATGTAAGATTGAATGCAAGTAGAATCTAACAAAAATACTAAGTTTTATATATTAATTCAAGTTCTTAGAATATATACTAAAATATACTAACTAAACTAAATTTTTTCAAGTCGGGAGTCGGCAATGGTATAGTCATACTCACAAAACACTTTGGGAGTGGCTTGGTCATAATTTACCTTATGATGCTATTACTAGGTATTACTTTATGATCAACAATCTATAAAATTGTGTACATAAAACAACACACTTATCATAAGTGAAGTCTGCGGGCTGATTCTTGTTACGTCGATGGCAATGTTATAAATAATTATGGATTAATAAGTGTTCATAGACTAAATCTATATAAAGACTTAGGCAATATAAGCTTTTGAGTCATAAAAAAAAACATTGCCTATAAAATAGATCTATGCAAAGTTCGGCGTGCCAATGAATTTTACTGACCATCAGGTGAGGTGAAAGAAACAATGCCTTGTCCCAAAAGTGGACAGCGTATCAAGATACGCCAGCGGCACATCTTCACACCTAACCTAACCTGAGGCTAAGACCCAAAACGGTTGTAAAGCCACAACAAAGTCAAAATAATAAAGATCATATCAACCACAAATACTACAATATAGAATCAATGAATGGATTTCAACACTTCGGAGTTTTTAAATTAAACTAGAATTTCTAATACCGTATACGATTTGTGCTGCTTCGATGGCGCAGCGTGATTACCATCGCATTACAGCCCTGCGATTCTGTAACTCACTTTTCGAACTCGTTTCTCGGGTGTCTGAAATAGTCGTGAAGCAGTCATTTCATGATTTGCATTCTAATAAACAATAAACTACAAGCTCCCTTTTCAGAATGCCAAATCTAAAATAACTGCTTCACGCTGATTGCGAGCGACCGCCGATAAAAAGTGCCAGAATTGCGTGGGGTGGAAAGGGGATTAAAAAAATCGAGGGGGGGGAATGAAAACGGGCTCTAGTATTTCGGATTTTTTCATTACTCACCTATGACCGTAAAAGGTTTTTCTTTGTATTTTCATGTGTATTGCAGTAAAAGGGGCGCTTTAGGCTCGATTAGCTCTTGGCCGCAGTTCAAATTGAGAATAGTAGTGACAAATGGTGCTTATTGTATGCACTCTTTGTATCTTTGACCAATTGTTGCTTCTCGGCTTTCTCGATTGACCTTTTTATTCTTTTCTTAAAGCCTGCGTTTATAAAAATGTATTATACTTTTAACTGCGAGCATAAAAGTTGCTTTAGAATTTATTTGTTATACAAAAGAGGTATGATCTATTCAAATACTATACATTTTTAAATAAAAATAATATACAGGCAATAAAAAAGGCTTTCATTGATATCGTTTCGGTAAATCGCATGCCACGTTGTATAATAAACATGTTTCAGATCCGCGAATACCAGAGACGGGTGCTCAGGCGAACAAGTCCAACTACGGGCCTGACGACTGTTGCTACTGGTACTGTGAAGGCCGACTCTGCTACCACTGCGAGTCTCGGCTTAGCGAGCCAGAGCGGCCCGCAGCAGAGCAGTGCACACCAGTAGTCGAGCGAACTGCCACCTGCTCTGTGCCATATCAGGCGCCGGCCGCCGCCACTTGCCCGAGGCCCTCCCTTCTCGCCCTGGCCCTTCTCACAACCCTAGCTGCTGTCGTGCGGACTCACTGGACATTTGTACCTCTAGTGAATGTGCGTGAATCGAGGTTATAGTTTTACGTTTCCGTGCGTCGCACCATCGCGGCCCGCGACCGCCGAATCGAAACTCTTATTAGTGATGTACTTATGATAATAAATTTCGTGCGATGACGATTTCGATGGCGGGGGACGCGCCTTCTGGTCCTTCGGTCCGGGTGGTGCGGGCCCCCGCTCTTATAGACTCTAAGTTAATGTTTGTGTCCGATTGTTCAATACTAAACGAAAAAACACCAATAGTTCTATATCGTTACTAAGATTTCACATGAAAACTTTTGCCGTTGACGATGCTCCGGCCATTATAATACATTTAATAGTTGAGGTTTTAATAAATACATTTATAGAGTTGTTTATTTTCATATTGATTATGGTTCTACACGATATATCAGTAAGGTCGAAATAAAATTTATTTTCCTTCAAAATGAAAATAGATACGATGAACTAACTTCCCAAATGTTTGTGGTGGTCTTATATGCACAAAAATTGTGCCGCAGCCCAACCCGTTTTATAGGACTTTTATGCAGGGTGCATAAAACGCTGAGTTGGAAGTCGCACGGCACTTTATATATAAAATTTAAATACTAGGCCGGGAGTCGGAAATCCTAACTCATAAGCTTTTGTGTTGCAAGTCGAAGGTAATGGTATATGTAACACTTAATAAAAGGAAATCAAAATTTTAATGCAGTTAGCTGTAATAACAAAATAAATTATTTGAACATAATATTAACAATAGTGTTATTTGGATGAGTTTTAGAAAATTATTTTTGTAAAGTTGATGGGCTGTCGTAGGCATAGAAGCAAGGATACAGATTACATACTTTATCAATTTAAACCTAACATTTTGTCACAACGAAAAGATCACTACGCAACAAATATATTTAAATAACAATAATAGTTGACAATTTGATTGTAATCACGAACAGGTAATTTACTTTATTAAAGGATATTGCTTCTATGTCCATCGGTCTTTGAATGCCTAACACTGGTCTATATAATATGTATTGATACATTGGAAAAATATTAGGGTTAATTAAAGTAGTTGTTGTTTTGTAAGAAGTAAAGAAAATAAATTACTTATATGTAATGATATATCCGTCTTATGAATGTAAGGTATTCAAGATGTACACATGGTTGAACATGATTTTTATATGATATTTGTTTTATAGTATATAATATATAATGTACATTTATATTATGTCTTATATGGCAGAGACATATACCATAAAGGGTGTCATATTTAAAATACAGGTTTGTTTGAGTTTCGTCTGGGGATTTTTAAGTTACATGAAACCAAGTTCTTCAGTTCCAAAAAACAATGCATAAGAGATAGCTGTCTTGCTGTTTCGCTTAGACATCGAAATGTTGGAAAGTCATCTAACAATCTATAGATTTAATATCTAAATGCTTATAGAATAGAAAAAGAAACCTAGCGGCTGAAAATGCATTTGCGAGACTTCTTTATCTTTGTTTTTAGTGAAACAGGTATCACTAAACGTTCTTGTTTAACTTCTATTCTACAAAACAGACTGGAATCTTAAAAACATGCCTTTAAATATCTTAATTACTAACTACTACAACTCTACGTAAGCAATAAAATAATGATAACACGTGAGTAAGTGATAGCTACAGTTATTTATTTACTAAATTCGTCAACACTTTATTCAACACAACCTAGGTAACACAAAATAACTTGAATTATGTCATTGTGCAACTGACGGCTTCCACACTTCTCGAGCCTATAGTTCTATGAAAGTAATAAATCGAATCGAATCAAGTCGACGAGCAGCTCATTTATATGAGAAAATGATTTTATCTTAACTTAAAAATCGCCAGATGAAATAAATAAAGCCCTATATTAGTAACAGTATTTGTTAGTTTTCTTTACATAGTTGCGTCGTTGAAGATTATGTGATCAAAATCAATGATTATAAAGACTTTATCGGATGGACATTTGTTAATATTCCTTAAATGGGAATGTAGTTGTTGTATTCAAATGATAAATGATAATAATATTAAGTAAGTTATTTTTTACGTTTTTAATGCGTGAGAATAAAGTACGGTTTGTTGTTTCCACTCCCTGTCTTTGAGCAAAGACCACCGTGGGTGCTAATTGTCTATTAATGCTTTTTAGGCTTTACTTTACCCTACAATAAGTTCAATATCGCAAAAACAGTCAACTTTCGGTGAAACCAGTTTACAAATATTTAATAATAAAAATTACTTGAAATATCCAATAATAATTTCAAACTGATGTTGTTATTAAATTTAATGAATCAAATGTTGACAATAGCTAGGCGTTTCTAACCTAAGCTAAACGGTTCTACTTGCTTTTAATAGTCACAAAAATACAATCGGGTAAAGTTCATAGAAACTGTAATTCGCGATTTTTTTTTATTTTTTATTTCATATCGGACGAAATTTTTGTCTGATACACTGTCTTATGTTTAACGTAACAAAATTCGCATCTATAGTTCCGATTAACTTTGACCCACGGATATCACGGAAAATGTAACAAGTAAAATATTTCTAAATGTCGATAAAACTATTACCGGCCTTTCAAATCATATTTATCGACACTTTCCGATAATTGGTTTCACCGACCAGACCACTAAGAATAACAGTGGTTATATATTTTTAGTATTTTACTTTTTCGTCAAAAAAACATCTGAACAACGAAAATTTTGTTTTTCTCAAAAAAGACGAATCTCTAAATCTCTTGTTACCTTATCCAATAAAAAAAAATCGTTTCAAAAATCCTATCCCAAACAATGAAAGAGTTTTTAATATTTATTGTTTCAAAAATAATTTACCGTCTTAACAAGAGTTTATTAAATCGTGATGCCCAGTGCCTTCACTCATCACGTGAAAGCGAGCAAGGATAGTAATATGGAGTTAACTGCCAGTCTATCTTAAATAATAAATTCAACTTATGAATACGTCATACGTCGAGCCGTAGCAAATTATATGAGAATTAATTATAGTAATAGTTTATAATTAGATTCAAAACAGTTATTAGAGATAAGATTACTTTACGTTCCAGATCTCGAAACTACCTAGTCATTGCCGCTTCTCTATATAACTGAAGGTTTCACTTTATATAATTTCCTTTAAGATATTTTGTTTGCCAATAGCCAAATCATTCATTCGATAATTTAAACATTTTGAAAAGTTTGAGTGCAGTATAACTCAGCTCGAGTGGGAATCTATCGCGATACATGTATCTATGTGTAAATTATCAAAAAATTAGAATTAGAAAATGAATTACTAGAACATAATTAGTTGGATCAATTTCACGCACTCGTTAAAACTTACACATTGACCGTACATTCCTTCTTTTTGGATATTTCTACTCTCACTCTTAATATTCTTCACTTTTGTCCACTATTATAAAATTAGTGTAGAGTAAATGACCAAAAGCGAGGAGTTCGGTTCGAATGTTGTTTGTGATCATGCTATATTGGGGTATGTCTTATTAGTGAGTCTCACACATTTAAAGATGCTGTTATCATTGTACTGACGCATAATATAGGTCAATCTCAGATAAATATGTTGCAAATATACCCCCTATTCAGAAGAACTAAATCAGTTTAATTAGACGTTCTTTACTCGCGTCTCTTTCTGACAAATTGTGTTAACACTGAAGCATAGAGACAGAAGTGTAGTTTAGTTAATACGGTACAATGAAACTGATTTATTTTTTTTAAATAAGGGGGATAGACTATACAACGAGCACCGATTAGGATATCCGCGGGAAATCTCTTTCGCCACGCCACCACGTATTATTTGACTTTGACGATTTGAGAATGCTGGATATTATATGAAAAACAGTAGCTTATTTAAATGCGTGATTCCCGCTAATTTAGAACACCGTTAATTTGAAAAACAAATATCTCAATTTGAGAGTTCTCTACAGTCTTTAAAAGGTTAAAATTTTGTTATGCAACACTTAGCAATAATTGGTAGTTATAACTGTTACCCATGTAGAGATTACATAGGCCATCTCTTGAACAAAATTCATCAAATAGTGTCTTTAGTAGTTTTAATATAATGTGTGTATTTTGATGTTCCGTTAAAGATTTGGTGATAGTGTATATTATTTTATGAATACGTATGTTTTGATGTACATAATAACGTGTAAATGTTTAACGCACAAATATTATGAAAGAAGTTGCTAACAATGTATGAATATGTATTTAGCTATAAAGTTTACTGGGAATAAATAGTATAGGCAAATGAATGTAGTTATTTTGGTGCGTACTCTCAAATTCAGTGTCATTTTTGTGTCGGATGATCTCTGGTTTTTGTACGTAATTTATCACGAATAGATTTTGCGTTATTTTTGGGATGCGCACAACTTTCGGGGGTAAACCAAATGGGTTACTAATACAATCATAACACGCTTTTTCAACATTTGAGATTGCATATCTCAAATGTAAGGGCATATCTAATAGGTATGAGAATAAATACGCAAGAATAAAGAGCAGATGGCACTGTCATGAAAACTTAGAAGTCAGAGGTAACTTAGAGGTAGAATAACATCCTCCAAACTAGAGTATCGATTTAAAAGCAAAATTATTTTTAAAACCAAACTGGTGACAAAAAAACTTTATGTCTATCGACATGTATAATTTTTAAGCGATGGATTTTTTTAAAATTGCGCGTTAAACTAATGAACACAATTTTTTTTTGTAAACCGATATTTGATATCATTCTTATCCTCAAATAAGAATCGCGCTAATCCTTAAAACTTACATACAGAGTCTTATAAACATTGATTAACCATGGGAAAATTTTGGATATCTTGTAAATCATTTCAATAATAATAATTTGTATGACTTTCGACCTGGCAGTCTCCAACCGTTTCGTCAAAGCGTTGAAAAAGGTGCATATAAGTCTTATGATTAAGGTATAATAAAAAAGGTAATGAGAAATATGTCGTACACCATAACGTTCTGTCAAATATGCCCCGAAAGATTTAGTTAAAATACTTACATAAATATTTCATTAAAATTTCGTTTTTATCATAAACAACGAAGTGACTAAGAGACAAAAAGATTAAGGTTTTAGGTGAACTATGCATGATGTTGGAAACGCATTTGATAGCGGGAAATGCCGATACTTTTTTCTGAGTATTTTGCGAGTATCAGGCACTGTTGTTTTATTATATTAATACGCTCGTAATTACTCATAATTTAAGAAATATCACAAGCCTAATAATCTTAAGTCAAAGTCGTGTTTATTTTCTACCGAGAAGCGCTACATCGCTTAAATGTCAATTGTCAAAACTAAGCTGACGTTTAAATATAGCTAATTATTACAGTTATTGTTAGAATTATAGTAATTACGAGATGTAATGTAATAAAACAGTTTTAACAATTCTGAGATCAGTCAATTAGTCTGATTGGGGATTATTTTTGGATTTTTAATGTTTAATTAGAAAAAATAAAATAAATTGAAAATTTACAGCTTTTTATTCTCTTAGCCTCTTCCTTGTTCCGAGTGCCTTGGGGCGTAATTTTTATGTTTACCATCGTACTAATAAAAAGCGACAAACCTACTCAGTATAATTAACTTCGAATTAGACTACCACCTACTTCACTATCTAAGTGATTCAATGTTTATTATTTTATCATAAACTGTCCATTTTATGTTTACTATAATAATTTCCACTATGTCTAATTTTAATATTAATAGTTCTAGGTCATATAAATATATTGTTAAATCACATCGCAACGATTTTGTCTTCGTGTTAAACCTGCCTGATAGGTAAGAAACGGCAGAATTTAAAGTTATAGTGAGAGAGGTAGTTTAGAATAAAATATGAGATAAACGCGAAAAGTGCCCCATTATAATCACTGTTGCTCCACTAATTGACGTGTATTGAAAATAGGGTATTTTTCTCGGTAATCTTTAATAATTTAACGTGTCCTGTTACGATTGCTAAGTGCGAGTGCCTTTTGGTACGGGCTCTGTATATTAATATGATCTAGAATGTGTCGTAGGTGTTTCTTGAGTAGTGGTCGTATAAGTCATTTCCTCGTTGTTGATCGATTTTAGAGTCACGGCAACATTAGGTGTGAATATATATGTATAATACTGCCGAAATGTAACATTAAAGTATGTATGACATTTTTTACCGTAAATGTCGGTCATTTTAACGTAAAATACGTGTTAGGAATTGTTACTTTAATAAGAAATGGAATAAGTTCAAGTGACATAAAATCGGCATAACACGAGGGGACGGGAAAACGGTGCCTGGCTACGAGGGGCACCCTGGCACCTGCGTAGCGCCTGCCGCCCTAATCTTCCCACATAATATTATTTAGCATGGTAAAATAATATTTCCAGCCAGGGTGGACCACTTCGGGACTTTTGAACAAGGTTACGTTACAACTTTTATGGCCGTTTTAAACCTGTGGTTCGAGATTCGAGAAAAACTTTGCACAATGGAGGTTATTTGAATAATCAACGCATTGTATAGTTTTTACGTGTAAGGTGGTAACCCTTGTTCGAGTTTTGAAGTAGAACGCCCTTAACCATGCATATTAGCAACGTTTGACACTTGAAGTAAGATTAATCACGTTCGTATAAATAAATGTAGACAGATTTTAAAATTTAATATCATTTGCAATGTCCTAAGGTTAGAAAGATCGAGACAGTAGGTCGCACAACCGTGTTATGAAGATGTGGAGATGTTTATTAAAAAATGCGTTTATGAAAATAAAATAAAAACGAAAATATTGTCAAATAAACTTGTAATTACTAAGTTAAGTGGAATTATTCGAGGAACAGAAAAATGTTAAATAAACCGATTAAAATACAATCACGGCTATCATTTACCTTCTATAATTAAATAAAACCAAAACAGTCATTTAAATTGTTTAATACAAAATCATCAACGTCAATATCACACTCGAGCTTACATCATCTATTTATTAAGTATAAAAACTATGACTTTTATTAAATTATTGTTCACGCATCAATATAAAAAAGTTCGCACTCATCACGGCACGGCATTCGCTATACACAATATATCGACGATACACTAGTGACGTTTGACACTTGACAGTTGCATTGATCACTTGGCAGAAGACATGAACACAGAGAGACAGTCTGGCAGTAGTGCTAGGCGGCACGAGAGCATAGCGCTACCACCAGAGCCAGAACCAGAGTCCAGATACATATTGGAATTCGCCACGCTATTTCCAGCCCCATCATGACCTCCATCTGTCCAATACACGAAAAATTAACAACATATCTGAATCAATCCTTACATTAAGAATAGACTAAGTAAAACGCTTATAAAACTGACTTAGGCTAAGAAAGAAAAATAAAAGACTAAACGTTGGCAAGTTTGATTGTGATTTGTCATCTTTAGTACAATACATGTAATCGGCTGATCCGTTGACAACTCACAATGAAACGAAGCACGACATCGCTTCGTCTTTTGTTTTACATTCTAATTTTAAATAATTCAGTCCCAAAATAGTATATTTCATTATAAGTGCGGAAAGCCAAATGTCTACCCGAGCCGAGGCGCAGCCGAAGGTGAGGGGGGTTGACAGTCGGAACAAGTTGCAATGACGGTTCCGCACGTGTACTGAACAACTATTTTTAATACAGTTGCGAAAAAATTATGCAATTTAATAAAACAATAAAAAAACAATAAACTCAACTTACTAATCATTTATTTCTTATACAAATTATTGTTCACATATACATTGATACAGTTTTTTATACTAACTGGAGAAGTTTTAGGTTGCATATTTATTTACTGTTTGAGACAAACTATTATTTGTTTCATATGATTTTTCATGTATATTTAATATATAATATAACAAACAACTAAACGCGCAAAGAACATTTTTGGAAAATGGCGCCAACCGTAAAAGAATATAAGCAGTTATTTTTTTTTTCTTCACCCATTCTGTGTAGGCAAAGGGAACTATGCCCATACAGCCAAGTCTTCAGTACAATTTTTTATTGATATGAAATGAAATTTAATGAGATGAAATGAAATCTAACCTAACTCATTAAATATGATATTGAAACAAAGCAGTAGCTTCTTTTTAGAAATATTTGCATGAATCATAAAAATTTCTATGAATTTTTTTTAGTAAAAACTTCGTGGTTGGTTTTTTCTTTTTAATAGACATTATTTTGACAGTTGGGAAAGAAAACGCACTAGTTCGGAAAAGGTAAAAAAAAAAAGCACGAGTGTGTAATAGCCCACATCCCGAACGCTATACGTCCCTGCAATACGCCACTTTTTGAGCAACTGTATTAAAATATACCTTTTCTTTATATATTTTGACAGCGATTTCTCAGTCTATCCTATTGTGAAGTAAATGATACAAATGAGTGAAGAAAATGCAAAAAAACCGCGATCATCGGAAGCAAAAGAAATGAAAATAAACCTACGATGCGAGTGAATGATGGCGCAACGGAGGACGTTTGTTTGTCCCCCTAATATTCCGTACATACTACACTCTAGCGCCATCTGACTGTACGTGGACCACTGAAACATTAAATTGGTTTAGCAGTCTGTCTATGAGTTGCCAAAACCATCTAACTACTTTGGACCCCAATTCACGCTACTTGTATTAAAACGTGCATTTTCTATATTTACAATTAAAAATGTGTTTTAGTATTATGGTATTATTTTATATATTTATGTTTATATAATAATAAATTTATCATACTGTTCTGGTAAAATATACTATAGTAAAAACTTACAACAGTAAATACATGCTTTCTTGTTAGTCACACTTTTAAAAACTATGCATTCATCACGTGTATCTTGGGTTAATCGGTGCTACCCAACGAAACTTGTAGGTATATTATGAATAAAATTTAATATGTTATTTATTACTTTTTTTTACTGTCAATAAAAATTAAATAATTCTTCAATTTATTTTGAACTAAAGCTATACTAATTACTATCTACACGTACATTTAATTTGCATAACTACGTCCTTATACGCCAATATATGACATGATACAAAGTATTGTCTTTGATTAACATAACTTTGATTCATTTAATAAAACACTATTTTGACCCGGATTGAAGTTATGTATTATTATAAATTTACAACTATTTAACATAATTTTAAGTGACCACGCACGCTGTAAAGCACGCGAAACGTCGGATAAATTTAAAATTATGTTAAATAGTTGTAAATTTATAATAATACATAACTTCAATCCGGTCAAAATAGTGTTTTATGACATGATACAAGCTCAAAGTAACCCCAAGCATGCCGATAAATCTAGGAAGCAAAGCAAACTTAACTATCATGCAAAAGTGAGGTAAAAAAACGTACACAGAACGCGTGACATGACATCTGGTAAAAATTCACCGCTAATTAATCTCACTGGTATTCATTTCCCCTACAACTAATTGAGTCTTTTATTTTTATGTACATATCAGGAACATCCACTTATTTCCTGAACCAGAAGAACGATCTGGGAGCGGATGATTTTACACCTAAAAGACAAACACAAAACACAAATTCATCGTGATAGCACTGTGCACTTATAACAAATACACTCGGCGTCAAAATCGCACCTTTCTTAAAATTCGTGTCAAGCGATTATAACTTCTAAGATCCTTCCTGTACCCTATCATTATTAGTATCATTTAAAAGCTCAATTAATAAGTTTTCAAAAAAATAATCATTTGTTTACGGAAAATAAAAACCACAAATCGCCAGCACTTTGATTAAAAAGTGGCGATGTACGCGTTTGGAGGCTCACAAATTGTACCACCCTGGACGCGTATAATACGAGGGGGTAAAAGTCAATTATGGGTTATTCGCTATCCAGACGTGACAGAGGTCACACCTGAAGAGCCTCGACAAGAAAAAACCCAGTGAAAATGGATACCATGGCAGAAGAAGCAGCTCAAGTGGTGGCCCTACTGCAAATCGGACTACGGCAAGTTGCTCGGCAACTGAAAATCAGCCGATTTCGAGTGCAACGGGTATACCAACGGTTCCAAGAGACTGGAGGTTACATCAGGAGACATGGATCCGGGAGACGTCGCTGCACTACCGTCAGAGGTGATCGCTACATTGTGTCGACGTCTTTGCGGAACCGCTTCTCCAACGCTGTGGGGCTGCAGAAGCGGCTTTGAGCTACTCGAAGGACAGCTGACAGCATCTCCACTAATAGAAGAAGGCTGTGAGAGAAGAATTTGCTGCCCCGGAGAGCTGCTACAGGCCCCCAATTGACTGCCATCCACCGGACGAACAGAAAGCGATTTTACGAAACGCACGCGCCGTGGACATTCGACCAGTGGAGGAATGTCCTGTTCTCCGACGAAACCCAAGTGTGCCTGAACACCAACAACATGCGTAAGAGAGTCTACAAGCGACCAGGGGAGCGTTTCACACCAGCCTGCACCGTGGAAACCGTCGGGTATGGAGGAGGACCCTGCATGTTCTAGGGCGGCATTTCTATCGACGGCAAGACAGACCTCGTGTGCGTCTCCAGAGCTGGAGTTGGTCGCGGCCAGAGGTCTCTGACTGCCCACCGGTATATCACCGAGATTTTGGAGGAGCATGTGGTCCCATGTGCAGGTTTTGTCGGCGCCAACTTCGAGTTCATGCACGACTACGCCCGGTGCCACAAAGCCTTGATTGTCAAGGACTAACACGTCGAGTTGGCATCAAGGTTATGGACTGGCCAGCAAGAAGCCCCGACCTCAATCCTATCGAGCACCTCTGGGACGAGCTGAAACGGCGAGTTCGGGCCCGTAATCCAGCTCCTGCCACTCTCGATGAGCTTCGAGATGCCGTCATCGAGGAGTGGGACAACATTCCCCAGGAACACGTCGTAACGCTCATCAGGTCCGTGTCTGACCGCTTGGAAGCTGGTGGGAGGGCTAGAGGAGGCAACACTAGGTTTTAAGACAAATTTTAAAGGATTGTCATTGTTTATTTTTAATTTTTGTATTGTTCCTTTTCTTTGTAATTTTGATCAAAATACACATTGTTGCACATTTTCCCAGAATTTTCTTTTTTTATGGGGGTGGTGGCCAATTTCCTACCGTATTCAAATAAGGGATTTCATTAGCTTTCAAATGATACTAATAATGACAGGAAGGATCTTCGGAGTTATAATCGCATGACACGAATTTTAGGAAAAGTGCTATTTTTTGACGCCGAGTGTATAACAATAATATACAAGTTAATAAGTGAATTTGGGCTGTGCTTTGTGCACAAAGCATTTGTGTTTTTAATACAATATAACTTTACGTCTAAATTCTCTCAGGTATGTTCGTAGGCGCCCAGAAGCCAACTTATCCGTTTCGATGGACCAACCATCAACCACTGCTTAAGCGAAAGCGACATAATTAAATAATTTAACCGACTTCAAAGGTACCAATTCGTCAGAAATATTTACATGTATACGTCGTATTTTTAATATATATAACGGGTATACATGCCAAATGGTTCTATACCCAAGTCCGGATGTACTATGTAGTAGGATTCTAGAGTATAAGAGTTTTTATGTTAAAAAAAATAGCATCCATTAAACTAGATATTGTAGTAAATGTAACTGGATATAATGGCCTCAAAAGGGCTCCCCAATTTCTTTTTAAGTTTGAAGTCGGCTGTAGCATTTTAAATATATGTTAGAGCTGTTATTAAGCGGTTAGTAGCAAATTCATAAAATTGTTATTAGCGACTTGTCGCGGGTTAAAAGTTGAAAATGGTTATGACAAAGAGAAACGCTGAAAAGAGAGGAACACAACGAATATTGACATAGACTAATCTAATAGTTGGAACACAAGGTATAAGACACAAGACAAAGCGGACTCATCCAAAATACAGTGGCGTTGGTCACGGTCCTAATTTTTATCTGTGTCCTTTTGTGTGTCTTTGTTATATTTATATGGTAATTATTGAATTTTCAAAAATACTTCGTAATTTTAAATTCAACAAAGTCGATTTTAAGTTTAATGCTGCGGTAATTAATAACTTTTTTTAATGTAACAGGAGGCAAAAGGGCAGGAGGGTCAACTGACGTTAAGTGATAGCCGCCACCCATGGACACTCACAATGTCAGAAGGCTCGCAAGTGCGTTGCCGGCCTACTTAGAATTGCTATGCTCTTTTTTTGAAGGACCCTAAGTTATGAAATACATTTTGAGATCTGAATTATTAGCCCGGGTTCTATATCTGATTACCACTCATAATTAACTTATATTCGGAAAACAAATTTGGTGTCCCATAGATAACGGCTCATAGCAATTACGACAATTAATTTGGAAATCCGGACATTACATCCCGTTTTATAGCTACGAGTCGTAAAATTTTCAATCAAACGCATGTTTGATAGACTATAGAAAATTGCAAAAAAAATAGTTTTTATATAGAACCTAGTAGCTTAGTAAAAATCTGTTGAAATTGTTTTTATATTAACTATATGTGGTGTGTGGCGGTTAAATGTTATTATAATGACATTTAACCTCCACACAATATACATATATAGTTAATATAAAAACAATGTCAAGATATTTCTACCAAGTTACTGGTTCTATATAAAAACTAAAATAATTGTTGCAATTTTCTATAGTCTATCAAACATGCGTTTGATTGAAAATTTTTCGACTCGTAGCTATAAAACGGGATGTTATGTCCGGATTTCCAAATTAATTGTCGTAATTGCTATGAGCCGTTATCTATGGGAAACCAACTACCGAATTTGTTTTCCGAATATAAGTTAATTATGAGTGGTAATCAGATATAGAACCTGGGCTATCAGATCTTAAAATGTATGTCATAACTTAGAGTCCTTCAAAAAAAGAGCATAGCAATTCTGAAAAGGCCGGCAACGCACTTGCGAGCCTTCTGACATTGTGAATGTCCATGGGTGACGGCTAACACTTAACGTCAGGTGACCCTCCTACCCATTTGCCTCCTGTTACATTAAAAAAAGTTATTCATTACTGCAGCATTAAACTTAAAATCGACTTTGTTGAATTTAAAATTACGAAGTATTTTTAAAAATTCAATAACTACCATATAAATATAACAAAGACACACAAAAGGACACAGATAATAATTAGGACCGTGACCAACGCCACTGTATTTTGGATGAGTCCGCTTTGTCTTGTGTCTTATACCTTGTGTTCCAACTATTAGATTAGTCTATGTCAATATTCGTTATGTGTTCTTCTCTTTTCAGCGTTTCTCTTGGGCATAACCATTTTCAACTTTTAAGCCGCAACAAGTCGCTAATAACAATTTTATGAATTTGCTACTAACCGCTTAATAACAGCTCTAACATATATTTAAAATACTACAGCCGACTTCAAACTTGGGGAGCCCTTTTGAGGCTATTATATCCAGTTACATTTACTACAATATCTAGTTTAATGGATGCTATTTTTTTTTACATATAAACTCTTATACTCTAGAATCCTACAATTACATCCGGACTTGATCCCATTTGGGATGTATATGTTAAAATTATCCACTACACGACGTATACATATAAATATATCTGACGAATTGGTATCTTTGAAGTCGGTTAATAAGTTATGTCGCTTTCGCTTACGCAGTGGTTGATGGTTGGTCCATCGAAAAAAATTTTTATATTGTATTAAAAGCTTAAAGGCCGTGCATTGTGCACAATGCAGTAATCACCCCCCACAAATTTTGGGCTTAGGAAACCAAAAAAAAAAATTTTTTTTTTTTTACCTGGGGAAACCCACTTACGGGCCCCCACGCCTGGGCAAGTGTGTGAATGGCGCGGGGAGTGTGGGGGTCAAGGTCGTAAAATGCGATGACCCCATACCCACTAAAACCACCAGGGCCCAATCCATAGTGCATGTAGAGCCGGGTCGTGGTAGAAGCCAGTAGCCAGTAGGCTTCTATCCACTTCAGCAGCTCTTCAGCAGCAGTAAATGAAAAAAGAAATTAACATATGTAAGCAAAATAAGCAGTATAGCATAATAAGCAATATAGCAAAATAAGAGTATAGTAAAGTATTATTTTAATTTATAAATATATTTAATTGCTATAAGTAGCTCCTCAAAGGGATCTTTTTTATATTTCTTATTGTTTCGCCGCCATAGGTATTCGTATAAATGATCAGTGAAATTTGAGTGTGTAAATAGTGAAATAACTATGGTTTCTCTACAATAATTAAACCAATCATTAATAGTGCCTCGACTTAAGCATTGTTGTCTATCTTCTTTATATGGATCTTCATTAATAGTTGTATAATAACTCCAATTTTGTGAATATGCATATAGTAAATAGAAGACATGTACTAAGTCTAATTTAATGTTTTCGAAAAATGTTCCTTTATTTCTAGATACTCTTGATTTTGATTTGCAATTTCCTTTTGCACAAGACCATGTGCCAAATGTTTTATTCGTCGATTTAATTATTTTCATGGGTACACGATGTCTTCCACATTGCTTTTGAGAATGCACTAATCCATGTTCTTCAGCGAATGCCATACACTGCTCATTATTGCCTAAAGTTTTATTTAGTTTAGTTAAATTCCACATTTTGAGAACTTCATCTTTAAAAAGATGACGATCCTCCAAGGGCCCATCATCCTCAAAAGCCGGTCTACCAAGCGTTGTGCTTGTAGACGGTTCAGATTCAGTACCAAATCTGAAAAAGATTGCAAGAAATCAGTGTCTAGTATGTATATAAAGCCAAGTTTTAAAAAAATGCTAATAAAATAACGCACATTCAAGCAAAAATAAAAAAAAATAAAAAGTAACGGCTTTTAACTGATATTTTGCACTTGAATACTGTGAACACACACTGTTCTGGCAAAATCCAAATTCGAAATGGCCGATTGCGTTTATACTTTAAACAATGAATAGTAGAGAATAGAGATGTGAAAAATAATCTATTCTGTGAAAGTGAAAAAATCGATTATTTTAGTATTCGATTTTGAATCCGATTTTAAATCCGATTTTGTTTTCGATTTCGAGTTTCAGTTGAACAGTTATTTAAAAACAATATTAATATACGGTTAGTATATTAATATTTATATAACCTAACCTATCTAAATAATATTTGTTTATGTGGACAGCTCCGATCTAAATAGTAATTGTTTATTCAAGCCTCGGCTTCTCGGCGTCCTGGTCGCCTACGGCGACCAAATATTCATATACTAACTCTAACCTAACCAATCTAAATAATATTTGTTTTTGTGGACAGCTCCGATCTAAATAGTAATTGTTTATTCAAGCCTCGGCTTCTCGGCGTCCTGGTCGCCTTCGGCGACCAAATATTCATATACTATCTCTAACCTAACCAATCTAAATAATATTATTTTTTGTGGACAGCTCCGGCGCTACGGGAAATGCAGCCCCTCCACCCTTGCGTACCAAAGCACAGGCATTATGAAAGCTGTAGCGGCTGAGGCTGGTCGCCAGAGGCGACCAAAAAGCCGAGGTTGCGGAGGCTTGAATAGGGGGCTATAGGGGGGAATAGGGGGCTGCTCTTCCTCCGCGCTTCCGATTATTTATATACACTCTAGGGGTAAGACAGACAAGACCACGTGGATAGTGGGGTGCTCTGATTCGGTTTTGGGTACTATTTGAATAATTTAATAATTTTCGGAACCAGTTATTTAAAAACAATATTAATATACGGTTAGTATATTAATATTTATATAACCTAACCTATCTAAATAATATTTGTTTATGTGGACAGCTCCGATCTAAATAGTAATTGTTTATTCAAGCCTCGGCTTCTCGGCGTCCTGGTCGCCTTCGGCGACCAAATATTCATATACTAACTCTAACCTAACCAATCTAAATAATATTTGTTTTTGTGGACAGCTCCGATCTAAATAGTAATTGTTTATTCAAGCCTCGGCTTCTCGGCGTCCTGGTCACCTTCGGCGACCAAATATTCATATACTAACTCTAACCTAACCAATCTAAATAATATTTGTTTTTGTGGACAGCTCCGATCTAAATAGTAATTGTTTATTCAAGCCTCGGCTTCTCGGCGTCCTGGTCGCCTTCGGCGACCAAATATTCATATACTAACTCTAACCTAACCAATCTAAATAATATTTGTTTTTGTGGACAGCTCCGATCTAAATAGTAATTGTTTATTCAAGCCTCGGCTTCTCGGCGTCCTGGTCGCCTTCGGCGACCAAATATTCATATACTAACTCTAACCTAACCAATCTAAATAATATTTGTTTTTGTGGACAGCTCCGGCGCTACGGGAAATGCAGCCCCTCCACCCTTGCGTACCAAAGCACAGGCATTTTATTCAAGCCTCCGCAACCTCGGCTTTTTGGTCGCCTCTGGCGACCAGCCTCAGCCGCTACAGCTTTCATAATGCCTGTGCTTTGTTACAGCGGGTGGGGGCTGCTCTTCCTCCGCGCCTCCGATTATTTATATACACTCTAGGGGTAAGGCAGACAAGACCACGTGGATAGTGGGGTGCTCTGATTCGGTTTTGGGTACTATTTGAATAATTTAATAATTTTCGGAACCATACATTAATTAAAACATGAAGTTAATGTAATGTATGTACATTTGACAAGTAATGCTTAAATTAGGTTCAACTATAAAATTAACAAATGAGGAAATAATCGATTCGATTAGGTTCAACTTTAAAAATAACAAATGAGAAAATAATCGATCCAATTAATTTACCGAAAATGTCACATCACTTATAACCAATAGAAAACGACAATGACACATCACTCATAACCAATAGAAATCGAGAATGTCACATTTCTTATAACCAATAGAAAAGTAGTTAGATAATGGCGGATTGTTTATAATTTCAATACAATTGACAAAAGTTAAAAAATTTTTTTTAAAATACTTTGACGCTTATCCTAAAGCTAAAATCACTTGGCACCTCCAAGGCCCTTCCAATCAAGGGTCCCCGAGACTCCTGCATAATCAGTATCATCAAATTCCAACGCATGGATATCAACCCCAACCCCTTTGGACTTTTATTTTACAATTCCTTCTTTAAAATTACATAGCATAACACAATTAAATCCACGGTCAGCCATTATTGCATCTTTTTCATCACTAACAGCTAACAGGGAACTTCCTTCAGTAATTTGACGGTGAACCAATAGTTTTATAGTGTTGTGGTGTTTGTAGCTACTAAATGTTGTTTGTTGCGCTGTAGGGTTTTTGACTTTGATATGGGTATTTCTAATGTTGGGTTTTAAATGTCGTTACATGAATTTGATAATACTGATTATGCAGGAGTCTTGGTGGACCTTCATTGGAACACCTCCAAGTGGTTTTTGCTGCCGGAAACGCGTCTAAGTATTTAAAAATAATTTAAGTTTTGTGTAATGTATTGAAATTTGTAACCAATCCGCCATTTTCTACTTTTCTATTGGTTATAAGAGATGTGACGTTCACTTTAAAAAATCTTGTTTGAGAAAGCGCGGGAAACGTTGGTCGTGGCGGGAGTGTTTTTTCTTGTGAAATTTTTAAATTTAATTTAACTTGTATAAAAGATCAGTTTGTATATATTTGTATGTAGTAGTTTTGTTTATTCATTTGTGTATATATTCTACAGTATCTGGTAAGTTTGTATACTTTTTCCTCAAGGCCTGGAGTCAGGCGAAAAAATGGACGAGCCCCCGGATACCGGGGGCTCGCCCCCCGAGGTAGCTTGTAATATTATAATAGAAAATAGATTTTCTAAACTGGACGAGTCCAGTGTAGATACAGATGTGGATCAACGGAATGACCGAAAAAGAATGCGAGTAGGTAAAATTTGCAAACACTGCAACAAAAGGAAAAAAAAGATTCGATCCGACGCGTCGGAATAAACAAAAGGACACTGATTGCTCGTGCCAAATACCGGAAGATGAAATTCCCTCAATAAGTACTGGGCTTAAGAACGCTAATGCTCTAGATAGTTTTCAGAACAAAGTAGACCGTGTAGATACTGCAACTGCTAATACCCAACAGCACCCATCACCTCCATCAGACGTTTCTCAGTCCATAAAAAATCCTACAGGCCGAACGTCTTATGAGGCCTATGACATAGGGCCATTCGTAGTTCATGCGCAAAAAGTTTCTTCAGATACGGTCATCCCCTCCCTTCACCCCGTTCAATTTGGTTATTTCCTCAAGAAAAATTCTTTTAAAAACATAATTAATGGTAGCATCAAAAGGATAGGCAGAAACAGAATTTCCCTATCATTCTCTGACCACAAATGTGCAAACGAATTTATTAATAACCCTTGCCTGGCAAGAAATAATTACAAAGCTTTTATTCCCTCATTTAATGTGACCCGAATGGGCCTGGTGCGAGGCGTTCCCGCGGAATGGTCTCCCGAAGAGATATTAGACAACATCTCTCTGCCTGTAGGCAGCGGAGGAATTATAAAAATTAGACGACTTTATAAAGTACGTAACAGCAGCCCTCCTGAGTGGAAGCCATCACAGACTATTGTAATAACTTTCGATGGTCAAACCCTTCCTAAACATGTATTTGTCTGCTACAATGCCCTGCCCGTGGAACTTTACGCATACCCCACTATTCAGTGCTATTCTTGTTGCCGATTTGGTCATACTAAGTCTAATTGTAACTCTCGGCCCCGCTGTTACAAGTGTGGCCAAGGCCATACAGGGGACACATGACACATACAAGATGATGCCGCGACTATGTTCTGGTCTACACTTTGCTACAAACAGAAAGTGTCCAGAATATGAACGGCAGACTAAAATTAAATTGTATATGGCTCAGAGATGTGTATCTTATGCAGAAGCAAATAAAGTGTATGATCCAGTTTCTAAATCTTTTGCTGATATAGTTAAGTTTTCAAACATCCAGAATACTCCTAATTCTCCTGTCCCACATGTATCGCCTTCCTCTCCCTCGATTCCGTCGTATAGTAGATCTTATAATAAAACAATATTTGCTAAACCAACATCCCCCAAACTAAAACGACTGGGGTATAACAAAACAGAACACTTAAATTTGATAAAGGACTACGACGCTCCAGCTCCTTCTAACGGGGTCGCTTTAATAAACAGTAACGTTAACAATAATGACATAATCTCTGATTTAATCCAACTTTTGACTGAAATTAAATCTAATTCTAACTCTGACAACAACGTAACCTAACAACGCCGCCAAATGATTGCTTCCTTAACTCAATTAAAATCCTCTTATGCGCCACGAACGCGAACAAATAATCCAGTGGAATTGCAGAAGCGCTATCTGCAATAAAAATGATTTAATCCATTTGCATAATAAATTTGAACCATTTGTCTCAACTCTGTCGGAAACATGGCTTCGCCCGGAATTGACTTTTCGAATTCCAGGTTATGTTATTCTCCGACAGGACAGACCTGACGGCTATGGCGGTGTTGCCATAGTCATTAAAAATAATCTCCCCTATTCCTTATTTCCACTTCCCCCATTCGGAGATGACATCAGCCATTGCTGCTATTGTAAATAAAATTTGTATAGTGTCTATTTATTTTTCTCGTCCTAATTTAAATATTTTTTCTCATCTTAATCAACTGTTTTCCATCCTTCCAAGGCCATTCTTAGTCCTAGGTGATTTTAATTGCCAACATCAATCCTGGGGAAGCACTTCTTCCAACTATTATGGAGATCAATTATTAGATATTATAGATTCTCATTGTATCTGTATTTTAAACACTGGGCTGCCAACCCGTGTTACTGGTCCAAGTGAAAGTGCAAGTGCGCCTGATCTATCTTTATGTTCACCTGATTTAGCTTCAACTTTGGACTGGCACCCTCTTGCATCTTCGTATGGTAGTGACCACTTTCCACTTGTAATTACTTTTCCTTCACACAAACCTACCAAAACCACTCGCTCTCCTCGTTTTAAATACAGATTAAACAACGCTGATTGGGAATTATTCAACCAACGAGTAGAGCAGAAAACTAGTATTTATTCTCAAGAAGGTGATCAGATCTCTGCCGAAATTCTTTCTCAGGTTTTGATTGAAGCTGCCGATGAATCTTTTTGCACTAAAACTAAGTTCCGATCGCAAATTCCTTCGCCTCCCTGGTGGGATTATGAATGTACAGCTGCAATAAAAACAAGATAACAGGCTGAAAAAAATTACTGTGAGGAGATGTCAGAAGAAAATTTCGAGTTATATTTAGAATCTGCCCGTAGTGCTAAAAAATTGTTTAAGAAAAAGAGATATGATGGTTGGCAATCATTTTGTGCCTCCATTAGCCCAGACGTCAGCCCGTCAGAGGTCTGGCGTAATATTCATAGATTTAGATCTGCATATAATAATTCTCCCTCTTCTAAATTACCGCTAACCCTAGCTGATCAGTTTATGGATCATCTTGCACCCCCTTCTGTACCGGAACAGGCATTTCCTCCAAAATCTATTCCTGCTTACATTTCCGATGACCAAACTGGATTAAACGCTCCATTCTCTTTGATCGAACTTAAAGGTGTACTCAATAACGTAAAAGATTCTACTCCAGGAGAAGATGGGATTCCATATTCTTTTTTGAAAAACCTTTCGGACCGTGTGCTGATGCTGTACTTAAATATTATAAATTCTATTATGATTTCTGGGTGCATTCCCAAGTCTTGGATCACTCAATCTATTATTCCTATTTTAAAAGACAATAAACAAGCCGATGATCCTTCTTCTTACAGACCTATTGTCCTTTCTTCTGTTTTAATGAAAACAGCAGAACACCTAGTTAAAATCCGTTTAGAATGGTTTTTAGAGAGTAAAAATTTATTAGCAACGTCACAATTCGGTTTTAGGAAAAGTAGAAGCACAATGGATAGCTTAGGTATATTCACTACGGACATAAGATTAGCTTTTTCAAACAACGAGTCGATAGTAGCTACTTTCTTAGATATAAGCTCAGCTTATGACAATGTTCTTATATCGGTTCTTAGGGGAAAATTGCTTTACTTAGATGTACCACCGATTCTGTCAAACTTTATTATCAATATGCTCAGAGAAAGATACATTAATTTATTTATCGAAGATGTCAAACTATCGCGGACTGTGTGGAAAGGATTACCACAGGGTTCTGTGCTCAGTCCTTTGCTCTACAACATCTACACATATGATTTAGAAACATCATTGCAGGCATCAGCAAACGTATTACAATATGCAGACGATCTTCTTATATACAAATCGGGAAAATCGATTGAAAATAATTGCCAAGCTCTAACATCTTCCCTTTCATTTTTAAAATCATGGCTTAATTCGAATGGTTTAGACTTATCTGTATCCAAGAGTAGGGTTGTGTTGTTTTCCAGAATGCGTAGGCCTCCCCCGGTCCATGTAAAGTTCAATAGTATTTTGATTCCCTCGACTAATGACGTCAAATTCTTAGGAGTAATTCTAGATTCCAAGCTTACCGGTGTACCCCATTGTGAATATGTAACTGCAAGATGTGAACGTAATTTGAATATTCTTAGATGCTTATCAGGCATCTGGTGGGGAGCGCATTCACACTCCTTAAAACTGATTTACAACGCCATAATCAGAAGTGTAATGGATTACGGTACTTTTCTGTTGGAACCAGGAAATATTTCTGGTTTTAAAAAAATGGATAGTATTCAGGCTAAAGCAATGAGAATAGTCCTAGGAGCTATGAAGTCAAGTCCAATCAACTGTATGAGAGTCGAGTGTGTAGAGCCTCCATTAAGCTTACGACGGCAATTTCTGTCTGATAAATTCCTATTCCGTTGTATCCAATTCAGTAACCATATCCTAACACCTAAACTGACTTGCCTGGCATCTTTAATCCCCAATTGTAGTTATTGGAAAAACAAACGCCCACCATGTTTGGTTGAAAGTTACAGAAGATTTACTTATTTTGAGGCTCCTACTCACCAAGCGACTTCTAATCCATTGTTCAAATATAGTTATGATTCCCTTGTAATCTCTCCTGATATACAGTCTAGCACAGGTCTTGTGAAAATTTAGCAAAACCAAAAGTTAACATTTAACTATATTGTTGACACCAAGTGGCCACAATGGCATCGAATATTTACAGATGCATCTAAGCATTCCAAAGATAGCTGTGTAGGTGTTGGTGTACTGCACTCTAATTACAATATTGTTCAAAAAACTAAACTCCCTCCTGAATCCTCCGTGTTCACTGGCGAATGTATTGGCCTTGTTAAAGCCATAGAATACATCCTTCTACTAAAACTTCAAAAAACTGTAATTTTTACAGATTCACTAAGTTCTTTGAATGCCTTAGCCCGGTTCCCATTTGGATCACATTATCAATTCCCTGTCATTTCCGAAATTAGAAACCTGCTATTAAAATGTATAAAAGAAAACTATTCCGTATCGTTTGCATGGGTTCCTGGTCACTGTGGAATATCTGGAAACGAGAAAGCTGATCGTTTAGCCAATGAGGCGGTGGAGAGTGGAGATGTAGACATTTTTAGAAACTATGCGCATGACTTGATGTCTCTTTCAGGGATTTATCTCAGGAATTCCTGGACTGAATCCTGGTCTCAAGATAGTTCAAAAGGTCGCCATTATCGTACTATTCAACCTTCTATACCCAGTAAGCCCTGGTTTTGGAGACTGAGATTCGGTAAAAAAGTTACAACAGTACTGTCTCGTATGCGACTGGGACACGTCTGCACCCCAGCTCATCTTACTAAGTTAAATATTAATGAGAGCCCTACGTGCGATTGCGGATATGATGTAGGTGATTTAAATCACATCATATTTGTTTGTCCTCGACGCGACCGGTCGGCTCTTCTCGAAGGTCTCATTTCCCTTCCAATTCCTTTCCCTTCATCCATATCATGTTTACTTTCAACATTGGACCCACATGTTTATAAACTTTTAGCAGCTTTTATCTTAAGTAATAATATAAAAATTTAGACGATATGAACGTAAATATATGTAAATATGTTTTCTTACACTCCTTTTTTATGTAGATATATAAGAATTGATCTTTTATTTTATAGATTCATTATTTTCTATTCCTAAATTCCTTTCCAGACGATAATTTAATGTTTTTACCCGTTTCCCTGTTTTTGACCCTGGGCCACAATACACAAACCGTGCGGGCCAATATTTAAAAAAAAAAAAAAAAATCTTGTTTTTAATTAATCGGATGTTAATAATCTTTTTTATTTATTTATCGATTATTTCCTCATTTTTTAATTTAAAGTTATAGAATAATCAACATTGAAATCAACCTAATTTCGTGTTGATAGATTATAGGGTTCCGAAAATTTTAAAATTATCGATACCTGCTTGTCTGTATTTCCTAATTAGTACTTGTATTTCATTGTTTGCAACTTTCTGTATTATTTAATTCTTACTAGAATAACGTATTTACTTTAATATCCAAAAAGTACCCAAAACCGAATCACTATCCACGTGGTCTTGTCTGCCCTACTCCTAGAGTGTATATAAAAATTGGAGGCGCGGAGGAAGAGCAGCCCCCACCCGGTGTAATGTCGAATGTGGACTTTGCTAGAACAGTGTGTGAACAGTCTTACAGCAGAATATCCGTTCGAAATCCGTTACTTAAAAAATGATTATTAACAATCGATTAATTACAAAAAAACGTGTGGCACTCGGGGACTGCCGCGGTAAAGCTATTGCATTATTTTTTTTTCAACTTATGCAATTATAATTATTTATTTATGCAGTATTTTTTTTTCTTTGTTATTTATTCAAGTTTTTTCTTTGATAAATTAATTCAATCTATCAGACTCAGACTAACTCGCCTAGAGACTAGGCGACTAGACGAGTTAGTCTGAGTCTAGATGTTATTGCTTAAATAAATCTGGCATATAATAATCAACCAGTGAGCGACTAGGCCAAATATCTATTCTTTCCATAATTCATAAACAAAATTTACCCATGTAACAAATATATTCCCAACAGCAGCAGTACTAATGCCAAATAAAATTGCCATCTCAAAATCAGGTTTTCTTCTTAATTTATTTATTTATACTTTATTACCTTATTCAAAGACATAATGTAAAATGTTAAATAAACCTATTAAAATACAATCACGGCTATTATTTACCTTCAATAATTAAATAAAACCAAAACAGTCATTTAAATGGTTTAATACAAAATTACTAACGTCAATATCACACTCGAGCTTACATCATCTATTTATTAAGTATAAAAACTATGACTTTTATTAAATTATTGTTCACGCATCAATATAAAAAAGTTCGCACTCATCACGGCACGGCATTCGCTATACACAATATATCGAACGCGTTTGATACACTAGTGACGCTTGACACTTGACAGTTGCATTGATCACTTGGCAGAAGACATGAACACAGAGAGACAGTCTGGCAGCAGTGCTAGGCGGCACGAGAGCATAGCGCTACGGCCAGAGCCAGAACCAGAGTCCAGATATTGGAATTCGCCACGAATCCGCTATTTCCAGCCCCATCATGACCTCCATCTGTCCAATACACGAAAAATTAACAACATATCTGAATCAATCCTTACATTAAGAATAGACTAAGTAAAACGCTTATAAAACTGACTAAGGCTAAGAAAGAAAAATAAAAGACTAAACGTTGGCAAGTTTGATTGTGATTTGTCATCTTTAGTACAATTCATGCAATCGGCTGTTCCGTTGACAACTCACAATGAAACGAAGCACGACATCGCTTCGTCTTTTGTTTTACATTCCAATTTTAAATATTTCAGTCCCAAAATATACCTTTTCTTTATATATTTTGACAGCGATTTCTCAGTCTATCCTATTGTGAAGTAAATGATACAAATGAGTGGTGAAAATGCAAAAAAACCGCGATCAGCGGAAGCAAAAGAAATGAAAATAAACCTACGATGCGAGTGAATGATGGCGCAACGGAGGACGTTTGTTTGTCCCCCTAATATTCCGTACATACTACACTCTAGCGCCATCTGACTGTACGTGGACCACTGAAACATTAAATTGGTTTAGCAGTCTGTCTGAGTTGCCAAAACCATCTAACTACTTTGGACCCCAATTCACGCTACTTGTATTAAAACGTGCATTTTCTATATTTACAATTAAAAATGTGTTTTAGTATTATGGTATTATTTTATATATTTATGTTTATATAATAATAAATTTATCATACTGTTCTGGTAAAATATACTATAGTAAAAACTTACAACGGTAAAAACATGCTTTCTTGTTAGTCACACTTTTAAAAACTATGCATTCATCACGTGTATCTTGGGTTAATCGGTGCTACCCAACGAAACCTGTAGGTATATTATGAATATAATTTAATATGTTATTTATTACTTTTTTTAACTGTCACTAAAAATTAACTAATTCCTCAATTTTGAACTAAAGCCATACTAATTACTATCTACACGTACATTTAATTTGCATAACTACGTCCTTATACGCCAATATATGACATGATACAAGCTCAAAGTAACCCCAAGCATGCCGATAAATCTAGGAAGCAAAGCAAACTTAACTATCATGCAAAAGTGAGGTAAAAAAACGTACACAGAACGCGTGACATGACATCTGGTATAAATTCACCGCTAATTAATCTCACTGGTATTCATTTCCCCTACAACTAATTGAGTCTTTTATTTTTATGTACATATCAGGAACATCCACTTATTTCCTGAACCAGAAGAACGATCTGGGAGCGGATGATTTTACACCTAAAAGACAAACACAAAACACAAATTGTAACGACCACAAGGTGTCATCGTGATAGCACTGTGCACTTATAACAAATATAACAATAATATACAAGTTTGTAAGTGAATTTGGGCTGTGCTTTGTGCACAAAGCATTTGTGCTTTTAATACAATATAACTTTACGTCTAAATTCTCTCAGGTATGTTCGTAGGCGCCCAGAAGCCAATTTATCCGTTTCGATGGACCAACCATCAACCACTGCTTAAGCTAAAGCGACATAATTTAATAATTTAACCGACTTCAAAGGTACCAATTCGTCAGAAATATTTACATATATACGTCGTATTTTTAATATATATAACGGGTATACATGCCAAATGGTCCTATACCCAAGTCCGGATGTACTTGTAGGATTCTAGAGTATAAGAGTTTATAGGATAAAAAAATTGCATCAATTAAACTAGATATTGTAGTAAATGTAACTGGATATAATAGCCTCAAAAGGACTCCCCAATTTTTTTTAAGTTTGAAGTCGGCTGTAGCATTTTAAATATATATGTTAGAGCTGTTATTAAGCGGTTAGTAGCAAATTCATAAAATTGTTATTAGCGACTTGTCGCGGGTTAAAAGTTGAAAATGGTTATGACAAAGAGAAACGCTGAAAAGAGAGGAACACATAACGAATATTGACATAGACTAATCTAATAGTTGGAACACAAGGTATAAGACACAAGACAGCGCTTCCAAAATATGGCGTTGGTCACGGTCCTATTATTATCTGTGTCCTTTTGTGTGTCTTTGTAATATTTATATGGTAGTTATTGAATTTTCAAAATTTTTTTAGGACCTTAAGCTTAGTACATACATAAAAAAAGCTATGACATACATTTTAAGATCTGATAGCCCAGGTTCTAATCTGATTACCACTCATAATTAACTTATATTCGGATAACAAATTCGGTATTTGGTTTCCCATAGATAACGGCTCATAGCAATTAAGACAATTAATTTGGAAACCCGGACATTACATCCCGTTTTATATCCGCTCGTATTAGCTACGAGTCGTAAAATTTTCAATCAAACGCATGTTTGATAGACTATAGAAAATTGCAAAAAAAATAGTTTTTATATAGAACCTAGTAGCTTAGTAAAAATCTGTTGAAATTGTTTTTATATTAACTATATGTGTTGTGTGGCGGTTAAATGTTATTATGTGTATTAAGAAAATTGTCTTTCGTGTGTAAGCAAGGCTTTAGTCAAGATCCTTAAAGTAGTGTATGTAGAAAGTCGAAAACTTAATTTGTATGAAAATGACAGTTAGTGTCGAAAAAGTTTTCATACAAATTTAGTTTTTGACGTTCTACATAACTACTGTTAAGGCATCTTGGCTAAGGCACCTGGACGCCGGAACATACCTGCGTCTTCATCATCAGCGGGTGGAACTGTGAGTCTTGCGTAACCTCCGATAGTCCCTCGTGGGGCGCTGCTGCAGCCCAGCCACCAGTAACCTGTTGACCTGGGGAACGCTGGGTCGTCTTTGTCCACCTGGAACGACATTTGAATAAAAATAATTAAAGCATACTTTAATAAATACACGATACTTCAAAAAACATGAAAATTAACAAACAGTATCTTTTTTTAATTTTATTAACAGAACTCTTGCACAGTCAACAAAACACAGTTTTTCGGAAACGACCGTTGAGCAACTTTATTTATAAATATATTTATATTAGTGTAAAGTCCGTTTTAATAACTCATCTGTCTCTTTTCACCATAACATAAACATAATTCGTCAGAAAGAAACGAAAGACTACTACTACAGTTAAAGCGAGAAATTAGTTTGAAAGAGAGATTTATTTGATTTATGAATAACACGAATGTACTGTAAGTTATTTGTATTTTTCTTCATTTATTGCTTAAACTATTAAAATTAACGAAACGGATATAACACACAGTACACATTCAATTATTTAGAACTAAAGACTTTAGAAAAACACTTACGCTGAAAGTCCTATCATTGAACCGCCAGTACGTGCCAGCCTTTTTTCTTTTTTTTTTTTTTTTACTTGGGGAAATGCATTGCGCATACCCTACCGCGGTGCGACTGCTTAGTGCGGGAGGGTTATGTGTGACTCGCGAATGTGCATACCCACTAAAACCCCACGGCGCCACCAACAATCGCCTTAGGCGGGATGCGGTAACAGCAGAGCCTTATCCGCTTCCCGACGCGATGCGGCAGTTGTGTCCGCCTCTCCCCGCCCATTGTTGATTTGTGAAGATACTTGACACAGCAAGTATCCTTCACAAATCGGGCCATATGCTTTTAGGAATAGCTAGGGGAGATCGGGTCCAGTGCTTGCAGGGATGGATCACCATCCCTTCTTTTGAACGCATGGAGCCCTGCTTCCCCGCTTGGGCACTCTTTAGGTGACGAGGATTTGACGGGCCTGCGGTTTCTTTCGCCGCCGCGGACGGGTTCCGGGACAAAGCTCCCTGGTTCTTCCCGCTTCTTCTTTGACTTTCATGACCGACTCGCAGAAATTATAGAAGATTTTCCACGAGCCCTCATTTCCTGGGCTCAATATGGCTTTCACTACGTTTGGCAGTATTGCGTCCTCGCCCTGGAGAGCATCTAACAAAGGTCTCCTTTCCACTTCCCATGCTAGGCAGTCCCTCAGTGTATGCAGGGCGTCGTCCCGGTTGTCCCCGACACAGTGGTGACAGGTTGGTGACTCCTCACATCCTACTACTTTGTGCAGATAACTACCAAAACATCCGTGTCCGGACAGCATCTGCACAAGTCGATAGCTGAGGTGACCCCAGCGCCTCTTTACCCAAAGTTGAAGCAAAGGTCTGAGGGCTTCGGTAGTATATTTACCGGCACTCGCACCCGCCAGCTCGCTTTCCCACTCTACTAACAATTCCTGGTCTTCTAAGGCTCGCCACGCGTTTAAATGTTCCAGTGTGGGGTTATCCCCTTTATCCCGAGCTTCGGCTCTCCTCCAATATACTTCGCTAAAAGCAGCCGCATCGAGATGCCATGGCGTGGTATCGGCTATAACACACACTGCGTCATAAGACATGTATAAGACATGTGTTTGTAGCTACTAAATGTTGTTTGTTGCGCTGTAGGGTTTTTGACTTTGATATGGGTATTTCTGGTGTTGGGTTTTAAATGTCGTTACATTAATTTGATAATACTGATTATGCAGGAGTCTTGGTGGTTTTTGCTGCCGGAAATGCGTCTAAGTATTTTTAAAAAAATTAAGTTTTGTGTAATGTATTGAAATTTGTAAACAATCCGCCATTTTCTACTTTTCTATTGGTTATAAGAGATGTGACGTTCACTTTAAAAAATCGTGTTTTTAATTAATCGGTTGTTAATAATCGTTTTTATTTATTTATCGATTATTTCCTATATAATTTAAAGTTATAGAATAATCAACATTGAAATTAACCTAATTTCGTGTTGATAGATTATATATATATATAGGGTTCCGAAAATTTTAAAATTATCGATACCTACTTGACTGTATTTCCTAATTAGTACTTGTATTTCATTGTTTGCAACTTTCTGTATTATTTAATTCTTACTAGAATAACGTATTTACTTTAATATCCAAAAAGTACCCAAAACCGAATCACTATCCACGTGGTCTTGTCTGCCCTACTCCTAGAGTGTATATAAAAACCGGAGGCGCGGAGGAAGAGCAGCCCCCACCCGCTGTAATGTCGAATGTGGATTTTGCTAGAACCGTGTGTGAACAGTCTTACAGTGCAGAATATCCGTTCGAAATCCGTTACTTAAAAAACGATTATTAACTATCGATTAATTTAAAAAAAACGTGTGGCACTCGGGGACTGCCGCGGTAAAGCTATTGCATTCAAGTTTTTTGCAATTACAAGTTTTTATTTTTTCTTTGATAAATTAATTCAATCTATCAGACTCAGACTAACTCACCTAGAGACAGACTATCTAGGCGAGTTAGTCTGAGTCTAGATGTTATTGCTTAAATAAATCAGGCATATAATAATCAACCAGTGAGCGACTAGGCCAAATATCTATTCTTTCCATAATTCATAAACAAAATTTACCCATGTAACAAATATATTCCCAACAGCAGCAGTACTAATGCCAAAAAAAAAATGCCATCTCAAAATCAGGTTTATTTCTTCTTAATTTATTTATTTATACTTTATTACCTTATTCAAAAACATAATAAAAATGTTAAATAAACCGATTAAAATACAATAACGGCTATTATTTACCTTCAATAATTAAATAAAACCAAAACAGTCATTTAAATGGTTTAATACAAAATTACTAACGTCAATATCACACTCGAGCTTACATCATCTATTTATTAAGTATAAAAACTATGACTTTTATTAAATTATTGTTCACGCATCAATATAAAAAAGTTCGCACTCATCACGGCACGGCATTCGCTATACACAATATATCGAACGCGTTTGATACACTAGTGACGCTTGACACTTGACAGTTGCATTGATCACTTGGCAGAAGACATGAACACAGAGAGACAGTCTGGCAGCAGTGCTAGGCGGCACGAGAGCATAGCGCTACCGCCAGAGCCAGAACCAGAGTCCAGATATTGGAATTCGCCACGAATCCGCTATTTCCAGCCCCATCATGACCTCCATCTGTCCAATACACGAAAAATTAACAACATATCTGAATCAATCCTTACATTAAGAATAGACTAAGTAAAACGCTTATAAAACTGACTTAGGCTAAGAAAGAAAAATAAAAGACGTTGGCGCGTTTGATTGTGATTTGTCATCTTTAGTACAATACATGCAATCGGCTGTTCCGTTTACAACTCACAATGAAACGAAGCACGACATCGCTTCGTCTTTTGTTTTACATTCCAATTTTAAATATTTCAGTCCCAAAATATACCTTTTCTATATATATTTTGACAGCGATTTCTCAGTCTATCCTATTGTGAAGTAAATGATACAAATGAGTGGTGAAAATGCAAATAAAACCGCGATCAGCGGAAGCAAAAGAAATGAAAATAAACCTACGATGCGAGTGAATGATGGCGCAACGGAGGACGTTTGTTTGTCCCCCTAATATTCCGTACATACTACACTCTAGCGCCATCTGACTGTACGTGGACCACTGAAACATTACATTGGTTTAGCAGTCTGTCTATGAGTTGCCAAAACCATCTAACTACTTTGGACCCCAATTCACGCTACTTGTATTAAAACGTGCATTTTCTATATTTACAATTAAAAATGTGTTATAGTATTATGGTATTATTTTATATATTTATGTTTATATAATAATAAATTTATCATACTGTTCTGGTAAAATATACTATAGTAAAAACTTACAACAGTAAATACATGCTTTCTTGTTAGTCACACTTTTAAAAACTATGCATTCATCACGTGTATCTTGGGTTAATCGGTGCTACCCAACGAAACTTGTAGGTATATTATGAATATAATTTAATATGTTATTTATTACTTTTTTTACTGTCACTAAAAATTAACTAATTTCTCAATTTTGAACTAAATCCATACTAATTACTATCTACACGTACATTTATTTTGCATAACTACGTCCTTATACGCCAATATATGACATGATACAAGCTCAAAGTAACCCCAAGCATGCCGATAAATCTAGGAAGCAAAGCAAACTTAACTATCATGCAAAAGTGAGGTAAAAAAAACGTACACAGAACGCGTGACATGACATCTGGTATAAATTCACCGCTAATTAATCTCACTGGTATTCATTTCCCCTACAACTAATTGAGTCTTTTATTTTTATGTACATATCAGGAACATCCACTTATTTCCTGAACCAGAAGAACGATCTGGGAGCGGATGATTTTACACCTAAAAGACAAACACAAAACACAAATTGTAACGACCACAAGGTGTCATCGTGATAGCACTGTGCACTTATAACAAATATAACAATAATATACAAGTTTGTAAGTGAATTTGGGCTGTGCTTTGTGCACAAAGCATTTGTGCTTTTAATACAATATAACTTTACGTCTAAATTCTCTCAGGTATGTTCGTAGGCGCCCAGAAGCCAATTTATCCGTTTCGATGGACCAACCATCAACCACTGCTTAAGCGAAAGCGACATAATTTAATAATTTAACCGACTTCAAAGGTACCAATTCGTCAGAAATATTTACATGTATACGTCGTATTTTTAATATATATAACGGGTATATATGCCAAATGGTCCTATACCCAAGTCCGGATGTACTTGTAGGATTCTAGAGTATAAGAGTTTATAGGATAAAAAAATTGCATCAATTAAACTAGATATTGTAGTAAATGTAACTGTATATAATAGCCTCAAAAATAGCCTCCCCAATTTTTTTTTAAGTTTGAAGTCGGCTGTAGCATTTTAAATATATTATGTTAGAGCTGTTATTAAGCGGTTAGTAGCAAATTCATAAAATTGTTATTAGCGACTTGTCGCGGGTTAAAAGTTGAAAATGGTTATGACAAAGAGAAACGCTGAAAAGAGAGGAACACATAACGAATATTGACATAGACTAATCTAATAGTTGGAACACAAGGTATAAGACACAAGACAAAGCGGACTCATCCAAAATACAGTGGCGTTGGTCACGGTCCTAATTTTTATCTGTGTCCTTTTGTGTGTCTTTGTTATATTTATATGGTAGTTATTGAATTTTCAAAAATACTTCGTAATTTTAAATTCAACAAAGTCGATTTGAAGTTTAATGCTGCGGTATTTAATAACTTTTTTAATGTTTTTTGTTGTTTTGTGTTGGAGGCAAAAGGGCAGGAGGGTCAACTGACGTTAAGTGATAGCCGCCACCCATGGACACTCACAATGTCAGAAGGCTCGCAAGTGCGTTGCCGGCCTACTCAGAATTGCTATGCTCTTTTTTTGAAGCACCCTAAGTTATGACATACATTTTAAGATCTGATAGCCCAGGTTCTATATCTGATTACCACTCATAATTAACTTATATTCGGAAAACAAATTCGGTATTTGGTTTCCCATAGATAACGGCTCATAGCAATTACGACAATTAATTTGGAAATCCGGACATTACATCCCGTTTTATATCCGCTCGTATTAGCTACGAATCGTAAAATTTTCAATCAAACGCATGTTTGATAGACTATAGAAAATTGCAAAAAATTTAGTTTTTATATAGAACCAGTAGCTTAGTAAAAATCTGTTGAAATTGTTTTTATATTAACTATATGTGGTGTGTGGCGGTTAAATGTTATTATGTGTATTAAGAAAATTGTCTTTCGTGTGTAAGGCACCTGGACGCCGGAACATACCTGCGTCGAAGAGTATATCTCCGACGTCTTCATCATCAGCGGGTTGAATTGTGAGTCTTGCGTTACCTCCGATAGTCCCTCGTGGGGCGCTGCTGCAGCCTAGCCACCAGTAACCTGTTGACCTGGGGAACGCTGGGTCGTCTTTGTCCACCTGGAACGACATTTGAATAAAAATAATTAAAGCATACTTTAATAAATACACGATACTTCAAAAAACATGAAAATTAACAAACAGTATCTTTTTTAATTTTATTAAAAGAAACTTGCACAGTCAACAAAACACAGTTTTTCGGAAACGACCGTAGAGCAACTTTATTTATAAATATATTTATATTAGTGTAAAGCCCGTTTTAAGAACTCATCTGTCTCTTTTCATCATAACATAAACACAATTCGTCAGAAAGTAACGGTAAGTATAAAAGCGAGAAATTAGTTTGAAAGAGAGATTTATTTGATTTATAAATAACACGAATGTACTGTAAGTTATTTGTATTTTTTTTCATTTATTGCTTAAAATATTAAAATTAACGAAACGGATATAACACACAGTACACATTCAATTATTTAGAACTAAAGACTTTAGAAAAACACTCACGCTGAAAGTCCTATCATTGAACCGCCAGTACGTGCCACCCTTGAAGAAGTACGTGTATCCGTTAGTATACTGCAGTGCCGCGTCCACATTGTCCGGTATTCCCTCCCAATTGGACAAGGGCTTTGGATATGTCGATTTAACTGGTGGCCGTTGCGCTGGGTCGAATCTCCAGAACTTGGAGCCTTTGTAGAAGTAAATCTTGCCGTTACCAGACCAGACTAAAGCTGCATCTATGTTATCTGGAATACCTGTGAAGCCTGGAAGAAATTTAAATGGATAAAGTAAACGTTGGCAAGATTTTTTTGCTAGGTTTTATCGTTAGTTGTTGTCTATAGTAAAATTAAAATTATTTAGCTTTTTTTATTGACGAAATATTAGGTGACAAAGTGAAAATTTTGTCACCTAATAAGGACCTTTATAATAAGGAATAAGGACCTTTTTTTATTTTTTTTTGTATGTATGTTTTTGTATAAGGTGATAAAGTGTGTAAATATTATATACTATACATTTTGTACATAATTACGACACTAAACATAACAATCTAGCCTAGTTTACTTATGAGAATATTAAAAAAAAAATCAAATTAACCTAAGTGTCCAATAACACTACTTACAGTCTGTAAATAACAACACAATTCTTGTGTTCTATTTGTTAAAATAATATAGAAATAATCTTTTTGAAAAAGTATTAAAGTTATTATTGTCGTTAGATTGTGTTAATACATAATATATACATATATATAGAAGATATGTTGATAACACAAACTAAGGTATGATCCTTAATGTAAGAAAGTAAAGTCTTTGAAATTTTGGTGGTGATTTGTATAAATTAACAAAAAAACTTGCTTAAATTTTTATTTAATCCATAGATAAAAGCATGAAATCAGATTTAACTTACCTTCACTAATGTCCTTGGGATAATCACCGTCTACTTTCTGTCCGTTATACCTCCAGTACTTAGATCCCTTGAAGAAGTAGGTTTTTCCGTTCTTGTATGTGAAGGCAGCATCGATGTTGCCAGGGAGACCAGGCCATGCCCGAGAGATGAGGCGAGGATATCCAGCTGCTACTCCGTTTTCTGTTAGCTTCCAATAGTGTTCGCCTAAACAATATTTAATGTTATAAAACGAACTTTTTTAGAACTAATAAGTCTCGGAAACAATGGAGATTAGGACGTGAGTATTGTTTTTGAACTAAGCGGGTAGAGAGAGAAAGAAATGTTCCATAGCCTCACTGCGGAGTCTTTCTGTGTCTATTTTATTGTATCTAGTCACTGTCTCCCTGAAAGGCATGAGCTCGAGTTTCCACTGCGAATGTTGCCAAATTAAGGTCTCACTTCTTCATAATGTTGTTCTTCATAATTAGTTCTGTACCTGGTAGACATCGTCGAATAAAAGGTTTGTACAGAGTCTTAGCTTTACGAATGGCAATTCTATACGTTTCTGACATACGATAGACGATAGTCAAATTTAGGGTTAAGATTCGAGGTTCGATTCGATTCGAGGACCTTGAGGTCGTCTTAAATGAAGCTTGTCTGTCTGTCTTAGGTCCATCCAAAGTAAAGGGATTACCCATCCATTCGAGGAAGATTATTTCCCGAAGATATGCAGGTCGAGAGTGTTAATAGAGATATAGAAAAAAATAGATTTGTGTACAATGGTATTTGAATACATGACTGCTGGCATTTATAATTAATTAATTATTTTAATATCTATAGTTTTAAGTTAATGTTAAAGTGTATATAAATAAATAAAACCTCCACGATACAATTGATTCAAACATAGCAAATATAATCAATATTGATAAGTGTTAAGTGTATAAAGTTACACTTGAAATATTTCTAGCCCACTAAATATGAATGCAAATATGTTTCAACACAACTTAACCCCATTCTCCTTATCTATTTGTCACCGTTTATGATAAAAATATTTTATTATTTTCGTTTTGATTTTAAACGATAGAATTTTTATCAATTTGTTTTAATTTTACGTACATTATTTACTGTGTTTAATTGTTAAAATAAAATTATGACAGGTGTAGTTGAGATAAAAGTAAGCTAGAGTTCTTTTGAGGATTCGGGTTTTCCCTAAGGAAGTTAAGTTTCTATGTTTTGTTAACCAAATAAGTATAAATAAATTTAATTAAATTTTAATCCAGTTCTTATTTAATGACATCTTTGGCAAGATTTCTGGCGAAACAATATTTTATTACTTTAAGGAGATATTCAAGGTACGTATTTACTTAAAGTACTTAATCAATGGGATGTAGAATTGTTAACAGATTTCTGTTTAAAGAAAAACTTTTTACCGGATTAAAGTTATGTATTAATTTACAATTATTTAACATAATTTTAAATTTATCCGACGTTTCGCGTGCTTTACAGCGTGCGTGGTCACGGTTTAAAATTGTGTTGTGTGTGGTGTATTTTTCTTTAAATGTGTAGAGGTTATGTTAATCAAAAACAATACTAGATTTCTGTTTACTGTAGGGTTTGCCTAAAAAAATATTATCTTATTACGATAACAATGTACCTACTTTTTACTATTACCTATTAAAATATATAATGTAACTTTAAAGAAATTTAAATCCGTGGAATTGCAGTCGAGTTGCTTACCTTTGAAGATAAATGTTGCACCGTCAGCGGAGTTAAAGATGGTGTCAAAGCTGGGGTCGGAACATAAAGCGGGATCTTCTGATGCCGGCTGTTGAGTTGTAGCGCGAGGGATTTTGGGGTTTTGGGAGAAACCACCTCCGATGTCGATTTGGGATTTGTGCCCGTACAAAGCCTGAAATTATTATATTAATTCCTGTACTCTTTGTACGATATTTTTTTTTAATTATTATGTTCTAATATACTTGTAAATTTTTAATGTAAACTTTCTCGCACGTTTAAACATGTAAATAACATACGTAATAAATCAATCAATTTATACCTGAATACCCTGAATATCATCTTGGTCCAACTGGAAGGCGGGGTCATAGCCCCTATAGAAGGGTGCCATGAGAGCTGATCTTACATCGCTGTGGGAAAGACCCAGCGAGTGACCAAATTCGTGGGCGGCTACCTGTAGAGTTCGGGTATAATATATAGTTTTAGTCCAGGGGGCCAGTCAGCTAATTTGTTAATGACATAATACTATGCAGTTGTTTTTCTTAGTAATTGATACTATTACTTAGAAAAACACAATAGCAAAATAGTTTTGCTATGATTAAAATTGAAAATGTATAGGCGTATTTTACATTTTGTATATTATGGTAGACCTTTTATAGAAATATAAAAAAAAAATATGCGGTAAATAAAATCTTTAAAAAAAAAATATTGAATTAGGAAGAAAGATAATTCAAAAGAAAACATATATTGAATATCTTAATTATATTGTAAACTTTTTTTAAATTACTTTGGTGATACATTTATATTATTAATATTTAATCTTACTTGGAAAAGATTTGTTCCTCGTTTTGAATTGATAGACCACACTTCAGCATCGTCGAAATGAGCATCACCACCGTACACCTGTACAAAATTAATATATTTCAAATATAAGAAATGAAAATTATTACTGTAGCGACACCTAGAGTCTATGGCTACAAATCACTGCGACGTCTTGCCCTGAAACGTGAATAACTTCCGACCGCTAAGGATGTATATAATTCTCAACCTTAGCCACAGGCAGAGTCCGCAGCACCAGCCTGTGCTGAGCTGTAAACACCCTTCAGGCCAATGGCGAGATGCCATAAAAAAATTGCCACTCGGGCCTTCGGGACGGCCAGTCCTAGACTGGTCGAGGATATTCCCATTAGCTTGGAGGAACTGTTTACCAAACCTCAACCGCATTACTATGCATTCTCGTAAGTATAAGGTATAATATACAGTAAAAAAAACATGTGTGTGTTAACTTATGTACACACGTTAAAAGTTATAATTCTTAGGCGTAACAAGATCAAAAGCTTTTTAAAATTTTTATCTTTCGCCTTATTCTATATTTGTAAAAAAACGACTATAACAATAGAAAAAAGGTATTTCATACATTGAAAGTTTTATTAGTTATTATTAGTTTATCTAGTTAAATAAAGTGTAATTAAATATTATATAGGGTGTCTCAGTAAGAGTGCACTTTTTAAAATTGTAATATTTTTGGTTTTCCTGCAAGTGGCAACTCTGAAATTTGACAGGTGTCACCTCTGTTTATTCCGATTATTAAAAATGGAGCGCTTTTCGAAAGAACAACTCGTTATAATTGTGAAAACTCATTACAAAAGTAACGCTGAAAACGCTCGCAAATTTCACCAAATTTTCAGCCGAGAAAGTGCACCTAATGTGTCAACCAGTCGAAGAATGGTCAAAAAATTTGAAGAAACTGGGTCAATTAGGTATGGATAATAAGAATCCTTTGCGTCGACGTACCGGTCGGTCAATTGAAAACATTGCTGCTGTAAACGAGAGTGTCGCCGAATACCAGAAAACATCAATTCGACTTAGCAAATTTTGACTAAAGACCTTCATGCGTACAAGATTCAGTTAACTCAGGAGCTCAAACCAGCAGACCAAGGAAGGCACCGGCAATTTGCTCAATGAGTAATGGAGCAAAGGGAAGTCGATGCCAATTTTTCGAAAAAAGTCATTTTCTCCGATGAACAGAACACATTATCTCACGAAATCCTGATGTCAACTGGCCACCAAGATCGTGCAATTTAACGCCGTGCGATTTTTTCTTTGGGGTTTTGTGAAATCTCGAGTTTATGCGAATAAACCCGAAACCATTCCTGAGCTCAAATCGAAAATCCAACGCGTCATCGGTAAGATACAGCCACATCTCTGTGAAAAGTCATGGAAAATTTCATGAAGAGTGTAATGGCCTGTCATCGGAGCCGTGGAGGTCATTTGCCGGATATTTTATTCCATACTTAATCGGAACATGTCTTCTTTACAATACAATAAAAATATCAGAACTCTGTCATAAAATACTTGTCTTTATTTAAAAATGAAAAAGTGCACTTCTTACTGAGACACCCTTTATCACAAAAAATTATTTCTACATAATTAAAGAAATGGACAATTTTTATTTTAAATGTCGACTATGCTAAACTCTCGGTGTCGGTGTTGACTGTTGTGTGACGGTATTCGGGTGTCGGCTTTTTGTGACGGTCTGCGCGCGCATAGTAAAAAATTACTCTCATCATTGTTCCCTAACGCGCCAAAAGAAGTGTAACTTCAATAATTTAAAGTAATGTAATGTGTAATGATTTAATGTATAGTCTTCAATTGGTTAGTAACAAATCGCAATTGAGGCTTTGACACTAGTCAAGGTATTTATAATTTTTTAATATTGTTGTTCATTTGTTTTGACTTGTAAGCCGCAGGAGAATCAAATTTATAGGTTTTAGACATATTACTGTGCTTAATTAAATAATTAAGATAAAATAATAATTACCCATTTAGAATTAATAAAAAAATAATTCTAAATGGGTTCGGCGAGAATCAAATCCTAAGAAAATTGAATAGAGTTAACGCCGGTTTATGATAAAAGATGACCAATCACAATTAAACTACATAATTCGTTTTTCGTAGATATAAGTTTTCTCATGACCTATTTTGTGCGTTATAAACAAAACCATAAAAGCGGGGATAGATAGTTGAATACTTTACATTATTTCCTAATAAAACCTTAACTCTATTGACCAAAAACATATTAAGTATTTATGTAAATTACAATAACATGAAATTTCTCTTTTTGCTTTAGTAATCTGTTACTTCCGTTGATAAATGATATAAAATTGCATTATTGAACCCTTTACGCAGGCTGTTGTTTGCTACACGTTACCATAGCAATGTATATGCGATAAAATCACATAAAAAACTAGTTAAAATTTTTATTTACATATAAAGCTCTGTGAAACGTTCAGTCACGAGGCGGCAGGGCAGGTTCATTCAAACAAATTCTCTGCTCTTTACCAGATTTTTACGCAGATTCGAAACAATAATACACAGTGCTTTAAACCATAATATGTTTCCCTAGAAAGTATAACTGTTTGTATAGTACTAGTAAAATAACATTTTTATATTCTTAATTGCTAAATATACTTACAGGGAAATAGGCATGGGCAAGAGTACCACCAGGTCCGTCGAATGGATCACCATCTCCGTGCTCACCTTTCTCAAACCTGACGAAATAATAACGAATAGTTAGATAATATTATAGGCATTTCAAATTATTTTTGCACTATTTTTAGCAGAGTGAGTATTTAATCATACCTTCTGTGCCTACCAATCCAAAATAATTATTGTTTCCGCGGAAAACTCACTACGATATAAGAATTTTCAAAATCGGTTTAGTAGATCCAAAGATTACCCCCACTACGTCCCAAACTTTTCTTTTTTATTAGTATATTGCATTGTGATTAAATTAAATATTTAAATAGTTTTAAAGAAGTAAAGTTTGTATTAAGATAACGAAAGTTACATCCAAGTTATAAATTAAACTAGAAGTGTTGGTTAACTAGTGAGTCAGTCTTAGTATGCGTCATTTAAGATATAAAGTGGTGTACGGAAATATTGAGATAGCCTTAAAAGCTACAACATATCATTTATAAAAAATGTAATTTTAAATTTTGCTTCATTAGTCACTTACTACTCCTTAAAAACCCGGAGGTAGTGTTACCAGTGTTATGTAACCAGCACTGTACTTACAAAAATAATAAATTAAGGTCAACATTTAATGTGGGCTGTCATAAACAGCTAAACGACATTCAATGCCAGCAATTTGTGTTACGCCAGGCTGATCACCATTGTACCGAAACAATTTGTGTTCATATTGTATGACAAATACCACTGTACTGTAAATGTTTTACAAAAACTACATTTTTATATCGTTAACCGTAATTTCATAATTAGTATTAAGTGTGATTAGCCGTTATTAATATGTAATATTGAAAATATCAAGGCAAAAGTTATAGATATTAAAAAATTATTGTCTAAATTTTGATTGTTACATACATTGGAATGTCTGTCTAAATTATGTATTTATTAAAAATATGTGTAATTTCGTGGTAATAGTTGAAATAAAAATAAAAATTGTAATTTTGAGAACTTCATGCAAACAAATAATTATTAATTATAAATAAATTACCTTATTTCAATGTGTACTTGTCCTTTTCCTTTCTGAGTAAATGTTAGGTCGGTGTAGTCAGCCCAAACAGAAAAAGCTTTAGCTAGTTCCGCGTCCACTTCAGCGCGATTCAGCCTTGATGGGTACTTTGAGATCTTGTATGTTAGATTCTTCACACGCCATCTGGAGCCTGGAATTATTTAAAACATTATATTTTATATAAAAATATAAATATTATTTTAAATAGAGAAATGTCAGACAATAATTTTAAATTATTGCGGTTAAATTAAACTAAAAATCTAGTAGAAAACTTTCATACAATACTTCTACCCAGGAAATTACAATCTACCGCAGACGAACCTTTGATGTTAGAAGTGAGTTTTTATAATTTCGTTTAAAAGTTCGTGCGCGAACCAATGAACAGCCTTTTTAAGTTTCGTGCCGGCACCATTACTGTCACAGGCACACATGATTTATAATGTTAAATCTCAAATTTTTATTCCTATTCACATCTACAATTTTTCTCACATATAATTAAAGTTTTGGACTGAAGCAGGATTTAAATATCCAGTCAAAACGTGTTAGCAAAATGCATTCAATGTATTTCATATTCCATTGATCGATGACGATGAGACGGTAGAACACGATGATATGTTTTAAAAATTGTTCATCTACAAACTTAAAATAATGGCGTTCAGAAACAAATAGAAGACATAATAGAATTAAATCGATGTCTCAGTGAGGTTGAGCCCCACTTGCTGGCTATATGAATTATGTCACTTAGAGGGCCTAACCCCCTTGGTGTATATCGGACTTACCTTGAAGTGCGTATCGCTTCGCTCGGCTTTCGCCAAAGCCCACTTTATCACGAACACCGCATCTTGGTAAAGACATCACGTTAATTGTCTCATCATCCAGTTCACCTATAAAATTAATTACTATAATAGTTATAATTGTATAATTCTTAACAGTTATAAAAAATTTAGTACCAATTGTATTAGACGCAATATTTATAACGTCATGAATACACGGATAAGATCCTTTATTTAAAGAATCGATTTATATTTTGAAATCATATTGAAATGACTAATTACTTAAAAGAGCGTAAAATATAAATGTAGTACTTTATCTCGTAACCGCTGATAGTTCATGGTACACATTTTTGTTTCTATAATTAATATTTTTTATGAGTAAGCTCTTAACAATGATTATCTTCCCGACAAGTACAAAGGTCAAATGCAAGAAACGCATGATGCGTCGATACGTGAATAGCGACGTTGAAAGTTTTAATATAAGAATTCATTAGTAAATTTAATAACGTCATTTCCTCGGACTAGCCGAAGAAATATGTCATACATAGTATTTTACTCAAGTAATCAAAGCACATCAAGATTTATTCAATTTGCTTTAAAGCTTATTCACAGGAATACTGAGAAGCCAATATGCACGCTCCTCGTCAAACCACGTATGATTTGATTCAAGTTCAAAACACGTAATAGTATGGTATTTATTCTGCAAGGCGTGTAGGTATCTCTATATAATTGCATTGTCAATGCCGACGATTCTGCAAATCATGTTCTGTCGTCAGGCTTACAGCCAAGGTACTTTGTTGGTTCAAAGAGCATTACATCGTTTTATGTACTTTAAAAAAAGATTAACTTCGTTTTGTGGTTTTCACTCATCTGTAGGTATGGACACATTTTCGAAGAAGGCTTCGATTGTATTTACTTATCAAATAATGTTCATTGCACAGTACGTAAGTTAAATTCTTTTTTCAATATATTTTTGGTTAGTTTTAATTACTCAAAATTAAAATATATTTGAGGTTAATAAAATTTATAAGATTTGATTCAAAAGCGGTCGCAGTAGCAAGGTCAGACATTTATGGGTTACCATTACACTAATTACGTCAAACGAGTCGTCAAACTATGGTCACGAATACTTATACGTTAGTTGCCATATGGTAGCAATATAACTTACACAATTTGATAACCCAATATGGCCGACGTATTAAATGATTCATATTAAATTAATATCAATAATTCAAAAGCGACTTCGGTATATAGACAAATGATTTTTTTAATAAATTAGTTTTAACTTAAATAAGTCCTATGTATATTAAATACATAATAAATCATTGGATGTGTTGTTAAAATAATACACGCGCGTGTATAGTTATAAAATAGAATGATTCATCCACCTTTTCTAGACCTGTCGCTAATAAATATACTTTTTTACTAGTGTAAATGTTATCTGTTAAACAGTTTTCTTTAAAATAATAGTTGTTGAATATCTTTATACTATCATTGGTCTAACCAATGATATTCGTTGTATCACAGGTTCAGTGAGAAACATGTGATCTGGCTTGGGAGGTACATAAAGTAGGTGCTTTTTGTAAAAAGGAAAAATGATTTATATTAGATACAGGAACACCTTGAAAATGATTCCAAGAGCAGTGCACCTTGCATTTTATCATTGTCATGCGTACTGTTTTTTTTTATTTAAAGAGAAATAAATGATAAGTATTTTAGTCTAAATATACCTGTCGTATTCAATCCCGCGAAGCTCTGGAACTCTGCAATTGCTCGTCTCCAAGAACTTTCATCCATAATATGCCCACTGGAGGGATTCTTCACAGAGGGGCTGAGGTAGCCATATTGAGCTAAGTACATCTGGAAGTCAATGTCATAATTAGACTGCCGTATCCATTATGGATATGGACCTTTGTTAATAACAAGAGCATGAAAAGTTAGGAGGATTTTCATTAACCACAAACTAACCTAAGCGTTAAAGTATTTTGAGACAAAACCGAGTATGGCAATGGAATATTAAATGATATTGGTCACGTGACCTAACATGGCAAATTTGTCAGTCCCATACAATTCAGTTACAATTCTCTATATTTCATTATTGACACTGCTAAAGGTTACATGGTGGATATATTTTTAACAGTATAGTACAAAATTCATGTTTTTCTAATTGTGGTATAATGAAAAATCCTTTAGACGAAAAGAGATTAAGCATAGTTTGTAAAAAATATGTTGAATTATATAAAGAAAAATCTAGGATTATTGTTATCTCTTAAGATGAATATCACATAAAAGAAAATACACTTTACGGAGTTAATTTATCTGTTTTCTATATTATTTATTTTTCATTTTAAATTACAAAGTTACAACTACTTTCCAATCAGCATGGTCACGTAATTAAATTGTGCATTTTCTTTTATTGTAGCATATTATTTATGGATACCAAATAATACGATGAAAGCAATTAATGTTACTAATTTAGCGTTAAAACAACTATTAGTTATATAAGAGATAAAAGTGATAAATATTAATTGAACTCTTGAACAGTAGGTATTCGTTAATAATTTCCTTTTATGACGCCATTATATACGTCAAGTATTTGCACCGATGAATAAGTGGAGGAGAAAAAACAGCACATCCTATGAGTAATGCTTCCTTCTACGCAATTCAACATCAAAATAAAAACCAGGATTCTAGTGCGGGTTGAAGCTTCCAAAGCAGCAATGAGAACATATTATATAAAACGTTAAAAGTCTACAGTGCGAATTTAAATTTTATTTTTTAAGTACTAAGATAGGCTAGAAAGATACTTTATTACCAAATATAACCTTCAGATATGTTCGGTTATCATATACTATAATGATTCGTGTTCGTGACATCATATTATGGTGTTTTCAAAGGTTTAATGTAAGCGCGTGCGCAAGGCTACCATACTGTTGACTCTCAACTCTGATTACAAGATTAAACATTTCGATTAACCGTTCACGACTTTAGGTACTTTATTTTTAAAGAATAGTCGGACTTTGCTGCTAAAGCTAAATCTTTGCTTTATACTTTTACTTTACGCATTAAAAAAATTAATACTTTTTAACACTTCTCGTAACTGTAAACAAGCAACTTGTTTTTAATATGTAAACTTGGTCATTGGAATTTATTATTCAAAATTAAACTCGGTATTATCAGATTCAAAAATATTTTTATGTTCGACAGTTTGTTTACACGGGGCTATCTCCAGTATAAAATAAAACATGTTTCTGTAATTTATTCCACAATTTAAATCAAATAAGATTTTTTGCGAGACCGTACAACTACATTAATAGGAAAATAATATTAATTTACACAAATAAAACTAGAATACTACAACGAATTTGCTACCTGTTGTGCTAGCCTTTAGAAATAAGCCTCGCTGTATTGTATGCTGTTGGAAAAGCTCTTAAATTTTACCATTGTTACTATTAAAGCGAGACAGTGACTTGTATATAACAAGACAGAAATCGTGTCGAACAACGCAATATTTACACCTTCTTTATCTCTAAGCCAGACGTTTGAGTTTGTATGCAGATTATGATGTGAACGACACAGCTCTTATGTTAACCAATAACCACAAGTATGCAGCGACCTTGGGCGTCGGCGCATGGTACGCATCATAATGTGTGCCACGCATCTCCGACTGGCACTTCTTTGTTTCATCTTATATATGCCGCAGTCAATACCCTTTATTGTTTTTCCTTAACAACAATCACTGCAATACGTGCGACACATGTAATGTGCCGTAGAAAAATATCGAAGTAATTGCAAACGCTAAAACGAGTTCAGTTACGCGATGAGACCCCAGTTCCTTAATTTTAAAACCAAATTAACCGATTCTACATACATTACAACGTATTATATTTTTTTCCAGCTAAGACTAAAAAATATGTCTGCGTTATATTGGGTCAAGTTAATGGTGTGAACAGAATGTGAGTCGACCACGGCCGCAGGTTACTGGGTCGACAGTGAAGACACTTAATCGGTACCATTACGTGGATATGTTCTCGAGGTAAAGAATTGGTTGATAATCGTATACGACGACGTACGTAGACGATTTCGAAATTTTAAAGATTTCTTCAATGGTTTTATTAATTCGGATTAATTACAAATACTTTTACTAACCTGGGTACTACAATAAGATGGGAAATGCTATGAACCCATAAAACCCGAATTTGTCAACATTCTTAAAGATTAAGCCGTGTTCTTATTTTAACGTTAATTTTAGTGTAATTAAGCAATTAGCAGTATCGTGTTTGTACAACAAACATAAACAGCTAAAATCTCAACTCTGTGTAAACGGTTAGTAATTGTTTATAGTCCCAGGTACTCGTCCCACCTAAGGGACATTGACATTGCATGGAGTATTGTTCTGTAAAGAATTTACGATTGCATTGAAAAGATTGAATTAATTTCGAGACTCTTCACCTTTATGTTTACGCTATACATTTCTATCCAAGTATAAAGTTATCCCTTTATGTGTCATTGGTTGTTATGGTCATTCTTATTTGAAAAAGTATACGTTTTAAATACGGTCAAAACTGTATACCCAGATGGGTTTCTTGCCTTGCATGGTATCGGTACTATATTATATTAGCTGAAATGTTCTTTAATATTAAGAATTCATTTGACTATACTAAGGCTAAACTACCAAACAGAGTTCAAATATTTTCTTCAACAGAAAAGTACCTACATTTATCAAGAGATTAATAACACTTAATATTTTATAATAATCATCTTGTGCTGTAAAATACATATATTCATGACATAAAATGTTATTACTGGTTTAAAAATTTTATCAGTGTGATAATCTATGCATTAATTACATAAATACTTGAGGTTATAAACTGGAATTAATTTATAATGATATGACGTTATAAAAATTACCGCATCAAATGTCCTTGTAAAGTCACAGCAGTTATACTGGTTTTAATTCTTTAAAGCTGACAATTACCGTTAAATCAATTAGCTTTTAATTACTATGACATATATAATTAATAACAATTTTAATTTTGAAATTAATATGAGAATAAAAGCCCCTTTTTTGATGAACGTCATATGTACTATAAAACACCAAATAATTAGGATGTTCGTCTGACATGCCTGATTTGATGTCTAAGGGTTGGTATTGTATTAGGTTGAGGAATTTTCCTCACTGAAACAAACATTTTTGAAACAGACCACCTATAAATGTGTGAGTAAACCTAGGACGTGACCTTACTCTAGGATATCCTATATAAACAGCATTCCATTAATGAATTGAAATAAAAATTATTTTTTACTAAACCAGTATTGCCGCTTTGACTTCCGCTATTTGACATTGACATTTGACACAATATATAAACATAATTGTTTATTACGCGGCACGCATTATAATTTAGGTATACTTCCTGTGCTTACATTACCTATCATCCTTATTTATCTAATATGTGGTCACTAGTGAGGAAACCGTTATACATATAGTGCAAATTAATTATATTGTCAATTTCACGTAACTGTAATTCTCATTATCATCTTGTGAGGATTTGTTAATTCTTACAGGCGTAACGAGGTTAGTGTGTCCCACTAACGGGTTTGAGACCGGTCATTGTCAGTATGTATCGGAAATGCCACAGATCACTTTCGCGCGCCAAAATGAGGTGCCGAAATTACTGTTTTACACTGTTATTTTGAAGCATCAGCGACTTTTACTTCGTTTTATTGAAAGTCATTATTTAAAAAGATGTGTTTAGTAGTATTTTCATACATTGGGTATTTTGCAACTAAGTTGAGTTGCCAAAATGATTTTATGGGCTTTCATGCCCTTGACAAACTATTAATTATTAATGTAAGAAATTATGATTCAACTTAATAAAACTATAATGAGGTATGAATAATAAGGTATGTTTGTATATATGAAAACTTAAATGATAAAATTTTTTTAAACATTCTTACAGGATTGGGATGATATAGAATATAGTGTTTTATAAGTCGTAAAAAACGTACCTTTCACGAAAAAGTGGAGATATTTTTCCCCTTCATGCATCTTGAATATTAAAAACACAAATTATGATTTTTTACTTTTATGAAAAGTTTTTATAATTTTCTTATTACAACTAAACGACTGATTGGCAATAAAACCCAAGATGTCACCGCGTATACCGTATGTACGCGACCGATGCCACAGACAATTAATTATAGAAATTTGTCGTAAGTTAGAGATGGCGCGTTCTTTAAGCAAACTTTAGTGATTTATTTTTAAAATAATCAGTATTGCATATATACAGTTCGTCAGTATAGATTCGTTTTGAAGATTATATATTGATGATGATGAATTTTTCGATTTCGTTTAACATTTTATTTAAAAAAATAATGTTTCGGCCAGCCTCTTCGTTGAATGTAGAATGGTAGAATGACTAATCGTGGACCTAATCATACCTTTCATCATACAATGTAAGTACATAAGACATCTAAGTCATTGTGTTTCAAGGGCACTAGAATGCTTGATAGATTATAGATTATTGTAAAGCAAAAAAGATAAAAGTCCACAGTTTGACAAAGAAAAAGTTAATCTAAATACTAAGAACTGTATTAATAAATTGTAATTACATTAATTTGTAATTATTAATTATTTTTTATTTTTATTAAAATAATTAGAACGTGGAAATAACATGCATGAATTTTAATTTAAAACTTGTAATAATAGGATATATGCGGGCAATAATTACAGTACGGGCCTCATTACCAGTGTTAAAATTTTAAAAGCTGTCTTTAACATGTTCTATAGAAGTCGATTGATTTATGCTACGAAATGTTCCAGTTCCATTTTTGAAATTCGACGTCATATTTATAATTAAAACCATGTAATGAAATAAAAACATAGGTACAAATATTCCTATAGATAAAATAATAAAGCATCGTTGTTTACATTCCTACTTTATCGTTATGATAAGGACAAGGTGAGTGCTGTCCATATTGGGTGTCGAAACGAATTTTAAATCGATGAGTCTTTTGTTCTAGGAAGTTAAGAATGACACTGATAGCCTCTAGGGTTTAACACGTGCACAGCAAATAATAGCCCCTAATAAATTTGTTTAACCACAAGATACACTCGTGATCGTAGTTACGTTACAAATAAAAAAATCAATATTTGTTGCTACGTCCTTACATAGACACTGAAACTAGTCCAAAACATTTTCAGTCGATTACTTGGCAACATTTTCATACTCATTTTAACGTTATTTAGTCTACCACAAGTCGCTAAAAGAATTTTTATAATGAATTCGTATATTCGTAAATCGTAATTGATAAGCGATTTTTTTTTACAAGTCATACAACTGGGGGGCCTCATAGCCTAGCGGTCTTATTAAGTGGCAGCTAGGTGAGGGGTACCGGGTTCGATTCCCGGTTCGAGGGCAAGTTTTAATTTAATTTAAATTTGTTCTCGGCCTTTGGGAGGGTTGTGCGGTACCGGGCGAGTACCTAAAACCGTACATGGAGGACACGGTCGAAGTTCTAAGGCAAGCACGAATTATAAAAAAATCTTATACTTGACGCTGGCTAATGCACAAACCGTGCCAGAGCCATTAAAAAAAAAGTCATACAACCTAGTGCTTATTGTGATCAACAAGGCCGTTATAGCAATATTTTACAGCTTACTGTTAAGATCTTACAACATCTGGTAGCAAGATAATCATTATGGATATTACAAATGTTCATAAAGTCAAAAAGTATTAAGATAAAATTATTCTTGCCTTTTAATAAGTAATAAATATTTTTCTTGTGCGGTTTCTTAGCAACACCTTGCAAGATTATTATCGTTAAGTATAAAATTACGTGTATAAATTGTTATTTACTAGAAGTACTTACATTGTCAAGATACAACAATAAAATCAATTTTTTTATTCTACGTTTATTATGTAAACCAAAATATCATTTTATTATTAACTAGCGGACCCGATAGACGTTGTCCTGCATGGTATTTCAAGCGATTAGTATATAGTACCAAACAAAGTATGATAGTAACGACTGCAGCGCCATCTGCTGGGCTGATTTGTGAATCTAAACCATCCAGGGCGTCACCCAAATGCATACAAAAAAAATCATTCGAATCGGTCCAGCCGTTTAAGAGGAGTTCAGTGACATAATACACACGTTCAGCAGAATTATATATACACTAGTGGACCCCACAGACGTTGTCCTGCATGACATTTAAAGCGATTAGGATATTAAGCAAAGTATGAAAGTACCGACTGCAGTGCACTCTGCGGCGCTGATTTGTGGAATCTAAACCATTCCCAGATCCCCTTGAACACACACAAAAAATGTCATCAAAATCGGTCCAGTCGTTTGAGAGAAGTGCAGTGACATACACACTCACAGAAGAATTATATATATAAAGATATATAAAGATATTATACACCTACATATTAGCTCATACATTTTTTTTCTAGTCTCCCGTTCTAAAAGTTTTTTGATGTAGTGTGCTAAGATATTTTACCATTTTTAAATAAATTTATTGATTGTTATTTTATCAATATAATTTTCTTACATCCTTTTTGACGATATTTGCAGCACGTATTCTGTCAATGTTATGTCAAACGCCGTAAGTTTACATAAAAAACGTTTGAATTGTATGGTGGTTATGTATTCCTAAATTTTTTCTAATTTTCCGCGCAATTTTCTTAATTTTTTTCTTTTTTCATAAGAATCTTCTCCTGACATTAACAAGCACAACAAAAAAATATTTAGCGAAATTGGTCCCGCCGTTCACGCGTGATGCCGAGACCTAGGGAAATAGGGATTCATTTATATCTTAATATATATAAATTACGTGTCACGTTGTTTGTCCGTTATGGACTCCTTAACTACCGAACCGATATCATATATATATATATATATATATATATATATATATAATAAAACTAAGTCGATAAAATGTGCGTGCCGATAAAACTTAAAAAGGAGTCCCGACACGATAAAGGGACTTATGTGGTGTGATAGCCCTTTATCCCCCCTCGAACAAGAAAGTTCCCGTTTTAATCTAAAGGGCATGTTTTTAAAGATATAAGGGACTTTCCGACCCTTCAACTTGGAAATTAAGTGCAGTGACGCCATCTGTTATCGAATATTTGAACTTCGTTCAAGACAACTATGGAGACTATACACTCCAATAGTCATAGTGTATAGTCTCCATAGTTGTGAGCCATTGCAGCATGTGTAGTAGTGGCGCGAAATTTAAAATTCCAATTTCAATAAAATCTTAAACTTCATTTGTTACTATAATAAAGTTGTTAAATTTTGTGTATTTATACGTCATTATTTAACGTATATTTTGGAGTTAAAGCGACATAATTTTAGTTATCCAAATTATTTCTCAAAATATTTAAAAAAAATTATTTAATTTAGGTTTTTAAATTTCGCGCCTTTACTACATACGCTACCGCTACAGAAGCTAGATAGTTCCCGTTTTAATCTGAAGGGCGTGTTTCTAAAGATATAAGGAACTTTCCAACCCTACAACTTGGAAATTAAGTATAGTGGCGCCATCTGTTATCGAATATTTGAACTTCATTCAGGACAACGATTGTTTGGGTTGAATTTCCAAAAGCGTTGCGAGCAATTGTAGCATATGTAGTAGTGACACGAAATTTAAAATTCCAATTTCAATAGTCTTAAATTTAATTTGTTGCTATAATAAAGTTATTAAATTTTGTGTATTTATACGTCATTAGCTAACTTATATTTTGGAGTTAAAGCGACATAATTTTAGTTATCCAAATTAGTTCTCAAAACATTAAAAAAAGTGGTTATTTCAAAGAGCAATTTTGGCCACTAAAAATAATATAATATCATTTGAAGAAAGTGTCAACTTCCCCACTGAATTTCTAAACTCTTTACAAGTACCAGGAATGCCATTACACTGCCTTCGTCTGAAAATTGGAACTCCAATCATACTACTCAGAAATCTCAACTCCCCAAAATTATGTAATGGAACTAGAATGATCGTAAAACAGCTATCGAATAATATCATTGAAGCTGAACTTATTTCTGGAAAGACCAAAGGACAGACAGTATTTATACCTAGAATACCTCTGATCTCTTCGGAATTGCCATTTCAATTTAAAAGACTGCAGTTTCCAATAAAATTAGCCTTTAGTTTTACAATTAACAAAGCGCAAGGACAAACTTTAAAATATTGTGGCATTAACCTCAAAGAATCCTGCTTCTCTCACGGTCAGCTATGTGTAGCTTGCTCAAGAGTAGGAAATCCGAAAAATTTATGTATATATACTCCGGACAATAAAATGAAAAATGTTGTTTATAAACAAGTATTGTAAATAATGAGAAAACGTTTTCAATAAACTTTTTTTTTACTTTTTACGTCATAGTTTATTTTTTTATTTCGACTCTACCACGTCATCTCATATCTACTCCCGGGCGAAGCCGGGTTTTTTAGCTAGTATATATATATAGATAACGATGAAAATACACATTATTCGAAATTAAAAATATATGACAGGCAGGTAATAAACAACCTAATTAATGGTCGCTTAAAAGCAAAACATAAACTAGCCATTAACAATTAAATCATAGAGAATTTAAATGACATTAGCATCGTAATACTCAATAAGCCTTAAAGCGATCGGCCACAGAATGAAAAATCAACTACGAAGTAAACAAAACATAAATTATCTACTACGTGAAAATACTAAACAACTCGTGTATGGGATACACACGTGTATGGTTAATATATTAAAGATTTTGAAACGCAATCACAAACGCGTGGACTCATAATATAAGAATAATTGGATCACAATTTGTAGTTAATAATTATATTTACGTCCATATTATTCAAGATTACTGCGCAGAGATCGTAAATGCTCGATGTAAGTTTTAGCATACATTTGTATTATTATATTATAAGTTTTATAAAAAAGTGCTTGTGTTATAATTAATCTCATTCTATTATAACTGTAATTATCAATGCCCGATCAGTGGTTAAGCTAAGAAAGTATATGTCTAATTTAGTTTTGAACAATACTGTTCTTAAAATCGTGTACCTGAAAATATGTTTTTATGTGTATATTTTACCTTTGCAGCTTTGCGATTCTGTAACTCACTTAGAACTCTCACAGCGGTTTTAGCAGCGGCGGTCGCGCTCAAATCAGTCGTGAAGCAGTCATTTTACGATTTGGCATTATAATAAGGGGAGCTTTTAGTTTATTGTTTATCAGAACTGCTGTAAGAGTTCGAAAAGTGAGTTACAGAATCGCAAGGCTGGTATTTTTTCAGAAATTAATTGCATTGTGTAATATGGGGCGGAAGATACATTGTATTTTTTTATAATACTACTCAAACTAATCACTACTTACCGCCTCTTTTACGCAATAATATAAAATTACAGTAATTAATGCAGTTTATGTATTATTTACGTTCAGCAATAATACGTATTCAAGCACGTGAGATATATAATAAGAATTTTGTCATTTTTCATTGCTAATATAACGTATCCGTAATACTTTTTAAATACAAAATCAGTGCTTTAAAACAATGTTTTAAAGCACTGATTTGTCCCTTTCTATCACAGCGTTAACCTAATTATGCAGAAAGAGACTTGAGTATTTAAGTTTAAACACTGCAGAACCTTAAACGGCTACAGATGGTGGCGTCTTTTTATAATTATTCTTAAAGTGATCGGGTAATATTTCGCTGTTATAAAAAAATATCAGTCTTGCATAGTGCATACACACAATTTCATATAAATATACTCTATATTAGTTGAAGTGCAATTAAATTTATTTTTATAGAGGAGTTTTGTTAAATAATGTATATTTGTATTGGTTTTTTTTTCAATAATTATATTTGTTTATTCACATTGCCCTTTGTTCGATTGATCACGTTCGTCACGTGTATTTCACAACTCACCAAGTTATAACTTACAATCAATTCCGCAGATTGCCGCCAATCTTAAGTAACGCGTGTAAGACTTTTCAAGTTAATTTTCCTTTGAACAAACGTGTTTTTCCACATCTTTACTTTAGATCACTTAACATATAGTTTATTTACTTTTTATTTGATTTATTATCTATGCTGTAATCAAGTTATTCTAATCATCGTGTAAAACCAATATACATAGGTAAGTTAAAAGTACAATGTTTAAAGTCATCTTAAAAAAAGCTTTCTTTTATAAAGCTTTAGTTAGTCTTAACTACAAAGAAAAATGAAAGTACCCTTAAAAAGACACATTCTATATTTTAGCTCAAGAGAAAAAGTCATGTCATGTCGTTTCTTGTTTATATGTATGATTTGTTAAAATGACGGAACATGATGAACAATGCGAGCAGGAGACTGGCCGTGGCGCGCAGGCTGAAGGTCGCCGGGTGCTTCCTGTGTGCGTGACGAGAATCACCACAAACAGCATAGCGCAAATAATTACAAACCGCAAAAAGAACCTATATTTGTCTTATCAGTTACTGCTCTCGCGCATGGAAGCGAAATCTCTTAGGGTGAGATCTATAGTGCGCACTTGGACTTTGCTCAGACTTACCTTACGAAAAACTTTGCTTAGTGTACACTAAGGTTAAACTATGATTTCGTATTTATAGACATTTTAACGGTGAGATTAAGCTAAGCCCAAGCTAAGACAGAAAATGTCAAAATACAAATTGATGTTTCATTTCATGCAATACTTTGTTTATTATCCTTTAAAAAAGTAAACAATAACAAATATTTAAACATCTAAAACGGTACATATATATCTTCAATTTATTGTTATTTATGTATTCATTTATTTTATTATTGCAATAACTAGAAATTTACGAGTAACCTTTAGAAAATCTATTAATTATTTAAAGATGACAATAATTTTTATTACGTAGAACGGATCGCAATGTTTTGACAACAGCAACAAAGCACTTGTATCAACAATTGAAAATTTTAAACCACTTTTTCTCTTTTCTGTTTCTGTTTGTATGAGCTTATAAATATTAAATTTAACTTTCTTCAAAACAACGACTGGCTTTGTGATTTGGACCTGGACCAATCTGGATCGTATACCTACTTAACTCCTACGCATTCCCGAAGCACTGTGACGTTTTGTGATTTGGCTTTGTTACATGGACCGCTTGGAAATATCAATATCGAAAGGAATGATGGAGAGAGAGTTCTATCTTCAATAGAAAACATTGAAAGGGTAGGAACTGCAGCCGATATGAATCCACGAATGCCTAAAGATTGTTCGAACTGGATGTTTTCAGGTAATATTGTGTTCATAAATATGTATGGTTTTTCAATTTGATATATTATACCTCTTCTCAAATGATTTTAAATACACTTTTGTCTTCTGACTTTCAGAAACATAACATATATGTGACTAATAATAATTTATTGACATTACAGATGGTGTGTGGTGATCTGAACAGCATAAGCCAATCTACAGTCTGTTTAATTAAAAAGTCTCTGCAGATTGAGTAAATTACTTCCTAGATTTGTAAATTTTCTAAGAAATATGAACACAGCCAAAACGAAGTTTGAAGAATTAGGAAGATCTAATACTCACCATGGCCTAAACAGTATAGGAGCTATTGACTGCACCCATATAATTAATAGACCCGAAGGTATCGCTCACTCTGAAGCATACAGAAATAAAAAAGGGTATTTTTCTGTAAATGTGCAAGCAATAAAGGGCCTGATATGGAAATATTTGCTATAGTGACTAGGTGGCCTGCAGTTCTCACGACAGCAGGATATTTAGAAAATGCCTATTTTAGTAGGTGACAGCGGTTATCCAGCACTTAACTTCATGTTAACAACACTTTTAAATCCAATGACAAGAGCTGACAATATTTATAATTATTCTCAAATAAGAACTAGGCATATTTTTTAAAGGTTTTTGGAGTGTGATAAAGGAAATTTCCATGTTTACAGTAGGACTACAGTCAAAATTGACAAATACTAGTTATAAATTATAGCTTGTGTTGTATTGCATAATTGGTTAAGAGAGGGGATGCTATAAGGGATTTGCTGACAGCAGAAGTTGAGTAACACAGAAACAAGAAAGATCTCTTACAGGTCTAGCATTCCGGCAATCTGTGATTGCACAATTTAACTAGGTAATTTGTTTGGTAATAAAGAATATCAAAACAAAACTTGTTTCATTTTAATCATTTATTTTCTGATTCTTTTTAAGTGTAATACATATTTCTAATACTAATTTATATTTTTGTTGAAGAAATTATATTTCCAACAGATTTTTTTAATTTCATATGTTCCACTCCTATCTCAAATTTTTTAGAGTAGTCAGGTAATAAATGGTAGAAGATTCAGGGAAACGAAAATAACAGAAATGTGAAGGAGAGACATCGGTTAGGTTATAGTTTGAATTTCGTTGTCACTATAATATGCCAGGGCTGCCAGGTGACATACAAAATCACACCAGTTATTTTTAAGATTCTCATGGGTTTGAACAATTACATATAATATAAATAAACAATAATAAATACCATAATAATGTGTAATTATTTTAATTCATGCATTTCATAGGTATTTATCAAGATATTTATAATTTCTTTGAATTCAAATTTATTTCCCAAAGTCTATGGAACTCCGATACAAATGGCAACACCTTCAAAACCGACAAATAAAAAGTCCAGTAAAAGATATGTGGTAAAGACAAATTTTGGGCCAATTTTGTTAGGCTTATAGTCAAGTTTTTGGTAAGTCGTCGATTTCGTGGACTTGAGATTAAGCTAAGCCAACACTAGGGAGAGATTCGCAGTTTGCTCTATAAATACCGACTGTGTCTTAGCTCGATGTTAAGTAGAGCAAAGTCTAAGTGGCACTATAGATCTCACCCTAAGTAAAGACACTTGCGAAGATATAAACTTTTTTAAGGCAAAGTTTCCTTTTAGAATCTAACGAGTTCATTTTACCTTTTGTTTTTCTATACATCAAGACAACTATTTATATAAATTTACGGTTAAACAGATGTTATTTAAGTATTCATGGAAACATATTACTTACACACTAATCGCTACACATTATCTGCATTTTCTACGGAATTCTCCAAAATTTACTTCTCACGATCGTGACTAGAGTACGTTGTTGAAAAATGCTGTTCGAGACTCGTTTATCTTTTCAAAAAGGCTTTGCTCGTGAGATCATATGATTAACGTTTCCTAAACACATAAAAACAACTCAATACTTTTGTATGCGTAGGGCGTATATAAAAACGCAAAAGACAAAAGAATGTGACAACAAAATAAGCTCCTTGGTCATTGGTACTAAAAGTTCATTGTTCGAAGAAATTTTTTACAAGATATGTCCGTTCGTAGAGACATGCGTAGAATTTTTATAACGCATTAATCTCACGAAAACAAAGTATTGACAGCTGTTTCTGCAGGGCATTGTTCTGGTGGTATTTAGTGGGAGAATGACCGTCTATATTTGGGTGTGTGCCATAACTGTACCCTTTGAAAATGACAGGAAATACCATATTGTGAGTTGCAGGGTAGATGACACCAAATCATGTGACTAGTACATTGACCTATAAACTCGCTATCCCTCTGATAGAATGGTTCGTGACAAGACTTGTGCAGCCTGAGCGTATCCTAGTAACGATTGCATTTCAATACTCCTTCCGGTATTTTCATAAACGAAAGCTTATGAAACTCACCATAATCCACAGAACGCTTTTCTCCCTCTTGACTTTAAACGACATATACCTAAAATATTACTAATGCCTTGACGTCATGCAATTGATTAGAAATGTCACGAAAACATACCACAGTTTGTACAACATCTTGAATATATTTTAACGAAGGTTTCAGATACATTTAATTCCGAATTACATGCCTACTCAATGTAATTGATAAATTATTAAATTTAATGGTATTCAACAAGTGAAAATCAATTTGAAAGCGTAAAGTAAGCCTTGACATGGGGCCAAAATCTAGTCAACGTGACGTTATAATATCGTTATTACAGATTGAATAGAACTTTCTCTATAATCTTCAAGGTTTTATATTCAGATAATTGGTTTTTTTTTATAAGAAAATATTATAGGGTACTCGAATTGATTGTGTTTTTATTTATTATAAAAATTAATAATTGACACAGAATCTTACAAGTTATGCTAAGACATTTATACATATGAAAACTTTTCTTCTCTAGACTAGGTAATAGTAATATAAGGTAATGGAAACTTTGGTTTTTCTTTCTAAAAAAGATTGATTATAGTGATAATCCTGTGCTTCTTTGGACATATAGCACGCGTAGAGTGGAAGGCACGAGAACCTTTAAGGTAAGTATGTATTACACAGGCGCTAAGGCTTGCCAAAGACAGTGAGGAGTTGAGGAAGATATAGAACACCAACACGATCTTTAGAAAAGAAGATAAAGACTAAAAAAAGAAGAAGTAATGTAGAGAATGCTTTGTACCATACTTTGGATTAAAGATGCGTAACTCAGAAATATAATGATATTTTTTGAATAAATATTGTATATGTAAAAATTTCGTATATTCTTGGCTAGTAGCAGATTAGTCAGACTTTGATTTAATTGTTACATGATGGAAACGTTTGCGTGTCAATAATATTATAAACATATGTCGGTGCACTATGGCCTAGAACTTGGCGGCAAGCGAGTTCAACTGGTTCATGAGTCACAGTACGTTACTGTTTCAAAGAAACATAATATAACTTTATTACTGTTTCCTCTTTGAGCTGATTCACGAACCACTGACCGCTGTATCTTTATGTAATCTCTTGTTCCTCAAAATAATACAGTTTTAAATGCTTTTTGCATTGCGTAATTCACCGTTGTATACTACTAAGAAGCTGATCAAAAACAATTCGCTTGGACGCTTTATTGGTGCCGAAACATTAGTGAAATCGTCATTTGTGTGTTATTAAGTATTTTGGAATAGCTAGCTTTCTTACAAACATAAAAACGACCTGAGAAAATAACGATTAACGTTATTTTGTTATTCTTTAGATTTACTAATGAAAGAAAACATATACATGTAGCTATAAAAGGTTGTGAAATCCCTACTCAGTGGTGAGTGGACACAAGATGCCTAAATTTTTCAGGAATATACCAGTGCGGTGTTGGAGCAGAGATTCAATAAGATTTAGGTTAAATATAGCATTTAATACTTCTACATAACTTTATGTACAATTACTAAGTAAATAGAAAATCGATATCTGATTCATTCATGCATAAATGACACAAGTCATTAAGTTGAATTACCAATAGGTAACATATGACTCACATATTGAGTCAATGAAAAGTATCCGAAAGGATTTTATGAATGAATATACGTTTACTACAGATTTTTTATGAAGTACTGTTCTTCGAATTATGACTCATTTTGGGTGCACGTCGAGATTTCCGTTTTATAAGATAAATCACTAAAGGAACTACCTGGTGACTCATAAGATCGGAAGCTTATAAATATACTAATATATTATGTACATATGCAGATGATGGATGATTAAACTGGCACGTGATCAAAGTAAAGATTGTATTACGAGCGGGAAACTTTATAAAAAAGGTTAATATCACGTGTAAAGTGATTGTTTTAAAACAGAATGTTCATAATATTAGCAGGCCCTCTAGAAGTAATAGATATCTACCATCAACAAAATATTTAACGCCAAAGTCAGCGAAAGTCACTGTTGCCTCTAACCTCCAAGTCTTCCTTTATATATGTCCTTTTAGCCCAAATTGTAGGTCAATATAAAATATATAATAACTTACTCATATGTGCGATACAAACGTAAATATAAGTCGTCACACAATTTGAGAAAGCTTTGTTAACGCGATGCGATGAAAAGCAGTTTATGAATAAAATTAGATTTTTAAATAAACTCACCATTGCTTTATCTGTGCCGCCAAACGTAGGTGCTGCACTACTTCTTGTAAGGAATATTAGGGCCGCTACTGAGGTCCACAAAATTCTTAAACTATTCTTGCTTATGAACGCCATATTTGATGATATGCTCTCTCTTTTTGAATACATTTATTTCTATTAATAATAATTTGCTATTTTTCTTATGTTATCTATATCTCATACTTATCAAAAGCATATATTAACCAATACGGTTACTAATATTTTTATATGTTGCTATAAAAATGTCTCGTAGTCATTTATATTTCGATATGTAGCGCCTCGGAGTTTTGTTATCTGTAACAAACAATTTTAAAGTTAGGAATAACATAAAAATATTTTTAGTTAACTGAAGATCTTTACAAGGTTTAATAAAATCAGTATTATTAATACATAAATAATTATCTTATTAAATACACAATTTAATTGCATCAATTATCATTTATAAAATGTAAACATCTTTTCATCATATCATATACATACATATTATAAATTGTCTAGAAATAGTATAGTTATATTTGTTTAAGTGTTATGTTATGTTTCTGAAGTAGTATGAAAAATATTTGCAGTTGGTAAGATACAATTTTTTAACGCGAGCATCTAATACTGAAACAGATAACTATCAGCTAAAGTGATGCGTATAGCACAGTGACCTACATTGACGGTATATTTGTCTACACTTATCAAGAGTTTCGAACTAATCTACTTTTGCTTCGCGTACAATTGAAGAGGGAAAACGTTTCACTAAAGGTTATTAAGTCCTTCCATTTATTATATGTACAATTAAAACATTGACATATATAATAAATAACTTGAATGCTAATCTTATACAAACACTTATAGCGTAAGAGCTCTTTTAAATCGATTCTTGGTGACAATGTTAATTTGTTTTAGTAAACTTCGATTTTAGAAACAAATTTTGTGGTGTCAGGCTCATATGAACAAGTGTTGTTCAATGTATAAAAAGACAGCCTGAATTTCTATGAAAAATATGCATTTCGCTTATGCTTTGATAAATTATATTTTGATAAAAAGTTTTAGTATCGGACGATACAACTATATTATATTATAGTTGACTATTTAAGTTGGTTATTTAACTGTACCAAAGAAATAAAAGCATATTCGATTAGTCTTGTTACCTAGCAACAAATCACTTATTCGAAATATGTTTAAAATCCTGTAAGCCTGTGTCTATTACGGGCCTAATATCGGATTCCTCACGTTGTTTGTCCAGAGTTGCGCACAGCTAGGGTTCGAATGCATGACCTTAGGGTTGACAATTACTATTACTGCTCTGTATAGGAAGTAAGCTTTTCCCAAACTCGTAAAAACCAACAAAGATGACGACAAGTTTGCGCTCAGCAGAGCGTGACATGGTTTCTCCGACATTGGGATCTTACCTAACATTTATTTGAACTTATTTACTATTGCAATAATAATCTTGTCACCGAAACTTTACTTTGTGAAATTGAATCAAATTAAATGAAATGTCTAGTTATAGTATCTAGATTGCTTTATACAAATATGTTGTTGTTTGAAGTCCAATGACGTAATGGGTATATGCATTTATGTTCCGTTAATTTTGTTTTAAGACATAGAACCTACCTAACGCCTATATATTATGTACTTAACAAACTCAATGAATTAAAATCTGAAAATAAAATTATCACATATTGCAATTTCGAACCAACGCCAATATGTTTTGACCTCATTTTATGTTATATATCTACACGAAAACAGCAGCAAAACTAAAGCTTTATGACTTTATTCTATTGTTGTAATACAAAATGTGGGAGTAAATGATTGACAGAGGTCACCTTAACTGAATAATCAGTCGTGCGTAAAAATCAACCGATTATTATTATGGAAAGTTGATAGGACAAATTAAATACCTATAGAGGAAAACTGATTTTTACTTAAAATTTTATTGTACAATATAAAGTTATAATGTTACGCTGTAATTGCTAAAATTATTTTCATACATTGTGCACAGACATTAATAAACCGTTTAGAATTCTACAAGTCCACCTTGTCATTAGATTGTGAATCAAGTTCATAGTAATACACATTTTCAATGACACAGACAGATTCCCTAAATTCTATAGAGAACTAGATTCTTCAATTTTTCTTAAACGTCTTTAAATACAAATCGAATTTATACCCCTCCGTTGTCAGTCGAAAATAAGAACACAACCATTATTATATAAATTAGATTTATAGTAGATACCATTGTAAGACCGTGAAAATTAGTAGTAGTGCCAGTTTTCTCTTCCGTTCTAGCCCTTATTGAGAACTGGACTAATGTAAATTGAAGCATTAGTATTTCTTTACTGACAAGTCATAAGTGTACAATGTTTACCCATATGATTAAATGATTTTTGAATTTGAATTTAGTAAAAATCGTTGATTATAGTACAGTATATAGAACTTTACCTAAGCCTATATCATTAATCTACATTCCCGATCGAACTTGCGGTCCTCTGGTTGTATTATTTCATCGTAATACTTATCTAATAGTTATAAGTAAACTCATTATTCTGATTACGTTGTCGATTGCAGTAACTAAGCCCTTTGTAATCTTAGAAGGAAAATTATTTTGTGAGTCAAGATACTGTTGGGTTTTCCTCTTAATATTTTTTATGGAATTTAATATATTCAATACGACTTGCTTGATTGCGTAGCCTATAAACCTGTTTACATCTACGTATTTCAAGTATAATTTGTTGGTATATGTCATCAATATTGGACAAACTCATGACGTATGTAAAAAGTTAAATACCGGACAAGGGAAATTTAAATTATGACTAATATAAAAATGCTATTAATACTATATATATTTATATACAAATGTTAATTTGCTCTGTAAGTAAAATAAAGTTTAGTTATTAGTGATCTATACATGAAAAATCTATTTGGATTCTCTTTAATGTCAAACGCGTATTGAAAAGATACTACTTCCTACAAACATACAATTTACAAAGATATAGAATGCATATTAATGAGTATGTAGGTATGCACTGCAGATTCCCATCTTTTGACCCTGAAAGCTTTCCTTCTTCCGGAATTTTCTTGTCATACTAATCACAAAGACATCGTCTATGTCTGACATAGTGAGTCACTGTGGAACACCGGAAAGTACACAAACATACTGTGATTTATTGAGGAACCGCAAAAACACCCAAGTTTAAAATACACTTAACATACAATCTAAAGGATTTTTGAATGACACCGGAAAACGCGCAATTTTCTACGGAAGGCCTGATGAACTAAAAAATTAAATAACAACTTTGATTTCAAAAAAGTTTTTATTACATGTTACGATCTAAATTTAAGTGCATTTTAGTTGCTTTGTATAGTAGACATTCCACTATTACTTGCTTTTAAATCGGAATAAATATTAAAAATCTATTATCTTTTACGTTTAACTTTTGTCAAAATTACTTATTCCAATCCTCATAAACGTAAGGAAATAAATTAGCAGGTGTTACCTGTAAATATTACTTTTTATAACTTCTGTTAAGTTAATTATTCTTAGTTTTGACTCTAATCAATTCATTATTATTCTTTGATAGATTGTATCTGGTAAGTGATGTGACCACCATTACATCAATTTTCCGCAATTTGTGGTAATTTATGATAAAATTATTACCTGTTTATTCCTTGCTTATTCATTCCACCACAAACCATTAAATCGCACATATAATTCTATACCTATAATTTTAATTATAGAGGATTAATAATATATATGTCCATGTGACTCAGAGGTCATTTTGTTAAAAAAAAACACATACTAGTACTTTTCAAACTTCGTTAAATCAATCACATTTTTCCGGTTGCTAAGTCATTAACTAAAAACATAATAAAAACTGGCTTTTCACAAACCTAAAAAAAAACACTTGGTACATACTAAGATCCATGTTATCAGAAAGATAGTATACGTCTTATCCATAAAATGTTATCTGATAAGGTCGCCATACTGATACCAATTATAGTCAATGAAAGTGAGAAAAATATTTAAGTCCTACAAAATTTGTTTAAAATTTATTTTAACTATATATGTCAAGTCTGTGTAACAATATAATAATGGTCACGATCATTTGTTTATATTCGTCGTAAATAATTCATAGAGACGATCATATTGTCATCACTTATTCAACTCAAGTGCCCAGGGGACTGACCAGTGCTACTATTATATACATGAAACACATACAAATGTGCTATATTTAAGCTAGATCCTAATCCCTAGTCAAGTTCAAGTAGGAAATCGTGAAACTAATACAAATTTTTGAGCTAAATCTGAAGAGGTTTAAAACAAAAGAGCTATTAAGTTTTTTCTCGTTTTAATTAATAAAAATTGCGGTTTCTTAGTATAATCTACTAGTAATCAATTCAATTAATGACAATTATATCTTACAATTGTCGCATAACATCTTAAGTTTTTGTAAGATGTTCGGTGTATTGTGGAACATTGTTTTAATTTCTATTATTCATTTGATGACAATATTTACCTGTATTTAGATACTAACTTTCTACATAGAGGTACCCAGAAGTTTGACGCAAAAATATCTCACCTGTATAAAATTCCGAGCTCACAAAATCCTCATAAACTCACTAATGAACACGTTCGATATGTGAAGTTCACTCACAGGTTCACTTTTCTTTGCAATTACACGAAATTTCAAAGAAAATATGTCGTGGTGACCGGCACGAGCGATCGTAATGCCTTCGAAGGCACAACCTATCGCACGACGCGGCAAACAACGTGTGTCGCGCCGCGAGTTTCAAACGCTTTATAAAAGCCTAGTCAGGCTACGTCCGCCCGCCCCTTTGCCCAACTGAACTTAATTAAAAGCACGCATTTAAAAGAAAGTTTTAGTAACCTCTTAATACTATCTGCAATTTTTTAATACTTCAAAAATCAATGTTTCCTTCAAAAGATTTTTTCAAGAATATTCTTATATCAGCTACATAGAGAAGCAAACTTTGTTAAGGCATATGATGCCTTTCTAACTCATTCAAATAATTATGGCAGAAAAAATCCTTGGAACAATTTTATCAAGCCTTTGATCTTCGACGACAGTGGTTAGAAACTTCTTTATATTTTAAGAGATATTTTTTATTAAGTTAAGTGACATAATTGTTGTTTGATATAAAAAAAGTTATATTTCATATTATATACTTATATAATAATAAAACTTTATTTTATGACAGAAATATCATAATTTAATATATTAAATATAATAATTTTACTCTTACAACTTTTTTTCTTCAAGTTATCAATTGGCTATTGAGCTAATTAATAAACAATACTAGAATAAATTGCTCTGTAATCTGAATGCTAAATGCGTCGGAGCAAAACATAGTTCTTTTACACGTGTTTTCCTTTGTTGATAGCTTTATTTTTGATTTGTTAACTTATAAAATTATATGTACATGGTATGAAGAGTTATGACTATTTATTTATTTCATTTACTTTTAATGCAACGATACCAACAATTGTTTTAGTTTGTCTATTCCTTCTATAAATACTAAATTGGTTTTATTACACTATTTCAACTACTGTCAAATTGTGTTCGATAAGATCAAAAATGAGTGACAAATTGTTTTAGTTATAATTTTGTATAAAGCTATTTTAGTTTTTATGAATTACAATTTAATTAGAGTGGTTACATATAAAACCGTCCCATCGAGTATATTATGGCTTTAAATAATATAAAATTAGATATAGTGGATCCATTAAGAGGGAGAATGACTAATAGAGACCCTAAGTTTTTCCAAATCGCACTTAGGATGCAGTTGCTGCTTTTACAAACAATTAAAATCTTATCTATTCTTCACAGGGCAATTATGTCCGTTGTCGTACGATTCTGCAAACATTTGGCCACTACAACATGAGTAGGTGTATATTAAAACGCCCTTTATTACTTAATTTTATTTCAATATATATAAACATACCAATGACGCTACAATCTTTTAAATCTGGCCATCGGATTTCTATATTCTATGTATCTTTTGTTGGTATTTTTTTATTATTTTCTAATAGGCAAGTAGGTGATAATTTACTCAAATACATAGGAAAGTTTAAACATTGCTTGCAAACACACTTAACGCATGAGAGGCCAATAAAGGAGACGATGACATTAAGCTGGTCAAGCAAAACCTAATCAAGGATAGAAAGAAAAAGAAGAAAAAAGGGGTTGAGGAGGCTTTTAAAATTAGACAAATTACTGATGTGGATACAGCCAGAATTGTTTATTTCAGTTATTTTCATAGCTTGATGACGTACGGCATTCTCCTTTGGGGAAACTGTGCGGATATTAATACAATCTTCTTATTACAAAAAAGAGCTGTCCGCGCTATATATAACCTAGGTCCTAGAGTTTCTCTCCGAGAGAAATTCAAAGAGATAAACATTCTGACTGTGACTTCACAATATATTTTTGAAAATTTACTTTATGTTCACAAAAACGAACCTGATTTCTTTCACTTTTTTTTTCTCTACATTACTGACATGTTTTGTGCTTAGTGCTTAGTGCATATTCATTTTTTTACATTTTTTTTTCTCTAATAATTGTGTAGTGAAAATAACAAGGTAAATTTACATTTTTTTCTACATATAATTTTGGGATTCTTTTTCTACAATACTGACATGTTTTGTGCTTTTGCATACAATATTTTACACTTTGACATGCCAAGTGAATAATGTTTATATTACTATTATTTATGATATGTTTATATTATTCAATTTCATTATTTTTTCCTTGCTTTAAGGTGTATTTCGTATCCATTGTAAGTGTAAACATTATGCAGGTATATCATAAACTCTTTTGCTTGATTTATAATTTGTGACATTTTAGTCTATAGTTATTTTTGGGCTGGCGATCTGAGTGAGTTTTTGCCCCACATATTTTTATGGTGCCACTGGCAGTTTTGTTGTGTACCGGGTTGTGCAGCTCCCTCAAAAATGGTTGAGCTGCATGAGCTATTCGGGGCACAGGCTAGCTCAGATCGATCTGGTTCTTTCTTCCAAAGACCAGTCCAGTAAATACTCTGCATTTGTTTACACCAATTTATTAATTTATTATTGTATTATCTGGACTATAAAAGAGACTAAGACCCCCGAGTTTGTTTCGACATTTCTTCTCAGGGTAGTCAGTTAGGAAATGTCGACTTCATCTAGCTTAGGAAGACATTGTAAAAGTGATTTATATAGTCCTACTTGCAAGAATAAACTATTTCATTTCATTTCATTTCATTTCATTTGGCAAATATATGTTTGAAAGGCTAGATTGCAAGCTTAATAACTATTGAACATTGGTTATCTTGTATAAAGATTGGTCATGATTATTGACTTTTCACACCTACCACCAAGCCTTTGTACTTCCTGACATGTGTAATGTTTTAAATAGAGTGTACGTATATTAAAGAATTAAAATATAATGTTATTTAGGTACTTGATTAGTATTATTATTATTAATAATAATAATTAAGTTATGTAATAAGGTACTTATTATCTAAGGCTATATGTTTTATAAGAATTATTTTATATGCGTACAAAGTTTGGTACGTCAATCAAGATTTTTAGCTGTCCCTGTGTGTAAAATTCTACAAAAAACCCTTATACACTATTAGATTTAGACGCTACTAAAAAGTAACCCATGCAATCATCTCTACTGTTAACTTAAGAAGCTTTACCTTAATCTATACCAAAATAAAAAATAAATCATTCGCCAGTTTCAGCGCCATGTCGTTACAAATAATTAGTGTGCGTAACATGGTTAAAGTTACTTAGTAACTAAATGTAACTATCCAGTTAATTACTTAACAGTCAGTAGATTAATTCTAATGTAAAATAACTTCCTCAAGTAACATTTTAACAAAGGCATATAACCTTCGTAGGTCCTTACTGATATTCATGACTATTGTCTACGCTGACTAAGCAGGGTGGCTTGAAGCTTCCCTGAACTGGTGGAGGCATGACCTAAGTAGGGTCAAGGACGCTTTTGTTGTACTGCAAACACAGGTGATTCAAATATATATTACGTGAATAATATCGGCTTTCTAGATTATGAGGTCATTTTGATTATTAGTTAAATACAAGTATAAATATTTTATTTACATTTACGGTTATACGTAGAACTGGAGTCACGGAAAATTGCCCATGATAACCCTAACAATGTATAACATGGCAACGTTGCCAGGCCTCAAGTGTAGCCCATAGGAGTGTGAAACGCTCTATAATTTAGAAAGCTTTGCGCTAATTACATTATTACTCTTTGCGTGTATTAACAATGATAAATGGATAAGATTTAATTGCTATAAAATCTAAATTCTGTAGAAGTATTATTCCATTAAAGTTGTTGAATACGTTATTTGAAGATTTAATTACAATTGAAGTAAGTAAATAAAATAGTACCTAGATATTAATAATAATTTAAATTTATAGAATTATATATTATATAACTAAAATAAATGAAAAAGTTTGGTCCCTGTGACTGTGTTCCAAGAAGAGCGCGAGGAACGCACCTTTTCTGGAGTCACTAGTACTATCCAGGCCAGGCCCAGACTAGGTGCCAACATAAATCTTGGGGACAAAATCAAAGTTGGAGGAAAGACTCTTGTATTATTTTCCACCTGCTCTGCGGTTGCGCCAGCATTTGTACTTCTCCGAAGAAGGTGAGAGTTGAGACGGATGTCACATTGTGTCCACACATTTACATCTATTCAAATGAATAAATTTTTAAGATTAAAAATACTTAGTTGTAGCAATTCCCGCGTCCATCGTTTCTTTGTCGCGATAAAGTCGTCGAAACAAACTTTACAGATTTAGAGTCTGTGTGGATAGAGAACCTTCGTTAGATTTTAGGTTGCAGCCCTGCGATTCTGTAACTCACTTTTCGAACTCACTCTCAAATCAGTCGTGAAGCAGTCATTTTATGATTTGGCATTCTAATAAACAATAAACTACAAGCTCCACCTTTTCAGTATGCCAAATCATAAAATGACTGCTTCACGACTGATTTGAGAGCGACCGCCGATGCGAAAACCGCTGTGTGAGTTCGAAAAGTGAGTTACAGAATCGCAGTGCTGCTATGAAAATCACTTTTTTTTATATTAACAACACCATTACGTCGTTATAGTTAGACAGTAATCTTGGTACTAAATATGAAAAAATTAAACAATATATTTCTACATATTATCTGTATATGCAAAAAATAATTATTATGATTGCCACACCGGTTCTCTTTCCGTACAGATTATTTACATCTACATATTTATTTCATATAAAACACATAAACTAATAATACTGTAATATCTGAAATTTTAAAAAGATTGTTTAAACAAGAATCGTTAAGTTATCGCGTATCATAAATCAAATGGTACGTTTTGCTTACATTAGGAGGACCTTAGACCTTGACTTAAAAAGCCGGCCAGACCTTAGTTTTCTTCACGTAACCGACTTTTCGCAAGGACATTAGAATCAGTTCCTTGAAAGTAATAGTTTATGTACACGTGTACTTTACAAAAATGACCTTTTTTTTCTTCATCCTTATATTAGAACTTTTTTAATTTATGTATCTAATCGCGGGTCTTGTTACAGGTCTTTCTGTCGTTTTGAGAACTTGTACGGTAAGAGGCTACATACAACTAAAACTGTTTAAGAATTACATACAACCTTTTTGAAGATTCAATTAAAATAAAAGTAAATATAGGTCTACCAGGATCTGATGGCAAAAAGGGAAAAAAGAAATTGACGCTAGCAATACTGGGGAAATTGGCATAAAACGTTTTGATACTTTTTTTTCCGTATAGCGGCTGATTCTGTGTGTGATACATGAAAATATAAAAATTTATCCAATGATCAAAGATAATGTTTGAAAATGTGGCGAATGTGGGGTTTGAAATTTAGATGAAAACTCCAATTACTCTGTTCATAAGTTTATTAATTAATTAAGAACTTGAAAATTGTTCCAAATACTGCACATCCATAAAAAAGTCTTCAACGCAGTGTTTATGATAAACCTTTCCTCCTGCATATCAATTAACCAATCTTGTTCTATGAACTGATTTTCAATTTTTATTACATGTTCACAAGATTTTCGTTATCATCGATCTCTATTGGAGAGAAAGAAACAGTGTAAAACTTATTTATCTTGTTACAGATCAATTCTAAATAAAAACTATCCAAGCTTATTTGTAGTATAAGAAACCCCTGAAACAAACCAAAGTTTAGTATAAGTACATAATATAATACACACGAAAAATCTCATAAACCAAAATATCAAGACGTGTCATTCCTACTAACCAGTCAACGCTTGCACGTGGCTCAATATCGATGATTGTGTATGTTCTGCATCTTGTTGATCAAGTATTATTTGATAAACATTGAAAACACAATGTCTTGCTTGCGATCGAAGAGGTTTCTTCGACATTTTCATCACTTTTTAAAGGAAATTTGAAGCCAAACCAAAAACAATTCCTCGAAATTTCAGTTGACAGATGAAATTTTTCTTTTATTGCCATATGAAAATCGCTAATTTTTTAACTTTTTTTTTGCCATCAGATTCTGGTAGACCTATACATACTTTTATTTTGTTGTATTATAGCAGTACTAAAATTCGTATTAAATTCATGGCCCTCATTGCCGTTTAAAGTAATCTCTTTGTGGCCTTTGAAACTTTGTAAGTTTCTCCAAAAAATAGCTTCTTAAATAATAGTCCGTAGTCAGACATTGTAACATTATGTTTTTAGGTATGTTATACAAATGTGTCCGTTATTTTTACGACATACATACTAATATGATAAGAAAGTAATGCTTTACATTGTTGTATGAAATTAAAAACTCCTTTTTTTTAGAAGGCTTTGTTCAATAAATTTGCCAAGCACTCATCGTCAAAATATAAATTTATGTATCTCGGTCGTAGGTTGGCTTTAAACTTAACATTGGTAATCCCGAATAATGAAATACGGGTTATTCCTGTTTACCTTATTATTAATAGTTAATATTTCATCATTGTATTCAAGACATGAGGCTACCTACTCTAAAACCGTAGATTTTAGCCTCTACGTATTGACGCTTAATTGTGAACATCCTATATACATAAGGTTTGTTTAAAAACCTAGGTCCAAAGGTCAAAGGTGCATTTCCTATTAGCAATCAGTTTTGCGGTTACGGGTGAATGACTGTTTGACAAGTTCAGTGTGAACATATACAACAATACAATCTGTGTCATTCAATTGTCTACACTTTAAAATATTCATTGATATAATCTGTTCTTTTAAATTCGTCGCTGGTTTCTATGTACATGATTCGTTCGAAATTTAAATTTCAATATTTTTAATGTCGAATTCACCTTAACCTGCCAGCGAATTTTGTGTGCCTTGATTTTGCACCAGAAAGAGTCGTATCTTGAAGTTTGATTGTTTAATCACACTGCATGCTTTATGTTGCGGTGCGCTTTCGCTTCACACAACCCTTTCATCCGTCAATCCATATTTTCTACTATCTAATTTAGCAAGAAAGCCATGCTCTTCAAATAGTCATAGCGAAAGTTTGAAAGATCAAGTCCTCAATCACTCAACGACGAATATGCTCTCCAAGGGACAGCTAAACTTAAATGTACATTTTATTTTTTTAATATTCTCATACTCCGTGTATAATGTTTTGTTTGTTTGAGTACTAGACATTGTCTAGTTTGTATTTCTTTACAACATGTTCAAGTTATTAATCATCTAGATAGTCGTCAACGGCATCTTAAGTCTAAATCTAGGTTAGGATTAACGAGGTTGTAACGCCCACAATAATGAACCGTTACATTCGTGTATTTCATAAGTGTGAATATACTTAACGTAATATTGATTATTGTCACCGTACGAGCGGGTGTTATATGCGCAGATAGACAGCAAGTCCATTGGTTCAGCCGGAGTTTGAACCTACGACCTGAGAGATGAGAGTCGCACGTTGAAGCCACTAGGCCAACACTGCTCGTATAGAATTACAAGAACACAATGTTATTTAGTAGTATGTAGGTACACATTTATTAAATGATCTTATTAGAATAAACTTTAAACAAACAACACATATTCGATATATGTGGGCATTCCTGCACGACATAAGGTATTTAAACTTTTGTGATTCCGTATTTTACAGAACATTTTAAGTTTTGTGATGTCATGATAATTTTTAAGATATTTTAAACCTACAAAAGTAACTATGTATAATTTTGACCTTTAGACAAAGTGAAAGAAACATATTCTTTAAAAGAAGACGTAGATATATATTTTTATATAAAGATGATAGTGTATATCAAATAAGACTGGATTGCTTGTCTTCGAACATCTTAAACATCTAAAAAAATATTAAATTGCAATGCAATGATAAATGTTAAATTTTGCTTCTAATTCCATGGGCACACATCGCGCATTTACTTTAAAATCGGACATTTTAGACGAGTTAATCCAAATAAAGAGAAAAATAACAACCTATAGAAAATATTTATTATCATCAACTTGATTTCCTTAAACCCAAAGGAAACTTACCAAGTGAGTAAGTTCTTCGTAAGATCATTATCTGAAAGACTTTGTACCGACAGCTTTAATGTAGATTAATCGACATAGTATATGGTAGGGGATTTACTAAAGCGCGGCAGATTACTATATAGGGGGATACCTTGTACCCGGTTAAGTACCTCCACAAAATATGAGGCCCATATATAAGGCCGCGCGTGAAGGAGACAGGATCAGATTAGTAAAAAAAAATTGACCATCAGAAATTCCCGAGCGCGTCAGATTAAGGTAGGGTGAGTTAATTACATCCTAAAAGTGTATATTCCACTAATCTGACAATTTGAGAGTGACGGAAAAAAGGGAGGGCAACAAAGTTGTAAAAAAAACGTCATCTCGACATTCTCGAGCGTAGCTAATTTTTCTTTTATTTTGAAGGAAATAATTCCAGAATAATGAAAAATATATAATCTGACGATTTCCGCAAGCCGAAATAACAAAAATTCGTCGATAAAGTTAAATGCGTGCAGCTGCGTGATGCCTACATTTCCTTAAACCGATCGGAATCTACTAAACGGCGTTCAAAATATTTCCCTCAAAATTACATTTCCTGTGAATTTGAACCGATTCGGACCGATAGATTTTGAGAAATTTTGAAAAATCTTAAAAAAATAAGAAATATTTTTTTTTAAGTGGTTTCTTTATCGATCAACTTCAAAAACTAATCCACCTTTGAGCTTGAAAAACCACGTCGATCGCCACCAAGCTGGTCAAAAGCGGTTGATTCGTTCGAGAGATATCGTACATGAAAGAAACCCGAAAAAGTGTTTTTTCGGGATTACTCCGAAATTTGTGGTTCGATCAATTAAAATTGCAAAATTACTTATGAGAATGATAAAACTGCGTCGAATGCCGCCAACCGCGTGAAAATTGCTTGATCCATTCAAAAGTTATTGCGGTTTGAAAATTCCAAAAATAGTGTTCTATGAAACTTCTATCAGACTTTCGAGCTGGGAGAGCTCAAATGCATAGAAATGTTATTTCTTTGAACTCAGCGAGCTCAAAATATCAATTTTAAGCGCCCAGGAATGGAATTAGCGGGAAGTTGCAGGGATGGCCCTTTAGGTGAACCGTTTTTTATTTTTTTTTGTCAGATCAGGCGAATCCCTCTAGATAATCGTCAGATTATGAGACAGTACGTTTAGAACATAAAGATGAACCACATATATCTTAATCTGACGCGCTTGAGTATTTCAAAATTGCGATTTTTTTTCAAATTAAGAAAATGGCTGTGGGTTTGCGTCCCATCGAAATCGTCAGATTAGTGAATGAGAGATTTTTTTTGGTGCACTTAACACTCCCTTAGAAAATCTGACGCGCTCGATAAATTTTTTTTTTTTTTAATTTTCAACCCTTAAATACAACCACCCGCATCATGCAAACGATCAGATTAACATACGTACATTATTAAAAATACGTAGGGCATAGATGCTATCAATATCTGACGCGCTCGAGGATGTCCATGCAACAGTTTTTTTTTACATATTTAACTATCTATAGCCGCTTCCCCCACCGATGAAAAGGAATTTATCATATAACATTTTTTTCTTCTTTTTATCTAAGCTTTGTATCCCAATAGGTCTCTACGACGCTCGAGTAAATCCCCATTTAGCATCGTGGGCTCCCCTACCAATACGTATATTAGATTCAAGGAAGCGATTGACGTTTGTATTTTCCGATTCCACTCATCATTTTATAAGGAAACCAACGAAATTGTCCCATCAATAGCCAGTTCTATGAATATTCCAACAAATTCGGTCATTGTATTAATGGACGAACTTTGCTTTAATATTTATAAAATACAGTTTTTAAATAAAAGTTTGGGTTTGGATTAAGGCCTGATTTAACGTAACAACAGCCATTTTCACATTATTAACAAATGCTGATATTAATTTTATTATCAAGTGCATTTAAAATAGAAAATAAAAATGTTTTTATTGAAAATTCAAGCGGTCACACCTTGATAGGACCTTTGGGAAAAATACGTTACTAAACGGTATAAAAACGGAATATTAAAACTGGGATATGAATCGCTTTTGGAGTTACGGAGTAAGTGCAGGGTGCAATTCTGGTGCATCTACGCGCGTTGACAAATTGACCGACGTCACGGCCTCACGAAAACTTATAGGAATTAGGTACAAAGTATTCTTAAGGAAAAACAAATTTCGAACAGCTTAAATCAGTACAAAATATGACCTCGAAACGTTCACAATAGTATTTGCATCGTTGTTTTTCAGCATCAAACAAAGGAAGTTACGCTTATATGTAACTGTTAATTTTGTAACAGTTTTGTTACATAAAGAAAACTATGTCTGCCACGTGGTGACTCATACTCCCGTTATGAAAATTAATTCGTTATTTCCTTAACCACATTTTTCTTAAGGCGAAGCGCACTGAAAAAACATGACCCTCTGATCGTAAAATCTTAATATCCTGCTATCAAATTATATCCACGCTGTGATGGACGCAGACTGAATTTAATAATGCCAATAAATTCTAACAATTCTAATTTAAAATTCCACTGTTCCTTCCTATAACTGCTATCGGTTATAAAATAATTTTCCGTTTGACAACCAAGTACATAGTATTAGTAAATATATATAGTAAGTAACCAAGTATAAAAACTTTTTTGTTTAATCAATTTCAATTTTGGAACAGCGACACATAGTGAACAGAAAGAGGTGACAAAAATATAAATTTCTACATAAATGAAAACTATCGGTTAACCAATATTTATTAAAATTGTCTATGTGTATAAAACAACTAAATGACGCAGGTAGTGACTCATATTCTCAGTAACCAATTCGCTCCAATTTGGTTGCATGGATTATGTGCATTGAGTCTGTACTCAACTTCTGTAGGATAATGGATTTGCAGAAACATTTTATCTATGTCTATTTGTTTCATACACATTTTATTACGAATAAAAAAATTGGGGATCAATCTTTAAAACATTGCAGAATTTAAGTTGTTATCGGGTTGCTTACAAAACCATATAATGTATAAAGTGCAGTAGTTTTACTTCCAAAGCCTACAATAACTAGTGAAAAGTTTGTCTCGCGTCCTAATCTTTGTCCTGATGTACTTTCTTCTATTGCTTCGCTATACTAAAATATTTGAAGTGCTATGTCGTCCTGGTGATATCATTACCTCATGTGATTACGAATAAGGTACTACATGTTTTTATTTTCGACTGTACTAGTGCATAAGGCAACTAGTCCAATACTCAGATTACGACAATGAAAAGTTTTAAACAATTATAAAGCAATACAATATTTACAGATGTACACACGTTAGTTAGGAACTATTCACTTTTTCATACAACATTCGCACCTTAACACGTTTACAGACACCTTAGAAACCACGCAAGATACGATGAAATTTGTATTACAATGGTACTGTAGTAAAAATAACACTATTGACGGAAATATGTGTAGATAATAAACCATAGGAAGGTGCACACAGCAACATACCTACGTTATACCTGCCTAAGGCTCAGGCCTTTACGAAAACATAAGCTCTAAGCAGATCTAACCTACATCTGTTACAAGAGAAACATTATGACGCCAATAAAACCTCAAATGATTTATGAGAAATAAATTTAGGTGTCATGATTCAGACACCGCCAATTGTTCCCGTTAGATAAACTCGTTAATTAAATGTATCATACATGGGGTTAGGCATATAATACGTACGTAATGTACGGTCATATCCGTACCTATTTATTAATAAATATTCAAGTTTAAATATCAGTCACCACTTGTACTGTTTCCTTAAAAACTCTGTGTGTCAGTCCCAATTGGAATTAAGGCACATTCTTCACTTATTTTACCGTCCATTTTCTTTAGAATTAAGTAGGTGATCGGTATACTGTAAATCACGCAACAGTTTCGCCGGGAATCAGACCTCTGGGTAAGCAAGTGTCCAAGTAATTCGCGTAGGCCGCTTCTGACTCATGGAAAATTTGTTTTAAACCAGCTTAAAGAAGTTGTATGTTCGACCCAGAATCGAAATGTGATTCAACTTGGATGATAAATATTTATAATACATATGCGTGATAAAGTTAATTATTAAAAAAAATACTTGTTGCATTTTATTGCCATACTAAATAGAAGAAGAGAAGTAAAGATGTTAGCGTCGTAAGGTGGTTAACCAATCATAAATTATACTATGTATTTACATAATATATGTAAAATGAAATGGCTAGAGTTATGTTAGTATCTAGGTTCTTGTTCTTTTTCTTTTTGTGAAAAATTCGATCAAGGGGATTTGATTGTATGTTATGCCGGCGCGGCTTTGAGTCGTCACTCCATGCTCTTGGTTCCCCGAGACGGATAACCAATTCCTATTAAAACCACTCGGGCTTCCCCCAACCAATAAAGCCTTAGAGCCTCTGAGTTGTCATTTAATCAGGCCTGCATTTCACTTTACGGTAGATGAAGACGCGTTCGGCACGTTCGAAGAAGATTTTCACATTTTTGTTTCCACAACAGATGTCTACTCTTGAACTTGAAAATCTGAATAATGTATACAAACACTATCATATGCAACCTTCATACAAATGATAGGTAAATGAGGCTTTATAATCGCCGCATTGATAGAACCATCAATTCTATCGCTGGACAAAAGCCAGGGGTTTGCTAGGCAAGTGTCCAACACTTCCTAGAACACTTAATTATCTTCTATTTTTACATTGCCTTCTTAATTGGTCATGCGCCATCATTTAAAGAACTTTCAGCTGGTGCTTTGGAGACCTAAAAGATCTCGTAACAAGCCTATCCCTTGGTGCGTTTGAGACCTAATCAGTCTCCTAAAAATACACTTTTGAAAATAATATATATCTTCAAAAAAAACAATGACAAATATTTTGAAGTTTTTGTGGGTGAAAGATAGCTAATTGCTTTATATTTTGCTAGGTTCGCACGCAGTTACGAATATTTGAATAAACAACAAAAACCAAAAAAATTAGATATCGATTGTATCTCGTACCGCACCGAAGATAGTTCAATATGTGTAGTAAGTAGTGATGGGAATAAAATCATATCTCAGTTATCGATTCTAAAAGTTTTATTAATTATGCAAAGTGTTTTTCATTAAAACATTGTAAGCACATTGATTGAGAATTAGGAAATGGTAAAATGTTATTTTTTTAGAAGCGTCAGTGTGTTTAACTGCGTGTCTCAACGAAAACGGTTAAGTTTTCATGGGGGCAAATTTGAACATTTTCCAAAAAAATATTTTACTGGATGATGCAGCAGTATAATCCGGCGTTGATATTTTGTTAGGAACCTCACCAAAATAAAAGATTTTTTACACTTTTTCTTTTAAAAGCACTATTGTTTATTAAAAATAATCAACACGCATATAACGCGAGTGTTATTTCCAAAACGTGCCCGCGACCCAAAACGCGAACGTCCCATGTCGATTTAGGACAAATAAGAATCCATCCTCCCTCTCTTGCGTCTACGAGGCGTACGATTTCAGAGTACCGACATATCTCCTAACGCAAGGAATTAAAACAATTACAGTACTGTGGTTAGGACCTAATCCATCTCTAATTTGTTTTTAATATGTTGAATTAGTTTAAGTAGGAAGCAAATATGTATATTCTGCTCATACTTAAATAACTTTACAAGTTAGATCCTCCCGCAAGGAGTGAAAAACACGATTATGTTCAAGACAATACAAAAGTAGCAAGAATGATAGATCTCGTATAGGATTAATTGGTCATGCTATAGGCGTTTGGTGCAGAGGTCCTAAGGCATCCTGCACAATTTAAAATGAATATAGTGCATCCTTTTAAACTATTAAGAGCATATTTGGTAATACGTAATGTGTCATATATCTACTTATTCAATGAATAAGTAGAAATATATGATGGGAAATTATGTCCCTCCTTTTCTTTCTTTTTCTACCCTTTTCGTCAGAGGATGTTACATGTTATACATAATCTGATAAAGTGTTTGTATTTTTAAATTGCTTAGAACTGTGTGGATAATGGATATAGGACTAAAACAGTCTAGACTAAGGTCGTTAAAGTATATGCAAATTTAGTTCAAATTTTGCCATGTACAAAAATAATTATAACCAATTTTTAAAATAGGACCACACGGACCGTGAAAGATAAATATCGTAAGGAAACCGACTCGTCTAAGACCAACAAATCGATAAATAAGGCTAATCATACGCCTAAAGAAAATCTATAAACAGATGAAGAGATGTTCTGATTCTCCATTGGAAACTGACCTCATTTTTTACGAAAAACAAAAGAAGTCTTAAAAAAGTGTGAATTTTCAAACAACTGTATTGAATATACATACAAACAAGGGACACATTAAAGTTTATTTTATATCTCTTTGTTATATTTATCCTCAAATATACAAAATCTATTTACGCTATGGTGTTTTCCGGACCAATTTAAATACGATCAGCATATCAATGTTTTATAAAGATTATTTAAAATCTACAGGGCGTTTCTGAGGAAGTGATTATGTTTGCGTAGTATGAGTTGCCGGCGAGTAAAACATACGTATCACGTTTGCGATAATGAGTTTTAACACGTTTTTGGATTTAAATAGCAAATTAATGATTTTGTATCGTGCAATTTTTTAAGTTGTAATTGTAGTAGCTTTTTTGTGCCTTGTGCTGTTGGTGACTGTAAACTGTATACCTACTGTGTATTCACCTCAGCCTCGAAGATTTCAGTGTGCCGAGCGTTGGCAACCTTTTATAAATAAATAACTAAGTCAAATGTTTCGTTTAAAAAGTAAAATATATTTAAATATATCCATAATAATACCCATTATGATTTTACGAATTTTTGTCTATGCCAGGTATATGGTCAAGCCGTTTTCATACAAAGGTAAGAAGCTTTTAACTTTCAGACAAAACAGCTTGTTCTAGTTTTATGTAGAAATCGCATGTTATTTATTAGGACACTAAACCTTTGCGTAATCTTCGTTTTCTGATGTAAACTCGTACTAGCCGCTACGCGTGCGCAGATCTCGGATGTCGCTAATTCCGTGCGCTTGTGTTGAATCACTAATCATTAGTGGAACATTAATATTCCTGTAGCTTGTTCACTCAGTCGCTAAAAATATAACAAGGGCAAATCACATGGCCATACTTGGATCACATAAAATAACTACCAAATCTCTGTTCCTGTTTCGATAAAGATTTTATTATCTGTGGGTCATTGCATTTTAACATAGATGTGTGTGCTCAAAAGAAAAACATTTCTCGAACCCGCATGGAATATATCAATTACTATTCATAAATACTTGCATAAGTAATACACCTTAGAAAAAAATCGTATAAATATTTCACAAACGTAACCAAATCTTTATTTTAACAAGATTATATTATATTTCTAAATCTAATATATGTTGGACCAATATTGAAATATCAATTAATAAGCTTCTAGTATTAACGGTTTTGAACAGGTTTGACTTTGATGTTGTTAATTAAGCCCTGTCTCATGTAATGTCAATGCAGCTGACAGTAACTCAATTGCTCCGAAATATATAAAAACGTATATTATGTGTACACTATCATAAAATAATTCATTGCCCATTTTAGTGAACATCTCAATCATATGATGGATAAAAGAAGTAACAAGTTACGCACAAATTATTACAGCCTAAACTTAGGCATTTTAATTACACAACATTTGTAGAATTGTAAAATGTAAGGTATTTCGGTCAATTAAAAAACAATTTAAATAACATACTTTTATTTATTGCCATAGTCTTCAGTAACAAATGTAAAAACTTCTAATGACTGATAGTTTTACCACCTATTCTACTTTAATTATTAACACTATTCGCATTAATCTTAACGGCATTGCATTCTAAAAACTATAGGTAGTAAAACTCGCTAGTGAATGTAGAGTTGGATTTTATATATAATATTATCAATGACAATTCAATTTCCCAAGCGATAATATCAATTATATAATAATAATAAGCCTTAGCAACCTCTTGCTTCATATTTTATTTCTTCTGTTTTATTCAGAATCTGAGTATTCATTTTTAATACACACAACGCGATGTAGTTGATTCTTTAATAAAGCTTTCAATCAAAAATACGCACAATCGAATTGTTATATGTATGAACGTTAAATTTGGAGCATGTCATCGTATAGGATAGTTAGTTGGGCAAAATCTATCAAATAGTTATTCTTCTTAATGATGCATTCTTTATTTTATCTATTCCTTTCATCTCAATAGTGCAATGGTAAAGGGACAATAAAGGCAAAAGAAAAGGAAATTACGAGGTGGATAGACCAGATTAATGAAACAGCAAGTGGTACATGGCAGAGAGTGGCAATGTGCAAACAGAAATGGCGGGATTTGAAGGAGGCCTTTGCCAAAAAAGGGCACACAGATATCTAGAAATGAATGAGATGAAAGAAAAATAAATGTAAAGTATCTGAAATATATGGTTTTTATTATTTAGTTTAAAATGCTCATAAAAGTGCAGTTTTTATGTACCTTTTGTGGGGTAATTGTAAAACAAGTACTTAATGATGCGGCAAAACATGAAGTGAGTTTCATTAAATTGACAGCTAAAATTGTCGTTGAAACGATAGTCGGCTGGTGAGATCATTTATAAATTTTCTCTCTACCTCTTTTTTCGCTCTACCATAAAATATCGTACATGGAAGACGTAGGATGCAAAATATAGACCATAGCAAACTTTTCAATAATGAATAAAGCATTCTTATAATGTCTTATAAATAGTATGAAGTATAGAAATGTACTTATTTTCGTAAATAGGACCGACCTTAATGATACCTAACAATGCCTTATTCAGTTCATTAGCTTATATACTCATTTTATTTTTATTAATAAATTAACATGAACCGGTTTATATATTTTATTGTTAAATACACAGTAATATATATGTGTATTAAACTTTTTTATTTTTTATGCCTAACTTTCCTAGCTGTCCAAGCAGTCCAAGTCAGACTTATTTTTATGGAATCACTTTGGCAGTACAGCTCGGGCTGTTTTGGCGAGTGTAGATCCAACCATACTTATCTTTTACTAAATTATTGTATAGTTTAGTTGTACCGCAGAACATTCTTTATACATGTCCTGTGGTCTTTTGTCTTTATTCTATTCTACTCACGCCCGATGTAAATAGATATAGGACCGAAAAATTCGGTAATAACAAATGAATAACGCTAATCTAATTCACTGTCGAGATTAATGTTCTCATCGTTTCTGCAATACAATACTTGCAAGTCATATTTGACCATTTATTCACCAAACATTTGGGAAATTGTCCAGCTCCAGGCATCTAATTCACGTTTTATCTATCCGATGATTTTCGACGCTTCATTTTAATTCCTAAGCATCACATGTCATCTTCCTAACCCCCAGTATATCAATGAAGCCTCTTTGGAAGACGTCCACGTCCGAATTATCACGTATCCTGTCCGCCAAAGCCTTTTCCTGGGCTAGCGGATGCCATGCACCAAGTGTACATCCAGGGTCGTCACCTGTCAAGTAATAGTGGCAACGTTTAGTCGCACGTACGGATGGTACGTACTCGAAGACGCGTACGCGGTGACAACGATGTAGGGCGAACCAGATGCCTGGAAATTCAAAAGACTAAGATAAAATTTATTTTCAAGCAACCCAATAACGTGGCTGTCTTGGGTTTAATTCACGGATAAAATAATTTAATTACTTAGTTAAATATTGATACCCGAGTATCTAATAAATATTTCCGCCGAAAGCCTTTGCAAATAACAAACCAATATTAATTATTTTCATAAATATTTTCGTTTCGTGTAATTTAATAGGCTTATTTATTAAATACTGCTTTAAAATAATACACATAAGAACTTCAATCAAATTCGTATTTGACGTAGTGGATCACGTTAAAATGATGATCGCATAAAATACTATAAGAACAATTAGAAACTATCTTAAATAATTTCATAACATTCCTCGAGATTTTTAAGCAATGTAAATTTACATATCCTATGTTTATGATTATTTATACCCACAAAAATATATAAATGACCAATTCGCAATTTTTTCTGCAGAGTTTTATTATTATAAGGTCTAAAGTGTATGCTTTACCTATGAAACCTGAAGAGGGAGGATTCTTTCTTAATCTATAAGGCGACAGATTTTGTAATAAATTCCATAGACGCCATAGCACCGTAGGATTTAGCAAATGAACGTCAGAATCTGGTCGAATGTCGAGCAACCTGGAAAGTAGTAGTAGCATATTTGTCTATAGTATCCCTTCTGGAAAATACACGCCAACCAACAAAAATTTACTTTATTTGTTTATTTACTTTAGGCAAACATTTTTTAAACAGGCTTATTAATAACAGAGTTATAACATACATATTTACATAAAGTCAAAGGATTAATTTAAAACAAACAAGCACACCACGGCAGAATTTAAAGCGCAGTGCCCAAATCTCACAGTGGGTACATACACACGCACTCATGCAAAATCTATATAGACTTCGATGATGCGGAAAAATTTAATGTAGAATACAGTTTACCCAATAGTCTAAAATATACTCACTTTTTGTAAACAGAAAACAGAGGAAAATCAGGGTGATTATACCAGTCTTCAAGGGATGAGGAATAATTAGCGGGATCCCATATTAATATTGATACATTTCTATATAAAGGGTCTTCAAGGAACTTATATTGTGGCTTAGAGACAACCTGAAAAATAAAAACGATTACAATGATTTATTTATAGAAGTGATCAAATTCTACATATATATATATTTACCATTATCCACAAATATTGTTTTGCTTGGAACCGATCTTAGGACCTCTAATTTATATAACTTTTTCCGTTAATAGGTTACGCAGGTCTATTGATTGTCTCTTAACTTAATTTGCAATAAATTATGAATAATTGTAGAGTCTGGCTAATGAAAGAACATACCGAAAAGCGCGGCAAATTCAAAAAATTTAGTATTGTATCCCTAAAAGATATATTTTGTGGATTAGACTAACTTGATACTTGATTTAATTTTATAATTTTTTACATTTATAGTAAATGTACTTATTTCTATGAAATAAAATACTTTACGTATTTAGTATTTTACCATTGATACTTAAAATGACTAGCATTGAATGGAAAACTAAAACTATATTTATTATAAAACACAACTTTATTCGGAATAATCAAATCCTGCGAAAGAAACGAAATATTCTATCAAATAAAACAAAGTTTAGGCTATTATACCTGTTAACTATTCGGAAAATATATATAATAGAAATAAAAATGAGTAATTGCTTGAAGTACCAAGACAATAAATCATACTAACCTAAGAAATTCAATGACATTCTGTGTTGCCATCCGAAAGTTTTCAAATAATTCAATTATCTTCATTCATTAGCCAGACTCTATAAGCTAGAACTCCATGCTATCATTGAAAATGTGTTACCTGATACTATTGGCTCAAGTAATTAGTATTAACTTAAAGGGGGCCCTAAAATTGTATATGTGACTATGGACTATCAAATAGTCGTTAATTTGTAGATTGCAAATCGAATAAACCACAGGAATTAACAGTTTTGAACTAATTTTACTTTGATGTTGTTATTATATGAGCTCTGTTTAATAATGACATTGGCAGCTGACACTGGAACCATAACTCCGAAATATATAATTTTACTTTCTTTATGGTGTAAAAATAAACCTGAGAATTGAGGATACGAAAGGTCGTCTTGGAACCCACGTCATCAGTATAGTTTTCGGTTGGAGCGTTATTAAATCTAAGCACCATCTCATGAGAATCTGGAAATAAATGTTTAATTTTACAATTCTATTTGGAATTTTAAATCAATTCTCTTGTAAATAATTCGAATAGTTACAAGAGTAATAATGATTAATAATAATTAAGTTTTTCTTATACTGTGTGGTGCGTGTTTATACTTATGTTCTCTCAGTTTTTTGGTAGGTTAATATAAGTGTGCCAAACATAACGTCCGTTTTTCTGAGCTACAGAAGTTTGTATGTAATGATTTTTTTATGAAAAAACTCTTTTACCAAATTAATACGTTTGACATTATTATTTCGCACGCAAAGTTTACTTTTTACGATACTCAAGTATATAGGCATTATTATTTGTACTTATAGTCTAAAGCAATATGTTGACAAAACGTAGATCAATTTAATAATTATATAACTCTTACAAAATATATTTAAAATAACAACAGACGAGATGTTAGTAGATATTAAATATAGTTTTACTGATATAATAAAACGCACGTTAAAAGACAGGAAAGCGGAACAATGGAAGTAAACAACACTATTAGAAATAAAAGACTTAATAATTACGTGTACTTATTATCAATTATTGAGCAAAACGTTCACTTTTTTCTTAGGAATATTTCCTTGACCTTTAATAAAGAGTAATTAAGAAAATTGCAGGAGTCCCTCTCGTGTGAGAAAAGTTCAATAAATTCATAAGATAATTAAACATCTTCGTACCACTGAAAAATACTGGTATATACCATGAAAATATGTACCTAGAACTTAACCTAAAAAAATATTGTGATCATGAAACTGTGGCGTTAGAATGTATGGAATTATATGGACTTCAGATATCAGTATGATCTTTAATTATGCCTATTTCAATTTCAATTTCAATTTCAAAGCCTTTATTTCAACTAATACAAGAGAACAAAATATAAATGTATATAAAAAAGAAAAAGTTTAACAAGCACAGCTGTCCTCTTGTATAGCTTGCTTTGTGGAAAAGGCTCCTCCAACTTTTCATTCCTTCCTATCTCTGGCAAGTCTTTGCCAAGAGGACCAGTGGTTTTTAAAGTCGTAGCCCACCGGCACATGGTCTTCCTCTCTTTCGCTTGGTGTTGTAGGAGGTGTCCATTGGGTGACTTTTTTCGACCATTTTGCTCTCTGGCCTCTGAGAGGTGTCCTGTCATCTATTTAACCTTTTGGCTCTGGTCATTGCATCTTCCCAGTTGGTGATCCTTCGGAGATCTACAGCTCTTTTCCTATCATTCCTCAGCTCCTTTCCATACTTCTCTGGCAAGTCACAAGCTTTTGACTTGTGACTTGCTTAGTGGTCCAAGTTTCGCAGCCGTAGTTAGGATAGGTAAGATACAGGTGTTGAAGATGCTCCTTTTGATCCTAAGTGGGAACTCTTTATTCTTTAGGATGTGTTTTAATACCAGAATCTTTTCAGGATTTGAGGTTCTTCTTCTATTTCCTGATGGGTTGTTCTGTATGGAGATGAGTTGTCCAAGTATATGTAGGTGTACATATTTAGGTTTTGTTTAGGATAATAGTATCTGGTGTTTGTTTAGGTTGTTTTATTTGTTATTGTTAAACCACTTTTTGTTTTGGTTGAGTTCTTCGATCAAGTTTGTAGTTTTGGGTGTAGTATGAGACAATGTATTGAAATTCAAAAATGGTTATTTTCTCATCTATGTGAAGAATCTTCCAGTGTAGGTTTTGAAGACTTCTTCCAACACACTAGTAAAGAGCTGAGGGAAAGAGTTTGTCTACTCCTTTTTTGAGTGGAAATGATTTCCAGCATCTCCAGCTTCACCTGGGAGACTGGTGTAGACATTTCCGATGAGTTTAATGTATTTTTCAATGTGGTTTTAAGGTCTCAAATGATGGGTTAAAAATGAAAGTTGATAAAAAGCCAGATAAGGGGATATATATTGACTTTTAATTTTGGTGTTTAATTATGCCTATAGTCTCAGTATAATACTGTGAATATGTTAAATCGCTTAATGAAATCTTCATATGTCGTAGGCATATCGCTTCAGATTATTACCGAAAATTAAAATATGAAATATTTAAAAAAATTGTGGCTCCACGACGCTTGGTCTTGGTCAGATTTCTATTTTAGTTTCTTGCCGATAATAGGTGTGATAATTGATAATAATTTATATTTCTATTTAAGATTAGAGATATCCATCATAATTTAAACAATTATTTGTTGCAACACGTGCAGGACGACAGTTTAAATTGACACAAATAGAACTAAACTGCTATAATGTTTGTGATACATTATTAATGGTTTTAATTGACTGAGGCAATTCTATTGTTTGCAGAAATCGTCACCATTTGACATTTATTATACATCATACAATTAGCCCTATTCATTCCCGAGAGCACATTTTTAAATTTTCCGTTTTATTTCCACAATCTAAAGCAAGTCCGCGGAATTTTTACCTTGAGACCAATTAGCAGTTAGTTCGAATAAGTAACTACAGGAATTCTTTGCACGTGCATTTTTAAAAATACATTTAGGTTGTTTTGGCGTAAACCACCTTCCTTTAGTTTTATCAACAAGTACGTGAATTTGCAGTTGCTTGAAATATTTGTACATTCGACAACATATATTTAACATTTGCTTTTCCCTGTTTGAAGCGCACTTCAAAAAACCATAAAACCTTTGTTTTCGTAGAACATAAAATAAAGTGATCATTTTCATTGTCAGTTTTACCTCTAGGTTACGAAAAGCTTTCGAGGAAGGACAAAGACACGCGTGCGGTTAGGTGACTAATACGACACTTAAATTATTTGTGGAATTAGTCATCCCACCTACTATATAATATACGCTTTCGCTCAAGGTTATATTTGTTAAGGATCGATCTAATCATGATTTGTACTAGCTTGTACAACAACAAAATAATATGATGGTGGACTATGTTTTCGGCAAATATCACACTTGTCTCGTATTAAGTCAAAAATCAATCTTTGAAAATGAAAGCGAAGCGAGGTGTATAAGGGATATAATGGAACCAAAGAACAGAAATGGGCATACAGGAATATGGCTTGCCATCGTAATGGAAAAGGTGGACAATATGTGGCCACTTTTCCTGAGACATTTGAGTTTTTGTATGTATTCAATATAGGTTACTCAAACGCCTCCGATTATACACAATTTATATCCACTTGATAGGGTTATAATATCCAAACCGGAGTAGACGCTTTTGCTAAAATCGGTGCGTTATTATGGTGCCTTTAAAATGTTCTATATTATTATTGTATTCGTCTAACTAACTTCAACACTAACTATAAAGTCATCGCCATAGCTTTGATGTGATTTTTATATGCAATAATTATACATAAATACTGGCGCCAACCACGACTCGGCGCCATAACATTAGCTTCGAACTTCCATATCAGCATTCAAGATAGCCGTGCATTTCTGAACTTAGATCTCGATAATAATGCATAAATCAAACCATCTTTGCATAACTATTAACTACATACTTTACTTGACTTTAGTTGTCTTCTATATCTTATGGCATAATATTGTTTAATTACGAAGGCTTTGATGTCTGTGAATATATTTGTAATCCCTGTTTTGTGTAATACCATTGATTATGCGTAGGTATTATATATTGTAGGTAAATAATTCGGCTGGTATCATCTTACCTAGTTAGGAAGCCATTTTTATATATAGCATCGTACATATTGTATAAGTTGCATAGGTATTAATATCCTTTAATCAAGTTACAAAGTTGTTATACTAAAATATTTCTTTATTCGGTGTGCCGTTTATCATAGGTCTCTTCCAATTTTACTAGATGGTCTATAGGTTATAATTATATTTACTTAATACATAATTTAGTATTAATTTTAAGTAACTAGTATACTATAACTAGTACTAAAATATTGTCTAAATCACGAGGAAAAATGGTAATATTCTAAATCCGTGAAACGTGTCTCCATAACCAAAATAACATCGTGCAACTTAACGTACTCTTAGGGCAAAATATTCAATAGCTACAATCTAAGGCATTTACATACCTTGTTTCTAAACAATTATTGATTCCAATAAATTAAAGCTGCCAATTTAAATAGTTCTTTAACTACGCTCCTTCTTATTTCGTTCGTAAAAGTAATAACAATTGCACAATACCAAAAGGTGCGCCCAAAATGACTAGGTTAGCATGAGTAACGTCAGTAAAGCCCCGTCTTCATATATGATTTGGGACCTTCTTTGAAACTGCTTGTGCATATAAATGTGTTAACAAAGCGCAGATCACCCGATGCGATAACGGTCGCTCACCCGTGCATAGTCACACTTGTAATATAAATGCTAGGTATTTGCATGCCACGTACGAAATATCAATAGCACAATTTCTTTCGTATTAGCCACATTTAAATGGCTGAGGAAACATAAGTTTCGTTGTAGGCTTAAGGAACGGATCGGTAATACATCGATGGAAGTAATGCAAGAATTTGTTCTTGATAGAAATAAATTTCGTTATCATAAAATTAGGCCCAACTAACTAATCTAACTAAAAGGCCGGCAACGCACTCGCGAGCCCTCTGGCATTGAGAGTGTCCATGGGCGGCGGTATCACTTAACATCAGGTGAGCCTCCTGCCCGTTTGCCCCCCGTTCTATAAAAAATAAGACTAAGTCTATATGTTTAGACTGCTGGTTAGTATAATATTGAAAATGTAACGTACCAATAAATTTTCCGAATCGAGATCCCAGTAATGCTCCAGCACTTGTCACAACCGCACACGTGTTATACAGCCGATTTCCTTGTAACGGAGATTTTGGGATTGAATAACCTAAATCTAAAAATGGTTCATCATTTGCTGTCACCGTTTTTACTGCAACATTTTTTAATGCGCACAAAATATCCTTGCGACTATTTCGTAACGGACCATCTCTCTCATATTTCACATCGTAGGTATTTTGATTTTCTAATCCCGATGTAAAAACTTTGCTGTCACCCATTAAAACACGGTGGAATTCTTTTAACACAAGCTCTCTAAATTCCCTTGACTGGTCCTCACATTCTGTTGTTGTCAAATCTGCACATTCGTACTTATCCGTATCGAACTCTAATATAGCCTTATGTAAGTTAGGAAAACGAGGCTTTCCATGACTTTTCACAATTATATTAACGGACGGTCGATCTGAAGACAGTTTTGTATTGGAAGACTGTGAAATATGGGCAGTCTTGAGCACAACCGATCTTCGCGATTTCAGAATGGAATCATAGAAAGATGATTTGTTTATCTTAAATAATTCTAACTTTTCTGGAGAGGCATCTTGAAAGTGTAATCTTGAACTTTTTCGCGCAGCACCAAATTGTGAATCACTAAACAATTTCTGTCTTTCAATACTCATCCAATATTGAGACCATATTAAATATAAGTAACCACACATCCCAAAACACAAGAGGTTAATAAAAATCCACACAGACATCGCTGCAGCCTTCATTTTTACTAATTTACCTAATATATTGTTGAAAATGTGCACTACGTCCTAATTAACATAATGGCATTTGATCAATTCCTTTATTAACTAAAATTAAAATAGCGAAACATGGGTAACCGAGGGCGGAGTAAATCAGCTGACTAACGTGATTCTACGCATGCGCCAAACTCCAAGAAAAAAAGTAATATTATGCAAAAGCATTGACGCAGGCCTCTTAGAATTTGCGGCCCCTTAACTTTAACGTGTAGGTAATTTTAACATTTAAATACTCGACTATACCTAATTTATACTTAATTGCACGCAATTTTCTTAAAGGCGTTAAAAGCGATAATAGAACCGTCTTTAATAGTCTACAGTAGGCGTTTAAAATGACAGACGACAGTTTAAATAAGGATCTATTAAGAAGAAATAAGGTTAAATTGTTGCATCGCAATTATTTATTTTCTCTCTTCTTTCATTGAACTAAATGTCAACAAACTAATTTAATATTTTTTACTGTCTCAAATCATCAGATAGGTAGGTACTGCTTTTGGGTTTAGGTATTTAGCTGGATTAGGTATTTTCAGAGTAGGTACCGGCGCAGGAAGTAGGAACAGAATTACAGAAACGAGCACAACCTAGACTTCTATACCTACTGAAACATATTAATTCATACGTGGGTAACACTGTACTGAAAATGTTTAGAACGGGCCAGTTAGAAACATTACAAATGAAAACTTTTTTGAACTTAAATTTCAGAACTCTTCTGCCCATTCTTGGTGGTCAGTTCTGAACATTCTAAAACCCTTAAGCGTATCGTGTCAGGTCCAACGTGTGCCGCACAATGTCTTTCTGGATCCGACCAATAGTCGGCCGCGGTGGGAGACGGCGATTCTGCCATAGTGTGCATCGGTGGTTTAGGGCGTACAGACCATTGCGCGCGATCCTTTAAACTTTCTGAACGGGAAAGGGACAGTGTAGGTTCATTTGCAACAGCCGCTAACAGCTTTTTACTAGTCGAACTCGAACACGAGCCGAATCGCATGCTCTCTTTACAATATTCTGATAGTCTAGTGAGATTGTTTGCCTTCGCTTTGGAACATTCGCTGAAGTCGGGATCGGGAGGTTTAGGGTCCATGCGTAATCGTTTTCTTGAGTCCTCCATCGACAGTTCAATGTATGCTTTACCCTGTACTTCCGAGACAGTGTTGTTATACTTCTCCAAATCTTCTCTTTTGATAGCAACTTTTCCGAGGACTTTGTCCTGCTTGCTAGCCTGTTTGTCACGGTCGAACACGTATATGGATAAGTATCTAAATCTGCGGGGTACTTCAAATTGGAATTCTTCGCCGAAAAATGGGCTGTAACAGAAATTACCTATTGTAGAAATTTATATACGTGGGTAACACTGAAAATGTTTAGAATTAGCCAGTTAGAAACATTGCTTATGAAAACTTTTTTATAATTTTAATTATAAAAAAGTTTTTATATTATTTTCTCTGTGGTAACCTAATGTAGTATATTGCATTCATTTGTCATTTGTTTTTGTGAATTGGCGGCAAATCTTTTTTTCTTTTTTCTTTTTTTTTAAAGACAATTCACACCAATTGACCTAGTCCCATGCTAAGCTGGTAAAGCTTGTGTTATGGGTACTAGGCAACGGATATACATACATATTATAGATAGATAGACATATAAATACATATTTAAACACCCAAGACCTAAGCACAACACCAAATGCTCATCACATCGATGTTCGTCTCAGCCGGGGATCGAAGCCGGGACCCATGGATTCGCAGTCAGGGGTACTAACCACTAGACCAATGAGTCGTTACACGTGAAAATGAACCTAACGCGAGAACATTTTCGGTCAATGATTTATTATAACTTCCGTTGTGGGCTTACTCAACAACAAAGCCATGATAGGCTGCGATTATCATTTCTTAATGAAGCCCCATCTCGTGCCACTATTAGGTAACAATTGGTTTAACGAGTTTAAGCGTGGACGTCATAGTGGACGTAGCAATCTCAATGATGATCCGCGTGAGGCGTCCCTCTAACAGCGACTACTGAAGATAACATCAGTGCTGTGCGACGCATGATAGAGGAAGGTAAGAGAGTGACAAGCATTGCAAGGCAAGCCTAGGCATTGGTATGAGTGAAGATCAAAAAATATTACACGAACATTTAGTAGTCAGGAAGCTTTGTACCAGATGGATTCCCCATACTTTAACCGACGACCAGAAACACCTTCGCATGGACTGGTGTCGCCAAATGTTAGATAAGTTCAACGGCGGTGACTCAAATGCTGTATTTGACATCGTCATAGGTGATGAAAGCTGGACATATTGCTACGCACCCAAAACTAAACATAAAATTCGACGTATTCGCTTTACGAGCCCTGAAGATGCGGTTAAAGCGTATGAAAATGCCATAGAAGAGACCTCTAAGGAAGAATGGGCCCACTGCTTTCCCAGTGGTTCCATCGAAAGCGACGATGTGTAGAGAGGAACGGAAATTACTTCGAAAAACAACAAAAGTATTGGCAACTTTCTACATCGTCAAGTCGTGTTTCATTTTCTAAACATTTTCAGTGTTAACTAGGTATTAGGTAAACCATTATGTTAAGGACTTGGTGACTGTAGTTTCTGTGTATCCACGTGTCATCTCAGTTTATTGAAATATTGTCTAATAATAGAAGAAAAATATTTACAATAGTATATAAACACCTATGCTCACTGTACTCCACCCACCCACCTGTGCATTTGGTGTGCCTTGCATGTACTGACCATATTTTACCACACAGGTGAAATCTTCAGACCAGGTACAAGACCAAGTAGTAAGCACAAAGTAACTTTAGGAAAATATATAGATCACCAAGTTATTTTTAATATTGAAACCAAAACAAAAATACAATACAAACTTATCAATGTAAATAAAAGGATGTTTAGTTAAAAGTATGACTATATTTTTTTTCTGCAAACACAATCAGTAATATGATCATTAACAAGACCACTAGCCTGCATGAAAGCATAACATATTGTAGAACCAACAAATTTAAAACCTCTCTGTTTTAATGATTTTGAAAGTTCTTTTGAAACCTCTGTTTCTGTCGGCACTTCCTTATCAGATGTCCAATTGTTAATTATTGGTTTATAATGGACAAATTTCCATATGAAATCCGAAAAGTTTTCTTCATTTGACTCCATATCTATATAACATTTTGCATTGTTGATGATAGCTTGAATTTTACCTTTATGCCTGACTATTCTTGTTTCACTTAAAAAAATTTGGACACAATTATCATCAAATTTTTCAATTTCATAGGGATCAAAGTTATGAAACAGTTGTCTATAACTTTCTCTTTTCTTTAAAATTGTAATCCATGATAATCCTGCTTGCTGTCCTTCTAAGCAAAGAAGTTCAAAAAGTTTTTGACTATGTAATTCAGGGACACCCCATTCATTGTCATGGTAACTAATATACAAAGGATCATTATTAACCCATCCACATCGTTTCATTTCACTTGTGTAAATAATCTCTTCTATTTCTATAGAAGAATAAAATTATGACATGAATTGGAATTAGAATATGTAGTATGAACCTAAGATACAATAATTCACTTGATTATAATTAATGACATTACACTATAACTACATAAAGTACAGTAGTAGCGACTAGCGTCTCAGTAAAGAAACAAAAAGGCATGGGCGGTATTGATGGTGATTACTGATTTGTTTACCGGCTCGATATTTTTTATTTAGATACTTGCTCTGTTCTGTCAGTCAGTTACTGAAACTCATGTTATATCTGCCTGTGTTTAAGTTGTCATTTATGTACATTGACAATAATTTTACGTTTGTTAGTTATTCAGTGAAAATGCTTTTGCTACGAAATTGTTAGTTCTCGCGCCAAGAAAATTATCATTGTTTAGTACAACTTTGACTTTTTTTTTAATTGTTTACATATTTAGTTATTTAAAAAAAAAATAGTTTAAAATTACGAAATAAAATATATGAGATAAAATATATGTTTAACCAGCATTCCCGAGTAATTTTTAAATGAAATACAAATTTTAATTTAAAGTGTTAATAATATTGTAACAAGTAAAATACAGAAATAATCAAGTAACTTTGTTAAAACTATGGAGTAATATAATATGTATGTAAGCAGAGTTGGTCAACCCGTACGTCAAGTGTTTTGATTTTGACATACGTGATACGGGAGTTATGACTGATGGTCCGCGCTTAGTCTCGTTTCAAAATCTCACCCTAAAACCCTGACATACACTTAGAAAATGTAGAAATGAAAACGATAAGCCGTAATTTGGGTGTTTATATTATATCATATCGAATTACAGATGTACAAAACTTTTTATAATATGTTATTTTTCTTAATACGTCAGTCGTATAAGCTCGGAGTATTTAGATTTATGTATCCTGTACAAATTAGCCACTTCGGCCCGCCATATATTCTAGCTAACTTTGATTGATGGTTGCATCGATGTGGTTTTATGTACCGACGAGTTTCAGACCCATTAATAAAATTCTTTATAAGGCGTTCGTTATTTCTACCTAAAGTGCCCTCTGAGAGTTGATGAAGAAGGGTGATATATTCGGGCTTAGATAGTTCCATTGTGATTCGATTCATCTGAAAATATTTTAGAGATGCTTGACTTAGTAAAAAAAAATCAATCAATGGCGCTACAACCTATTTAGGTCTGGGCCTCAGATTTCTGTATATATTTCATGATCTATTGTTAATTGAATAGACAAGTAGATCAGCCTTCTATGACCACACACCGTCGTTAAATGCGCAAATAGACAGAAAGTCCATTGTTGCTTAGTCAGGGGTCGAACCTACGACATCAAGAACGAGAGTCGCACGCTGAGGCCTGAATAATAGCCTCCGATTTTGATGAATCTCTTTGTGTGTGTTCAAGTGGATTCAATAGATTTACAATTAGATACTTTTTTGTATTTAAGTCAGTCTACTCCGCTAGTAACCTATAAATACATACGATTAATTTAAGCTGCCGATCAGTTAGGGTTGTTGTGATTGGTCCTAACAATAAAACGCTACTATTTTGCTGTAAAGTTTCAGGATCTACTATAATTAGTTCGCTGCTTCCATTACTTTTTATTTCCTCATTTAGTATTAGAAACATGTATTCAATCGGACTTTTATCATTAATTTTCTGAGTGTCGAATTCTTTTTGGATCTGTTTCTCTGCCTTTTTACAACATAGAGTTTTTAATTGGTTGACAAGTACATTAAAAAGTAACTCCCTTTTCTCGTCATCAAGACTATCGTCTTGAATTGAAAGCCGTTTTGAATTTAGAAGATCATTTAGTTTCTTCAGTGCAAAATAGTTTGCGTCATTTTTTGCATCCAAGCTAATCTTTTTATTTTCAAGCCTAAAAAATGGCATTTGTTTCTGTTTTTTGTCTATAATGCTTTCGTCATTTTTATGTTCAGAAATTCCATAAAAGCTCTTTTTATTTGAGTCTCTTTCTTTTAAATTCAATGCTTGATTCTCTTTGATCAGGTTGAATCCAGCAGCTACTTTGGCAATATCGCTTAAATCATAATCGTTTTTAGATGGTTGATCGTTTAACATTTTAATTAAATCTTCATCTGACAATTTTGATAGCAAATATGTTACATCATCTCCTGTAAATAGTGAATCATTATATATCTTATCGTATTATTAATAAATGAGGTAAACGGAAATAAAATGCGGGTTCGAGTTACAAGTTCCGTGAAGGCGCTTCTTTTTCTCGCGTTAGTTTGAATTGTGTCTTAAGATATCAATTTAATTTGGATTTATATGGCTTCATGTAATTCTATGTAGATATTTAAAAGGAATAATGTAAGTAGGTATATGGTTTGGGTGCGTGTTCTATAACAAAAATTCTATATTACCATCCCAAAATATTAGTACAGGTATATTTTAATATAAGGTAGCCATTTAACTGACTACTTATACTATATTGCACCGACACATTTAAATAAGATTAATTGAAGCAGATGACCCTCTATGTTAAATGGTAATGCAAATAAAAGTTAAAGTGCGCAAAATAATATTATATGTTCCAAAAAAACATAATTGTGGCCATCATGAATACATTGAAGTTTCCTATACCTAAACTTGCCAACTTACCTTCATTTTTTACAATGGAAGTTTTTGGTAAGTTATTTTCATCGGGCAAATAACTCTTAGATGATATAATATCAGCTATATGATTATCTGGACCTTCATCATCCATAAAATAAATGGTTTTATCTATGGACGATATTGAAAATACTCTGGCAACCTTAGAAGAAAGGGAACAATTATAAACAATTAAAAGTATTTTTTTGTGGGGCGTAAATTTATTTTTATAGTCTCAGTCTCTTCACTATACTTCAAGTTAAAAATTAAACGAACAGCTTGCGAAATATGTATCATATTTTAAAGCTGAAATTACAAAATGCTAATCTAAATATTTTGACTCGGTTCTGCTTCACCGATTTTGCCGAGCCAATAAAATATTTTTAAATATTTACCAATATAATAACTATCACAAAACTTAGTAAATCATGTAACTTCATTATATTATACTGTCGCAAGAAACTATAATAATTTTCAATGGGCAAATAATTTCACGCCACTTACACATTTCGCTCTACAATTAAAAAATGAAAAAATGTTATTTCCTACTTCTTTGTTTACAAAATATTTTATGAACAAAGCAGTCATAAATCTAAGTTTACACATGCTCATTATTAATCGTGATTAATAAAGCAAATTTCAGCATAACTAGAGAGTAGAACTAGCCTTTTGGATAGGGCACATACCTAATACCTATACGATCCATTACGTTATTCACGTCCTATTATTTTTATTCATTGTCCGTGAACTGAAAAAAGTTATATTTGTCAGTGCATACCTATAGTTAATTATTTCTTTGTCAATCTTTTAGCTTATTCCTTATTCATTGATTATGTTTGTTATCTCGTGTGTGTCTTTTATTTAGATTTGAATTCTTGTTGATTTAAGATGACGAGATTGTATAATTTACAAATAAATAAGTAATAATTACACTCTACATATGAATCATAATTTATTATTATACTTATACCAAAAAGTTGAAAAATCATACTCTTTACTAATTTGCTTAATCTTAACGAAAGTATATTGTATTTTACCATCGCCACAGTGTAGAATACTTACGAATCCTATATTTCATGCACTTGTCACACTGTTGCCATAATGATATTTAAATGTAACATATCCCTTTAAATGTAATATATTATCCTTTTGTTACAAGACTCAAAATGTTACATTTAAGTCTTATTAAAATTAAGTTCTTATATTTTCAGGAAACTAAAAATAATCGTAAAACGAAACACACATTTCAGTAATATAGAAGTTATTGAACTAAGTAAAGCTCTAAATTTTGAAATCACAGATTTATATCATGTGATGCCTAGATTATCAAACATAAAAAAATACGTAGACGTTGCACAGCTACAAAAGGAATGGAAAACTTATGCTTTAAGACATGACTTACATAACAACAGGACAAATTTGACCCATTTGCGGGCAATAAAAAATGCTGGAAAAGCACGGGGAACTTCGTTCATTTTTAAAATCATAATGAATAAAATTGATAATATTTCTATAGTTTCCATTTATCTAGCTCGTTCCTCTTTTGTTATTTTCAATAGCGTTAGTAATTTATTCTCTTCACTTAGTCGAAATACGTGATAAGCATTTAATATGATCTCAAAGAAATTATACCGTTGGTATGGTTGGTATGGTTTGTGGACTCGTTTTCCGCACTTAGACGCTCACTAGGTCCGTTGTACGTGAAAAAATTTTTTACCGTTATCTTTGCATGGATTCCAAGTCACTGTGGGATTAAAGGAAACGAGAAAGCCGATGAGCTTGCCAAATAAGCTAAAAAGGATGGAGACATAGTCCCATACATTAATTATTGTCATGATTTAGCTGCTCTTCCCAAAACCCATCTTTGGGAGTCATGGAATGATGTTTCGTTGAGAAGCAGCAAGTTCAAAGGCAAACATTATGCTGAAATTTAACCCAGGATCCCCAGTAAACCATGGTTCTTTGAGGTTAAAAGTTCTAAAATTGTCACTTCTATCATTTCCAGAAAGCGTTTAGGACATGTTTGTACACCTAATCATTTAGCAAGGCTTCGCATTGTTGATAGTAATATTTGTGAATGTGGAGAAGATATTGGTGACCACAACCATATTTTCTTTTCTTGTTCCCAATATCCGCACCTCCTTTCTAAATTCCTTACAATCTTCACTTTCCGTTTCCGACTAAAATCTCGTGCCTTTTGCTTTAGCCTTTATTGTATTATCTTCTTTCATAATCTATAATAATATTAAGATGTAATATGTTTATGTACATATTTTGTTTTTAACTAGCTTATCCCTTTATTTCCTTTTGATGTCTTTGTTTATTTTTTCTTGCGTGTAGTTTCCCAACCTTTTACTTGAAACTGGCACTATAAAGTTAAAACTGTTGCCATAATATAAAAAAAAACAAATATGAAAATGTTACTTTTGACTATAGCATATTGGCAACACTGACTTGTCATCTGTCAAGTGTCCATACTATTTAGTATTATTTAATTTGTAAATATTTGCGAACGAAATAACGATCAATAATAATTATTATACCTAATCACTACTAGTCATTTATAATGAATATACCATTTCCAACTTTAATGCCTCGTTTGGTGGACACTAAATGGTTTAAAGCTGATAGCCCTTGTGATGAAGAAGCCGAACTCACCAGCCTAGAACAAGAACATCAATACAGCGTAAGATTCCTTACATACCTTAAAGAATCAGTTTATATAAAATGCATCTATTCAAATGTAAAATCTTTTTCAGTTAACTTCTGTTATACAAAAGTTTACTAAAAGGTCACCCATTGGCAAAACTGAGCCAGAGACAATGGAAGAGGAGGCTGAATCGGATGAAGGTATTATATTCACTTAACCATTTAAAATAGTTTCATACTCATATAGATATCCAGTAATCAATCAAAAATCATTGGGATTAATAGTATAGATAAGTTACTGTTATTATTATACCACAAGCTTTTGTAAGGTACTAAATTATATATAATTTGCAGGCAATGAAGAATCAGAAGATACAGAGGAATCTCATGATGAAGATGAAGAATTAAGAGCTCCATATTCACCATCCCATAATAATAATGAGATAGGTGACTCTGTTGATGACCTCCAGCTTCCAGAGGAATAATTTTAAGTTATAAACATCTAAGAATATTTATAAGTTATTATTTTATCAAAGATTAGAATAAGTTGTTAAGGGGTGGTTACTGCTAAAATTATAAAATTTCATTCACAATGTCTCATATAATTTATTATAAAAAATTATTTTATTTCTATATTTTTTTCTGATACATAAATCTTTCAATTTTAAAAGACCAAGCCACACAAATATTAAGAAACAGTTTTTTAAAAACAATAAAAGAAATAAATAAAGTCATTAAAAACTGTAAAATTAACCTATCAATCATATATTTTACTAAAAATATAAATAATACTAATTTAATAATATTAGGCAACAAAAAAAATTTCAAAACCATAATAGAATACCTTTTTTAAACAATAATTACAAAAAGGCTAAGATCACAATAGCATGACTAAGAATACTACTACTATGAAATTAAATAGTCATTCTACATGTGAAGGTGTACTAGAATTTGTTTTAAAATGTAATACTGTTAAAATATGTAAAACTTCAGTGATAGATATGACTGCAGCTTCAGCAGCAGACTGACTTGAAAAAAAGTTAACAAAGACATAACAATATGACATGAGAATTAAATTTATTTTCTTCATGTTGCATTAGTAATGTTGTGATAAAGCCTCCATTAGATACATTTTTTAAATTTAGAAACAGCTGTTATTTCTGTTTTATAAGTTACCTAATTATATTACAGTACATTACATTATTAATTTTATTACATTAAGTACAAAAGTCCTTAGAACTTAAGAAAAAAATATGTATATAAACTGGCATGCAGCATGCTAAAAGTTTAGTGGCAGATTTAAAGATTAATTTTAAACTGCAAAATTTAATGAATTATTCATAGGTTTGTAACATCAACAATAACACCAACTACTCTGGTTAAAAGTGGTGCTATCTTGTCCCTGTCAACTTCTCTCCATATATCTTTAAGACACCTCTCAATATAATCATGATCAAGAGATGGTTTACCTACAAAATAAGGTTGTATATTAATAAACATTTTAACTTAAAAATTTTATAAAACTTTCGTTGTAGAACAAACAATTTCATAAGAAAAGGCACCTGTAGGATGTTCACCTCATGTTCAGTGATAACACTGCATATGTTTCGAACTGCAACTTTGGCTCCCATTAGACTGGCAGTCATCGTGGGAGGTGCTTTTTGTTATAGACCATAAGCAAAGGACAGTTCTGCCTTATAGTCTTTTAAGTCAAGGGTTTTCTAAGATTTAGACTCAGCGGTAGTAAATATGATATCTGTATGTCAAAAATAAGGCATTAAGGATATTATTTAAAAGTACTTACTTATCAGTGATTTGCATTTCGCGACATCTAGTGTAAAGAAAATTGCACTTTTTTTTACTAATGGATTAAATTCATCGCAATAATAATGAAATGCCATAGCAAGCTTAGCTGGTACCCTTTCAATGTTTTTCACCAGTAAGACACCAGTTTTATCTAAATTATCACGAAATTCATAAATAAGATCTACATCTGATTTGATAGTAATTACTTTACTGCTGTCTAATACAACATGTTGGACATCTTTTGTGTCATTCCCTGGAAAATTAAGTCAGAGTTAACACTTTTTTACTGAATGGTATTTGAATAATATTGTAAAGTAAAGTTAAACTTGGGCAGTTTAACTTATATACATGTTTGGAATGTGATTAAGGAATGGATGATTCCCTACAGGGCAGTAACTAGTAGATACATTTTTATATCTGTTTAATCATGTTTTTCAATGATAGCTTAAGTCAGCAAGTTCTTAACAAGATAGTTTTGCTAGGAATTTAACCCGGAGCCGCTTTGTTCTACGGTTTTATTTACCACTGGAAAAAATTACCGCCAAAAATAAAAAAGGTAATAAAACTTTAAGTTTAATTTTTTTTTAAAGAAGTATACATACGTAGGTATCTGGAAGCTGCAGAAGAGATATTATCTATGAAATTATAGAACAGCTCAGAATCAAATGATTTGCTGTCATAAGTGAATATAAATGAGCCAGCATCCTCCTTTTGAAATATTGTATCTACTCCTAAAAATTACTATAATTATAACCATTATGAACACTTCACTAAAATATTACAACACAGCAAATAAACTTGATTATAATAATACAACACAAGTAATTGGTGATTACACAAACAAGAAATTACCAATTACTTACACTTTACTGCATTTGTTTGTACTTGGAATAATTGATCTAAGCATTGCAACTTTATAACAAATGTTGTAATTACCTGTGCGCACTTGCAACATTGAATCTGGTTTAACTTTATACTTCTGGGCCATGCTTTTTAAATCATCATAAAAATTGATTCTATCATAAATTTTGAAGCTAATATTCTTATCACTGTATTGCTCATAAACAATATAGCATATTCCACATAAGGCTATGATAATTGGTACTATATATTTGGAATTAAACCCACTCTTTCTTCTAGTTTGGTATTCAGGAATATTTGTATCTGAACTTCTTGAATAGTTATGCCAGGAAGTATTAAGTGGAACATCCCTATTAGAATTTATGTACGGACAATTTTCATCTCTGTAATAGGAATGTATTTGAAAATCAGCAGGAGAGGATTTAGATAAAAGATCTCTGAAATAGAATTATTACCTTTTAACATCACTTCAAAAAGATTAATGACAACTGATACTTGAAATTAAATGTTGATGGTTGGCAAGTAAGCTTGTAAGCAAATTTGAAAGTTTAAATTCAAGCAGTATTAAAATTGCAATGTAGCAATGAAGTGATTGTGAGGTAACAATTATTTTAATAGCAGATCCATAAGAAAAACATGCAAACATTAGCGTCTTCAATTTTTAAGTTTACCATAATACTGAGCACAACACCACAGACCAATTGTTTCCACTATTTTACCAATTAGTACAGTTATGTAAAAATGCTTACGATTAAAAAGAAAAGACAACTTCATGTAAGAATCACAATGGAGACTTCCCAGAAAGTATGACTCCCATGTGTCAAATAGATATTAGATTTGACTTATGTCTGTACATTATTGTCACACAGGAATCATAGTTAATGCTTAAAAAATCTTACTATCTGACTCTAACTCTGAAATTAAGGCTTTGAAAAATCTAATTTACTTAAGTCAAAAATATTTTGGACCTGCTATTTTCATGGAATATATTAAGCTTACTCAGAATCGGTATCATCACTTTTATCTGATAGTTCAGCATCAACTGATGACCTTCGAGGCAATTGCTTTCGGACTGAAATAGGGCTGGAACATCTAGCTGGTTTGCTGAAAGAAAAAGTAAAGTAAATTGTCAATATATATTAATCAGAATTAAAACTATTTATTAATAATTTGAACAAAGCTCTAAAGCCCTTGGTACTGTTCAACATAATTTCAAGTATTGGAAGGATCATAATACAAGGTATTTTAATATGTTAATTAAGTGAATATATGTGACTGCGATTTAAAGTAATATCAGGTACCTCAAAATGTTATCAACTTCATCCCAAGTTTCGTGTCTTCCGGATGTAAGTTCTGGTGTGTTCCTCATAATAGGATTATGATCATGGATTCCTCTTCTGGCTTTTGGAATTACAACTTTCAAGGACACCCTTTCCTGAAATATTTTCAAAAAATTATACGAAACATAGCGAATAATTTTTGTTTTTCCAAGCGTGGTTAGATTGTTGTTACCAAAACTTATTATTTACATAACATTAGAATGTATATAAAGTATTTTGTGCTCACCCCTGCACATGGATGATCAAACATTAAAGCTATTTAATTAAGTGGGTGTTAATTACTTATAAAGAATATTGTTTAATTATTCCATAGCACTAATGGCTATGAGCAAGAGTTTAAAAATTATATCTTATTCTTGCAATTTACTAATAAAATATCTTGAAATGTAAGTATGGTGATGCCAGCTCCTACAAATATTCCCCCTAGAATCAACTTCACAATTCACATAAAATCTAAACTAGGAACGCCTAAAAGGTTATTGTACTCGGTTTGTAAAGTATAGGTCACCATCTGATGCAAAAAGGGAAAAAGAAATTGATCGCTAGCAGTACACTGGGGAAATTGGAGTAAAACGTTTTGATACTTTTTTTTCCTTATAGCGGCTGATTCTGTGTGTGATATATGCAAAATATATAAAAATTGATCCAATAAAATTTTTGAAAATGTGGCGAATGTGGGGTTTGAAATTTTGATGAAAACTCCAATTATCTGTTCTGAGTTTATTAATTAATTAAAACTTTAAAATGGTTCCCAATACTGCACATCCATAAAAAAGTCTTCAACGCAGTATTATAATAAACCAATTTCCTCCTGCATCTCAAATAACCGATATTGTTCTATCAACTTATTTTAAATTTTCGGTATTACATGTTCACAAGATTTTCGCTATTCATCGATCCCCATTTGACAGAAGAAACAATGTAAAACTCATTTATCTTGTTTCTGATGCAATTCTACATCAAAACTTTCCAAGTTTATTTGTGGTATAGAACCCCTGAAATAAACCAAAATTTAGTATAAGTACATTAATACTAATACACACTGAAAATCCCATAAACCAAAGTATCAAGACGTGTCATTCCTACTAACCAGTCAACGCTTGCACATGGCTCAATATCGATGATTGTGTATGTTCTGCATCTTGTTCATCAAGCTATTCTTTGATAAACATTGAAAACAATATGTCCTTGTTATTGCGATCGAAGAGGTTTCTTCGACATTTTCATCACTTTTTAAAGGAAATTTGAAGCCAACCTACCAAAAACAATTCCCTCGAAATTTCAGTTGACAGATGAAATTTTTCTTTTATTGCCATATGAAAATCGTAATTTAAAAAAAAAAAACCAAAAGGTGTTGCCATCAGATTCTGGTAGACCTATAATTTATAAAATGAATTAAAAATACAAATACAGTAAAGTAAAGTAATATAAAATAGCTGTCGTAGTTATGCGGGTGTATTATACAAATATTGATTAATGACCTAAAATATGTATGAATGATTATATTTTTTAACTTTAAAATTAAGTTACGAAAAAAATATTTACAAAGATCAGAAATCCAACCTTACGTGTTATCTTATATTTGGTTTAGTTTCTTGGTTGGGTTTGAGGCTTACTATAAATATATAATCATGTGTTTTTTTTAATCTTGAATTAAGTACTCCCTATTCCTTAAAAATCCCCCTAAAGAAACGCATACCCATAAATTCCTTGGACATCTTAATTCACCATAAATTTGGGAGAAAAACAGAACAGATCAAGTTCTAAATAGAGGTCATAGATAAACTAAGCACAGACTAAGAGTATAATTCAATATATAAATATATCTATATCTCATCTATGAGAATAATAATATTTCATATAGCCCGACCGTAGATAGAGTATAGAACTAGATGAGCTTCTAAAGGTGCGCTTACACGAGGGCAATAATTGCTCGGCGACACGAATTGACCGCTCTGGAGCAATTAATGGAGCAATTTTGATAAATATCAACAAATTGCAATAAATTATTTCGGCGATATTGCTTCTAATTGCTCCAGATTTTTCAAATCGCTCAATGTCGCAGTGCATGAAGACGAATTTACGAAATGGACTTGGAAATTCCAAGCATTTTTGTATATGTCTCATTCGCACTTGTTTTGGTTTTGCGGCTTGCCGTCTTGCTTCCGCGAGGAGAGGTCTAAATAATAAAATTTCTAATTACTTTATTCAAAAGTAATTTCAAAGTCTGTTGCGTGGGACATTCTAGTAAGAGTTTTTGAATTAATATATCATCTTTACATAAAGAAAATTTTGTCCTATTTCCAAAAACGATCGCACCCAGATACGCCTATTCCTTTTCTTTCTTTTTTGTTTTTGATTAATGATAAAAAGGCGCTAAAACCGCCGCAGCAAGAACAATGTCGTCAATAGCGAGCGAAAACTGAATGCTCGTGTGTATAACCTAAGCGAAGAACTAACGCCAGTATCGTTCAATATTAAATTGCGAGTATTTATACTTATTCTATGCGAATAATAATATAGTCGTGACGTCATAATTCGACCGAGTATAGACTGGAATTGAGACAATTTTAGATGACCTTCGCACCTTTAAACAACAATAATAACTAAAGAGAGAAGGCATTAACGTGAAACACTTAAGTGCGAGCGAAACAGAGTATCAGTTTTTCTGTCTCTATTTGCGTATCGGGTTTTATTTGTTTACCACCGAGCCCTTGGTGGTAAACAAGTTTTCACCACTTACTGATAAATCTGTGAAACCCAAGTCAAACCAATATTTTAAGACTTAATCCTTATAAGAGGTGTATTTAAAGTGTTCAGTCATTGTGAATTGTTGCATAATTGGCTGTAAAAGCTATAGTGAACGTAAAGAACCAAACATAACCTTTCATCGGTAAGTAGCTTATTTTGTCACGACTCAGTAACTTTGATCAAGAATTATTCATTCCAATGTGTATTTTGGTCAATAATAAGCAATCTTCAATGAATTAAAACTGTAAATACGACATATGTCGATCATTCGCTATCTCACACGCTGTACGCTGACGCCTGGTCTATACCATAGTCCGTCTACGAGCCCGACCAATGAAACAAAAATCGCTATACCAAATATCTATAATCTCTGCGTCGTGACGTTCACACTTCACATGGATGTTCACCAAGACTTAAAAATACAACTTGAGGCGGGCAATATTTCCTAAAAGATTTTTCACAAGGTACAAAAAAACCATCAAGATTGATGGTGTCACTTATGGTTAACGTGACCAGACGTCCCATTTTGAACGGGACTGTTCCTTTTTCCAATTACGAGTCCCGGTGTCCCCAAAATGAACTGTGGGACGCAAAATTGTCCCATTTTCAGAAACCGCGCGAAAATTTGAGCCGCAGAATATAAAAAATAAAACGTGCCAAGAGTTTTATTCTTATTTGAAATCGTTACCAAAATTAAAGCAAATTTATTCTTCTGATAAATATAAATATTATTTTTGCTACCCACCTATATTTTGTAATTCGTTGCTTTTAAGCCAACTAACTTTTTTAAATAAATAACTTTAAAAAGTTTTTTTTTAAATTGACTACTTATTATTTTACCTAAATTAAACCAAAGTCCCGTTTTGAGTCAAATAATAAATGGACACTTTACAGTTATGGTGCACAACCATAACTATATATAAGTATACAAATAATTTATGAATACATTTAAGAAATATCTCACAATATTCTATTTATTTAACGATGAAAATATATAAAAAGATTCGTGAACATTCTGCGACTTTTCAATTTAAAAATGTATGCAGATTATTTTGTAATGATAATAAATGATAACTAATTTTTTGTTTACGACATTCTTATTAATTGCAAAATTTTATGTTTTAGTATTGGAGCTTTCTTTAGGTTGTAGCTAATGAATATAAGATGATCGATAGCTTGGAAGCACTGTGCACAATTTCAAATAGTTTTAATAAACATTAGATTTTGAGCTTGTAGAATTGGAAAGTTAAACTGCAAATTTTTTGGACCTTTCGTAGTAGTTCGTATTTAACATTGAAATAATTATTTTTTATGCCTGTTATTTCATGACAGTTAGTCACATTAATGGACAATCACGATTTCAGTTATGTAGCTTTATTTGCATAATTCAAATTGACATCCTTTTACTCAAAATTTAAATAAAATTCCATTATCATAACTAATAAATCAACAGTAATTTGTATAAAATTTGAATAATAAATAACGACAAGCTAATTTTAAATCCATTTCCAGAACTTGTCATCACGTGTACTGCTTCGCGGAATATCGGCTTCGAGGGATATATTTCTAGAGGTTCTTTAACCTGCTCTTGGTTTTTAAGAATTTGGTCGTCAAGCCATGCTTTGAAAGTATAGATTGGTAGAACGTCAACAATGTGCTTGTTTATTGCGTATGATGTGGTCATTTCTTTAGTGCATTCATTTTGTCCTTTAGTTACCACTCCAATAAGTTCACTATCAAAAATTACAGGCCCTCCTAAATCTTTGAAACATGTTGGCACTTTGGTTTCAATGCAATCAAAGAAACCCAGTAATACATCGCCACTAGTTGACCTTTGTTCTACTCCTATAACCTGCAAGGTTTTTGGCTGTCCAACCTCAGTGTTTAACCCAAATCCTATAGCTTCCATTTCATTTAAATTCTTTCCGTCTGTAACATTGCTCAGGCGAATTTTTGAAGCTATAGTATTATTGTGTTTTTCAGTAAATAGGATTCCAACATTTTTAGCGGCATCTGGCCCAGTATAGGTTGGGAAATTTTCAGTTTTTATCACGTGCAACTGTATAGTAGCTTCGTCCTTTTTATCAGAAGTTGTATTTACCAGAGCATAGCTCGCCAATTGAGTGCAGTGACCGGATGTGAGAATTATGCCATTCGCAACAATAGATCCTGCGCAAACATATTCATTCCTTTGAGACATAAGTGCTACGACAAATGGGAATTGTTTCGGGCTAGCCGTCTGGATTTCATGCATCAGAGTATTCTGTCTTCTCACACACATTGAAACGTTATTATTCGTGCTCATATCCTGGTCTGCGATATCCATTCCATTCATGGCAGAATCATCCAGAGGCTCATTGTAATCGGCGCTTTTTTTGTCCACTTGGCTTGCGCAAATTTGTAAAATATTAAACAACAAAAGAACACAAATTAAAAAATCCATTAAAATATTCTTACCCATGGTGAATATTATTTTACTGCGAGAATTTTATGTTCTATTTTCATTAATAGAATTTTTATGACAAGTCTTGATAGAAAATTTTCAGCCAGTAAGTAGAAACTTTCTGCTTAGTTATTAATGTTATGGGAACCTTCTTGAAATATAAAAGGAATGTTTAACTAAAATTCTCATTTAAGCTCCAAATAGAAAAATTTCACACTCTAAAGTTTGATAAAAAAAACGTATATGCAATATGGCCGAACATTTCATGAAATGATTAATTTAGCTATACGGTCACGATACATACATACGTATTAATTGTCTTATGGCTCCTTCACATTTAGGTTTCTGATGGATTATGATTACTGGAATTTGAAAGATCCTTTATTTAAATATTATCGAGAATAAAGTTGAAATTACTACCTACTAAAATGAACTTGCAGAATTAAAAAGAGACTAAAGATACACACCCAATTAAAATACATGTAAGTAAAATGTTAACTATGATGGGAGGTGATGCGAAGATAAAGCAAAGTATGTACATAATTGACACAGTCCGACTTTGTGTGTATCGCGGCGCAAACCACCGGGAAAATATGAAACCCTGGTAAAGTCGAAATGGTCAGGTGATCCCACAGGGATCTCGGAAACCAAGACCGAAGCATGGGTGGATTTTTTATATTTAGAGTGGTGTTACGTCAGATTTTTAGATTGGACGTTAAGTCAGAATAAAAAATACCATTGAATCACCTCGATGTCCGTCGTTCCACAACTGTGCATTTCTTAAGGCAGTTTTCATGCATTCCATGAGATTTCAAATCATACCGCGTAGTATATATGTAGACGAAACAGTTAATCTGGCACTCGTTAAGTAAACCACATATTAATATTTTATTTAATAATTGTATTGCATGTACTACGCACCGTTCAAAATGCCCTCGAGTTTGTACTACAGATGCGCGACCATTGCGCCGCGGTGATTGCTTTTGTCTCAAAAGCGGAGGAACCCGCGCGGGTGAAATCATAAATTTTGCCCTAGCCCAATGCGCGCTCTTAAGAATCAAATTAATCTGTATAGTACAAAATTGTAGTTTTGGACTTGGCCTCTAATTTTCATACAACAGATTTCTTGACGTTCAAAGGAATTCTGTGGACGAGGCTTGCTTGGCAGGAGTCCTCTTGAAAAGCCCTACTTAAAATATTATAAAAAAATATATCCATAAAACCAATAAGAAGCCTATTTGTTAATTATATTTTGTGTTACCATTTATGCTTAACTACAAAACTGGCCCTTTAAACAAATATAAGGAAAGGTTTGCAATACAGCTTGTAGCCTAAAAGTTTACGAAATCAGCGAAAGAATATGTCAATGTTTAGAATTTTAGATACAAGTAATTAATTAAGTAATCTATCTGTATTTCTAGTATGTAAATCCACTGTGAAGTGTGATCAAATACCACGATATATCGTAGTCTTGGAATCAAATGTCAATCTCTATTGTACTCGATCTGTGTCGATCAGTGTCAGTCTGTCAACTGTCAAGTGTCAATCGTGATCCCATCTCTTTTGCAAACTATATTGCTTCGATATTTTTATTATTTGATGTTTTCTGTTTTAATACATTTAATATTTTAGACTTATTCAATTAGAAAGATGTCAAAAAAAAAAGGTAATAAAAAGAATTTAGACTTGGATGAAGATTTTGAGGACAAGAAATCTGTTGCCAACGACGCTATAACCTCAAAGACCAAAGGAAAGGGCAAAAAGAAAGCGAAAGATGTCGTGGACAGTGATGCAGAAGGAGATGTGAACAAAGCACACATATCAGACGATGAGCAGGATGTTAAACCAGCTTCAAAGAAGTCTCAAAAGAAAGGTAGATGATAATGATTAGGTCATGTAAAGTTTTATAATTTTAATTAAAACTTTACTAAACTGTTGCATAAACTATATAGTTGATTATAAAATACAAGATCTGATAGAGCAAGATGATAAATCAAGTCTGGTACATTCTTAAGGACTATTTTATTATTAAGTGTTTATTTTTAATTTATTATGTATTCCTTGACATCTGTTAAAGTATCATTATTCGTTAGTTATATAGTATACATTATAGATTCTATAGTTATTAGATTAAGCTAAGCTAAGTCCAAAATTGAAATCTGATTTTGACCTTTTGCTTTTTAGTAAAGCGCCTGGGGGTTTTCACCTCGGATTCGAGTTACAGTGAATGAATTAATATGATCGATGTGGGATATTGTTTTTTAAGCTATAAATTGCAATGTTTACCCAAAATTTTTTTGTGCAATCCATTGTTATAATTTAAAAAAAAAATATTATGAAAAATTAATGTTTGACCATATATTTTCACTTTAAACAGTATTTTATTTTATTTATATGTTAAATCTTACCTGAGTAGACATATAGGAAAATTTTTCAAAGATGCCTATAAGTGTATAAAAATAGCAGTAGGGATCTCGAACAGCAGGAGAGCGGAACGACACCTGCTATGTACAATGGAATTTCTCTGCCAGTTTAGTTGCAAGTAACACGTAATATATAAATAGTATTTTATTATCTGTATATGTGTCCAAAAGGAATTACGCAAAGGCCGTACAGTAATAAATGACCTATATTGCTCCTTCAACTATCGTCGAATTAAAAATTTGCACCGACTTCCGGTACCATCACTTTAGTACGGCACTAAGTTTTTCGACATTTATTTTTAATCATCTATACACTTATAACAAAGCCGTACATTAATAATTAGTCGAAAATTCCCTAATTGTACCTGAGAAAGTCCATTCACTCAGGTACTCACATGTACCGCTCAGAAATGACGGCATAGTGCTCAGGGCTATTTTCAGATATAGTAACAGCCTTCTAAGCGTAATTCACGTTGGGTCATTTCACAGGTATTTTTTGTTCATGGGCTTGTGGTCTATTACCTTTTAAAATAAGAACTTAATAATATCCATTCACTTTATTTATCTGGAATATGATATTTTTACATATTCTTGTTTAAATTGGTAGGCATTTTAATAAAATATTATACTGATGTTATTATTTATTTGTGTTTATATTCTTACTTAAATAGGTAAAAACAAAAAGAAAGGGGTTGATATGTCTGATGATGAGCAAGAGGATAAATCAATTATTAGCAATACCACAAATACATCTACAAAACCTGCAGCAAAGAATAAAAAGAAAAAAGGTAATATAAATGTATAAACATGTTAAGTATTTCTATTCATGTTTAAAGAAATGCATCTGCCATGCACTAGGGATGCAAGCAATTTAATTTTTTTTGAAGTAACATCTAGTGAGAGGATTGTGGAAGCTTGTATCATTGTGTACATATAGTACAATGAGATAATGGATCCTCCTTGTCAAAATATTTTGATCTAAGTTCCTATAGATTTCATATTATTTAAATGTCTTTTTATAAAAACATTTTGTTGTAGGTAAAGGTAAAAAAGGTGATGACTGGTCTGATGAAGGTAGTGATTTAGAGCTTAAACAAGCCTCTGAGGAAGAAGAAATAGCACAGCCCATTATGAAAAAGAAAGGTATATATATACATATCACTTCTATTGTAGTAACATTGTTTACTAAGTTCAGAAAATTATTAATTTCATAATATAGGTCATTTACTTGTAGTTCCATATGGCAGCAAACATATTTAGATATTTTGATAATTCTGGAGTATAGTAATTATTAGTAATATTGGTAATAATCTTTATAAAGTGAAGAGTTGGTCCTTTTTAATTTGTTCTGTGTTTGCTAAGCTCAGATGACCAATATCTTTCCCTCAAATAATGCTTGAAAAGCAATATAATTTATTTTGTTTTAGCAAAAAATAAAAAGAAAGCAATAGCAGAATCTGATGAATCGGACAATGAAGATACAAAATCTGTTATTAGTAATGTGTCAAGTAATGCACCTGCACCAAAATCTAAAAATGGTAAATATTTTTCTGTCATAAGTCTGGAATAGCTATATTTCTACCTCTGTTTGTTAATCATTATTTTTAATATTAAACATGTTCTGTGAGGTAGAGTTTTCTATTTCGATTGATTATTTGAATTGTTGTTAAGAGTTTAGTACCACACCTTTAAATTATTACACCTTAACTTCATTAAAAAAAAAAAAACTACCAGTCATTAATTATATTGACTGAACATTCTTCTAGAAAAAAATAAAAAGAATACTCCTGCCGAAGATGAATCAGAGAATGAAGAATCAGTTAGCAGTAGCAACAATGTATTACCACCGAAATCAAAAAGTAAAGGTTAGTTTAAGAACGGTCTCCATGAAATGTTAGAAGTTATTTCGCAATGACTAATCATCCGTCTTTATGTAACAGTATGAATAAGTACTTTAAAAATTAGTCAAACTGACTTCCAGTAACTGTCCCCTAGACTCTAGAGGATGTCCCTACCTCAAAAACTGCTCAATCGATTTTAATGAAATTTGATCTATTACCTAGGTTGGAATATATCCCCCCCCCCCCCCGGTTGGTGGGTTTATTTAAAATAAAATTAAAAAAAAAGGGGGGAAAAAAAAAAAAAAAAGGAGGGGGGGAAAAAAAAAAAAAAAAAAAGGGGGGGGGAGGGGGAAAAAAAAAAGAGAAAAGGGGGGGGGGGAGAAAAAGGGGGGGGGGGGGGGGGGGGAGAAAAAGAAAGGGGGGGGGGGGGGGAAAAAAAAACGGGGGGGGGGGGGGGGGGGGGGGGGGGGGGGGGGGGGGGGGGGGGGGGGGATGGGGGGGGTGGGGGGGGGGGGGGGTGGGGGGGTAACTTAGGGGGGGGGGGGGGGAAAGGGGGGGGGGGGGGGGTTTTTGGGGGGGGGGGGGGGGGGGGGGGGGGTTGGGGGGGGGGGGGGGGGGGGGGGGGGGGGGGGGGGGGGGGGGGGGGGGGGGGGGGGGGGGGGGGGGGGGGGGGTTTAGGCGGGGGAAGGGGGGTTTTTTTTTTTAAAAAGGGGGGGGTATAGGGGGGCTAAAAAAGGGGGCAAAAAGGGGGGGAAGGGAAGGGGGGGGGGGGAAAGGAAGGGGGGGGGGGGGGGGGGGGGGGAGGGGGGGGGGGGGGGGGGGGGGGGGGGGGGGGGGGGGGGGGGGGGGGGTTTGGGGGGGGGGGGGGGGGGGGTTGGGGGGGGGGGGGGGGGGGGGGGTTTTTGGGGGGGGGGTTTGGGGGGGGGGGGGGGGGGGGGGGGGGGGGGGGGGGGGGGGGGGGGGGGGGGGGGGGGGGGGGGGGGGGGGGGGGGGGGGGGGGGGGGGGGGGGGGGGGGGGGGGGGGGGGGGGGGGGGGGGGGGGGGGGGGGGGGGGGGGGGGGGGGGGGGGGGGGGGGGGGGGGGGGGGGGGGGGGGGGGGGGGGGGGGGGGGGGGGGGGGGGGGGGGGGGGGGGGGGGGGGGGGGGGGGGGGGGGGGGGGGGGGGGGGGGGGGGGGGGGGGGGGGGGGGGGGGGGGGGGGGGGGGGGGGGGGGGGGGGGGGGGGGGGGGGGGGGGGGGGGGGGGGGGGGGGGGGGGGGGGGGGGGGGGGGGGGGGGGGGGGGGGGGGGGGGGGGGGGGGGGGGGGGGGGGGGGGGGGGGGGGGGGGGGGGGGGGGGGGGGGGGGGGGGGCGGGGGGGGGGGGGGGGGGGGGGGGGGGGGGGGGGGGGGGGGGGGGGGGGGGGGGGGGGGGGGGGGGGGGGGGGGGGGGGGGGGGGGGGGGGGGGGGGGGGGGGGGGGGGGGGGGGGGGGGGGGGGGGGGGGGGGGGGGGGGGGGGGGGGGGGGGGGGGGGGGGGGGGGGGGGGGGGGGGGGGGGGGGGGGGGGGGGGGGGGGGGGGGGGGGGGGGGGGGGGGGGGGGGGGGCGGGGGGGGGGGGGGGGGGGGGGGGGGGGGGGGGGGGGGGGGGGGGGGGGGGGGGGGGGGGGGGGGGGGGGGGGGGGGGGGGGGGGGGGGGGGGGGGGGGGGGGGGGGGGGGGGGGGGGGGGGGGGGGGGGGGGGGGGGGGGGGGGGGGGGGGGGGGGGGGGGGGGGGGGGGGGGGGGGGGGGGGGGGGGGGGGGGGGGGGGGGGGGGGGGGGGGGGGGGGGGGGGGGGGGGGGGGGGGGGGGGGGGGGGGGGGGGGGGGGGGGGGGGGGGGGGGGGGGGGGGGGGGGGGGGGCGGGGGGGGGGGGGGGGGGGGGGGGGGGGGGGGGGGGGGGGGGGGGGGGGGGGGGGGGGGGGGGGGGGGGGGGGGGGGGGGGGGGGGGGGGGGGGGGGGGGGGGGGGGGGGGGGGGGGGGGGGGGGGGGGGGGGGGGGGGGGGGGGGGGGGGGGGGGGGGGGGGGGGGGGGGGGGGGGGGGGGGGGGGGGGGGGGGGGGGGGGGGGGGGGGGGGGGGGGGGGGGGGGGGGGGGGGGGGGGGGGGGGGGGGGGGGGGGGGGGGGGGGGGGGGGGGGGGGGGGGGGGGGGGGGGGGGGGGGGGGGGGGGGGGGGGGGGGGGGGGGGGGGGGGGGGGGGGGGGGGGGGGGGGGGGGGGGGGGGGGGGGGGGGGGGGGGGGGGGGGGGGGGGGGGGGGGGGGGGGGGGGGGGGGGGGGGGGGGGGGGGGGGGGGGGGGGGGGGGGGGGGGGGGGGGGGGGGGGGGGGGGGGGGGGGGGGGGGGGGGGGGGGGGGGGGGGGGGGGGGGGGGGGGGGGGGGGGGGGGGGGGGGGGGGGGGGGGGGGGGGGGGGGGGGGGGGGGGGGGGGGGGGGGGGGGGGGGGGGGGGGGGGGGGGGGGGGGGGGGGGGGGGGGGGGGGGGGGGGGGGGGGGGGGGGGGGGGGGCGGGGGGGGGGGGGGGGGGGGGGGGGGGGGGGGGGGGGGGGGGGGGGGGGGGGGGGGGGGGGGGGGGGGGGGGGGGGGGGGGGGGGGGGGGGGGGGGGGGGGGGGGGGGGGGGGGGGGGGGGGGGGGGGGGGGGGGGGGGGGGGGGGGGGGGGGGGGGGGGGGGGGGGGGGGGGGGGGGGGGGGGGGGGGGGGGGGGGGGGGGGGGGGGGGGGGGGGGGGGGGGGGGGGGGGGGGGGGGGGGGGGGGGGGGGGGGGGGCGCGGGGGGGGGCCCGGGGGCGCCCGGGGGGGGGGCCGGGGGGGGGGGGGGGGGGGGGGGGGGGGGGGGGGGGGGGGGGGGGGGGGGGGGGGGGGGGGGGGGGGGGGGGGGGGGGGGGGGGGGGGGGGGGGGGGGGGGGGGGGGGGGGGGGGGGGGGGGGGGGGGGGGGGGGGGGGGGGGGGGGGGGGGGGGGGGGGGGGGGGGGGGGGGGGGGGGGGGGGGGGGGGGGGGGGGGGGGGGGGGGGGGGGGGGGGGGGGGGGGGGGGGGGGGGGGGGGGGCGGGGGGGGGGGGGGGGGGGGGGGGGGGGGGGGGGGGGGGGGGGGGGGGGGGGGGGGGGGGGGGGGGGGGGGGGGGGGGGGGGGGGGGGGGGGGGGGGGGGGGGGGGGGGGGGGGGGGGGGGGGGGGGGGGGGGGGGGGGGGGGGGGGGGGGGGGGGGGGGGGGGGGGGGGGGGGGGGGGGGGGGGGGGGGGGGGGGGGGCCGGCGGGGGGGGGGGGGGGGGGGGGGGGGGGGGGGGGGGGGGGGGGGGGGGGGGGGGGGGGGGGGGGGGGGGGGGGGGGGGGGGGGGGGGGGGGGGGGGGGGGGGGGGGGGGGGGGGGGGGGGGGGGGGGGGGGGGGGGGGGGGGGGGGGGGGGGGGGGGGGGGGGGGGGGGGGGGGGGGGGGGGGGGGGGGGGGGGGGGGGGGGGGGGGGGGGGGGGGCCCGGGGGGGGGGGGGGGGGGGGGGGGGGGGGGGGGGGGGGGGGGGGGGGGGGGGGGGGGGGGGGGGGGGGGGGGGGGGGGGCCGGGGGGGGGGGGGGGGGGGGGGGGGGGGGGGGGGGGGGGGGGGGGGGGGGGGGGGGGGGGCGGGCGGGGGGGGGGGGGGGGGGGGGGGGGGGGGGGGGGGGCCCCCCCGCCCGGGCGGGGGGGGGCCCCCCCCCCCCCCCCCCCCCCCCCCCCCCCCCCCCCCCCCCCCCCGTTGGAATATATACCTGATGTAATAGGACTCACCTTGATACGAGTTTAAGTTTCCGAGAAAATTATAGACAATCTTACGAAATTTAGCACACATTCTTTGAAACCTAAATTGATCATAATTTGTAAATATTCAATCCTAACAATGTCACATACAAGCTGGTCCAATGTATAACCTCCTTGTTTTGTAGTTGGATAAAATGACTAGATGTGGACTAATACTTGTTATCTTCATTAAGTAACTTAGCCAGGTACTGAAAAAATTAAATTAGTACATTTAGAAATATATTAATTCTAAGTCAAATAAACGTTTTTCTTGTATATCTGCAAAATTGTACTTATTTTATAAGTTACCATTTAAATATGTATATTCAATTTGTCGATTAGGTAAGAAAAAAGAGGATTGGCCGGATGAAGAAGAAAGTGATAAAGAATTAAAAATTGAATCTGAAGATGAGGAAGAATTGAAGCCTGTAGTTAAAAGTAAATGTAAGTATCTAAATTGAATCTATCATAAAATCTGGACAATAGCTATAGAAAATTTGTTGTAATATATTTGAACATATTTTTAAGATTAGGCATCAACTGTTCATAATTGTCTGAGCTTGAATAATGTATACATGTTATAGAAAAGTAACAATAAATTTTACCTAATCATAAACATAGTAAAATATTCCTAGAGGCTGCTCTTAGAGGCTCATACTATGAGTGTCAACAATCATATTATATGAGCCTGTGAGACTAGATTGATAAGGTAGGGTAGAATGTAATAATTATTTTCTGTAAAAGTAAATAATTAAAAAACTCATTATACTCAATTTGCTACGATAATTGGATACACTAAGAAAAAGATACCTTACGAAATGGTGAATATTGATTATAATAGAACGTTTAAGTAATTATATTTTGTTTTACAGTAAAAAGTAGGAAGAAAAATAATATGGATAATTTAGAAGAGGAACTTAAAAAGTTTGAAATTAAGGATCCTGAACCAGAGGAGGATGTTAATGAAGAAAAGGTTAGACAAAATTTATTAAACCTATATCTGTAACTTTGTAACAACTTAAAAGCAATTAAAGTCTGTTTTTTATTAATATGCAAAAAAATCAAATCTAAAGCAAAGGCAAATTGACCATTCTTATAAAACATTGCAATTTATTGGCTTTTATAAATCCACAATATGTTAAAATTATGATGCTCACTTAATAATTACTTATTATAATTAGGAAGAGATACCAAAAGATAAATTAAAGCCAGAAGAAAAGAAAATGAGCCATAAAGAGAAGAAGAAATTGAAGAAACAGCAAGAGTATGAGAAACAAGTGGAAATGTTAACGAAGAAGGGTGGCCAGGGTCACAGTGACTTGGATGCAAACTTCACAGTTAGTCAAGCACAAAAATCTGCTGGTATGTTTTTTATTATTCGTAAAATAAAAATTAACTTAAAGGTTTATGTAATTTATGTATTTGTTGCCTTAATGGGGCAGATTCATGACGAAATCACAGAACGGTATTTTACGGTATTTCGGTTCTGAAATATTTTTAACGATTTACTTTTATAAATAGCCAGTGGTGCTACAAGCCTTGGTATTGGTATAACCCTTGGTGTTGGTATTCAATTTCTGTATTAGCTGCTTGCTCATTTTTCTTAATAAACCAGTAGGTGATCAGCCTTCTATTATGAGATTTTTTGGACTAAGGGACCGTTCAAGTATTACTTAAGCAGATTTACTGCAATTTATCCCTCCCTCCTCCTTTTGTCAGCAAAAGTAAGCAAAGCTCTCAAAAATACATAAATATATACACGTATTAATTTTTTGTAGGAAGCCTCGATCGAAAATACATTTTGGTATCAAGCATAGACAATATGTGGGTAGTATGTGTAAAAAAGTAACTGTGCCCCACTGTTGACGTAATCACCAAATAAGAAAATCAAAGACCCCCCTCTCCCCTATAGTGCTTACGTAATACTTGAACGGCCCGTAAAGGCCCATATAGATGGAGAGAGTTTGTCATCTCGTAGGTACGATTATCTAAAGTATATAAAAAAGTTTCTTCGTCTAAACATTCACACCAATTGCTCTTCCACTTTGGCGATAATTGCCTCGCAATGGAAAAAATATTTCGCCGTGTAAACAGAATTCCAAAAGCAATAATCGTATTTCGAGGTTTTGTGGCAGTTGCTACCATGAGTGTAGTGCGTGTTTAATTATTAATACAAAAATTAATCAAACGGAAACGGAAAAAAATATTTTAGGTTAAAAAATGAGTTTTTATAATTTATTTTTTCCGTGTTCCACAAACACTCGTTACTTCTAAAAAGTTCAATTAACTTAATATTATCGGCAGCCCCAAAATTAAAAGGCTTTTTGTGTCATTTTTGAGACAAAAATCCAATACTATACCCTAGTAATCATCCACAAAGCTGACGTTTGCTTACATACATGTACCTATTGTTAATTGTTTTTTTAAACATTGTTAAAATTAAAACAATTTTTTTTAAATTTTGGACAATGATAGACTAAAGTCGCTCACTCTAAAACAGATTACAGACTTCATTTCGAAATAAAATTTATGAATAATTGTATTTTATTGTTAATATAGAAATTATAAATCACAATATTTGATCAAACTTTCCCACTTCCCTTCGTAGTTCGCTTGTTTTTTTGAACTCTTGGTAATTTAAAATTTATATCTGGCCCCTTGAGTTTAAAATTATCGAGAGTTACAAAATTACAAAATGAACTTACAAGCGGAGGATAAAGATACTTTAGTATTTCTATACTTTATGTATAAAACAACTATGTATATCTATGTATTACAATTTATTGTGTAAGTGTGTGTATGTACTTTAATGTATACAATTATGTTATATATCCATACATTTCTGCCCGTACATTGCGGGCTTCGGTACTGCACTAATAGTGGCATAATATCTCGTAAACTCAATTTTCAGGTCAAATGGCAGCATTAGAAAACGCAGTCGACATTAAAGTAGAAAACTTCTCAATCAGTGCGAAAGGAAAAGATTTATTTGTGAATGCAAATCTGTTGATTGCAAATGGTCGGAGATATGGTCTTGTTGGGCCCAATGGTCACGGGAAGACCACATTATTGAGACATTTGGCACAACGTGCATTTCCACTTCCGCCCCATATTGATATATTGCTTTGTGAACAGGAAGTTACCGCCAGTGATATGAGTGCGGTCGATACTTTATTGGAATCTGATGTTAAAAGAAAGGGTAAGAAATTTTACGCAATTTGTTTCCTACGTTTTGTTGTTTGTAAATTGTAATATCGTCCTTATTGCTGTAGTATAAGGTGTATTTTAAAATGCACAAATATTCCAAGTATTGTACTCATAGGAGAATACGTAAGACTATTTTTAAATAAATACTTATCGTTATAGAAACTATACATTATATATATTTCAAACTACACTGAAGCACGTACGAAGATCGTTAGTGTGCGTTGCAAACTATACAAATTGTATGGAAAACCGATACCGCTTCCAAAATGAAATTATCCTATTAACTTTATCGAAAACCCTACGATACGTAAAGTCCGTGCTAAAGTATCGTAATTTTTGAAGTCTTAGGGTGAGATCTATAGTGCGCACTTAGACTTTGCTCTGACTTAACTATCGAGCTAAAGACAAGTCGGTATTTATAGAGCAAACTACGAATCTCTCCCTAGTGTTGGCTTAGCTTAATCTCAAGTCCACGAAATCGACGACTTACCAAAAACTTTGACTATAAGCCTAACAAAAAATAATGGCCCAAAATTTGCTTTACCATCATATCTTTTACTGGACTTTTTATTTTTGTCGGTTTTTAATGAACGGTGTTGCCATTTTGTATCGGAGTTCCATTGACTTTGGGAAAAATAGAATTTGAATTCAAAGAAATTATAATGATCTTGATAAATACCTATGAAATGTATGAAATAAAATAATTACACATTATTATGGTATTTATTGTTGTTTATTTATATTATTTATGTAAGTTCAAACCCCATTTTTGAGAAATCTTAAAAATAACTGGTGTGATTTTGTATGTCACCTGGCAGCCCTGGCAATTGGCATATTATAGTGACAACGAAATTCAAACTATAACCTAACCAAAACTTGCGATCCGTCACGTAATAAATTTGAATAAAATTATTGTCATCTTTAAATAATTAATACGATTTTCTAAAGGTTACTCGTGAATTTAACTAAGTTATTGCAATAATAAAATAAATGAATACATAAATAACAATAAATTGAAGATATATGTGTCACCGTTTTAGATTTTTAAATATTTGTTATTGTTAACTTTTTTAAAGGATAATAAACAAAGTATTGTATGGAATGAAACATCAATTTGTATTTTGACATTTTCTGTCTTAGCTTGAAGGCTTAGCTTAATCTCACCGTTAAAATGTCTATAAATACGAAATCATAGTTTAACCTTAGTGTACACTAAGCAAAGTTTTTCGTAAGGTAAAGTCTGAGCAAAGTAAGTGCGTAATTTTTGAAGTCTTAGGTACGTATACGTATTGATACAATTATAAATAAACGCATAGATTTACAATATATTTATTTATGCTAGACGAAACGTTTTCAAACGATGTATGGCGCTACTTCCACTATTTCCAAAAACGCTCACGGGGCGCTCAATTTGCTATGACAATAGTTATTGTTATTTTACTTATAAAATAAATTTTTTTACTATTTGAGTACTCAATACCCCAACGGTACTTTTCGGTTGATAAAATATTTACATAATAAAACGAAACTTGTAAAAGCTAAAAGTTCGTTGTCGCATTTAATAATAACAATTCTTTCTCTTTAGGCCTAAACCTTGAACTGGCGTAAATATGTATACACTTACTTATTAAGTCAAGTCAAATTTATATATAATCATTTCCAATTAGACCAACTAAAATGGCACTTTTGAACTTATAAAACGTGAATTAAAGTTAAAACCGCGTTTGTTACCATGGTAACGAAGTTATTGTCATATAAATAAAATACACGTCAAATTATTTACCTCCTTAAGTTATTTTGAAGTGGGCTAAAATGGCTGGTAACTAACAGTATACCATACTAGCTTTAGTCCATTACTGAGACCGAGAATATTCAGTCATAATGTTATTAATATACACAATTTTCAGAGCTTCTGGACGAGTGTAAGGAGTTAGAAGCGCTAATAGAAAAAGGCGATCTGTCTAAACAGGAAAAGCTAAATGAGGTATGTTTATGTCTAAACTGTTTATAATATTATCTATAGAAATAATAGTAATAATAATCATTGGCGCTACAACCAATTTTTCTGTCTGAGCCTCAGATTTCTGTATCTGTTAAGTGATCATTTGTCAATGTAATAAGCAAGTAGGTGATCCTCCTGTGCCTGACACGCGCTGAATTTTTGGGTCTAAGCCGGTTTCCTCACGATGATTTCCTTCCTGAACGATGAACCTACGACCTCAGGGATGAGAGTAGCACGCTGAAACCTCTAGGCCAACACTGCTTTGCTATATTAATTATCTATTATTTGGGCCTAAGACTGGCCGGTTACCTTAATATGTTTACTTTTACAAAGTAATACGCACAAAATCTATTACTGCATAGTCGCTATTTAAACGTATGCCCTTGTGGTTGAAAGTCGTAGTCAAATGCCGCTACGTACATTCCTCATTTTTTTTACCACAAGTAACTTATTTTGTCGCTCTGACACCAAACACAGTGTATATGAGCCACCGACGTCCCAACTTATATAAAAATGTTTGAAAGTCAAAGTCAAATCATTTATTTCAATTAGACCACCTAAAATGGCACTTTTGAACGTCAAACAAAATACAAAGAAGACTCTAGTTGCCCCTTCCAAAAGGTAGTTTCGTGTGGAGAAGAATGGGCAAGAAACTCCACACTTACTCTTTTAAAATAGGTTTACAATATTTTGTTTACATTAGGTAAATAATTATATGTGAAGACAATGTATTCTTAGAATAAAACTACTAAAAAAGTTAGTATACATGTTCCTCACATATTTACAAATATCGAAACCGTAGAATATTAAACATTAAAGAGTAATTAAAATAATATTAAAAGAATACACAATAAAACAGTGTGTGAGATAAAATAAAATAATTACATTTTGTAGTATAATAATTAAAAACAAAAATATGTTAAAGCAAAAAATCAGCAACCAATTTGATTTTGTCAAGGCTCTATGATTGTCCTATGGAGCAGGACCAGCATGTTTCCAAGCATTCTTATCTTGAATATAATCCTCTAAAGTTTTATAATTCGAACTCACATTTTATAAAGCTGATCTTAATGAGATACCGAAGCCTATCTATCCGAGGTATCTCATTAACAATGTGTGTGTTGACGTGTGTTGTATATCTTATAAAATGTATTTTATCTGTTAAGCAATTTAAGGACACCACTCTAATTATAACTTGTATTTCTTTTTAATTGTCTTATATTTGTGAGGTGTCTGTTGTTTCTTTTTTTAAATTAATAAATAACAACTTAATTGAACTTTCATACGTTTGGTGAGGTATGCTCCAAATTTAACAGCGTACATTTGCAGCCACACATAAACAGTATCCCGTAAAATGAAAATCCCTGGGTTGTAGACTGATTTTTCTGAAGTCCTCCCTTTACTTTAGTTTTCACAATTAATTTCAGGTATATGCAGAATTAAAAGCGATAGGTGCTGATTCCGCTGAACCACGCGCACGTAGGATTCTAGCTGGTCTAGGATTTAGTAAGGAGATGCAAAATAGAGCGACGAAAAACTTCTCCGGAGGATGGCGTATGAGGGTCTCATTAGCTAGGTAACATACCTACGGACTACATGCGCTACGGTTTTAATCGCGTTAATTCGGTCGTTATGTATAAGTGGACTTCACAATTTAAATAATACATTAACAAATATAAACGCGAATTTATTTTGAGTGCTTTTGCTTCGTGAATAGCGAGAGATGCCATCTCAATTTAATATTATGATTTTTTTTAAATTTATTACTTTATTAAGTATCGAAAAGTTGCCATATTAACGCCATCCATTGTCACGAAGATGTCTTACATACTTGATTTTTTTCTTGTGATTAGTGTGTTCAACCAAACAAACAAACTCTTATCATGTAAAAATTAAATGTTTACCACATTAAAACTACGCGATTCATTTGTAGTTTAAATTCAACTTAAATTTAGTTGAGATTTAAACATCCAATAACTCGTTTTATTATAAAATTTGTTGAAAAAAAAACCATTTTTTTCAGAGCTCTATATATCGAACCATCGCTGCTACTACTCGATGAACCTACAAATCACTTAGATCTCAATGCTGTTATTTGGTTAGACAAGTAAGTTTTGAATTTTTTATCTTCCGATATTATATATTGCGATATTATTATAAAACTAACCCGCGATTTCGTATGCCGATAAACCAGATTTATTAGCCCTGAATAAAAATTGTCAATTCCCATTAATCAGCTGATTTCTGTCATTTCACAAATATGTATTCTGTGTTTTAATTTCAAGTCAACGCAACGCACTAAATTAATAGTCTGGCATTGTATAATGGCCCGTTTAGACGCGCCATTACTGCTGCACTGTTGGCCACTAATTGCCCGGCCATTACAAAAATATTTTAATGCAGCTGATGGCCGAACAATCTATGGCTGGGCAATGTGTTGCAATATGTCTGCAATAGTATGGCCCATGATGCAGACTCCTAAACGGGCTACACAACCGGCAAAAACTGTAGATAATTTGAGTCTAGAAATATGCCTTGATAATAAATTATTCAAGAACTAGAATGTCAAAAGCAGTCATTTTTACGTAGTAATCTAACGTCAAATACAGCTGATATAGCAACAGGCACACTTCACTCATAGCAAACGTCATGTCGCGTAGAAAAGGATACACTGTGCCATAACAAAGAGAGTGACTGAAACAACAATAGAACTGGCTGTGCAATATTGCAGTTGAATTCGATAGCCTAGCGATCGTCCGGCCACCCATCGGGACAACATCGGCCATATGTGGCTATACAAAACATGTTTGGCTATATGGCCGGGACATTACTGCAATATTGCATAGTGTGGCTGCTATTGTTTGTAATGATGCCGGCCACAGTGTTGCAGCCATCAATTGCAGCAAAACATGGCCCGTTTAGAAGCGCCGTTATGAAACGTTTAAACAATTTGATTGATGACTTTTACGCTTATCTTCACTCATTTCCACTTGCTAACGAAAAAAATATAAAAGATAAAATCACACGACAAAACTCGATAATTCCCAAACAAATAAAAAAAAAATTGTTGTCGTTTGACAGTTGTCACCTGCCTACAGCTACTTTTTCACACTATAATACGGCAAATCGAGTAGACCGTATTATAGTGTGAAAAACTATCGCGTTGTAGAACAACATTTATTTGCCGAGTTTTATTTTCGTTCACCATTCTCTTTGCTATTCGCGTATTGTTATTCCTAGCGCAATTATACTATCGATTACGTGGAAAAACGACCATGGATTTACTCGAGATTAAAATCATGGAATAGATTATTCCTGGTATAGTTACTCGTGTATAAATTTAAGTTTGGTCGAATCGACCTTTAGCGCTATATCTCAATGTTAGCCTAGGAGTTTTCAATCATATATTTTACGAAGACTTTTCTTACGTTATTATAATACTTTGTCAAGCTCGTAGTAGATAAACATACTAAGTCTGCAGAAGTAAATGATCCATAAATAAAATATTAATAGAAATGAATTTCTAGTTACCTTCAAGGATGGAAGAAGACATTGCTAGTTGTATCCCACGACCAGTCTTTCTTAGACAACGTGTGTAACGAAATCATTCACTTAGACCAACAAAAGTTGTTCTATTACAAGGGCAATTACTCGATGTTCAAGAAAATGTACGCCCAAAAGCGGAAAGAAATGATAAAAGAGTATGAGAAACAGGAGAAGAGGTTAAAGGATTTGAAGTCGCATGGACAGTCGAAGAAGGCAGCGGTATGTTCATATATATTTTTTATTGATGCATACATCTTTTATTTCAGAGATTATATATAGTATTAATATCGTTTCTGTATTGGTTAAACGATTATTTATTTAACTATTCGTTTGAATTCTCGTGAATTTGGAATGCTGTCTTAAGGCATTGTAAAATGTGCCTTTTTGATAACAAAATTTTAAAAGCAATTATTTGTTTCCGCGAGAGTGTTGACTTTTGTACAGTATGTACACCCTTGGTCTTGGGTCTTGTTAAGAGATACATACAACAAGAAGTGATTTTAAGTTTGTATGAAAGATCCTTATATGCTAGATATAAACTATGTAATTTTACAGGAAAAGAAACAAAAAGAAGCCCTTACACGTAAACAAGAGAAGAACCGTAGCAAATCACAGCGGGAAGAGAACGAAGATAACGCGGCTCCTGTCACTCTCTTACAGCGGCCTAAAGAGTACATTGTCAAGTTTAACTTCCCAGATCCACCGCCATTGCAGCCTCCGATCCTTGGATTACATAGTACGTACATTTCGGTCGTTCAGACGTTCAATCACTCTTTTATGTATAAAATAATCTTATTTATAAACTGTATTTTGAAATTGTTTTTTATCGAATATAAATTGTGATTAATGGGGTTTATAGGTTAATTAAACATTATATAAAAAATGTATATAATTTATGTGGAAACGTCTTATTTTTCTTAAATTGGTCATGTTGAAAACTCTGAGTTATTTTTGGAGTTATAACTCCTACCCACTCTTTACTAAAGGTTTAAAAACATTTTGGACAAATTTGATCTTCATAAAAATGGTAATATAAACACAAATAAATAATTTATTTAAAGGATAATGCAGATGATTGAAAAACCAATATTTCTAACTAACAAACAAAATAAATTAATAAAATCACTGTTTAGAAAAAATTAATAGCACATACAAATAAAATCTACATAGACAATATACCTAATGAAATCTGTGAACTTTTAATAATCCCAGAATTACCCCAGTTTTAATTTGTCATTGCCAAATGCCTGAATTACAAAATTAAAACTGCTTTCCGATGGGGACGTGCAATTGGTATAATAATTAAGTTCTCATGAAAATAAAATGGTCATTTTGTCGATGAGGATAAAATTCCTTAAACTTAAAATTCTGTGTTGCAGACAAGAACTTGAAGCTGAGTTAAGCCCATTTTGGTTAATGTGTTAATTTTAAGCAAATAAATATTTTTATTTTTTTTAGATGTGAACTTCAATTTCCCTGGACAAAAGCCGCTATTCATAGAGGTCGACTTTGGTATCGATCTGAATTCCCGTATCGCGATCGTTGGACCCAACGGAGTTGGCAAATCTACCTTCCTCAAACTGCTCGTTGGTGAATTGAGTCCTATTCAAGGCGAGCTTTTGAGAAATCATAGACTGGTTAGTATATTACTTTTTCTTTAAAAACTAAAAAAAGTACCTCTATTTTCTTACAATTTTTTAATTGTTCCATATAAAACAATTTGTGTCGATGGTAGAGCGAGTCTGTAAAACTAAGTCTAATCTTCTAATCAATTCAATCTTTCAATAGGTCTTAGCCTTATATATATTTAGGAATCATTTTTAAATTATTCTATTTTTTATTTTAATTGTTAAAATTTTTGTTTTGTTCAGTGTATGTAGCTGTCACTCCAAAATAGTATAGGTCCACTAAAAATCAGTGTTGCTAGTGACAGTAACTTTAAGCTGATTTGGGCCCATTTTTTATATATATGTTTGTGTTTGTATTATTTTTTATATGTAATATGTTTGTGTGCTTTAATCAAATAAACGTTTTATTTCTATTCTGGCAACACACACGTTCTTTGTTTTTTGTGTGTAAGACGTGTATGGCTTGAGTTCTACCATTATAGATTAGACTAAGGTCATTTATAAATTAACCTTTATCGGTTCAGAGTCCAATTTTTTTTTAATTACTTTTATTATATGTAAAATTGTCTTCATGTGTCAGAATCTTAACTTTATATTTTTATGCAGAGAATCGGTCGTTTTGACCAACACAGTGGAGAACATTTAACGGCTGAAGAATCGCCAGTGGAATATCTGCAGCGGCTTTTCGGTTTGCAGTATGAGAAGGCTCGTAAAGCCCTAGGAACTTTTGGGCTTGCTAGTCATGCGCATACGATCAAAATGAAGGATCTGAGTGGAGGGCAAAAGGCCAGGGTTGCCTTGGCTGAACTTACATTGATGGCACCTGATGTTATTATTCTGGTAAGAAAAAATTACTAATTTAATCAAATTAATTATTAATTTGTAGTATCGTATATACACAGTAGTATTTAAATACATAAAAATTAAGCCTAATTAAAGCACATAATAAACAAATAAAATTGTAAGATTGAATTAAATATAATTTCTTTCGAAACTAATTTTATTCCTAACTATTACACATCTAAGGCTATAGGATATAAAAATACAATTCCCTATTATAAAATAATATTGTATTTAAGAACTACTTGTTTCCATAAATTGAGCCCTTATAAAAATCAACCTATACTCTGAGTTTTCATTACATAGTATTCTGACATTTCATAAGTGTATTTTATTTCAGAGTATGACTAAAGAACTCTTTCCTCTTTTTCTTTCAAATTGTGTCTACGTATGATAAAAAGAGAAAAGTACTCTTAGTTTTCTTCAACAACGATACAAAGCATTTCTGGTTATTAATTATAGTTTTATTTAATATTTTAGGACGAGCCGACAAATAACTTGGATATAGAAAGTATAGACGCGCTGGCAGAAGCCATCAACGCATACAAGGGCGGAGTCGTGATCGTATCACACGACGAACGACTTATTCGTGAGACGGAGTGCGCCCTCTATGTTATCGAAGATCAGACTATTAATGAGGTTAGTATTCAAAACCATAGAACATTTTTTTTATATTATAAATTATAAATCTGGATTTTACGGATATATTGGGTTTACGTAACTTTAAACCATTTTTAGAAGGAAAATTAAAAAACAGATATGCGTTTAATGTCTTGGTTAGGTTTCTTGTCGGGAAATCGCTAACGAACAAAACGTGTGGGTCAAATATTTGTATGAAAATATAAATTAACAAGGTTTCCTATTACTGGAATATATTTATAATGGAGGGACACCTCGATATGATTTTTAGTTTCTGAGAAGTTTGGGGCCCACTTAGGATTTATCACTTCCTTAGTTGCCTAAATCATGCTGAAGTATCAAATTCGAACATCTCATGAAAAATTGATTACCTGATTTTTGAAGTCGGTGAAAAAGTTCGCTGGGTTATTATTTATTATATTTTTTTCTTTAGGTGGATGGTGACTTCGACGCCTACCGTAAGGAGCTCCTCGAAAGTCTCGGCGAAACTATTAACTCTCCTTCCATCATCGCCAATGCTGCTGTTCTCCAATAAGAAGACATTGGTGCTGATTATATCTAAGCACTACAAATTTAAATATAACTTCAACGGATTGAAACGCGTAATTATTACATCCAATCCATCAAAATGCATGTAAATAATGTTTAAAACGCGAGTAAAAAAGTTTTATTTAGATATTGGTGCTGTATAAAATTAAAAAAAAACTTGCTTGTAATGAAATATAATATCCACATAGAATTCTGGTATGACTAAAAGATTTGTAATAGTAAACAAAAAAAATATCAATCAATGTAATTTAAATAAACACAATTTTAATTGTATTTGTTCATAAATTTTAATTTTTAATACCTCATAGTGGCGTATCATGCGTTCAGTTCCCGGCTAAATAGCTTGTCTGCCCAATTCACCATTAAAAAAAAATTGATGCAAGATTATAACCAATTTATTTCTCGTATTTTTTGTCTTATATTGTACAGTTTGTATATTTATTTTAATTTATATTAATGTTTGCAAACTGTACATAAACGTCATGTAAGATTTATCTTCCAATATTTATATTAATAAATTTTGTTACAAAATATGTGTCTTATTATTTCTAAGCTTTGAATTAAGTAGCGTTAATTTATCTGGGAGGTGAAAATATAAAATGAAAGATGCAAGACGGAACGTTGCATTCGATTGTGATTGGTCAAATTGATGATTATCGCGTGACAACGCGGATTTTGCTTGAGATTGCGAATCATAATACCTAACGGAGCGTACAATCATATAGCAATAAATAAATAAAATAAAATAAATGCCTGACTGCTAGCGAGTGCGTTGTCGGCCTTTTAAAAATTTGTACGCGTTCTTGTAGAACCTGAATCGTATCGGTTCGGGAATACCTCGACGGTGCGGCAAAAATGCCTTAAAACGCTCAGTTCTGGAACGGCGGATGTCGAGGTGATATGGGTACAATATCATATGCTGCATCGAAGTCCGATGATGGAAACATGGAAAGCTGGAATTATATTGTAATCCGAACAAGTCTTCCGAACACTCTATTGTAAAAGATGGTAGGAGATGCAGAGAGAACCATCATCTCTCTCTTTCTCATCTGTATATGGAACGACGGGATCAAGCAGCTAAGACAGTACCCCTCTTGGGGGTTGAATGCAAAAAAAGTTCAAGGGGGGGGGACTCAATTCTCAAAGAGGTCTGTGTAAGGTATACAAACTTACGATTACGACCAAACCCGTACCTATTGGCCATCGCTAATCAGCTGGTCCTTTAGATACCCCTATAGGTGGCTGTTCATAATGGTTTCCATTATGTTGGAGCACAAGATGGTTATGCCTATTGGACGATAGTTAGGCGGGTCAGAGCGATCGCCTTTTTTAGGGATCTGATAAATAGAAGCGGCCTTTCAGCAGTTTAGGAGAGTGCCGAGTGAGTACAGGCACCCGAAGAGGCGCGTTAGGACCCGAGCCAACTTAGGAGAACAAGCGCGCGGCACAATTTGGGGGATGCCATCAGGACCGCTCGACTTGTGAATGTCCAAGAAAGATAGAACTTACCGAACTCACACCGCGAAATGGGTGTTGATTGTCCCTTGGTCTTCCGTTGTGGAGTTGGACGCGAAGAGACAGCCCAAAAGGTCGGTTTTTTCCTTCGTGGTATAGGCCAGCGAGTCATTCTCCTTGTGCAGGGGTGGAACGGAGGGCTGACAGAAATTTCCTTGGACAACTTTGGCGAGAAACTAGAAGAGAGCCATCACTAGCATATCCAGAAATGTACTCAGACTGTTTCAGCAATCTCCAGTTTGAAGGACGTGGAGGCAGGGTTATACGCTTTTTTAGGTTCGCTAGTATTCGCATCACGAGATAACGCCGCTTCCGCCAACGCGTCAAAGAATATTCGTAGACGCGAGGCCGCCTTGCAAGAACGGTTAAACTAGGGTTGTTACTTGCCACCACGGCACCGCAGAAAAAGGAGTTACATGCCCTGCAGAACAAATTCGGCGATAGAGTCAGCAACGGAATCTGGAGCATATAGGCCCCCAAAGCTATGGTAGGCAAGACAAAGAAAGACCGCATCCCGTCCCAATCAGCTGAATGCGGTGTTGCGTCTTTCTTTCACTTATTATATTCCTTTAAGCAAGTTCTAAATGATTCATTATCGCGAGAGTTTAGGCTATGTTCAATGTAACCCGATTTGGTTGTGGTGTGGGTGATTCTCAAAGCTTAGGTCGATGGATTTCATCAATGAATTTTAAATGTGTGTAAGTAAGTTACTTATACCATACAGGGCACGTACACATCTTGAGGAAACCGCGTAATAATTTACGGTGTATTATAAAATATCATAAATAGCTGATCACGTACATACTTGTCTGAAGAAAAAATACTAAGGAAGCCAAAACCAAGGACTATTATTTTTAATTTAGACGATCGTTTATTGATTTGATTTGTTATATTTTAATTGACAGGAGATTAGACAAAATATTATTAGCTGATTAGGTACGTACGTCTATGAGTATTTTACTATATAAAATAGCAAGGACCTCTAAGCTTTTTTACTGAATTCTATTATAAGATTATTTTATTATCACTTTCAGTTCTCATAAAACATCTATATTGATATTTCTTATATTAAGGTGCAGAGGGACAAATTTACTTATTTCTCAGAATACATATACATAAGTACAATAGTTGTAAAATATTAGGTACATTTGAAAACCATTGTGTTTTTAGTAATGTAATAACACCAGCTTTTAATTTTTAATAAAGCCTATTTTTTATTTAGAACAAATGTCTTAGAAATCTTTTAATACACGACGTAATTATTAGAAACAACGATCGAACAAAGAGACAACCTTACGTAGAATTATAGAAAATACTCTTGTAGCTGATCAAACACGTTAATTAAATAATCTCACAAGTATTTATTTCCTATGAATAGTATAATTTTATACGTAATCTAATCCTTTTATAGTGTAAATTTTAAATTTATATGTAAACGGTAAATTAATAGTATATAAATTGAGAATAAAACCGCGGGTTATAACAGAGCCCAATGTTTTAGCAAAACAAGCGAAAAAAGCGCTATTAATCGAATGACGTTACACAAAGTGTGTTATAAAGGAATAAATAAAAAACTAATTTTAAGAGGAATGTTTTGCAAAGACGAGTCAACATTTCTCGTTAAAGCTCGCCGAGTTTTTTCCTCAATTTGTCTGCAGCCTTTCGCCCCTCCATTATAAACTTCTCGGCTTCATTAGAGGATTTAAAACGCAAATTTCCTTTTCGATTGTAACTTTTTTCTTTCTTGAAAGGAAGCTTCTTCCAAGGAAATTAGTATCCTTCCCTTTGAGGGGTGAAAACGTGTTTTGAAGAATTTACTCACTTTTATACTCAATCTGGTGGAATAAAGCTGTTAGATGCATTCCTGAGCGACCCTTAATTTATATTATAATAGTTAAGACATTACGCGAAACTACAGTATTACAAATAGAACATAATAATAATAATAATTACAGTATTACAAATAGAACATACAATACAACAATCCTCATTAGGATGCATTTTAATTTCAATACATAGGTACATATTTTGCCGGTAAAAATACTAAAAATGTACCTAATTTTGGTCAAGTATAGGAAGACCTATGGATCTGGTACGATTTTGCGTCTGATTTTTATAATTAAAAGCAATATTTTTTAAAATTGATACAAAGGGGCACTACTTTATTTATTATAGTCATAAGTTTAATTGCACAATTAAACCAGGATGATATTTGACGTTTTGCAAATAATATTACCACGTTTTCGCGAGAGTTAATTTTCAATTTATATTTTAATGACGTCCTAACAAAAATTTATAGAGATATATTACTGTACTTTAGATTAAAGGAAGAAGTAATTCAATACCCTATTTCTATTACACACACTACAAAATGCCCAAAAGTGCCATACTAATCAAGTAATAAAACCATCAAAGATTTACATAACTCAAACCCTACCAGATTGTCATGTTTTCGCATGAGACCACTAAACGTATTACACTAATGTACTGAATTATCTTAACAAGACAATAAGACGAAGAGCCAATTATAACCCCCCATCCACCCTTGTCAAAATGATCACAACCGCAAGTTCTTATAATATACGTTATTACTTTGACAAGGTTGCATGTTAACAATGTAGGTACGATTGTTCTCCCCCGACATGATTTTATTTGTGCAGTTATTACAGTCTCGTCGAAAGATATTTAAATTTCATTAGGTTTGTTTTACACTTAATTTGTGAGGGGTGCATTGTATCTTTGGGGTGGAGCCCTATTGCTTTGAGCTCTCCAATTTATTATCCCCATTGGTGATTTGAATTTTGGAGATGTTATCGACGATTTGGTGTGAACTAGTATAATGTATCAAAGGATAATTTACAATTAAAATCGAGTTACAATTTGTCTAACAGCGTACTTTATAATTTCAAACTAATACATTGTAATTTATACTTATGTATGTGTGTTTGCTAAATTTGGGATACTGCAATACATACATATTTGTGTATGTCTATTAATTTGTCTTCTGTGCCATGTTTGTCGCTTGGATTCGGACGCTAGAACCTGGAGCTAGGCTGCATTGAGTTAACAACGCGTCATACTTTTTGTTAATAATTTAATTCGAAGATTAAACGTTTTAATAATGAAACTCTAAATGCGGCCTATTTCTCCTGCGAAACAAATACAAAAATACGAATCGATACATTTAATCGTCTCGAATTACTATTGTAATTATTATTAGACGTTATTAATTATTAGGAAATGTTTTCGCGTTAGCGCCCTCTATGTAAGTGGAACGCTTCGCAGACGCAGACTCCATTAGCAGTGTTCGCCGGACTGTCACAATCATTTTTCTTTCCCGCTGCCGCTAATTCTCGGCCGCGCTTCAGTGAGCATGTACTGCGACTGAGTCGCTTTAATCCAGCCATAATTTGTTATACGTCACCATACAATTGTAGTAAAAGTTCACTTAAACATAACTAAGATTATTAAATATTAATTCGTAACATTAAATAATACCCACTTTAAAAATTTAATTAATTGACTGAATTCAATTTATTTCTCTAGTAATTGTTATAGCATGTTAAGCTGGCTGACAGTGTTTAATGTAATAAATGTATGGAATTATTATTATTATGTAAACATAATTTTTATACTCCAATAACAAAATTTTTGCTGTTGTATGTAGTGGGGGATGACATAATTATTATACCTGGGTTCAAATACAAATTATGTTGCATAAATAAAACAATCTCTTCAGCTTTATGTCATTGGCATATTATATACTAATTGTCAAGGAAACGAAAAGGTTTTTACTCTGCTGCTGCTGTCAAAACATATCCAAAACAAACTCTTCAGCTTTCAATGATTGGACTATGATACTTAATAAAAATTAACTACGACAAAGTATCAAAATGAGTTCAACCGAGGTCGAATGAGAGTTGATATCGACTTTTATTACTGTGGAGGGGTTGGTCATTAGCGAGATAAAGCGACTGCCACCTGATAAAGTGCGTTTTGTTGCTCACTTACTTATTTCTCTCTGTTTCTAATTCACCCGATATTGTTTTATGCTTTCTTAGTGTGGAATAGCTTGTTAATTGTTATGATAACATGGGTAGTAGGTTTTCAACCGGAGATATTGTTGGTTGGGGAGGATGCCGTTACAACTCATCGTCTTCAACGGTGGTACGTCTTGATCTTTTAAATTAGTTATTGAGATAATATTTTAAGACAAGAAAATTTTAAAAACTTATATTTTTAACAGATAGAAACTTAGCATTATGATTGTAAGGATTACTAATTTTTTTTTCCATAAGTAATATATATAATAAATAGAGAATTATAGACTGTAGACGGCACCATAAGAGCGAGCTATTAAAACTAGTTTTAATTGATATTTACACAAAAGTACTTAAACAACTTTAAGTTTGAGGGTTTAAAGGAAAAGTTTATATTACTTTTAGAATAAATACTAAAATTATATGTCTACGGGTTGTAATTTCTGAGCGTATCTACTTGATATTGCGTCAAAAAAAAAATGCGTACACATGTCAGAAGTGAAACTTCTTTGGCAAGCTAATTTTTAACTCTTGTTCATATTTATACAAATCTAAAACTTTAGATTTCTAAGACTTAGAGGGATGGAAAAAGGAAGATAATATGTTAGGAATTTAACTGTCATTAAAATATTAAAAGTGTCGAAAATTCATACAAATAATTGTTTTTATTTTTAATAATATGTATTTCTTCGATGATAAAAAAACACGTGGCATTTTAATTTACAATTCGTCATTTGAGATTTCAATAAATTATTTTGCGTAACATATAAAATATACTAATATTTCATAAATTCTCTTTCCAAAATTTTAATTTTAAAAATAGAATTTCTATGAGGTAATTCACCCTTCTCACTCTCTCTCAATCGCTCTCTCCCTTTTCTTCGACAAAAAACGCTGCACATCTTCGTGACGTTCCGTAAAAAATTTGAACTAAACTATAATAATTATTAAGCTGTACATAATTCAATAAACTGATGAAGCCGATTTATTCGGAGGGCATGATTCGATTTCATGTAAAATTTTCAGTTTCAGGTTAACGTAAGAAACAGAAATGTGTCCTACTTCTCACTGGGGTCATATTAAAACAAACCCAAATGAGCCACAATCAACAAAATTGATTTTAAATGATTTTAGACGATTTAACAATTTCTTGCAGATAATAACAATTAACGCATTATTTAAATCGCAAACAATATCACAAAATAGGAAAGAATACAAAAAAAATCAAAGGAAAAGCTAAAAACAGTTTCTTCCAGACATGTAGAAGGACTGAATAAAATCAAAAATGCAGTTCTCTCTACATTCAACGTTTACCTACGGAATAATTAAAGTTCAATATGAACGAATAAAATTCCTAATATCGTATAATAGTTGATAAAATTATTAACACTTTAGCCGAGCGGCGGAATGATTGATGAGTTTACCCGTTCACAATGACTAATAGTGTGCCATGAACATATGATATTCGTTACGGGAACGTAAACTGATATTGAACCTGAATTCTCCATTCTCTCGTGTTAATACTTAATTTTCTAATTAATTGTCGTCTAACAATGGTTGAATAAACCCGTGTTGTATAATAAATTAATAAACATACAACCGAAATATTTTACAAAGTATCATCAAAAAGGTTTGACATAAGTTTGACAAATCTCTACGTTCTATGACCGATTTGCATAGATTATATTAATTTCTAGTCTGTAGTGAAAATTTACCAATTTGTATTTGACGAATGAGATTCTTTTATATTCTATATAAAATGTACACTTTTCTATTTGATATGTCGTGTCGAATATAGTAAACCCGCTAGAAACCTATACGTTATAAATGCGATTAGACAAACATTTCCTGATGCCACTTTTTCCAAGTTTGCGAATAAATCAGTTTGGTGTGTCGCAGTTTTCTCGTCTTGCCAAATTTATGTACCCATCGGCCCTTTCCAATGGAGATGGAGATCGCTATTTACATATAAATACCTCGATTATTTGAATTATTCAATCGAGAGGGGGAGGAGCTGACAAATCACTTCCTCAGGAGATGGCAGCCGCTAGGCGCTACAGTGTGCTTCGACTACACATTTTATTTTCGACATTCTTATACATTTCTAAATACTCGACTTACTAATGTAAACAATGTATTACTTATTATACAAAATAGATATGAAAAAATAAAAAAAAGGTTAGTAAAAAAAAAAAAAAAAGTAAGGGTTTTTCGTTAAATCTAAAGAGCTTGAAACTCGCCAAAGAAGTGTAAGATAGATATATATCTGCATTCGTTAATAAATTTGTAAGGCAAGTAGATGTTTAGCCTTTTGTAACCGGAGTGTAATGCTCGACTTCAGCGTTGAGAATCCAGCGTAAAAAATATTTAAAAAAGTCACTTGTAACATTATTCTAGTACAAGCAATAATAATTCTGTGGCACTACAACTCTATATCTCATGCTATAGAGCTGATATATAGAGCTGGCCTCAGACTACATCCGTTTTATTAATAATTTTTATTTGATAGACAAGTAGGTGATCACTGATCAGACTGACACATGTACTGAATTTATAGATTTAAGACATGCCATGCCGCTTTTCTTACGATGTTTTTCTTCACCCTAAAAGCAAGTATTAAATGCGCATATGGACAGAAAGTCCATTGGTTCACAGCCGGGGATCGAACCTACGACTTTAGGGAAGAGAGCTGCACGCTGAAGCCACTAGGCCAACACTGTTACAACGAACAAGCAATAATATAATAAAATAACCAGAAACCACACCTAAATCCAAATCAAGTACCCATTATTTTATTACTCGTATTATGTACAAATGTGCGCAGTTTTCCCGTAGTTTTATGTGCTCTCACGTGCCATTTAGCTCGGGAAATAGAAGTTTTTGTATGGAAATCGGATGCACTAAAGCTCTGAACCTCTGGCGAAATCTCTGCCTATTGTTACTGTTTTATGGCCTCATAAAACTTTATCATTTGTTATACTTACCGATTGTCTGCCAGATATAAGCGATATTACGCTTGCTTAATATACCCACTATATATACCGCACCTCAACTATAATTTTACACATCATTAATCATTTATATATTTTACAAAATATAAAATCCATTAAATGTTTGTAATTTTTGAAATATAGAATATTAAAGCGATTGTATCATGACGTGCTTTATATATTATATTATCGTAATTAATTAAAAAATAGTACTTTGATTGTACAATGCTTGCTTTTAAAAACCGATTCAACTAGATACGGTTATTGATTCAATCACAAAAGTATTTTAATACCTAGTACTGTTTGATTAACTTTATTGATTAAAATTGAGATTGATTCTAATAGTTAGTAAAATGTAAAAAAAACATTTGAATGACATAGGTAGCATGAAACTTGTTGAACTTGTTTTCTTCTATATTCAATTACTTACTCTATTTTTTGCTGATTATTGTAGAAAATAATAAACATAGGCTAATGGGCAGGAGGCTCACCTAAAGTTAAGTGATACTGCCGCCCATTGACGAGTGTCATTGAGAGTACAACGCCGGAGGGCTCGCGAGAGCCTTGTCTTTACTTTAAAAATTGGTACAATCTTTTCTTAAAGGACCCTAAGTCGTATTGATTTGGAAACAATACGACTTAGGGCAGCTAGTTTACCTTGTGGTTTTTTTATAGTACTAGAGGCAAACGGGCAAGAGGCTCATCTGATGTTAAGTGATACCTACCCATGGATATTCACACTGGCAGAAGGCTCGCAAGTGGGTGGCCTTTTAGGAATTGGTACGGTCTTATCATGAAGGACCCTAATTCGAATTGGTTCGGAAATACTTGATTGGACAGCTGGTTCCATATAGCGGTGGAGCTATAATTCCTTATAAAACACTCAGTTATAAAACGATTTCCATATTTGTGCTGCAGAAGCGGGCCGTTCGGGGTAGGTATTTGTTGTGTTTCTCCGAGGGAGTCGGTGCGGAATAAGTTTAAAGAATTAAATATTATGACACTATCTGGTCAATATATTCTTGAAGCCTTGTTGTATGTCCAAAAAAATATAAACGATTTTAAAACAAATGGTGACTTTCACCAGTATAATACGCGAAATAGAACTAATTTGAGTGTACGACCAACCAGGCTCCAAAAGGTAAACCACTCCTTATATGGAAATTGTATTCGTTTTTACAACAAACTCCCAAGCGAAATTAGAGAATTATAACTAAATAAATTCAAAGCCCTCGTTAAACGAAAATTAATCAACAAAGCTTTTTATAAATTTGAGGACTACTTAAATGATCCTAATCCTTGGGATTGATTTGCTCCAGTTCAAACAATTTGTATGACAATACTTGGCGATTAAAAAGAGTGGCGGAAAGTTTCTTGCCAGTTCTTCTTACGCGCTCTACGCCCTTGACTTGCGAACTGGTAGTAAATGTAAATTTACAATTAATTTAACTTGACTATTCAAAAGTGTACTTGGTTACCCACTTGAATAAAGATATTTTGAGTTTGAGTTTGAGTTTGACGGACGTCCAGATGATACGGGAGAAATGTCGTATTCTGCCTCGACGTCCGATCACTTGTGTATTGCGCAATGACGCAAACTTGCGGTTGTTATTTAACCTTACATCCTTATTTGCCTTGTTAAAATATGTATCTTTGCTATATGATATTTAATATTTTTTTTATTAAATTTGAAAAAAAAAATGTAGACAAAATCACAAACGGCGTTTTAAATATATAACAGCTGATAGTTGTAACAAAGCTTTCTAAAATTCAGCATTACACGATCGCTGATAACGATCGCCAACTGGTGTGTTCCACACCACGGCTTCTGTTACCATTTCGCTAATCGTGTTATTGTCTCGTGTTAGAGCATACTTAGTGGCCGAGTGCAGTTTAACATCAGATAAGGCTATTTGATATGCTAATAGTGGTAGCGAATGTACGCGTAATGAGCGTGCGACGGCTTAACAAGTTTTACTTTGAGCTGTGATAAGCTAAACACTACACTGTTTGAATTTAGAATCCACTTTATAGTTAATTTTAAAATATCAGGGGCATGAATCTTAAGCGATGACGTTTTAACTTAGGTTTTGCATTATAGATTTGCAAACATCGATTTATATGCACCATTAACACTTGCTCTTGGCAACAACAAAACCTTTTGGGAAAGCATACCTTCGAACCAAAAATCAATCATTAATGCGAGGTTCAAAACACGGGTCATATCTCTGAAAAAAAAGAGTTGAATCTGTTGAGCCCTTCATTTGGTCGGTTTTATATAAAACAGAACGACAAATATGATATTTAGGGGAATGCAATCTAGCACATTTATTAGTATTTTGTATCAAATTATAGTAAAAATTAACGTAAAGAGCGGAATGTATGTTTGTAGTAAAAATAAAAATTTAAAATTCACTTGTTTATTACATAATTATTATAGTACAATTATGTATTTTTAATAAGCTATTTAAAATCACGATGAATTCATCGAAATACATATATAAATACAATATCCTAGCATAGGTTACTAAGGGATTAAGATGTTATCAAACTTGACGCGCACGCGGCCGTTCGTTTGATCATCAGTTAACCGCTAATGCGACTTAATGCAGCCATTGTTCTCTCACAATTCACTTGTACTCGAATTTCCGTTAGCAAAATGTTACAATCGATCTTTGCGGGAATTATCTGTTGGATTTTGCATTGACTGTAGGTAATCGCGCTACATTTGTTTTCCATGTTTTCTATGTCATAAATTTTTGATATAGTATCAGTTTTTGCATGATGGGCCAAGATTCGGGCGGTGAAGGTACCTTACCTGAGCCGGTGTAGTCGACCAGTGACACCAGGGGACCCCTAGGAGACCAGGGGGAGGAGAGGGAAACCGAGGCTACAGCACTGCGGCCCTCACAATAGACTTTAATAATAAAAGAATCTATACTTGGTTTCACAATAAATTATTTACTGGTAAACTTGACAAAAAAAAATTGTCCATATCATTTGGAAAATAATTTGGAGCAGGGACCGCTGGATCGACAGAGTGAACCTCTTGAAAGGCAGCAATTGGGGGAGGTGGAACAGGACACTGGAAGTTTCTGGTTTCGGAGGCTAAAACACTTTTTGGGGTCTCAAATCTCAAATCAAATATATTTAAATTATACTAGAGATTAATATACAACATACCTATGGTACTTACATCATTTACCACAATGATACAGAAAATTACAGATTTAATTTGCAATAAAATCTAAAATCTAATGTATACTAAATTCAAAAAATGTTATACAATCACAAACTGAAATCCTTTGACAATACAAAATTGAAACAAACGTTTGAACTATGACTATCGATTGTGAATCCATCTTTTCCACCCTCTCTAGTAAATCGCATTTACAACGATTCAACATCGCTAACATGTTAAAACAGAACTAATGGACATTCGCTTCAGTCTCAGCCCGCAGGAGACGAATAATACAAGTAAAATGCTCCCATCTCTACGCTTCATTAAATTTATTGCCCGGAGGCGCTCCGGCTCAAGCCACGCCGGCGAAAACACGACATTATTGCCATTGACTTAAATTAAATAAACACAAACTATTAGGGGTAATTCGAAGTGCAGTCTTTTGTTCTTGAATTTATACGCTAAGGCTTTTAAATGTAAAATCTACTATGTGATTTATTTATACCACTATAACAAATTTATATATGTCACCGTAAAATTGTAAACACCGTTAGATTGTAATCTATCTCGCGAGATTGTGAACTGTCGAAAGATTGTGAACCTCAACGCACTGCGTACAATTTAACGTATTATTCTATACACGAAAAATATGGCACAGAGCGCCCCACGCTTTTTCACAATAATACCAGTATTTTTTGTTCATTACCATTTTCAGCCTAAATTAGGAATTATTTTTCACTTTTTAGTTTGACGTGCTTTAAAAGCGTGTTTTTTATTTTTTTTAAACTATTATTTATTTTATATTTTTGAGTTCAATTTTTTTTATTTTTTTTTCGGATTATTGCATTGTGATCTTTGACAGGTGCGCAAAATTTGAATAAAATCTGTCCGTTTAAAGTGGGTCAAAATCGAGTCCGAAGGAGTCGGTTACATACATACATACATACATACATACAGGTGAAGCTAATATAAAGCGTGTAAAAATAAAAAAATTGATTTTTGTTTATTTCATGTCCGTAATATTTTTAACGATTGTTGCTGCCGAGTTTGCTTAATTTATATAATTTATTTGCGTTGCGTTAAACGTCATTTGCGTTGCTTTGAATAATAGAATTTCTATTTCCAACTACGACCTTATGGGACTACCTAGCCATTGTATATTCCTTAGGGGTATTAATATAAAAGGCGATTTTGAGCGTTCCTTTTTTAAAAGTCTAATTATAACAAATGCCAGTGGGTTGTTTAATAAATTGTCATTCGACAATGAACCATATTATTATAACAATTTACCATTAGTAGTATATTAAAAAAATATATTTAGAAATTAAATCACTTGCGGTGGTATATTTTAAGTCAGGGCTAATGCATACAATGTAAATCCCTAGGCTTTAGATTTAAACTATAGATGAACAGTAATGGAGATATTAGAGAGCGTAAATAATTCCGACACGGTTTTTTTGTTCGCGACACAATAGGATTATTCTCCATTGATCACTGCTTATTACATAAGTAGTGAGGGTGCGTAACATGAAAACTAAATTTGGTTTATCGGCTATTATGGAAAGTAGGTGTTAATGTTGAGTTAGTTATTTATGGTGAGATCGTGACTTTTCCGTTTTGAATAAATTTTTATGGTTTCGTTTGTTACGTCTATTGTAATACAAATGTTGCACGCGGTTTTATTGTTATAATAAAAAGATACGTCTCGCGCAAGAAAATTCAATATCAATACATATTTATTATAACATAAAAAACTGATTAAAATCAATTTGATAAAGCACCACAATCTAATTGACTTGAGAACCTGCATGGTCACGAAATTAATACTTACATAAATATGTATGAAATTCAATATATAAAGGCCCATTTACACGATGCCATTTTCTTGCCTGTAGCATACAATTATATCGACGCAATAAATGAGTTGCATGGTCTAAACAAAACGTAACATTCTTGATCTATGGGAAAAGTTTCCTTTCAAAACTATTATTGATGTAAACAGCACGTACAATAATTTCTTACGCAATTCTTGTACGCAATTATCTCTTTATTTGCAAACATGAGTGCAGTGAGTGAGGGTGTGTTGAATTAAATTAAATTAAGTTAAAATTAAATAAAAAATTAATTTAATTTAAATTTTTTATTTTGTTTGTGATTTCATTCGGTCCGAAACCGTCAACTTCAAATTCCTGTGAAGCATTACGTGCATCGCGGTTCTTATAATTTACATTTTCGGTATCCCATAAACACTCATGACTGCGATAAATCTTAATGAACTTTATTATATCAGCAGAACTAAATTTAAACACCTTTTTACTCATATTCATACCTCTCTGTTGGATGGTTCTAACTTTTAAGAAGACTGAGCTCTGGTGGTGAGGGTCTATTTTAAAAAACAATAATTTATGTTTATAAAGAGCCAAAGATGTTACACTATCTGCGTCTAGAATAGAAGTCCTGAAAACAAAAAACAGAAACTATCTTTTTATATAAACTTCAAACAGGTATTCTTTATATTCTAAAATAAAACTTTATCTTTACATGTGACAAGTGTTGCCTGCCATTATTACATTAATATTTACATATTCAAACTCCAACACTCTCTTCAAAAACATTTAAGACTTGAATGAAAAAAAATTTGCCAACGCAAATACGTGCAATACTTGAACGAAAGCGCCATTAAATGGTATATACGCACGTACAAGCCTGTGTTTAGACAAGTCAAAACTTGAAAGCAATAATCTCCTTAAAATAGTTGCATTGATGTAAACAAAAGGCATGTGCAATTATTTCCTTGTCAAAACTTGAATACAATAATTGCATTCAAGTTTTCAAGTGTAAGCAGTTGCATACAATTCTTGAACGGCAATTATTGCGCTTCATTTATTGCATTCAATTATTGCTCTGGTATGTACAAGAAAATGGCATCGTGTAAATGCGCCTTAAGCAAAGCATTAAAAATTTAAAAAAACTTTGTATCCCATATGAAACCTTTTTTAATAAAATCCAACAACCACAGACCACTAGAGTCACAAAGACAAAAAATATATCAAACAAACAAAAGCGATGGGCGGCAACTGGCAAGTAGGAGTTATCTGGCCGTAACCTCTTAGGCCGCGATCAACAATGCCCTCAACGAATACTAAAGTACCTCAACTACTTGTTTACTTAACTCTGAGCGACAAAAGGCCGGAACTATTGTTTGTTGGGAAAGCTTTATTTCGCGACCCCTCGCGCGCGGTGACAATAGGTTACCCAACTTAAAAATATATTATCTTACTTGACGTTGGCATTTTATGGATTTCTTGTATTACTAACGCTTTAATTATGATAAATAAACGATAGATAAAACTGAGTTATTTAAGCAAAATCACTGACCAATATTTGAAATAACATATATGCACCAAAAGTGTTCCTATACGTTTTTAAGCCGGCACATGTTAAGCATAATACAATTATATTAAATTTCATCAGTTTCTGTGTAATAACAGGTTATTATGGTTTGTTTAAATGTTGATGGGATGATGTACATTTAATTATAAAGAAAACAAAAGAGGTTATCTCGATAAAACCATAGCAATATCAAAAGTATTCTTTATCAAGTACTCCCATTAACATTAATTGTATAAGTTAAAGTTAACAACACGCCAATATATTCAATGTAATGTCCATATTAACTCTACGAGTTAGAGAGGGCGGTAGAGAGTTGAAAATTATCCTTTTCACGAACGACCTTAAGTATAATAGAGAAAGCACTTAAGCCATTTTCTCCGCCTTTAAGTGGCGTAAGCGCTTCTGTATTTGCAGCTTGTTTCGTGAGCTAGAAAATCAACCATTATAGTAGTGGCTAGGTTGAGTCGGGCCGCACTGCGTTCTGAAGGGGCAAGGGGCGGCGTTCGGGGATTTTCAAGCTAATGTGGCCATTGGGCGGCGCTAACAGCAATTAGGCTACATGCGAGCAAATGGATTGTGCATTACCGACGACATAGATTGATTTATTGGCTCCACGGCGCGAGTGGTTTCGATCACACAATTTAAACCAGCTGCGATATAGCTATTACGAAAATGGACATCGATTATTGAACGCGTTCACCGTTCAATCTAATGCCAATTACCTCGCAATCATAGCGGTCACAAACGTGCAAAATTATTTATGCCCATTCGTACTCAACCCTTCATGAAAAAGTCATTAGCCGCATAATTTTAGAATGATACCTACATTTTAGGTATGTATGGAAATACGAGTTTCGCTTTGATCGCTAGCTATCACGCGATTTGTTTATTCACAATTCAGATTGGCATGTTTAGTGATGTCGAAAGCAAAGTATTGCCTGGCTCATATTAAATTCAAATCCCTCAATGATGTCATAACGTTATCTTTTTCCTTCACGTAAAACATCACATCTGTTAGTGGCCGGGCGTCTATGTACCGGTCTATGAATAATAAATGTCCCGATAGCCGATTGGGGAAATTGAATTTTATAGTTCGTAACACATTCGAGGACAGATGTCACAAAATGCCGGCGGCGAAGCCGTTTGTAATCCAAATGTCAAATAGAAATCAAAATTGGGTCGATTGTGTCGTTAATAATTTAATAATGACTGATGGCACTCACGCATTAAATGTAGGGAAGGTGCTATCATTGTGATTAACAGAGTTACTTCTATTTGGGCGGACAATTATCGGTCCATTACCATGAGTACACAATGCTTCTCCATTAAATTATTGAATGTCATTCAAATGTCACCAATCGTGTGATAACATGCTTTTCCATACACGCGATACCATTATTAAATTAGGTTTGCTTAAAACTAAGTTTACTTAGTGAAGTGGTAAAACGTATTTAATATTGATCAATCCAAAGCAAATAGCTTTCTAATTTATGAAATACCCTCAATACTTACTAACGGTAAGTAAATATAAGAACATAATCAGGACATTACATAATATTCAAGTGTTTTCAACACTAACCGCGTTTTATGTTTCTATTTATTAATTCAATTTCCAGATAATATTAATTCCCCTTTGCAAAGATAACGATCCGTTTACGTCATTAAATTTTATTAGCTACAATACAATAGAAAAGCATTGGAAGAGCACAGACTTTTCCGGCAATGGCGACCCTCGCCAATTTCCATTTCCTTTCGCCACGAATTAGGCAGGCTATTACGTCGGCTTTCAGACGTATGACGAATCGCAAAGCCGGACGCATAACACTATAAGTAGATGTATTGTGAATCTATTTTATGCACGATAAACTATTGGAGTAATAGTAAATAATAATTACTTTGTTGAATGTGAGTGATAGTTCTGGTTACGACAAAAAATATTGTCATTTAAAATATTTTAACATGAAACTAATTTTTATTAAGAAAACACAATTAATATTAAGTTATCAAGACACACTGACCGGTGCAAAGAATACAGAATATGTAATTAAAAACTGTAGACGTATCACGTATTAATTGTTTCTCTTATAGTTTATTTAAGGTAAAGTAGTAATATTATTTTAAATTGCTTCGTATGTACCAACTTAGTATGAAGCTGCCTTATTTAGCTGGCAAATTTTAGTGTAGTTTTGCACGAAATATATGTTTTGGTTGGTTTTTGGTTACAAAATTGGATAGATTGTATTAATTTAAATAGTTCGTAAACTAGTAAAAAGTAGTTTTGAATAAAACAAAATGAGACTCGTTTTATTGAATATTCTCTAACCATTATGGCCTAATCAGTATCTCTAAGTATAGGAATTCCATCGAGTTTTGTAATTTGTTGAAGACGATTGGAGGCCTGAGTGCGCCACGTTTCCACGTCCGGTTGGTTGTCACATATCGGGTTTCCGATGAACATCACGTCTCTTAGAGATGGGCATTCCTTTATAAATAGTATCTTTTGTAAGTATATAAAACAATAAAGATTTAATTTTTTTTATAGGACAGGGAGGGGGGATAAAGGAGAAGTGGTCATCTGATGTTAAGTGATACCCGCTGCTGTCAGAGGGCTTGCGAGTGCGTTGCCGGTCTTTTTCTTCTTTAAAAAACAATTGGTACGCTATTTTTTGAAAGAACCTAAGTCGAATTGGATCGGAAATACTTCAGTGGGGGTGCTGGTTCCACATAGTGGTGGTGCGCGGCAAAAACTGCCTTAAATGCCTCAGTTGTGGAACGACGGATGTCGAGGTAATACGGGTGGTAATACGTATTCTACCTCGACGTCCGATGATGTAACTCTGCTGCAGGTATTAATCCGAACAACTCTTCTTAAAATAAAAAAGAACATTGAATTTTGAACGGTTTGAGTTGGTGAAGTATCTGCAAATGTTTTGACTACCTACTTGCATAATTACCTACGCAGTAAGTTATATTTGAGTTTGAAGGCCCAATGATGCCTGGGACAGGGGCATTTGATGTCAATGTCAATTTTTGAGTAGGTATTCAGAACAAATTTTATCTCTGTTGAATGTTTTTCAAGTTACAAATGCAAAAATATTTGTCCCATCTAAAATCAAAGAGTAATGTTCATTACTAAATTTTACCCATTTGCCTTTCTTCGTTACCGCGGGAAGAGACGAAAGAGTACTTCAGTTTAATGACAACAAGTTTATAGTACATATAAATAAACTAAATAGCAAAAATACCTGTAATCTATTAAATTCAGCCCACTCCTTCACCACGTTATTGGACATATATAGCACTCTCAAAACCTTCATAACTCCGATACCTTTAAGCTTATCTATCTGGTTATAACTTATCCATAATTCTTCAAGAGTTTCAGAAACAGTTTCCTGAAAATATTATGTTACTTTCCATGAAAAAGTATGCAAATTCAGCCTTGATATTTGATAGATATCGTAATCTTAACATAATTATATATATATGTTATAATTATCCCTGTAATTTATAAACTTTGAAGTTATTTTCCCTCTAGCTCATCCGGTCTTTTAAGCCCAGGACGGAAAATCATGGCTTCATAGGATTAAAAAAAAATACCTATTTAACTTAAAAACGCATTATTAAATTTACGCTAGGCTGTAGCCGTACTTTAACCTTATTTTTAAACGTAAGCGGTCTTATTACAAAACGTAAAGTTCACCACCATTCTTTTTATAATATCGTAATTATGATAACACACAATAGTAACTTTAATCCACATTTTATAAGGTCTCAATTACTTATAAAATATAAAGTCTAGTTTATTTATTAGTAATGTAACAGGAGCAAGTACAAATTATTTTAATAATAATATTTTTACTTAGAACAAACTTACGATTCCCGCCAAGGATTTAATGTAGTTCCTGCCCAAGGATAGAATCTTTAAGCTTCTCATTCCAGCGATCCCGACTATTTTATCGATCATGTTGGATGAGAGACTTAACTTTCTGTAACAGACAGGAAGTTCCTACAATTTCCATAGGTATTTTGCTCTTAGTACCTTTTTGTCGACTTATTTAAATATATTATGTCTTGGGTTACTAAGAATTTATGTAATTGATAAACATATAAGTAGTCCCTTGAAGGTATTTAATATACGATGTTTCAGGTTATACGGCAACTTAAGTTGTTGGTTAATGTGTAAAAGCTTTGGTAAATATATAATTAGAAACGGTCTTAATATTAATTAAGTGCAAGTATTTCAATTTAGTATATACTTACTAATAGGTTTTTTTCATATAAAACCAGACCAACAAAAACGCATCAATGAAGTCCGTTAAAAATATGATAAATTTACTATTGCTAAAGCGTATAGCCGATGCCCGACATCAATCTTGTGTAATAAAGAAAACAGTAATATTATGTTACATATACATTTCATCCCTATATTCATCATAGTATTTTTAATAGACTGAACCAAACCATCCCAAAACTTTAAAGAAGTACCAAAAATTAGATCAAGTACATACTCGCAAGCTACAAGGGTTGATAGAGCACCATCCATTTTCTCAATAGGTGGCCATTGGAACTGCAACTCTATCACTTTCGCTTCAGTCGCATTTTCACCAGTTTTCTTCTCCCATCGAGCAATGGCTTCCTTACACGTTGTAGGCTTTACCGCCATTATTTGCAATAGTTAAATTTCAGAAAATTTATGACAGTTATTTTACAATGGACATGACAGTTTGCTCATTTCTTTTTAATAATGAACCATACGAGTGAGTGTGAAGGAGCAAAAAACTGTTAAAATAAAATAAATTAAATTGTAACCTCTTTCGTACCTTTTTTCTTTAGTTAGCTTAGTATAGGTCTACCAGAATCTGATGGCAAAAAAATTTTTTAAAAATTAGCGATTTTCATATGGCAACAAAAAAAAAATTCAGTTGTCAACTGAAATTTCGAGGAATTGTTTTTGTTTTGGCTTCAAATTTCCTTTAAAAAGTGGTGAAAATGTCGAAGAAACCTCTTCGATCGCAAGCAAGAAGTATTGTTTTCAATGTTTATCAAAGAATACTTGATCAACAAGGTGCAGAACATACACAATCATCGATATTGAACCATGTGCAAGCGTTGACTGGTTAGTAGGAATGACACTTCTTGATACTTTGGTTTATTGGATTTTTCGTTAATATTATATTATGTTCTTATACTAAACTTTGGTTTATTTCAGGGGTTTCTAATACTACCATAAGACGAATTGTTGCTGAAGGCAGATCTAATAGAGGAGTATTTAGTACGCCCGGTAAAAAGAGGAAAGGTGGCAGAAAACAAATTAACTTGGATAGTTTTGATTTAGTTTTGATCAGAAACAAGATAAATGAGTTTTACACTGTACGAAAAGAAATACCCACTGTCATGAAATTGCTACAAATTCTTCGAGAGGAAATCAATTTCAATGGAGGAAGAGAATCGTTAAGGTAACAAAAATGAATTTCATTTTCTTTCAGTTTGAATATAATCTAAAAACATAGTAATCTAAAAATAACAATCTTATTTTGTCTTCAGACTTATTTTGAAAGACATCGGATTCGAATTCGTGAAGTGCCAATCAAAAAGGACTATTTTAATGGAGCGACATGACATAAAGATACACAGATTCAAGTATTTAGAGCGTATGCAAAAGAATCGAGAAGCCGATGATAAGCTAGATGTGGTTTATTTAGATGAAACCTACATACACGGTTCATGTTCAGTAAACAAATGCTGGCAAAATAAAGATATTGCAGGCCCATCTAAAAGTATTTCGGCAGGGCCAAGATGGATCATTGTACATGCTGGTGGAGAAAATGGTTTTGTGCCAAACTGTTGTTTGGTGTATAGGTCGAAGAGTACATCTGCCGACTACCACCATGATATGAATAAAGATAACTTTACAAAATGGGTTACGGAGAAGTTGATTCCCAACCTTAGAAAACCTTCTCTAATTGTTATGGACAACGCCAAGTATCATTCTGTACAATTAAACAAACCGCCTACACAAGCCGACCGTATTGCTGTTATAAAAGAATGGCTTCAATCAAACAATATCCCTTACGATGATAATTGGCGTAAATGTCAATTACTGGAAGCAGTGAAAAATCATAAATCTGAACCTAAGTATCAGATAGATGAGATTTTAAAATCACACGGCCACGAAGTCTTGAGGCTCCCACCATATCATTGTACGTTAAACCCCATAGAGTTAATCTGGGGAATAATGAAACAAAAAGTTGCAGCTAAAAACGTCAATAGACCTGCAAGTGATATAAAATCGTTAACAGAAGAAGCTTTCTCTCAAATAGGGATCGATGAATGGCGAAAATCTTGTGAACATATAATAAAAATTGAAAATCAGTTCATAGAACAAGATCGGTTAATTGAGATGCAGGAGGAAAGGTTTATCATAAATACTGCGTCTTCCACGTCTTCCTCTTCCGATGAAGACTTTTTTATGGATGTGCAGTATTTGGCACCATTTTCAAGTTCTTAATTAATTAATAAACTCATGAACAGAGTAATTTGAGTTTTCATCTAAGTTTCGAACCCCATTCGACTCACACAATCAGACTATCACACACAAAATCAGCCGCTATAAGGAAAAAAGTATCAAAACGTTTTACTCCAATTTCCCCAGTATTGCTAGCGTCAATTTCTTTTTTCCCTTTTTGCCATCAGATCCTGGTAGACCTATAATGGTATTTACTTTTTGAGGCTGTGGTCGCTGTCACTCTTATGGAAACTCTCTGAGAAACCACGTGCACGAAATATTTTTTTGCGATGTTATAAATTATCTCTTTATTGCTTATCATTTTATTTTTCCGCCTGAATTCCTCCAATTCCTCCTACTGCACAGAAAAAACATCCCACTTCAAGTAAAACCGAAGAAAAATAATTAGGTATATTTTAGAAGTATTTTCTAAAGTAGTACCGCAAAAGTATTATACAATTAATTTTACCATCTTTAGATATTCAAGTTATAAACAGTGCAATAACAAAGATATTTAAACGAAATATTTGCTTTGAGAAGTATTATAATTCCGGTCACGTCGGAGGGTCGTCCTGGTTGGCCGGCGGTAATCACGTCGCGCCCTCACGCCTCCCGTGGGTCGGCAGACCCCTATGTTGATATAATACATGAATTTCAAGTGCACGGATTACACGACTTCTTTGATTTTTATATATACAACGATTTACGTGATACTTCATATTTTGTACACTAAAAAAGTGCATCAGTCATGCAGTGCATGTAATCTGCACCCAATATTTGTACCAATGTTCTATTTTAATTTTTTGTCTATGTGCGCACTCGCTCTTACTTGTCTTTACCTTTATAGGGTTGAAGCGACACTACATTATTATTATTCTATTTTTTTACAGTGTTGGATAGTAAGGCATCGCGAAGAAAGCGGAAGATCTTAGTACCAAAAATGTACGACATGTGACATAAACAAAATGAACAAACAAAAAAACAGACTGATCACGTACTTGCGTAAAAAATTAGATAGATACTGGAATTTTTTGGGGAATCGAACGCGGAATCATCAAATCGCATCTGTGTGTAAGCTACTATAGGCCAGCCAATATAAATTAGTGTCAAATACTTTTTTCACACAAATACAAAACCAATCACAAACTATGCACTTAGCTATTAACAAAATGGATCATGAATAATAATTATTAGTATAAGGTTGTATGCAAAGAGTTATACAACGCAATTCCCTTTGCACAATTGATAGGATTATGATTTCGATACAAATATTTATTGCATCTCTGAATGGACTCTAGTCATCTTGCGCTTTTTGTCGACACACGCACGCACGTGTTCTCGTTGGAGTTTGTATAGCACACGTGTCGAAGCTTATTACCACTAATCCTTCACTAATCGACTGAAAATTATGTAGTAAATCCCTGAGAAACTCATAGGTTTTACGTATAAACTGATGTATTTTACAACTCTTACACTTTTAGGATATATCTCCGAGTTTTAGAGCAATATTCTAATTCGTATCTCAAGTCATAATCTCGTCTTGAGCACTGCCAAATTTCTCAAAATTCATAGAGAAAAATGGTTTAACAGTTCTTAAAACTAGATTTAAGTTTTATTGACTTTCTAGAATATGGTCAGTTTAATGAAATTTACTTGTCAAAAAAAAGATTTGATAATGTCCTAAAAATTTTAGCTAGCATAACTACTTTTCGCTTTCATTTGATACTCCATTTGGGTATACATATTTAACAAAATTAGTTCATTCATCTTTAATTTTGTCTCCCGATACCCCTTTATTTTATAATTATTATATTAATATAATAATAATGGCTTTAAATATTTTGATAAAACATGTTTGTGAATCATCGTCGAAAAACGTATTTTCTAAAAAACCGCATCTAAATCGATACACCCGCTTAAGAGCTACAGTGCGACAAAATGACACACATAGTGTTCGTATCATTCGTAAAATGTATCACCCCTTTTTTCCATCAGGAGCTAAAAATATCAAGAAACGTTTAAAACGTATCGTGTTGTATACATAATAAAAAATAAACATAAATTCGGGATCTATTTAAAAAAAAATTCAGTTATTAATAAAAATTTTCGTGTTATCTAAAAAATTAATAGTCTTCCACGAATTGTCTGTCAGGTGCAAGTATCCAATTTCTCTTATTGTACCTAATGTCTATCTGACAGTTGAAAGTGACAAATCGTAAAGTATGTATTTTGTAAACAAGTTGTCCACGGCATGTATATAACCTCAAATTCTTTAAAAAAAATATTATTGTAGAAAGATGGAAGACTTACAATTAAATATATCTACAACAAAAAAGGTAAATATTAATTTACTGAAATAGTGATCTATATAGCTTTGAATAAATTTAATTAAAATGTATTTATTTAGAAAAATAGCTCATCTGGCCGTCCTTCTCCAAAAACATCGTCAGACTACAAGTTTTTGGCTAAGCCAAACTATTCGGGAAAGATAATAGCCAGAAAAAGGCCTCAAAATGGAATTCCAAGGAAGTTTATTGAGAAATATTCAGAAGAACCTAAAAATAAAATAGCTAAGCTATCAGATAATAATGTGACAAAGCCTCATGATCTACAGTCAAAACTACGTGATTTAAGTGAGAATAAAGGAAAATTTCATGGTAGAAATTACCAAGATGTAACAGATGACCTTGTTTTAAAACAAAAACAGAGAAGTGGTGCTTGGATATCATCATTATTCAAGAATAATCCTGATGTTCCCCGAATGGGACAAAGAGCTGTAAAGCCTGTAGTGGAAAAAGTATTTGCTGGAAGAACATTTCAAGATTTAAATTTGCATCCCCATATAGTTTCTAATATGAAACAAAATATGAATTTAACGGAGCTAATGACAGTGCAGCAAAAGGCGATTCCTGTGATTTTGGAGGGCCGGGATGTGTTGATTAGGTATATTAATAGTTTAATTTTAAAAGTATTTATTTTTTAGTACTTAAGTGTAGTAAGTACTTAAGTGTAGTTGCAAATGTTGGTGGATTTACATGCATAATTTCAATTTCACAACAGGAATGTATAAGTTAAATTTTCAGTTTATTCAATTTGCAGTGATATACTACAGTAGACAATGAGTAGTTAAAATACTTTAATAAGCCTTTAGTGCTACTATGTATATGTAGTTGAAATAAAAATTGTTATCTGTTTTGTTAAATTTAAAAAGTAATTTAAAATGCTTTCTGAATAAAAAAAAATATTTAAACAAACCTTTTCAAAGGTATTAATTTACTAGCTTACCATGATTACTCTGATATATCATAAAAACCACAACAAATTATTTGTACTGTATAACAGATCTCAAACAGGCTCAGGAAAAACCTTAGCTTATGCATTGCCAATAATTGAAGGTTTGCAAGCTATAAGACCTAAAATAAATAGACATGATGGTATAAGAGTTGTGGTTGTTGTGCCCACTCGAGAACTAGCTGTGCAGACATATGAACTATTTGAAAAACTTCTTAAGGTTTGTGTCTTCATTTGTCTATTTAAAATACTTACTTACTTTTTTTTGATGGTTTTCTGTATTTTGAATTTTCAATATATGTATGAAAATAAAAGTAAAATTATTAGGTATAAACAAATACATAAGACTAAATATCTACAGCCATATTAATAAAAATACTTTTTTGTTTGTTCATTTTCATGTTTTATATAATTTTAGTCATTCATATGGATAGTACCTGGGTTATTGAGTGGAGGTCAAAAAAGGAAGGCAGAAAAGGCAAGATTAAGGAAAGGGTTGACAATACTTGTTGGAACTCCCGGTAGAATCAATGACCATCTCAGGCACACACATTCATTAAATTTTGCTAAACTTGGGTAAGAATTGTTTGTACTAAGAGTTTGTATTGTCTATGTATTTAGGTACATTATTTAGATACTTAGCTGTTTAATCTAATCCAATTAAAGTAAATGATATTATTTTTCTATATGTATGACAAACTAATTAGTAATAAGAGAAAATAGGAATAAATAAGCAACAACGGACATGACAACATAAAATATTTACTATACAGATGAGATAAATAAAGGGAAAATATCGATTTTTAATCGAATTCCACTTCCAGGTCACAATAACATGCGTTAATATTATATTAATGCATAATTTTTGCGAATCCTTCTATAATTTCACATAAATTCAATGTTTGATGCCGCCTTATTTTCTATTGCAATTAACGATATAATATGTCGGAGGAAATCTTGTCCAAAGGTCCCGGAGATTTCAATGGTGCCTTGTAAAGAATCAGCCAATTTTCGTTGTCGTTTAATTTCTTTTAAATAGTTATCCCTTTTGACCGATATTTCGCCAAGGAACCATAACAGAAGAATACGTGAAAAAGCTGTCTCGCTTGGGCAATTTAATTTTACCCTTTTTCTCTTTTCTGACGTTGTTTCCGCACTGCTACGTTCGATATTTTTGGATATTTTCAATTTACAACTATCAAGATTTTAGATATTCGGAATAGGTACTTACCCAGATTTTCCTACATTCCTTGTTAATGTTTGATAAATCTTACGAAATGGAAGTGTTCAACAAAAAATCATAGATCTCATCTCGCAATCTATTTTTCATTGAGTTATTATAGATTATACCGTTGCCGTTGTGCTTCATGCCTGAAGCTGTGTATTATATTCAATATGTTATGTTCATTATTTGGGTTTCTTAAGGTGTTTAATATTGGATGAAGCTGACCGACTATTAGACATGGGTTATGAGAAAGATGTAGCTGCAATTGTGAAAGCTATTGAAGACCATAAAAAGGCAGCCACATACGATCCTATGGCTTTAGTTAAACAGACAATAAACAAAGCACCTGAAAAAGAGGAGACACTAATTGAAGATCCAAATAAAGAAGAAATGGGTGATAAACACCCATTAACAGATGTGTTTTTGTCTACTGAAAGACAGACAATATTGCTGTCCGCTACTTTAACGAAGGTAAAATAAATAATAAAAAAAAAGGGTGCGTGTACTTATGTACGCGCGTAAGAAGTTATACTTCTTTGGCTTTCTTTATTTTTTTTAAATATAATTAATTAATATTTAACGTAAACAATTTAATAATATTTAATATTTAGTATATTATTCAATTATTAATTAATATGAATAACAATTATTATTATTATTTATTTTTTTATTATATTATTCATTCAATTTAATAACTTGGTATGTTTCATAACCTTTTAACTAAGTAACAATAGCTCTTTGTGAAAAAACATTGCTAAATTTCTTTGAAAAAGTAATTAAAACTCCTTTATTTGTTTAAAAGGTAAATGTCATTATGGTCATTCAAAATTCTTGGCATAGCTGCTAACTTCACGCATATTCTATTTCTTTTTACTTGTAGATTGTCTTATTCCCATCTCGCTCGCGCACGCTATTGACAACTTTGTGTCTCAGGTGCGCGCGCATGGTAAAATTTCACTCTCATCAATTTTTCATAACGCGCCTAAAGAAGTATAACTTCAAAAACTACAATAATTACAAATTAAAAGTTACTAATTAATTTTGTCTTGTTTTAATAGGCTGTAGAAAACTTAGCTGGAATCACAATGAAAGAACCTGTCTTCGTAGACACATCAGATGGTAAAGCAGTTGTAGCTGATTCACTCAAACCTAATAAGAAAGATGAAGTTAAAAGTCTAAAAATCGCGGCACAACCAGAAGCAGTGAGTCCGGAAATTAAGTTAACTAAACAAAAATCTGACGAAATCTCAAATAATGCTAAAGGAAACGCCAACACTGGTAAGCAATCATAATATTATAACCTTTATATAATTTTTAACCCCATTAACAGTATGTTTTTTTTGTTATAAATAATGAACATAACATGAGACTAATAATAAATGCAAATGTCAGAATACATAAACTGATAAATTACCCAAAATTTTCATATGACGACAAAACCCATATTGTAACTTATATTTTTTTTTTATTTGTATCTCAATAAAAGTGTATTTAATTTTATTACGGTTTTAAAATAGTTACAGAAATGATTGGTATATTGTTATTGGTTTAATACTATTTCCTAAACGCAAATTATATTGTTTATGTAACTTGAAGTTTTGAGTATTATAAAATTGTTTTTGTAGGCATCAAAGCATTCAGTGGTGCAAATCATCCAGAAATATTTGGTACCGAGACAACAGAAAATAAACATAAACCGAAAGATGACAAAAATGATAGTGATTCTGACTCAGATTATGAATACTTTAAAGTACAAAAAGAATTAGGCGAAGACAAGAAGAATGAAACAAAAAAAGTTGACGAAAAGGAAGAACAAGAGGAACAGCCAAATATGTTTGAAAATGCTTTAAAAACAGCAATAGTTGAAGATGAACTAGTCCTGCCATCCACAGTTAATCAGACATTTATATTGATACCTATGAAATTGAGATTAGTTTCACTTTGCTCTCTAATCGTTGAACATTGCATTTTAAACAAAAAAGGAGGGAAAATGATCGTGTTTATGGCAACATTAGAAATGGTAGATTATCATTCTGAATTGATTGAAACTGTTTTGAGTGGAAAGGATGGCAAAAAAAGGAAGCAAAAGAAGGGGAAAAGTGATGAAAAGGCTAAAAAGAAGAAAGGTGATGATGAAGACAAGGACGAGGTAGATATTTTAAATATTATTTCATGTTTTAGTTATGAAAAACACACATTTTTAAATGATCTTTCCATGTTTGTAGTTACTAGTGTCATAAACTCTTCTGACCTAAGATTCCTAAGAATTCCTTTTGTACATTCAAGCTTACCCTGTAACGTGTGATCCTCTAGTGACAGGTCCGATTACAATCTTAAGTTTTCGTACTACGTAATTCCTCGCTTGCGTCAAACGCTCTATAATAAATATAGAACAACACATCGAAATTTGAACAATGTCGGTCGTTCTGTGCGATTTTGAAATCTGGACTTTGTTAGTGTGTGTTACCCTAAAAGTACCAATTGAAGCAAAGTAACATCATTAATAATGGAACGAAGTAGTCAGGTTTATAAAACAGCTGTAATAAATTTTACAATTTTAGTATTTTTGTTTGCATTACGCACAGCATTTTTAATATACTAGATGAAAACCCGGCTTCGCTCGGGTGAAATTTGACTCATAATACACATCTAGGTGTAAAATGTAGGTAGATATTTCTGTAGTCATCGATTCTCAAAGAATATTAAATATAGATTCGTATAGCATCGTTCGTTGTGTTTAATAAATATAGTAAATAAAAACTGCAAAAGTTTTTACACAAATTATTTTTATTTTAAATCAACATTCAAAATAAACTAAGACTAAATTAACAAAACATATTTATAAGGTTTACTCTCTGTAAAACCCTTTTTTTTAAGCACTGTCTTTTTCTCTACTCTACTAAGTACTTACTAATTTTAAAAATAAACAATTAAATTGTGTCGATAAACGATAACAACCATAGAAAAAAGAATACTAATCATAACCATAAAAGTTGAAGTTTTAGTTCAAATGTCATTTAGTTTCGCATAGTGATTTATTCGTTTGGATCACACACATGCCGAAAATCAACTAAGACTAAATTAACAAAACATATTTATAAGGTTTACTCTCTGTAAAACCCTTTTTTTTAAGCACTGTCTTTTTCTCTACTCTACTAAGTACTTACTAATTTTAAAAACAAACAATTAAATTGTGTCGATAAACGATAACAACCATAGAAAAAGAATACTAATCATAACCATAAAAGTTGAAGTTTTAGTTCAAATGTCATTTAGTTTCGCATAGTGATTTATTCGTTTGGATCACACACATGCCGAAAATCAACTAAGACTAAATTAACAAAACATATTTATAAGGTTTACTCTCTGTAAAACCCTTTTTTTTAAACACTGTCTTTTTCTCTACTCTACTAAGTACTTACTAATTTTAAAAATAAACAATTAAATTGTGTCGATAAACGATAACAACCATAGAAAAAAGAATACTAATCATAACCATAAAAGTTGAAGTTTTAGTTCAAATGTCATTTAGTTTCGCATAGTGATTTATTCGTTTGGATCACACACATGCCGAAAATCAACTAAGACTAAATTAACAAAACATATTTATAAGGTTTACTCTCTGTAAAACCCTTTTTTTAAGCACTGTCTTTTTCTCTACTCTACTAAGTACTTACTAATTTTAAAAATAAACAATTAAATTGTGTCGATAAACGATAACAACCATAGAAAAAAGAATACTAATCATAACCATAAAAGTTGAAGTTTTAGTTCAAATGTCATTTAGTTTCGCATAGTGATTTATTCGTTTGGATCACACACATCATGCCGAAAATCAACTAAGACTAAATTAACAAAACATATTTATAAGGTTTACTCTCTGTAAATCTCTTTTTTTTAAGCACTCAGTCTTTTTCTCTACTCTACTAAGTACTTACTAATTTTAAAAATAAAAAATTAAATTGTGCTTCTTTTTTTCTTTTTTAGTGCCTTGTAAATTATCTAAGATTTCCTGCCAATTCGGATTGCACGTAAATGTTATAAATAAGTCTGGTTTACCATACTTGCATACAATTGCCATAGAATCCTGATAATTTTGCATCATGTGCCGAGGACTTCCCACATAAGTTGATGGCAATATTATCATTTTACCAATGCCTTGACCCATTTCTCTATGATTATTGTACAGGCTATCCATTAAATTGTTATAATTATTGTCAGCTCTGAGCTGTTTTTGATTCATTCGAAGAAACAATAATCGTTGAGATTCAATCCTAACATAGGCCAAGACACAATATTCATGAAAAAGTTTTTCGGCGTAAAATAATGGGCTAAAATTTTTAAGAACAGCAAGTGTAACTGATAAAATTGTAACATTGTAAGACGGCTTCGAGCAGTTCGACTCGATACTTATTTTATTTAAATGCAGAAAGTTTTACAATCCACACATTTGTGACAATGTTTACCAAATGCAAGGAGATTCGGCTGTTAACAAAATGATCAGGTATCATCAAACAAATAAATAATAATAATAAACGAAGACAGAGACACGACCAACGATACAGTTTATGAAATACTTACGATTTTCGGCATGATGTGTGTGATTCAAACGAATAAATCACTATGCGAAACTAAATGACATTTGAACTAAAACTTCAACTTTTATGGTTATGATTAGTATTCTTTTTTCTATGGTTGTTATCGTAATCGGCCAATCTCAGGTTTAAAGAAAAAACGCATAACCCTTCAAAGAGTATATCATAAAAAGTGACAAAACCAATATGGCGACAGCGGTTTGTTTGTCAGTGCCATCGGAATTTAACGAAATTCTCCATAATCCGAATTTTGCGGATATATGTTGTCGACTCAAAATCAATATTTTTTTATGTTTTGTTATTCATATAAGGTTTCGATCGAGTCTACCGTACCCCTTGACGAAATTATTAATATAGATTAGTCTTGCCATTGTGAACGACAGTGCTACTATTATATTTATAATTTACTAGGCCCGACTTGTTTTGTACACTTTGTGGCATTGGTAGTTAACTAAAACAATGATTAAATATGATATAGCTTGAGGGACTTAATAAAGGAGATCGGCAGGCCTCTCCTAATAGATGAATGTGCCCATATAATAAGTGTAGTTCACTGGTTTAATACAAATAATCTTAAGCTAAACGAAAAGAAGACAAAATGTGTTAAATTTGTAACTACAAATGTAAAAAGTAGTCATTCTCAAATAATAATTAAAGATGAGGAAATAGACTTTGTTGATAGTGCGGTGTTCTTGGGAATTACTTTAGATAGTAAACTCCGGGGGCGACACTTTTTAATTTATGTTATTATTATTAATTACTTAAAATGTCACATGGGACATGGTGTAATGGTTGCAGCTCCATACAAACAATTTGTAAAACAAAAAAATGCCGATTAAAAAGAGGGGCGGAGAGTTTATTACCAGTTCTTCTCTCCCGTTCTACGCCCTTGATTTGAGAACTGGCAGTAAATGTAAAATAAGAAGCATTAATATTATGTATTTCTTTACTGACAAGTCATAAGTGTACATTTTGTTACCTATGAGATTAAATGATTTTTTACTTTACTAATAGATTTAACTAATAATTAGTTTACAATCTATTATACCTATGTCTTACTAATTATTGAATCAACAACAAAAAACGTTTCTGTCTCACACATGTTCATGCATTGTTTCACGTTTTGTTACCAAAGGAATCATCAGACGAGTACGAAATAGATTATCAAGCACCTGCCGAAGGTGGCCTTGTTCCAATGGAAGTCGATGTATTCAGCCTACACGGCTCCATGCCTCATGAGCAGCGAATGGAAGTTTTCAAACAATTCCGTACTGCAAGAAGAGGTGTGTTATTCTGCACGGTAAGTAATTTTGTGAGCTTCTTTCCGTTGTATCTATATTACTAAAATAGTGTCAGTTATAAATTGTATTATTTTCATTACAATAGTGATATGACTGGTAAGTGACAGCGTAATAATTATTGTACCATCATATATTTTTTACATACAACAATTGAACATAAACTTAGTGCGCGTAGTTGAGAATACTACTTCCATTTAGATTGTATTTCATTTTTATTCAAAAACTCTTTAGTTCAATCCGGTTTAAATATGGATTGGCGGAGATGCTACTACAATTGTATATTTATTTCATTTGAATTTTAAATTAAATCGGTTTCTTAAGGAAAACTAAGTCTTTCACGGTTCAAGGGGCTTTTAAAATAAAAACCATTTTAAACATTTATTAACCTTATATTATTCTGTTTGTATAAACACGAACTCATTTAAGCGTAACGGTTTTAGTTTTGTTGGGCGTAACCATCATGCAATTGAAATCTTGAATCCTTTTTTCGTTTTTAAACTCACATAAAAATTACTTTAAATTCATGTGATTACGTTCCTCCGATAAAAAAAATATCTATATAATTGACGGCTACAATCAGTACGATGTCATGTGACATTTTAATCGTTAATGTAATAAAAGTTATTACTAGAAATAATACTTTCAAATATTAAATTAATATATAAACCAAACACGGGATATAACTTCCATGTCAACATCAAATTGTAAAAACTTTACATTATAATCTATCTTCCGTTAATGTTAACTGTCAACAATTATGATCGGCACGGCTCATTATATTTGACAAGATTTGAAAAAACTTCAATACTTCGAACTAGATTTCTTATTCATTAGTGACTATGGAACCTAAACAATTATTAACACGTCATCGTCGATTCGATTAATACGTGACTGAGAAATAAAAAATCAATATTTTTTATATTGGGTAAAATAATGATCGTTATTTTGCTCCATAACGCTTTTAAAGCCACGTTGTATACAGATTATTCTCAATAATACAATTTATTTTTAATACTGCTATAGGCATTTAAATTCAGATAGGAGTTAGGACCCAGCACAGATTACTAAGTTATCTATAACAATACATCAAATAGCCTTCTTAGAAAACATTGCCATCGCACTACTGGTTCCAGTATTGACCACGAATCAGATGAGTTCTTAAATTTTGAGGTCAATATCAGATAATATATATTATTATAATTGTATAATTAAAGTGACATAAAAAGAATAACATCGTATTCCTAAAATTAATTGCTTTTGTATTACCGAGACCATCAAACATTTTAATAGTTTAATTTAAGTTTAGCAAAAAATCTTGCTAAAAATATAGAGGTTTAGTACGTGTGAATATGTACTGGCATTAATTATCAATTTGAATGCGAATTTATAATAAACCAGCCTTTATACGTTATTAAAAATTTGTAGTTTAAGAAACTTCTACTTTAATTAACATTATATTTTATTTTATTAGTTAGTTATGTTAGTTATATTAGTTTAACCCATGAGGGGTTGTGTTTAGAACACAATTTTGCTTCTCAATAATTTTTTAATGATTCCTCTTGCTTAAATTTGTTTGTCATATATTGTCAATAATAATGGATAAAATGGGAACCATGCTATGTTATTACGTCTTCATAAAAACTGACAATTTATATTTGACATGACACTTGACTACTTACCTGTCATATGTCATTTCAAACAATTATTTCACATATTACAGGTATCTAAGTTTTAAGGCTTATGGTGAATTCTCTACGACTATTAGTAAAGATAAAAATGACTCGGCGGTCTGAATTTTAATTATATATATTTCTTGTGTGCGTGTGTATGTGACTGAACTCCTCCTAAACGACTGGACCAATTTTGATGAAATTTTTTGTTGTCAAAGGGATCGGGAATGGTTAGATCACAAACACCCGCAGAGCACAGTCGGTACTTTCATACTTTGCTTAATATCCTAATCGCTTTAAATATCATGCAGGACAACGTCTGTGGGGTCCACTAGTAAATTTATACATTTTTAGGTTATAATGATACTTAAATATTTTCTATAGGACGTAGCAGCACGAGGCATTGACGTGCCCCGAGTGGACTTGGTGCTACAATATTGCGCCCCAGCATCGGCTACAGATTATGTACACAGGTAAGAATACCTACTTTTTTATAAAAAAGTAAATTGATCAGTTTTAAAGTACCTACTCAGAAAAAAAGAACCCAAATAAATTACTTTTGTTTAATAAGTTAGTTCCTGTCACTCGCGTGTTACTTTGCTTATGAGTAATAGTGACAAAACTTATATTTTGTGAGTGCGTCTAACTTACCGCTAAATAAAATAAGCTTGTCTAAGGGAATTTTATATTACGATTCGTATAATGTCATTCAATACATTTTTACTGTTGAACACCGACGCTCAACGACGACTACGATTTATTAAATGTAAATAAACAAACATATATGTATATAATAAAATAGTAAAAATAATAAAAATATATTGGTTTATTTAACTTGAATCTAGGTGTTTATTAATAGTATTACAATATTATTAATAAACACCTAGATTCAAGTTGTAAAGTTTTTTAAATTGTATTATATTTAATTTTAATCAGGGTGGGTCGTACGGGACGCGCGGCTCAAGTGGGGGCTGCGACTATGTTCCTGCTTCCAAGCGAAGCGGAATTTGTCAGACATTTAGAACAGAAGAGAATAAGGTCAGTCACATGTCTGAAACGTGTAGTATGGTATTTTTTACATAGTTGAGTCACAATATACAATACATTGGTTTTTTTAACTGTAGTAGTATTCGTAAGATATGTAAAAAATTAAAATCTGTTTATATAATTTTCGAAGATTACGTCAAACGGACGAGTCAAAAGTATTGGAATCTCTTCGCTCTGTGGCACCAACCGCGCATACCGTGCAACGGGCGGCGATAGCTGTTCAAGCTAAATTGGAAAACACAGCTCATTCCTCGAAAGATTGGTTAGCGAGGGCTAGTAGAGGTAAGTAATGAGTAAAGGTTTCTCACTTGCACTTTGCTGTTAATAGACAATTCGTTAAGTTCCTTAAATCATCAATAATCCTTATAGGATATATTTAATATGTTATTTACATAATTTATATATTTATTCGTGTTAAAGTTTTATTTAAATATACTTGCGCAAACTAAAGGGTTATTTAGGATAATGATTTATTACTTGAAACAAGTTTGCGCCGGTTTCACCCGTGTGGATTTCGTATAGGTAAGATTTTACTAGACTAACAGTAATCAGTATATTAGTGTATATATTCCTTTATTAGGAATCCCAGTGTCTTTTGGATTTTACAAAAAAATATCGGTATTTATCGCATTCCTACAGATACGCGTTGAACATTTAATCATATTGGTAATTATGTATATCCATATAATTTAGGTTATTTATTTTAATATAGCCTATACATCCTGGGTTCGATTCTACTCCGGGTACCCACGTGAAGTTCGACCCTATCTTGATGCGCGGCAACTTCATTTGGGTCACGCTGCCAAATCTTTCGCATTAAGAGAAGCCCCGGGTGCGCTCGCGAAGAGGGCCAGATCTGACCTAAATTTGAAGAAAGAAAGACCAATGAACCGGCTTTCTGTGAAAGAAGAGGAAGAGAAGAAAAGACCAGGGTAAGATTAGTTCGACGATTAGCAAGTGTTAATTTTGTGGAATTATATAAACACATTATATTTATTTTATTTTTTATATTTAGTTTTTGGAATCTTTTGTGTGAATAATTTCTCATTAGATTCATAATGACAGAGTTCTCAGGAAATTGAAAATATCTTTTTGTTGCTTTAAAATTTTGTGAAACCACAGTTTTGGTTTGGAAGGCACGTGAACCTGATCACTTATAAAAAATAGTGATATTAATTTCTTCCTACATAGTAGTTGTATACGGTTTAATGCTAGTGTCTACCATTATCCATCCATATTCCATTGGTTATCAAACAAACATAGGTATTTTGATATATTATTTATTATAAAATGCCCTTAATTATTTATTATAGGTTGCCCAAAATGAAGCCTGGAGCGTTCGGAAGCAAAATTGTCTACAAACAGAATTCCATGCACACGGCTAGTGAGTTCGACAGTGGCCTTCCTCCACTGGATAATTACACTAAGAAGAAAAAGAAATAATGTTATTTTTAGTTGTTATATTTTATTGTAAATAAATTATGCATAAAAAATGGTTTAGTTACTATTCTACTTAATTACATAAAAAAGGCAATCTACGGTTCTTAACTTGTTTGATATACACGTTTAGTAGTCAAATAGTTATTTTATAAAATATTTACAGGGGAAATATATATTTTGAGGTACAGTTACTATTCTATAAAAATCAAAAAGTTAATTACATAAAAATAAATGAATTGAAATAATTGTTTATAATAAAGTAACGAAAAGTTCTTATATCGTTATAATTTAATAACTATACACCGGTAAATACTGCATTAAATGTAATATACATAACATTATTAAACATAACGTTTGAATCCCACGAATTCTGTACCGTTTTTTTAATTGTTCGGTAATGCATCTACAGACCCCCGCGGGTAGCTTATTAAAGTGATGCACGGAGTGTGGGGGTCCGCCTATGAGGTGCAATGGATCCCTACCCACTAAAACCCAACAGTAATTGCGTTGCTGTCTCTTAGGCCTTCTTTTGTTTTCGGGTCGGCATCTGGATTACACTCCCGAACGTCTCGTTAGCCTTGGGACCATACTAGTTGTTACCACCAAGGTCGGAACTATTCTATACTAAACGTGTATGTCGAGTAAATTTTCTTTAAACCGAATTATTTACATTAATTTTTAGCAGATGAAAAACGCGAATTTATTTCAAACCTCGACTCAGTGTGAGAATATTCCTAAAGCTAACAATTCGAATGAAAGCAACACAAGGTGTACACGATTTGAAACATTCAACATTATGTAAGTACTGCATCAAAATAATAGATGGTATCATTAAACCACTAAAAATTATTTTAATATGTCCATTTGGAAGATGGATCTTGTCCAAAAATTCTAATCGAGCCGAGATAATGGAAGCCACGGCTACCGTTTCTCTGATTCACGAGTCTCGAATGAAAAATGACTTTAAACCATTAATGCCCCGTCCGGCCTTTTGATATTTAAATTTTTTTCAAGCGGCCATCATTATGAGGGCATGATTTGCGAATTTCGCCCCAGTTTTTAACATTTTTTTGTCGCTCTCATTTACGATGTTTTTATTGCATAATGACAAATTAAAAGACTATTGTTAGGCTGTTTCATGCTCTAATCTCCTCCTTTATTGGGGCCTCAATGTCTCAATCATGACGATGACAAATTTGGCGTGATGTAAGTAATGTAAAGTGTATTATTTTCACATTGTACAATGAACAATTCCTGGATAAAAGGATGTTTAAAATTATAGTATAAATATCTCTATTTAGTCTCTTAAATCATGATATAAATTCCGGGACTTTAACTTTCAGGTAGTAACTCTAACATTTCTACGGCGTAGCGCTAAGCCAGACTTATGTACGTCAAAAACTTATAGGATATTGACATACTGGGGTCAGTTCGCGCTAAGTCTCGATTCTGAATCTCACCCCAAAAGCCTGTGCATAAGCAGAAGTGTACAAATTGGCTGGTTCATATAAAATTTATTTTATCAAATAAAAGTCTATTTACCGCTTTATTGGGAACTTGTTTAGGTATTGTTATTTAGTTATTTTATTATATTTTATTTATGCGCTCAAATATCACACATGTTAAAATGGAAACAATAAAATTCGATTATTAGAAATAGTATATATATATATATGTAGTATAGGTACTTTTAAATAAAGCAATACGGGCGTGTTAAATATAATAATTATTTAACACGCCCAAGTACAAATCCAAGTTCTGTTTAGGATGTAAAGTTTGATTGCGATCTGTAGCGTGCGCTCGTCTCGGCTTTTGTTTTACAATTTTACCCAATACTATGTGCGCTGTAGCATGGTGCGGGTGACAGTTGCTTAATTTTTCTTTCAATTTAATTTTATTTGTAGACTAGAATATTCTGGCTGGGTTAAATTTAAGTTACTATTATTAATGATTTAATATATTACGAATATGGTACAGCTGAAATACTAAATCGTAATTTGTGAATCGCGGCAACTTTCAAGAGCGAAACGAAACGTTACTTAAACTGTCACCCGTACTACAGCGCACATACTATAAAGGTCTTCCTTAAGTAAGTGATCTCTAGTGTTTAAGCAAACCAGTACTTTTTAAACTTACAAGTAGCACGCGAATCACATTTTTACTAGAAAAATGCAATTACAGTCGTAAGTAAAATGTGCAAAGCTTGTGTGCAAAGTAATTGAGTTTCTGCAAAAGCAAATCGAGAACGTTAATGGTTATAAACTTATAATGTAAAGTTATTATAGAATAAATAAAAAAATATTATAGTTCATAAAGTTGTTTTGCTCGCTTGTCTTAATGTGTAGTTTTTATACAGCGCTGATGTATTTGCGTAGCATGGCTTGGCAAAGCATAGCGTTTGTGTCAAGTTGTAAACTTTTTGCTATTATATTCGTTGTTTTTAGAAAATTCTTTATCATTTAAATTAAAAGTAAATAATAAGAAACTTTTTGCTAATCACAAGTAACAAAATGTACACTTGTGAACGTCTCTCAAATCAAGGGCGTAGAACGGAAGAGAAGAACTGGCAATAAACTCTCCGCCACTCTTTTTAATCGCCAAGTAATTTGTTTTACACGATGTTTGTAAGGAGCTGAAATCATTACACCATGTTCCACATGACATCTTAAGTAATTAATAATAATAAAATAAATTAAAAACAAAGATTTGCCCTCTATCAGCAGGAGGCATGGTGAAATAGGAGCACACATTCCGGGAACAACACGCAAATAAATACATAAAAGCTATTCAAGAAACTTTATTTAATAACCTTAACTCATAGTTCTTTCAGGTTTATAATAGGTATCTACGTTTTTGTATGCGAATCAATCAATATAAGAAAAAGTAAACTTAATTAAATTGCATGTACCGCAAATAATTTATAAATAAACTATCTACTCTATTCACTACTACCACTGTATTCAGTGGTCTTTTAGAAAGCTTGTCAATAAAACCTTACATTTATTTCGCTCTCAAATAAGTAAATGTATAAACAGATTATGAAATGAGTAGTTTTATTATTGTAAAAAACTAATAGGTAGTGTCTTTTCTGTTTGTCTATAAATTAGCTGATTGATTTCTTCCTTTCATCAATCGGCTATTAGGTAATTTCGCTTCTGTTTCGGCGCTATATTTCAATTTTGTTGTTACTGTGTTTTTTAATGACTTTTTGTGCTAAAATTAAAACAAAAAATACTTTTTTTTATTCTACGCTCTCGTATTTTAAAAATACCGAGGCTATTTAAATAACTAAAAATATATTACACGTTAGTAACATAGCCCACAAAATATTATCTATAAATCTGTTACCATCAAACAAGTAATTTCGCTAAACAACATCGCTACTGCGCGGCACCTCTTTGATTGTATGATGAATTGAATCAGATTAAATAAATTGAAGCCAGATAGTAGCTGCTTTCACGCCGACGAATTCTATAAGAATTGATAGAGAATCAATTCGGTAGTGCAATCGATTCAACCTTGGTGGGTGTTCACTTCAGATGTACCTACCACGATCACGTTTTTCTACCACCAACGACAAGTATCTGTGAGGACATAATTTGATTAGTCTTTGGATATTTAAAATTTAATATTAACAACAAATTAGAAGTTGTAATACTACGAATGTGAAACACCGAAAATCATATTTAAAATATCAGGTCCCGCGAGGACACTACAATTAATTGAGAATTTAGACATTCTATTGATTTAATTTAATAACATGTTGTAAGCAAAGTGATATTTTCCAAGCCTGAATAAGTTCGCCATAACATCGTTCGACGTACCTTTCGCACGACTATATCGCTGTACCCTCAGATGTGATGAATAAATTAATAAAAACAGTTGGTCTATGCGTTGAGCGGCTAGTCAAAGACGCTTCGTCACGACCTACCGAATTATAAGCACAATGCGCCGTTGATACCGAATATTCCATATAAATATTGAGCTAATCGCCCTTTCAATGAAGCGGGCCGCTTTTTATAAATAATTGATAGCGGAGAGGCGAGTCATGCGCCGTATTGTAATAGACGAACATATTTTTTGCTGCAACTCAACTCATTAACCGTCCACATGACGGCAGGGCGGGAAACTGGCCCGTAACTAATTTTCGATGGGTTCAAGATACACTTCGAATAGTGGAACTAATCTTTGTTTGTGTATTATTAATATGTTTTTCACATGGCACATTGGCAATTGACGTTAAAATTACAATGGTTCGAGCATTTGTGTAAGGTCTTGACCTAATGTTAAGTAGCAAGACTTATATTGTATAAGAATTGGCCATTTATTCGATGAAATAGTACTCCGCTACAAACGTGGCGATCACATGCTTATCGCGTAAAAGCAGTAATTGCTTGTGTAAGGGCTAGTTGATCTAGTTCTTAGGGTAGGAAATTAAACACTCCAATTATGATTTCTTCACTATAATTCACTCACTGATTTTAAGTAAACTGTATAACTTCAAACTTGAACAAAGGAAATTGCGCGTGTGCATGTGTTACAACCTCTTTTATCATCTATTCCCCACTCCGTCACGACCATCCCACTTCGGGCAGTTGTTCGAGTCAATTCGTAACAATTCGTAAACAACCGAACGAGTCAAATGAGTAACTATTAACTATTAGACATTGTAGCAAGATTCTTAAAATATATGTTTCATAAAAATGTTTAGAATTTATTTAAATAAATATTAAAAGCTAACACTTGCTTCAAAAACAACTTAGTACTGCAAAAAGGACTCACTTACTATAAGTCCAAATATTAATAATGCAGACTGAAAAATTGTTTATGGATTAAATTTTAACTATAAGCTTTGGTTTGGTATAAGTATAAAAAAAATACTTTGAAATACTTACATAATAACCGAACAAAACCGTCTTAACTAACGCTGCCATTTCTAGATGTTTAAGTTAGCTAATAGATTTCATCTAAAATAGATCTCTCTCTTACTCAGTTTCGCAGCTATCTTTCCAAAATTTTGCTAATTATCATTAATATCTGTATATAGCTGTCTTTGTTAAAGGATGTAAAATCAGTTTTTATTGTTATTTTTGTGTGTTCCTACTGTAATGCCCGCTGGCAAACCTTTAAATAAATAAATAATAATATCTCGGAGAGAATAATGACTTTCATTAGAAGCAATATCAGTTCCGTTTATCCCACTTATCTAATTAAACATTCTCACAGTTTTCATTAAACAATAAGTTTTAATTTTTTAAAGAAGCAGAGTGATTCGCTTACAGGCGGTTAGGTTAACAGTATAACAACTGCGTGAGAAATCGGCTAAATATCATCGTATGACCAAACGTTTCATTGTTTATGGATATTGTTTATTTTTTCACGGAAATACATTTTTATTATATATCGGAGAAAAATCAGAGAAAAATTGATACTTAAAGTATTTGTTACGCAATAAAAATAACCCAAGCTTATATTGAAAATATAAGCTTTCATTTGACAATTCCACATTGAAAAGCAATCTACCATATCTATTTTTCTTAATTTATTTTATTACTAATATCTATTTTACGCTATAGTTTTAAATTTTTCTTTTCAAAATCAGACCGTTTAAACTACAACTCTGTCTCTTTTCATCACAGCGAAAACTCAATTTGACAAGACAGGGTACTTTGAAGAGTGCAGCTGGGCTGGTTTAGTTTTTATAATAATAACAATTTAATTGTTTATACGATAAAAATCGAAAGTGAGTGAAATAGAATTTAAATTTTGCCCAATTCATGGGGCTACTATATGGCACTGTCATTGTTCTGGTTTTTGCAAGATCTCGCTATGATTATGTTTATTGTTTCAAAGCGGGAAGCTTAACATTATTAATAATTGAGTGAACATTATCTTAATGTACATCTAAACATACGTAACCATTTTCGAGAATTGATTAACAACAGGAAAATTATTTTCCTTTAGGTAATACGAATATTGCGTGTTAAACGCTATTTACATATCGTTCTTACAAAGTTAACAGTAATTAATACCTATTAAACATGTGTTGTAAGGTCCCCATCAGCACATATTAGCGCATGTGAAACTCTAAAATGCTTCCTCTTACGATAGACCTCTCTCCGTATGCCGATAGACCCCATTTCAATATTAAGTTTTTGTAGCGATTAGAACCCTAACTCTGTTATTTCCAGTAACGATACTATGTTTTCCCAAGGTTGCGACATCAGCCCATGTGGAACCAGCTGCCCACTGCAGTATTTCCGAACCAACTCGACATAGGGTCCTTCAAGAAAAGAACGTACCTTCTTGCGTGCGCTTGCGAGCCTAAACAATATATATATTTTTAACAACATATAACCGCATTTTTGGCTTAGTAGCAGTAGGTACACCACTTGACTGCCTGATCGTACGGTAAAGGAACCATCCTTTGACCCAAATATTTACAATATATGGCACAAAAGGCTGATCACCTACTTGTTTATAAAATATCAAAAAATAAGAATCCATCGGCAAGCGGCAAGAGCCGAATAGGTTTCATATGTATATTTTAACTATTTATTTTTAAATTTGTTTTTCAAAATCGTAAAGCATTGAGTATCGCAGAGAAACACATCTAAACTTATATTAAAAAGAGTATTTTAATTATTTTCTAGGCATTGGTGACTCCGTTCACTTGGAAAGAGGAAAACGTAATTTCTAGGATGTTCACGGCGTGAATCGACATTGTTTTATAGTATGAAATTATAATGAATAAATGCAAATATAAAACAGTTTATTTTTTGTATAAATAATGTCACCAACAAAGCCTTGGCCCGTTTTGTCAGGACGTTGTTTTTCATTACATTTAATTCCCTTATAAATCAATATGACTTTATAATATGATTGTTTTAACTACTACTACTATTACTTTGACATTTGCATACTGATTTACCAAAAGGTAATAGTGCAATTGTTTGTAATTATTATTATGTAATAAATCTGTATATAAAATGTATATTTTTATGGCATATAAAGCATTAACAAATTATTAAATGTTACTTTGAAACCTAACCAAATAACAAATATATGAAAACACTTATACCTTTCGAAGATATTTAGATTCAAAACAAAAAAAGATTCACCTCCCATTGCAACGATACAAATATGAAGTAATAAATATTAATTGCAAGATAACTCCTTATAATTACAATAGACGGGTACCTAATGATGTGGAAACCAGATGATGCGCTCGCGTGAAAACCTTTAAGTTTGAGCGCTCACTTTGTGAAACAGTGGCTAATAGCAAGAAACAACCGTTTTACAAGAAGTAATCATAGCATATAATAAAAACATCAGCCATTAACGGCTACGACTGAATTATTATTCATGAGTTAACGGAGATCTTACAACTTACGGGAGACGAACGCAAAGAGATTTAAAAAGTAACAAACATTTACTAAAGTAATTATTATTCACGTCAGTTAACTTAAGTTTCTTACATATCCCTGTACGTGTATCACTGATTCTTTAAACGTTGTTTCTAGGAGGCGGAACTGTAAACTGGCCATCACCATTTGCTGATAATGGAGCAGTAGCCGAGTGGCTCCCTTCTCCAGAGGACAGCTAAACTTTACTGTTAACATGTCTAAATTATTTTATCTTACTTACTTATCTGTATATGTAGAATAAACATTGTTTAAATATTCATTACATTCGTTTCTTTTTGGCTAATTGTGGTTAGGCCGTGAGGAAAAAAAGGGTTTAATTAAGAGAGTTATAGTACTGATTTAGTAAATAAGAGGGTAAAAAGAACAGTAAAGGATATTAACTATTAAACTGTAGCAGAAAATTCGTATATCGACAAATGTGGCTTCAAAAATCAACAATATTAACCAAATCCAAATTAATATAGGACCACAATGCAACAGTACAATTAATAAATAATATGTAGTATGAAAGAGAGGTGTAGAAGTTTATATCAAACCCGCAACAAAAATTATATTAAGTATTTAACTTCATATTATTTATGTTTGGGTTGTCTGGAAGAAATTGCATTTAGCATTTATATTCTTTGTCTTCAATTATTTTATTTCTCTCCTGTTTTGTGTTATTGTGTAAATAAAGTGTCATTTTTGGTACTTGTTACTTTGAAAATGATGAAAACACCCTTTAAACTGACTAGAGTGAATTGTTGGTACAGGTAAGTTAGGATTATCCAAAATATATTATTTGTTAAATAAAATTATATCCTAAAAAGAGAACAGGGACTATAAACCTTAAAGCCGAATTTACATTCGAAACTAGTGCTCGAATAGTTTTATGACATAAATTTCCAACAATTCCGTTAAATTACAGTTCATAATGCATCTCGGTTTCGCGACACTGGATAAATTTCGTGCCATGCCAATTTTTGTAAAACTAATGTCACGCAACTACTTTCACGATGAAACGCGACACGAAACTAGTGTCGCGAAGCATTTCACAGGGCAGACGTGTGTTGAGTGCTCGTGCAGCTAAATGACCGCCAAAATGGCAACCAACGTTGGTCAGTTGATAAAAATATATTTTCGAATTTTATATATTAACATCTGTCCACGACGTTCTGCATCGCAAATGAGCTTTGTGTTGCGGCCATGTCGTTGGTGATTTCCGACCTATTATTTTTTGTTAAGTAGTTTCACCGTGCTGCCTATTTTCTGACTCATTCCAACATGCTCCTAGTTTCGTATGTAATTCGGCTTAATAGATGAAATAGATTAAGCTTTACCACGCATCAACTATGTGGCAACAGATGGCGTACACTTCATACAGAACAGGAAAAAAATTATAATATTGTTAAATTATAAATTCAAAGTTTTACGTATAAAAGATTAACGAATGTTCGATACGTAACGACTTTGTACTTATAAATCTAAAGGAGTAATTTTTTTTATATTGCACTGTAATTGTGGAGTTTATGATGCGTAAGAACGCAATTGAATGGCTAATTTATTAACAGCTGCTAGCCAGAAATATGAATATGCATTGTTCATTATAGGAATCTTAAACGAATGTCGATAACCAGGTCTCTATTTTACTATAACTATCGAGTCAGTCTTTGATCGGGTAGGTAAATAGATATCTATAGAAGGTAGACATATAAAGTATAGTTTATTAAATTATCTCTAAAAATATATGAATAATTATAAATAAGTCAACGCAACTGCGTAAATTTATTTAACGTTAAATTTTAGGACAACAGTAATTATAAAACATTTATAGCAATTATTTCATTTTTTGTTTGTGTCCGAGGATATAAGCCTAGAAAAGAGTTATACTTATTTTATGTAAGACTAGTAATAATAGTTGGTGATACAGACCTGTTGCTAATTAACTTTATGTTGATGTCTTCATTTGTTGTTGATAATACCGTTTTCTCACTTCATGCACTGTAACGTAACCAACGTTAATATTATTACTTTAGTATTTGCCTAATTATTTTTATTGCCGCACAAATATAAATACAAATACAAATCACGTTTTTTTTAATAAACCACAAAATTTCTGTGAAAATGTGTTTACGCTGATGATAGCGCTTTATTTAAAACCGTGTCAGTGGACTGATTTAGCTTCTATGAATATGTATTTCGATTTCAAAAAAGATTATCAGTTCGACTTGTAGGTTATTTAAGTATGATGATTTATTTAGGCTTCGAAGCACACGTGCTGAAATTCCTGTTTGTACGGTTGTCAAAGTTTGACAAAGGCAAATAAATGTATCAGAAGCTAAAAGTCATATTGAGATGAACTATATTCAGACTTAGGAACAGTTAAAGTTGCATCAAAATCAGTTCACAAGTTTTGGAGATTAGGGTATCCACACAATTCTGGAAGGGACATGTAGTATCTAAGTGACGATTTCTAAAGGTAAAAAGTATTCAGAGACGGTTTAATTTTTCTGAATTGCTTTTTGATATTGATTGAATTGCCTGTGTCTGTTTATTTTTAATGAGCTAAGTCTAGGAACGATACCCTTATATACTTTATGATCTAGTGCAGGCGGTGCTCAGGTAGGGCTCGATTTTTTTCGTCACAGCCATTGTTTCGTGTAAACAAGGGCGGACCGTTTACTACAAAGTACCACTGTATAAAAATCTATAAAAGACGTTTTCTTAACTGTTCAGTGCCTGGGAAAACCAAATACAATAACTAACGGATATTAATACTATATTATTCTATTTTATTATCGAAAAATTATAAATAATTCACTTTTTATATTAATGACCATTTTAACATATCACATGTCTCGAGACATCGAGGTGAGGTAGCCGGCAGCCACATTCTCAACTTACCGTCAACGATACATTAACCAATAGTTTAACTCCACAATATCGATTTACAATCACTCATTTAAGGTAGCTTCACTATAATTTAAATCTGTTTAAATAAGACATATATGTGTTTGCATTAAATAAAATCAAGTCTTGTTCTGGAATGATTAGAAAATATGTAAATAATGATTGTATTTTTCATCGTACGTCTTTATATATCTAAGTATTTTATTACAACACACGTATATTTTTTATTGTAGTGGTATACATACGTTAAGGGTTAGTACAAATCGTAAAAAATAGATTACACCGTACACCGTATTTATTAAAGAAAGCGGAGAAATTAAAGACCAAATAATAAAATTTGATAAAGATTTTACACATTGATAACTTTTTTAAATATAAAAAATTGCGTTTCGTTTCGCCCATAAATTTTTAAAATTATAAAAGAGTAATTAAATGTGATTAAATTGTACTAAAACCCGACTTCCTTACTTTGCATAATAATTAGGACATCATAAAAGTGCAGTAGTTATAAAAATTAAAGTCGTTCTAGATATGTTTAATAAGGGCTATTCCAATTATAATAATTATTATTACTCAGCTGTAAAATATTATATATTAAACTAGCTGCCCCCGCGAACCCTTTGCCTTATTGTCATTTTTTTACTTAGCCTACATTTTTAGTAGCTATTTACCAACATATGAAACATTTTAATATGATACCCCGTAGAAACTTTTCGTTTTTCGGAAATATAACGTACCAAATAAAACAATTTTTTTTCTTTATATTTACCTCCATAAAACTTACTCAGAGTTCAAGGAAAAAATTACTCGAATTGGGCCAGCCGTCTACGAGTTTCGCGCTTAGCAACATATTTTGCGAAGTATTTTTATTCATATAGATATAATATTATAATTATCCAATATATGTATTATAATCCATATTTTATTATTCTTTGCATTAATTATACATATTTATTAATACCTATAATATTTTTTAAAATGTAGGATTATTATAGTAAGAAATTGAAAGTAAAAATAACCGTTTTCGAAATAATTCGTTTAATATAGGACGCTGATACTGTGCTATTTAAGTCTTTTAGTCTATGAATGACTAAAAAATACTACTAATAAAAATAATAATTATACTACTTAAAAATATAGTCAATTGTAAGCAATATTATACCTATCTCAATTAACTAAATACCATTGCAGTAAACGTAAAATTTTACCCCAGTATTTTATGAAAATCGAACCGCATTAACTGTCTTTTTACCACTGGACAGCAACAAGTGGCACTTGAACAGTGTTTAGTCGAGATTACGTCCGTTTACGCAGCGATCCGAGACAAACCGCACACTCACACAAGTATACAAGTCCTCGGCATACATAATATTAATTGCAAAATTAACACGATACGCGAAAGTATTGGAAAATTGTGTTACGCCCTAATAATTTTCCAAGATTTTAAACGGTGTATATTCAAAGTGAAAAAATATCTCTTTTCGACAAATGCTCTAACTAGTAAGGTAAAAGTAAATTGTTTCTATACTAATATTGTAATAATTTAATAGGAAATATTTATATAAAGTCATGAGTAAACTACATTATACATGGGTTAAAAAGGCTAAATTTATTTCCAATATATTTAAACTTTATTTTTATTTTCATTAAACGGTTACGTTACGTGATTATTTATATAAAATATGAAAACCCTAAACCTAACCTAACCTAACCTTCGGAAAGCAATAATAGTAAGGAGAAAAAATAATAAAATATTGTAAATAAATATTCCAATACTAAAAAAACTATTAGACCTGTTGTTTGGTCCATTTGAATGGCCGTATGCCTTTTAGTTTGATTTCTTTTTGATTTGCAGATTGATCATACGTTTCAAAAGTAATTGACTACCCTCAAAATAAGGTTATAAAGTAGAACTCCAATTATTCGAACTCCGACTATCCGAATCGCCGATTATCCGATCCACCCACCCGAAAACGGACCCCAAAACAGCACATTGACGGAGATGTTTAAAAAACAATGATTTTTATTTCTAATCTTGTAATAAGTACATTTTATTTATACGTAAAATATGTTAAAATTGCATGTTTCTTTCATTTAATTAATAAAATGTCACTATTTTTTTTTTTTTTTTATTTAGTATCATATATTATACAAGTCGGAGGCGTTCCTGTCAGCTGCCATTGTCAATATGTAACCGAACTTATAATTTACTAACGTCAAAGACAAATCAGTTCAAAACCGTGAATTTGGTTATTTGATTTGGCAATATTGCTAGACCTATATGTACACCGATGATTCGACATAATATACGAGTATATCATACTAAATAGTGTGTATATTTGGGCAATTAAATATTTTCGATAAAAAATTATATTATTATATACCTACTTTTTTAAGGTACCATGAAACCTTTATTGTATATATTGTATTTATTGTTATGTACAAATGGTCCAAACTAACAGGTCTAATAATAAATATTTTTTAGAATTAAATATTTATGTAGAATTTTATTATTGAAATTGTTTTCTTTTAAACACTATTTTATATTATTTTAATGGGATATAACAACATATTCATTTATTATTATTAAATAGCTTTGGGTCATTGAAACTTATATTAAATATAAACGACTTTTTTGTTTCCTTTGAAGATTCACGTTACAAGACTACCTATCGGTTGGAATTGTTCGTATTGGGACCGTAAACTTGAGAGGCACTGATCTGAGACGTTTATTATTATGCTTAGGGAATAGGGCGCTTGTATTTTTCTGCTTTTAGTGTTTATGTTTTGCAACCAGACACCAGACTAGTACTGAAGGAGCTTTTATTGTTCTTTATATTGGACCTTTTTGTTGTGTAAGTTCCAGAAAGATTCTTTATGAGCTAGTATTTTCATGTTTTCGACAATTAAATAAGACAAGAGGAGTAAGTATCTACTATGCTAGATCTATCCTTAACAAAAAAAATTTTTGGGTCCCCAATAGACAATAAGGAAATCCTTGGTTTTCAAATTTGAAACCATAAGCTTACGCGTGACCTAAGCCGCAAAACCATAGTATAATGAAAATATATATATATTTAAAATATAAGATCCATTCAGAGTACGGTTATAAACGTTCAATGCACACTATGCGTACAGAAAAAGAAGGAACATCTACTATGTATTCTAGAATCATAAACCATTTGCATAATTGCACTGCACGCTACAACACTTTAAAAAGAAAAACTAATCAGATAATAGAATTTATGTTGGAAACTAACATTCATTAATTAGAACAACAATAATTTTTATCAATGTTATTAATAAAAGTTGATTGATTTTTATAGTTTTTTGTCTGTGGTGAACATCCAATGTTTATCGATGTTAAACGGGGTATGTGAACATGTCTGTGCGCGGGAGCCGTGCCTACTGGTTCTGGTGATGTGTATGAAAGGTGACGGCCATTTTGCGGTTAGAATGCTATTCACCTTAGCATTTTTTATTATTTTGTCATTCCATCTTAAGCTGTATCTGAGATAGAAATTTACAACAACTTTCTATATATTTTCTCCGCATCTCGTTACCCAGGTTGGTTTGGTCCTGGCGAATAAACCTGATCTCTTTTAGAAAATCCCAGAATTAAATCTGCTACCTCTAGTGTAGTTACAGGACTTCAAATATGACAAAACCCTATAAACTTAAATCTACAATACAATAATTGAAACAAATATTTAAGCGTTGACCCCGTGGAACCAAAAGTTAGTTAAGTTTTGTCATAAAATAAGGTCTAGTGAGTATAAAGATACTACTAACAGCTGGGCTGCAGCTGGGCCAACAAAGAAAAAGTCTATTTTTTATATAGAATTTGATTTGATTAGCATACAACGATTATAGGGGTCATACAATTTTTCAATACCATATTTAGAGTAGGATTTGCCTCTAGCCTCAAAATAGGCTTTAATTACGGCGATTACCTCTTAATCAGCGCAAAATTGTACAGGGAGCATTCTCTTGAGATCTGAGAACATAAAAAAGTCGCTGGGGCCAAATCTTTCCAAAACAATTCAGATTTACGATTAGCTTCAAACACTGATCAGAATTATCAATTCGTTGTTGTTTTTAATCGATTGTGAGCTCGCACTTCGAACAGAGCTTACGCAAATCCATATAATAAATATAGAATATTATTCATCTAGGTTATGTCCAACACGTTCCTTGATATCTTTAGGGTCTCAGCTATCTTAATCAACTTCACTTTTCGGTTATCCAAAATTATTTTGTGGACTCATTTGATGTTTTCGTCGGTAACAGCCTCTTTGGGGCGTCCACTTGCGTGCATCGTCTTCGGTGCTCATTTCGCTCGCTTAATCTTAGCAAACTACTTCTCAACGGTTGATTTTCCTGGTGCAGAGTCCAAATTATGTTTATCAAGCCAAGCCTTGGTTTCAATAGTATTTTTTTTTGCGCCAAAAAGCAATGCTTTGTTAATACACGAAATTCCTTTTTAAACAAACAAACAAAAGTTTCTTAACTTAAAATATCCCACGCAAGACGACAGTAGTCAAATTTATAAGGTCTTTTGAAGGTTAGGGCTAATAAAAAATCATATTAATACTAGTAGCGCTATATAGCTATGTCTCAGCCTACGAACTTTTCAGCCCAGCGATTATATATGGAATCCGTTAGAGTTGAATCAATTGATTGAATTCGAACGGGCACATTATTCATATTCTTGAAAAACACAGCGCTCGATGTCGCCGTATTTCGATAATATTTATAAAGATAATATTTTTTAAAGATAGCATTAAAAACAGCTATAGAGTTATAAAAATTGCTGGATTTTGATTTCCATTTGATTGGATTTTTCAATCTAAGTTTAATCAATAATGGAATCGAATCGCATAAAAAATTTGATATTTACTCCTAGATTTATATTTAGTTTTGTAAATTTACGAAATATTAATAATTCAATAACATTTGTTTCTCAGATTTTATATTGTGGGCAAGTAGCTGATCTATTCCATCGAAGCTTCAAAATTTGTGGATTCCAATATTATTTTAACTTTATTACGCACTTAGAAAAATCTATCTGTACATAACCGGTTTTAAGCGCATTGTGCGGCATCTGAGTTGAATGATGCACGATCACCTACGGTGAACACGTCTCATAATAAAATTAAAAACTTACCTCATAATACGTGACGTAATTGTTTGCTAAATAGACAATATTCATTATAATTTACATCAATGAGAGCATAGATTTTCTCACAATTAGATCACTAAAGACATAGTTGGAGTAACTCGAGCCGCTGAGAGCTGTGCGCGCGCAGCGGACCGACGCGACGCAGACGCCTTCCTACTTCTCAATTTACAAAATCGTAACCGTATTGCATAATAATGAGTTTTACTTTTTGCCGTGATATTCATAGAAACATTGTTAGCAGTCGTTTCTTACACGATGATATTATTATACAAAATTTCAATTATTCAAGATACTTTGTTGTGTTGTTGTATTGACTTTACATATATAAGTTAAAGATTCGTAACTTTTACTGAAAATTATGGCCGTCAAATGTAACTGCTTTTTTTTATATAATAGGGAGGGCAAATGAGCCTGCGCTACGCCAAAAAAGGGCAGTCATCGCAGCCCATAGACACCCGTTTCTGGTGAGTGCGTTGCCGGCCTTTGAGGGAGGAGTATACTCGAATTTTGAACATTTGGAGGTTTTGGCGCTAAATACCTGGCAAAAATTCGACAATTGTCAGTTTTTGTATTTTAATATTATTCGCCTTTCATCCAGGCTAAGGACTTTCGCCCAAACCGTTACGTATATTTTGGTCTATAGGAAATTCCACGATCTAGTGGGACAACATTTTTAGCAAAATGTTAATCGACTCTCGTATCTGTTTTAACTTTGACACACAACAATCAATTGGCAACACTGACGCAGTATCAATATAATATACTTTGCCAATATAAATTAAAAAAAAAAAAAAAAAATCAATATAATATTTGCCAGTCAAACATTTTTGCGCGTAATTTTATCGTACTACAACTATTTTATAGATAAACTTTTCTTTTAAATCTCCAAACACATAACTCCTCTTTAAGATTACTATTTTAATCTTCACTGCTAAGAGTTGTCAAAACATTAATCGCGAGTACGAGTTTTAAAGCCAATAAAACGAACGCTTATTTACATGATTTGTAAACATAAAAGGATGTATTTACATTTTGATTTTGCGAGAGCTACGGGGACCGACGCTACCCTAAAATTTTAAAACAGCTATTTGCATATGCTTTTAGTACATAAACGACACTTCAGAGCACTTCAGTGTAGTGGGAGGTTGGGTGGATCTATTAAAACTACTTTGAAGACTGTATTTACCGTATTAACGAGTTTCATTCTTAAAGGGTACATAAACATTTTATTTTAACTGACGATCCTTTTAACGACGGTTTAACGTGTTTTTTTTAATTATTATACTATTTTATATATAATTATATATTATGATATAGTGTTATAGTCTTCAGTTTTCTCTGTATAATATTATGTAAAAACTTTCTTATTTTAAAACGTTTTATAGTTAATTTAACTTATTCATAATTATATTATAAAATATATATTGATAGGCTCTATAGTTTTCGTTGCTTCAACTAGATGGCGCCACAAGCAATAGTAAACGAGTAGCATTACTGAATATTTGCGATGCATAATACTTTTGCGAAAAACATAATGCCTATATGTATGTGATATCAAAATCTTTACATAAATTACAAGTACATTTGTAGATTGATTTACACTTTACTGATTTATCGAGTTATTATCTCTTTACTCAAAGTAAAAGGATGATTTGCATACATTTACAAGGCTTTTTGTGGGGGGTCGAAGTGGTAATCAGTGTAATGCCAATCATGCAAATAGCGAAATCCGTCTGAAAGCTCTGGCTTGTTTCAGGAGTTAAAATGGAGATCCACTTAGCGCGCTACGCAACTCACATACGCAATTGATGTTTCATAGATTAATGTAAACAACATCAGATGTGACATATAATATAAGTAGGTGGAGGGCACTTTAGTTAATTGATACGCTTCTAATATTAAGATGATTGGGACGATATTTGTTCTAGGAATATGCAACAAGGAGTTTTTTTAAATGTGCTAGTTAATGCACTTATTCAAAAATATTTATATTTTTTTATAATAAAAAGTATTAGAAAAAGTTTAAGGAATGCTGTATAAAAACTAAATAGTTTACAAATAACAGTCATTGAAGTTTTTTCAAACAAATTGTGAATGCATCCATTCCATCAACGCATACAAGTTACAGTAAATATTCTTATCATAATGTCTAATATAAAGAATATACGTTTATTCACAAAGTATTAGTATGAAACTAGTAAATATTTTAACTCCAGGCCCCAGTTAGCCCAAATATGAAAGAAACATTATTAATTTCAATTAATACATGTGCACATCTATATATTTTAAATACCGCAGCATCTCTACATTTTAATCTATGCCACCACCGCGAACGAATACAACATTACACCACTCCTAACGAATTTAAACGCTGGCATAAACTGAGCTGTATGCTACTAATTGAGGATTTGTAACACGAACTCAGTTTTGCTTTGAAGAAACCTATTAGCGACGAAGAAATATATGAAATAAATATTCATGTATTGAGCCCTTGAATACGTAAGTTATACATGTTAAAATCAAATTTGTAGGCTTTCAGTGAAGTACTTTTGTGCATTTCTTTGTATAGTGAAGTCCACCATAAGCTTTATTTGCTACAATGAGGTTTTATATCCAAGTCTGAAGTGCTTTGAGAGAGTATGTAACTTGACCTACACAAATATTTAATCATGCAGTTGCAATATATAAATAATCTAAACTTGGTTAATATTTTAAAAAACTATTTGTATAATGCATACACGTTATTGATATATACCAAGTTTAAATTTTGTAGTAGTTTCCAAGTCCGTTGATAATCTGTAATCTTAATATTTTTTTGACGACCAGAATGTGCCGCAACCAGAAAAAAATATGTATTATACTGAATTTGCCTCTTCGGCAATTTTAATACAAATGTAATCACAAGAAAATAACGTAGCTTTTACCAGATATTTTATTATACTAATTTGTAAAATGTTTGAAGACCCATAGTGCATAATTGGATGACATTACAAATGTAAATGTACGATTATTTATTTTATAAGCAGCGTTTCCATTAAAGGGTGTACTAAAAGCAATAAGGCAGCCATTTTGCCATTTTGATTTCGTATTCAAAACACGGAAAAGGAGACGAGCTGGTGTAGGTGACTGTTTTAAATATTAAAATGAGATTATTGTGTCGTAACACTGAATAAATTTATGCAATCTGTGCATCTAAATCTTTGATTTTTATATACAATTTATGTGTTTGAATTATAAAATATATTGTGAAGATCAGACAAGTATAAGAAAAAGTAGATTTAAAAAAGTAGTGAACTTTACTTACTTATTATGTATTATTGTATTACTATCATAATATAATAAACTAAGTTCAGCTAATCGGTAACACGACATTCATTGACAGCGGTAGGAAGTTCGCCGGGGCAGCTACTGTGATATAAAATTGGAATTCTCAACTGTAAAATTATGGTTAAATGAGTTTAATAAAGTCTTCTAAAACATTATTTATGTTAATATACGTGATACATATGTAATATATACGAGTAAACCTTAAAAGTTTTTCGAAGAGTTTATTAATCCTATATAGAAATACTTCAATAATTCATGCGTATGTTAATCATAAATATTTTGTTTTTTAGTGATCTACGCAATTTATATTTACAAAAAGTAACGGTAAAACCTGTTAAGCAACCATGATTTGCTTGAATAGTTTAGTTCTTACTTATCTGATGTGAGTTTTCCTCCTAAAAAGACTGAGAATTTCATTATAGGCGCATTATTCTGACACGTTGTATAAAATTGTCAGTATTTTAGTATTTGAATAAAAATACTTTACCGAATGAACACTTGCATTTTATATCATAATTTTGCAGTTATTTATTATGAATTTCGACCACAAAACCTTCCCGATGCTTCGTGCTTTATGTAAGTAAACTTCATAAAACTACATATATTACCTTCTCACGTCAAAAAGTATAGGTATATTATATATATATATATAGTATCAGTACAGAGTTATGCATTTATAACTCGTATTATATGGATAAGACACCAATTGTGTAGGTAAATGCCTCTCCCTCGTGGGTGTGTCAGTCAAGCACCTCTAGGCAGAAGTTAAACGGCGCTAAACGTTTGGGCGGCCCGCCCTACGTAGCTACTTCCCACAAATGACTTATAAAATGATTCTTATACCATTATATTAAGGGCTTTATTTTTATACTTATTTGTATATTAAAAGGGTGGTTTAAGAGGGTTCATCAAATATTGTAAATAACGTTAGTAAATTTGGAATAAATATTCAATAAAAGATTAAAACGAAATTAAAATTTCTTATATCATCCGCATTTTGTCGCTCTGAAGTAAAAATCGTCGAGCTAAGTCATTTATTCACTAAAAATAATAAATTCATAAAAAATTTAAACTTAAATATCTTTAACTCTCGTAAACCGTATATATAATACACAATATATTTGGTAGATTTAAAGTCGAATCGAAAGTAAACCCGTTTAAACGTGATAAATATTAATGATTTCAGTAATACATTAGTTATAATTACTACATAGTGTTACATTGGTCCTGGCACGTATGCATTGAAATAGACTAGCTACTTTGTTATTAATAAGGTAGTGTACCAATGATCGACCAAGTATCGTAATGACCAATAAATTTTTTCGCAACAATTATAGTTCAATGTACCGTGAATTGCTATTTATGCATACTAATTAATAATCATATTAAATTTGCATCCAATGACCGTTGGTAAAATTAATAACTGAATTAACTAACTAACTACTTGAATTAACTAATTAGAAATCGCGCAGATAGTAACCAGAAAATAACACTACATGACCATTTAAACAAAATCTATTCTATAGGGACAGCAGTATGAAAACATATATAAAAGTGTATACAGTAATGTTTTGGTGTCCCTTGTAATGAGAGATGCACTCGGCAATTGCGCTATGTGGAACCAGCTGCCCACTATTTCCGAACCAATTCGACTTAGGGTCCTTCAAGGAAAGAGCGTGCCAATTCTTAAAAGGCCGGCAGCGCGCTTGCGAGCCTTCTGGCAGTGCGAGTGTCCATGGGCGGCGGTATCACTTAACATCAAGTGAGCCTCCTGCCCGTCTGCCTCTTGTAACATAAAAAAACGGCACCATCAAATGGCAATAATACATTTTTAATTTTTCCAGGATTTCGTCCTTGCTGAAATCTCACGCTCCCATTGGAAAACCGCATTTTGAGGTCCAAATGGCATATAGAAAGAAAAATTGTTTAGTGCACATCCGTGATTTAAACGCCCGAAAGTCTAACCTATGGCCTGTAAATGTCTTTGTTTACGATGCGTAATTAAAAATATCTAAGCGGCAGATTATCAGATGCGAATTTGTCTATGTAAAGTTGTCTTACAATGGAAGTATTGCGTTTATTACGGGCTTACGATTGCTTTAATTACAAATATCGTCTAGATAGTATTTATGTTACAATATGTATACAAGCACCATTATGAGCAGCGTTGGCTAAGCGTCGCACTTTTCCCTTGGGAGAAGATTAATAACATCTCGATAACTCGTTACAGGGACGCACTTACGATATAAAAATGTAAAAAAAATCAATCTAAATTAAATAGCTGTAGTGAATTTACAGGATTTTCCATGATATTTCCAAAATAAAATTAAATGCGCTTTTGTTGTTTATAAGTAATTAATAATAATAAACAGTGGCGCTACAACCTCTTTAGGTCTGAGCCTCAGATTTCTGAATCTGTTTCATGATAATTTTTTTAAATCTAATAGGCAAGTAGGTGATCAGCCTCCTGTGCCTGACACACGCCGTCGACTTTTTGGGTCTAAGGCAAGCTGGTTTCCTCTCGATGTTTTCTTCTTCACCGTTCGAACGAAGGTTAAATATTCACACAGAAAGAAAGTCCATTGGTGCACAGCCGCGGATCGAACCGACGACCTCAGAGATGAGAGTCGCACGCTGAAGCCACTATGCCAACACTGTTGTTTTGTTGTTTATAGAAAAATTAATACTCGGGTTAAATAGCTATAACATTAACTAACGCTACATTACGTTCTTTTTAATATATTGTCAGTTAAGGATGTCGTCCCTTGGAAGATGGGACGGGCTTTGGTATGGGATGCTACTTGTGTGGACACGTTTCCCCGGAAAATAATAAACGGCTCAAATAAAAGAGTCTTTCCTCGAATTTTGTTGTTTGGAGTAAAGACTCTTGGGCCGTGGGGTTACAGGCGCTAATTAAAGATTTAGGTTGGCGCCTGGTAGATAGTACCGGTGACCCCGGAGCTGGTGCTTTTCTCGCTCAACGAATAAGTATCGCAGCGAGGAAGTGCTGCCAGCGTTAAAGGTACACTTCCACAGGGGCCAAATTTTTAAAATTTTTATAAATTTTATTTTTAATAATTTTTATTATTACAATATAAGTTTTAAATATTGTAAATACTGTATTTGATTGTTATGGTTAAGTTTTATTTAAATAAATAATCTGTACTTAGAAGTTTAAATGAATTTCTATTTAGCTGTAAACTAATATCAAATTTTGCAGCTTTTTGGTATACTATATCTTCTGGTGGTAAAAAATATACATACTCCGTATTTTTTTTCATGATAAAATGCAATGCCTGCTCTGTATCTCACCCTGCAGTGCTTTAAGCTGAGAAGATATCACTTTTTTACATAGTCAGGGGTAGAGCGCTTTTTGTATTTATTACCTTACCATCAAATACTTTACCTAATAACATTATCATAGTTATATAAACATTATAGCGCAATAACCTAAAAAAATAGTCTAAAATATAATATAATAATTTGTTATAAAAATAAGAGCGGTCTGTCAGCGTTAATTTTTAATATATTGTTATTATTGACTTGTTTAAAATAAGGTAGCAATATGATGTAATGAGGCATTTGCCTTTTTTTGTTTGTATGAATGTTACTATAATTACAAGGCATATTGTAACACTGTACAATACTGTACTGAAATAGTGACATGGAATGACCGTTAAATTGAGACAGTTAAATGATACTAGTGCCCTGTTATATGCTACTAACAAAATGTAGTTTTATTCAAATAAGATTGTTTTTCAAAGATTCATAAAAATAAGTCATGTTCAAATATAGCAATTATCTGCTTTACTTGATATTGTACCCTTTTTAACTTAGAATGAAACAACCAGAAATTCCAATTCCAATATAAAATACATTATAATTCCTATTAAAATTCTAATAAGAAGCTACAAAGTTGTGTTAAAATATTTCTCGTGTACCAAAAGTGTAACGCGTCTGAAGCGGTTTTTTTGTTCGCCTAGTTAATAAGCGCCTACTGGCTCGTGAAATATTACAAATTGCGTCTCCACCCTCGTCCTCTGACAACCCTCCCACTTTTTGACATTACTTTTTAAGTATATCCAGGCTATACCTACTATTGTTTAGTTGGTTATGTTTACAGTGTGAACTAAAGTCAAGTGTCAAATTAAAGTCAATTGTCACTTTAACTGTCAACTGTCAAGTAATTAATTGTAGTTTTTAAATTAAATATGTTTTGATCATAAAAGATAATTCAAGAACCTTGATAGTGAATTTATTTTATCACGTACATATGATTTTTTATTATAACGCCAACTTGGGTGACTAAAAAGTATGCCATGTACACCCAAATTGTCATGTTGTGTGTATCATATAGTATTGGCAATCCTAGGACTCTAGACAATTATAGGACCCGTTATCGGCAATCCAATTTGTATGAAAATGGTCACGTGACCAGCTTGAGAATTCATGTATTTAAATTGTATCATCATCTACGAATGGTGGTTATCGTCTCAAGGCCCTAATAATTTTTACTCATTGTTTGATGTACCTATTTCAGAACATCCAACAACCCTGTTCATTGCAATAATAACCATAAAAAATAATCCAGAATGATTATTACGTTCTCATCATTGTGTAGACGTAACGTATCATTTAAAAAGTTATGTTAATTGAAGAACTAACTTGCATTATACACGGTTCCCTGAATTCTTGGTTATCACTAAATCTCTTGCGATAGTCCAATCAATTTAAAGGATAACTTTATAAAAGCATCTGAACCTTAGAAATTGGGAAAGTGAATTAAGCGCCCCACAAACTGGTTATATCAATCATAAACTTATTCGATTAATTACGTTTTGCGGAGTTAATAGCGACATCTAATATAAACTAGTGAGGGGGCGAGAAAGTCGATTGTAATTATTGAATGCAGAGAATAATTATAGAACTTAATATTTACGGAATGACCTCTCTTATTAGTACCATAAACTTGGTTTATTACATTTTATTCGAACGTGCACTGAAAATACGTTTGCGAGTTATGGTATAGTACCTTATTATTTGCTGTCCAGTAAACAACTAACCCATAGGTATTTTATCATACAACAATTAGTTTATTGTAGATTTCGTTTAATCTAATTTTAATTTCCTGATTTTTTGTAGCAGTAAGCAACGTAGTGTTTAATAAAACAGTAGCCAATTGTCACTTGTACGTGTCAACTGTCAAATTCGATGTGACAATTACATCGATAATGGGATTACATCACTGCTGGCTGTTTCGGCGGTGTCATTAAGCAGGCTGCGTTAATGATTAATGTGGCGCCGCATACGTCCCTTCGTATCCAAACTGACACTTAATCGAGCTACCCCTTTTGATGGAGCTCTCAGGACTTTTATTTGCGACAAGAGAATCGTTTGATATAAAGAAGCTCTGTTCAAATAATAGATATATAATGTAGATGATTCATTCATATTATTTGTCACTAAATAAGCAATATTAAACAGACTTTTTTATGTCTATGGGACAGAAGTCAATTATGAGTGTTGAAAATCTCAGATATCGGTTCGTATAAAACTAAACATTATCGGCACCTTGTTGCACATCTTTTAATGCATGTTAATTAAATTTGCACATTTATTCCAAGGTATAAATTCCTATTACATTACCATTAATTAATCATGACATTTTATTTCTTTTATTCCAATCTTGGAGGCAATTACGAGCTCACCTCAAAGAGGTTACAGGACGAATTAAAAGCAGGCGAAGCAAGGTAGCAGGCAATTAGTCGCCGAGAATGATGGATGACTCTCAGCAAAACGAATGAGACCCAACTCATTATACGCTGATATGTATGAAGCTGTACTTAGATAGCCTCGATTGACGTTACTGATTAGGTTTCTTTAACCAAAGCTAAAAGGATCGTAAATTTAATGCTCATATTTGAATGTTATTTTAATGGATTTATCAAAATTTGTATTATTTGATACAATATAATTTATGTAGTAGCGCTTGGCGGCTTTAGAACACGCATAAAAGCTTTAAGGCCTTCTTAATTATTTAAACATTCATTGTACTTATTTTGTAATACAACGTGTCTTAGTCACTTACAAATATGTAAATAAAATAATAAATATATAAGACATGTAAAATGTAAATAAAATAATAAATTAATAAAACGTTGGAATAGCTTAACAGATGAGGCTAGTAATGCCGTCACCAGGAATGCCTCTATTTTGAGGGATCCGGTTGTTTCCGAAAGACGCATTTGGTGATGCATACTTGGGTTTGTCAATGTTAAGTTAAAGATACAACATTTTAAATTAGTAAATAAAATTTAGTACGTACTCGTGTTATAATGATAGCAAAGGTAGACGTTTCTTAAAAACTCTTGCACGGTAGGACACGGTAGTTTTTGTGGTAATTTGTGCGGCAGATACAAGGGCGGCAGTATATCGAATCTGTCATGGTATTAGAGAAAGACAGAGGCATTTGAGGTGATTACTCGGACGCAGGTGTCCAGTTAGACACGCTACTGACAGTAGGTGGTTAGCCAGCTGATTACGGAAATGCGGCTTTTGATCGGTGCGACATTTCCCGTTTTTCCTTTACCGTTAGCCCTTTCTAATAAGAAATGGCGATGTGCAGCAAATTTGTGAATTATACGATTACAAGGCACGTGATACTATGGAGATCGTCAGAGAGGCAAGACGCTTTGTGTTATCTGTCCAGGGTCGGGAGCATGAGTACGATCAGCAGTGAGAAAGCGATAGGAGGAGTAGGCACATGTAGCGAAATGTTATAGTAAATAGCCAGTCTCTTAACAGTTTCCCATATATTAATTATGCAAGATCCTGATTAAAATAAAATAAAATCAGTGGCACTACAACCATGTTTTTTAGCTCAGGGCCTCAGATTTCTGTATCTGTTTCATGATCATTTGTAAATCTAATAGGAAATTAGGTGATTCACGCCGCACGACGCACGCCGTCGACTTTTTGGGTCTAAGGTAAGCCGGTTTCCTCACGATGTTTTCCTTCACCGTTCGAGAAAATATTAAATGCGCACATAGAAAGTCCATTAGTGCATAGCCGAGGATCGAACCTACGACCTCAGGGATGAGAGTCGCACGCTGAAGCCACTGAGCCAACACTGCTCTGATTAGTTAGAAATATAATATATTTATACATAATTGGGATTTAGTCCCATAAATAAACATTTTAAGTACCGCTTGTAAAATTCTAATTATTTTAAAACGTAATGTTTATAGTTAAAATATATTATAGCTTTGTAATACATATAAACTTTTTCCTTTAGGATATTTGTGTTCAATTATATTATTTTATTCTCAAGAAACTTGTGTATTCTTAAAAATGAATGAAATATTCAAGTTATAGACATAATCCACTAACAATCAGTTAATCCGTTTTAATTCGATCTTCTAATAAAATATGATCACTTATACAAAAAAATCACTCATTTCATTAAACCCTGCGGGCCATTTTAATCTCAGTAAAATAATATACATATTACAACAGTTTTTGTTACTACAAATTACAGAGGGAGCCACTGTCGTTTAAATGCGTGTACGCATATCACTGCAGTAATGACGCATGAAGATCTTACATGTCACGGACTACGGACGTTACGGGGACTAAAAACTTCATTGACTATTTTAAAAACCGCCCCCATATTGCTTATTACTGTATCTATTAAGTACTATGAGCCCGCGATGCTTTCGTAGAATTCAGAGCTTATTATCAGTAAATTATGTTGTTCGGCTCACAGCGATATAAGAAATTTGTCATGGTCGAAGGAGGAAGTTACGAGTAGCTAATAATAATATTGGAGTGGCAGCCAAAAATCAATAAATAACGCTGAATTATAACTAAGAATGCGGTGAAATAATAAGAAAAGTCTCTTGTCCGAACTGATGGTTACCGCCGGCCCGAACGGGTCTCAGTTGCATGCTTTTAATATAATATTAACTACTCACTTCTACGTTTTTATAAATGAATACGACTATCAAATGCGCTGTTTTCGTACATTCAACTCGGATATAGAAACCAGACCATACGCCACCGCTATCGTTATATGATATAACGCGAATATCAATACATAATTTCATACAAATTGGTATATATCCATGGTTATTCTTTTACAGTAAATACCATACAAATTACAATTTAGTTACACTTATTACACGACGCACATAATGAGAGATAGGATCATTTGTCATGTGTACACCTATTTGTGTCACTTTCACCAAATTTGTGGTAATTTATACTGACTTTTTGATTGCTACATGCAATTAGAATATATTATTTTTTGTAATGAAGTTTTATGTATCATATTTTCTGTTATGCAAGGTAATGTATATTATAATCATTTAATTTGCAGTATATTAAAAGTTATTTACCGTATTAAACGCTCATAATTGTATTAAAATATAAAATGCTGACGGCAACCAAAACTGGAACGACGGTTGACTGAAACATCGAGTCAGTTTATTCAAAACAATTAATTGTGGTGAATATAACTGCGGTAAATTGTAAATTCTTTATCTGCATCATCTGGAAAAGGGATTATCTATACTAATATTATAAAGAGAGATATATTAAACTCAATAACTACTGTTCGTTATACTACGTTCAATAATTCTCTCACGTTATCTCTGAGTAACGAGGCAAAATAAATTTTCAAAATATAGCCATATATCAACTCGGAATCGTACCTACTTGCAAAAACAAAAAAGGTCATGTACGCGCGTTAGAAGTTATACTTCTTTGGCATTATTAAAAATAGTTTTTGATTGCATGCAAATAATTAATTACAATTAAATAATCAAAGTCTGGAAAAGGAGTCATTATAGTCAATAAAGTTCAGTTTACATTTGAAAATTAAATAAATAAACATTTATTATTATTCACATTATGTAATTAGTGTAACATAAATTCTATTAAGTTTAAAGTATATATTATTATATATTTAGAACATCTCTACCAAACACTAAAATGTATGTTGTAGCTTTGGCAATATTGCACAATATAGCCATTGATTCAAAAGAGGAACCTATCTCTGATGATGATGAAGAGACCCTGCTCCCACTACCAACAGTGCCCTCATCCCAAAATACACTGCGTGGAGCAGCAGTGAGAGCCATTTTTATTGATGAAAACTTTTAAGTTTGATAGTTTTTAATTTAGGTTGTTTTAACAATTAAGTTATTTAAACAAATTAAACACTATTTATCTTTAAAACATATTTTTTATTTCATTATACTAGGTATTTATTTTTAAGTGACTCCAATGTCTTCATCAGAATTTCGGTTTGTAATTTTAAATTAATCATTACTTGGTTGTGCATCTCTGCCGTATTCTTAACTCTATGTTTGTGTTCTATTTGAAGCCGCTCATTTTCCAGAGCCCGAAAGCTATGCATATATTGATACGAGGCTTCTCCAAAACTAAATATACTACTTGCTTTCTGCAACAAATAAGAGAATATTAATTTAAGCTCTTTCCATTCAAAACTTAGAAAATTATAAATAATATTATACAAATCCTTCCTGGAAGAACAGTCTATATATTAGTCAGATCAAAATCCGTTGTGTAGTTTTGATTAACTAACCTATACAACAGACCTGAGAAAAACGCTTTTTACCGGATTAAAGTTATGTTTATTATTATACGGTGACTGTCACCGTGACCACGCACGCTGTAAAGCACGCGAAACGTCGGATAAATTTAAAATTATGTCAAATAGTTGTAAATTTATAATAATTAAACATAACTTTAATCCGGTAAAAAGTTCTTTAAATCCGTTGTGTGCATAGGATAGTTAACCTCAATTGTATTGAATAGTCCGGTAATTTAGACCAAAAATGTGAGTGAAGTTACATAAAGTCCCAACAAGTGAATTTTGTGAAATTGTTCAAAACATAATTATAAACACATTGGATTCCCCATCATTCCCGTGTAAGGAAAACATTTTTCAAGGGCAAACAAAAAAATAGTTTTTCGCGATTTTCACAAAACGGTAAGTTTTATCATAAGGTACCTCAGACAAAAATTGTTGTCATACAATTACTGTAAAAAATGTATCAAACCTTTTTTTCTTACGAGCCACCGTTTCTGAGATATAACGATTCAAAAAGTTATGTCAAAATTTGATCCCCCCCCCGCCCCTGACAATTTGTGCCTCCCAAAAAACAAGGACAGCCCTTTATTGCAACCCATTTAGTCATCTGTTGGCTGTTGCGAAAAATAGTGTTCAGCAGTTTTTCCGGCGGTGGAAGTAAAGTTTGAACTGGCTCTATTTTTTTAGTATTTTTAACCAAAATGCATTTCGATGCTTATAAACATACGAGTATAATATCCTAAAAGTATATTTTTAGCAGCCCTATTAATTTAAAAAAGGGATTCAGTGTTGAATGTGGTTGCAAAAAAGCCCCCTTTTTTTTTTGGCCCCCCAAATTCCAAAACCCCCGCCGACGAAAACAACTTTTATAACTTTTTGCACGTTCTCAGAAAGGTGGCTCGTAAGAAAAAAGGTGTACTTTTTTATGAATAATTACCGTTCATGTTTTTTGTCGAGTACCTTTATGATCAAACAATTTTGCTGAAAATCGCGAAAAACTCATTTTTTTGACTTTGCCCTTGAATAAAAATTTTTTCCTTAACGGGAATAGATGGGGAACCTTCTAGACATTGTTTATAATTATGTTTTGAACAATTTCACAGAAATTCGCTTGTTGGGACCTTTTAACTTCGAATGCTAAATTGACCGGGCTATGAAGCACTTAGGAAGGTTGATGAGCACAGTTTTTTCACAAATATTTTCTAATATTAATTAGTATTGATTTAAATATTCAATTTAAATCACTCTGATTATAATTCAAAAAGCATTACTAAATTTCTTTGAAAAAATAATTAAAACTCCTTTATTAGTTTAAAAGGTAAATGTCATTATGGTCATTCAAAATTCTTGGCATAGCTGCTAACTTCACACATATTCTATTTCTTTTTACTTGTAGATTGTCTTATTCCCATCTCGCTCGCGCACGCTATAATCACACTGACAACTTTGTGTCTCTCATTTTATCGAATTATATATTATAGAATTATCGAATTTTACTCTCATAAATTTTTCATAACGCGCCTAAAGAAGTATAACTTCAATAATGTTTCTTCCAAAACGTTGAAACTGTAGGTACGTTATCCGATGTCTCTTTACAAACAATTACAAAATATTACATTAAATTCTTTAAGGATGCCCGCGTAATTAACGAGGTGTGGGCTCCGCCGATAAGTTACAGGCATAACTTAGAAAAAGATAACGTTGAACCGGTAAGTGCTTACGATATGCATCAGACTCTAAGCGATTTGAATTTAATCCGTACCAAACGCGATGTGAAGTGAGATGATAAAAGAGAAAAATCGTCTTGATTTAACATAATTCACACGTGTTATCTCTTCGAGAGTGCTGCGCGCGGTTCTGCCTCGCCGATACAAAGAATTATTTGCGGTAATGCGATAATTCAGTTCAATCTATGTCGTGAGTTGCGCTTTGTTTTATCCTAGGCTTCTGTGCGCCTTTATTTAGAAAATTGATGAGAAATGGTTTCCATTACGTTAGCCATAAAAGGTTTCTAGAGGAAATGAACGCAAATTTGTTTTCGTGATTGAAGCGAATAGAAAATTTATATTACCTATCTTCTATTAGGCTGACCCCTTGAGAGAATTCTGACCTTTGAGGGGTTTTGATAAGTGCAATCTTGAAACGAATATTGTCATTCGTATACAGTTTTGTGAATACTTAGATACATACCTCCGCATTTCCAGTATAATCGAATAAGTCGAAATGCTCTCGTTAAAGCTTTGTAATTATTAAGGTAATTCTGACTAATTAGTGGAAAAACGATCCGAACGTATTTGTTAATAAATATTTTAATACTTTACTTTATATCACGTCATAAAAAATTGCGTTACTGGCTAAAGTCATGACCAAACCAAAAGTTGCATTGCAAATTTGCACTTTAAGCGAATTAAATTAATTAAATTTTGACCACTAGTCTAGTGTGGGAAAGTTGTCTAGTTATTTCAGTAGGAAGTAACTAGGAATACCAAGGTAGCATAAGTGGTTAGCTGGCTATATCGATAAACTGTGCAATCAAGCAGGCAATTTGAGGGCGATTGTCCGTGGCGGGACGCAAATTGGACGGGAGCTATTCTCCACTGACCTTATACCATTTAGACCTTGCAAATCAACTTCCTCATGATCTACAGCAATTTAAATTCATATTTGGCTAAGCATTCATCTCATAATTGAATGAGTATAGCTTATATTTGTAAGTTTGTAAACTTGAATGAAAATTATGTTGGTATCCTGCTTTTTAATGAAATGCATTAAAATCAGGTCAGCTGTCAAGAGACTAATTTCGGTCTAGTTAAATTTCGGTTTCGGGTTTGATATTTGATGTTAAAACTGCAGAACTGTTGTTCATTTTTGGATTCCAGAACAAGGGACGAGACGGAGACGTTCATCAGATGTTAAATATTGACCCGTGGACAATTATTATGCTAGAAGGCTCGAGAGTACGTTGCCGGTCTTTTAAGAATTAGAACGCTCTTTTTAATAGGAAACTCAGCAGCACTGGCACATTTGTATCTGGAAGACATACATAGATAGATAGATACTTATTCTATGAGTTATTTGAACAATAAGGTGTTACACCAATTTCTTATGTCATCTCCTTTTCTACTTCTCTCGGCTACTCCTAACTATTCAATATAACCTTACTGAAAGTTATCCTTGCGTGCTATGATACCTTTAAAAGGAATTGACATCATTACTTCTGCATGTCAAATGTCAAACCACGCGCGCAATGTGGTCAAAGTGCTGCTCAAGTATAATTTATGAGGTAACACCATGACCTAATCAATAATTACGATAGATGCAGAACGAATTAGTTCCTGCCCAACTCAATGGTGCCTATACAATACGGGGTCATCCCACAATACAGATCGACACCAATTCATCGATAGTTAAAAAAATATCGATTTCCGTAAATAAGTGTAGAACATTTATAATAATGATGAATAGGTTGGTCGATTGCGCATCGAATCGGACAGCCGATGCGATCACTGATCGGTAATTGAAAAGGAATCCAATAAATAATATAAACTAGAGTGCTGTAATTTTTCCTTTCACACGTAAATCATGTCTTTTTGTTATCTTAGGAAGAAACCTAGCGGTTACTTCTGATCCAAAGTATGTATTATTTTATTTATTACGGTGAGTTCTAAGGTATTTCAATTGTTTTTTGAAATCTAGCAACCCCCAATGACCATAACCAGACACGTTTATAACGTCTTCACTCTGTACATACCAAATTAAACCAGTATTTAATGCGTCAAGAATCGGCCCCAAAACCTCTGTTAAAAGGCAATTGCAGAGTTTTACCTACTCGCTACATGTAAGAATTAATTAAAATTCATTACCCTATTTAATGGTATCTTTAAAGAATGCATTGAAAAAACCTCGCAATATTTAAAAAATAATAAACTCACGTTAAAGAAAACCAACTGTCATTGCAAAGGGCCGAGACAGATGTTGCAAATAAAGGGCGCGGGCGCACTCAGACAAAAGACCACAATTTAATGCGTTTTCAATTCATCCACACTAATTGCGTAATTATAGACTTGCAAAAACTTAAAACATATTTTTTACATTCGCCTTTGCATTTAAGGAATTTAGGAATGCATATTTCGCATTTCGATGACATTCAATCGTTATGAAGATTAAATGCCTTCGTCAATATTTGATGAAATAACCTTTCCAACATTGTCATGGACGCCTGCGGTACTGTGGTTCCCATTTCTCACACTAAAAGTTGACTTGCAAAAATGATTGAAAATATTAAAGTGAATAACTTTTCGCTTTAATATTTTCAATCTTAATACTCATCATAAACACAATTTGACAAAAACAGATCAATAAGAGCAGAGTTGGCCTCGTCGCTTCAACGTGCGACTTTTATTAGAGTGGTCTTAGTTTCGATCCCCGGCTATAAACCAATGAACTTTATGTCTATGTGCACATTTAACTCTCGTTCGTACGGTAAAGGAATAGGTATCGTGAGGAAATCGGCCCAAAAACGACGGCGTGTGTCAGGCCCAGAAGGTCAAAACAAAATGATAACGTAACCGATACACAAATCTGGGGCCTAGACCTAAAAGGTTGTTTGTTTATTTAGATTATTGAGAAAATTTCTTGAAATAAGATTGATTTAATTAGTTTATAAATAAAGGTGAGTTTGAGTAACAAACGGTAAAAAAATAAAATACCCTATACACTATAACAATATTACAAAAGTATTGTTTTGTTTGCTTGAACGCATTAGCCTCAAGAACTACTAGTTTCAATAATTTTTGTGTTCATCGAAGAAGTCTAATATCTACAACAATTAATATGGATGAAACCGGACCACTACGATAACAAAAAACTAATTATTAGGTAAAACGAATTTATTGAAATGAGAAACTATAATTAACAATCACTATTTTAATATGATAGTGATGTGTGTAATGCTATCACAGGTGATCTGTCACCTGACTATTGTGATCACTTCCTCCGGACACAATTAGTGTCGCAGGCATAGACAATAACACCCAAATTCCATAGCTCAACAGTTTAGTTTCCCGCCAATTATCTATATAAGAATTTATATTTCCAAAAAGACTAACAGTTACGTATATATTGTATGACGAAACTTTGTACTAAATTTTGTACATTCAGCGTTCAAAATAAAGACAAAAGTAGATATGTATAATTTCTTATTTATATTTTTAAACCAACATTTTTTATACCAGTCACCCCGACCATGCGTTATGTAAAGTACGTGTAACGTCGGAGTAGTTTGTGATAGAATATATAAATAATTTTAATAAATAACCTGCTGCAGTTAAAAGCCAGAATATGGCGGGAAGTAGGACAGGACAGGGGGCCCTGGAAGTTTCTCGAAGGCCTTGAAAGAAAATTACTTCTCGTCGTGATCCGCTAACGCCGAACGAATTCGTATGGGTATGGTCACGTGACAAAACTCGAGCTAATATGCCAACGAAGTGAGTAAGTAAGTGTAATAAATAAACAAGTTTTAATTAAATTTAATGTATTCTTTCTAAAAATAACAAAGTTTCACAACCAAAGCCTTTACCGCTATTATCAGAACTTTGTATTTAATTTTGACTTCTCGTGAATAACGACTTTATCGCTTTATATTAAAGTGCATTTTATATTAACGTTTACTGTTCTTTCACGGTCTTTGTGGTCATAATATAGCGGTCTCTGAGTTACGTGTTCTCTTATATATGCTAGATAGCTGTAAATTATATAATAAAAAATATGAGTTATAAAATTGACAGATCAATTCTGTCTTAGTCATTATGGTTTAGACAATGGAAATAAATGAAATGACAAAAGATGTTTACCAACGGACTTGTCAAAATGCGACAACAGAACGCAAGAAATCCGTAAGCGGAAACTAGTTACGTAATAAAATGTTTAGCACATTTAAAAAATTAAGTCTACACGTTAAATAATCCCCTTATCTGTATGATCTACATATATATAAAGGAATAATAAACTTCTGTATGTACACATTTTTTAAAGGCAAAATAGTACAACATAAGCACTAATATTGCGTTAAAATAGATAACGCTGCATTCACGGTACACTATATATTGTGGAGCAAGGATGTCGTTCTCTTAATCCGACCCAAGGAGAGGATCCACGACCTGTCTAACCTTTGGTTGGTCGGCCCAAAGGCGCCAGTGGCTAAGATCGAGAGATTCAGGGTATGATGTCATCTAAAGCGGGCCATAGACGGACCGCATGTTGCAGTCAAGACCGACTGCAACATGCGGTCGCCGCACGGCGATCTGCAGTTTCCATACTAAATTCATATTCGCAATACACGGACCGCTCGAGCAGTTCCTGAGGAAACCGCATGTTGCAGTCGGTCTTGACTGCAACATGCGGTCCGTCTATGGCCCGCTATACTGTTTGTATCCGATTGTAGGTGTCACTGCAGTATCAATGAAACATTTAATTGTGACTGGTCGTAATTTCGCGTGTTTCACAATGCAGATTAATTTTAATCGAACCATAATTGTTAAACCTTTTATCGATTTATTGTTAAGACACATCCTTAGAATTCAACAATGTAACGGACCCAGAAATCTGCCCGTGTTCAATCTGAGGTTATACTAGCTTGATATCCCAAGAAGGAATTGTAAGATTATTTTTTTCTACACCTCGCAGACAAAGAACGATCATTTGGTAGTATATCTACAAAAACGACAAGATCTATTACAGTTATTTAAAATTCAAACTCATTATTCATATTAACATATTACTAACCGGCTATGTTAATTAGGTATTAGGGGGAGCATTTGTTCATAGCAGAGATTAATTAATAATTATCAATTATAACGTTAACTTCACTAATTCTAAAACGGTCTTACATCGTAGTGTAACCACACATTTTCAAAGGGGTTAAAGACTTTGTTTAACTTTATGTAGTTATACATTTTAAAATATTTTTGAATGATATTCTATACACTGTTCTATAGAGTAGGTAACATAATCATACACCATTTTAATTAATAATAATAATCTAATAATAGTAATAAATTACTCAGTAGGTGCAGAAAAAACAAATTTAAAATCTTGAATGTGCTAAAAAACTACAGTCAGTCCACTTCCTTTGCCATTTACTATAAGTAATAAGCTTACAATTAAGCATATTTTATGGAATAAAAAAAATGAAATGTCTAGTGGTTAGGCACCTGGCCACGGTCCGTTAGAGGGGGAGCGGGTTCACGATAACATCGCGATTATGCGCAACAAAACGCCCGATACTACGGCCTCATTACGCTTGCTTTTTACAAAGTTACTTTTATCATACGAAATGTATTAATAAAGCACGCATGCTGTAAAAAACTTTCTTTGAATGAAACAAATTTCAACTTAGAAGGGAAGAAGAGAATGAATTGAAAATTCAGTGAAATCCCGATTTTAAAGTAATTCAGCCTATATTAAACATTTGAAGTAAACAATATGAAAAAAGGAGCTTAAAATTTAACTTATTGTTTTTGGAAATTGAACTAATGGTTGATAACTGTTGTGGTTTAATGCGTCGGTCGCCAAGTTTGTGATGTAGTAGCATTGTCCGGCCTTACAGAACTGTATTTTAGCAATAGAAATAGTTACTTAAAATATACTTTATACTGAAATAAAACAACTTTTTCGTAGTAATCGGATTTGCGTAGTTGGAAAAAAACAATCGATTGAAAACGTTTCTCACGAACGCTGCCTTAACGATGGAAGTTATGATTGAGTTCTAGAGAAAAGTTAAAGAGCTTGATAATGCATACAAAAGAAAATCACCAACAGCATATGTATATTTGTTTGTCTATTCGAGATTTTATAATATACTTATAATTTTTCAAAGTTTACGAGTCATCCGGAGGGGGGATAGTTAGTTAGTTTCGCTAGTTAGTCAATAGGAAATTGGGGGAGGTTAGGGATTAGTGCCAGGAATAGTATAAATATATGAAGACTTTTCATTATCCACAGAAAATTTGTTATTTGTATGTTCTATGTTTGAGAGTTTTATTTCTCGCTGACGTTAACTTAAGGATATCAAATCTTTTTTTTTAATACAATCAAACATTAGCAATTGCGTAAATTGGTATCAATCAAAACAAATTAATGTTGATCAATAGCAGTAAACTAATTTAATTTCGAAACGTTCCATTTCCATTATTTTATAAAAATTACAGATTAAAATTCGAAAAGAGCGATGACAAACGAGTGACATTAGAGAACAATGAACGCCGTATTTCCCGCGCATTATCCAATTTGCTTGTCAAAAATGTTGCTCACGATCATAAACACAATTTGAAAATCATCGTAATTGCCCTACTGAATTCTAAAAACCTTATTTATTAACAATACTAACTTTAATACATAAGTATTAGGTAATCAAGTATTTCTATGACCGTTTGATCAGATTAGTCAAAGAAATGTTTTCACAGCGATAAGTTTAACTTGTAAATTTTATAAATTTATAAAGTTAAGCACCTGGTTTCTCTCTGATATTCGTAACCATCTAATAGGTTCATGGAGTTGATTGTAAAACACTCACTTTATTGCCATTTAAATTAATTTGCATATAATTTATGTATATGTAAACTAGTTGAATTATATATGAAAACAGCCAGTTTTTCATAACTTTAGCCTAGATATAATAATTTTCTGTCGTGTTTATTTTTGAAAATTTAGAGGCTTACAATGGGTTAATAAATGCAAATCTAAGCCGGAATTATATTACATTTTCTATCTGAAATGTTAATAACCTTTACGCTTATAGATATAACCAAATAACCTTAAAGTTTAAGCCAGCTTTCACAATTATAGCTTACATTGTAGCATAAAAAGTAATTGAATGCCCGGAGGTAAATTCAGTGGCAATTACGAATCAATCGATTTAAAGGAATTAATTATAAAAAAGTGCATACAAAGCGTGCAGTGTTATCGCGACAGTGTTTAAATGAAACGAATAATTACTGACCGCGATACAATCTTGAACGACCGGGCATTTTGTGCCGGACATAACGACTACTGCTGTAACGCTTTACTGCACTTTATCCGACTGAAGAATGCATGGTAATGTTTTGTCAGATATTCTCTCCTTCACAAAATCAGTCTATCAACACTCTTTTAACTAAAGCACTGATCGATCTTATTTCCCAGCGTTAACACACATTATACGAGATAATGTAGAAATTAATTTAACTGTCCACATATATCCGAAAATTTGTTCCTAGCCCTCGCCACTTTTTAATAGGGTAAATTGGATGATAGTTATATACCGTTCTATAGACACAAAGAGAAAACATGGGCGGCGGTATCACTTAAAATCAGGCAACCTACTGCCCGTTTGCCTCCTATTACTTAAAAAAAAACAAGAGTTTTCTGTTCTGGTCTGTTTTATCTGCTTCTTGCACCTTTGCCGAAGTTGTAGAAGATGATTTACAGGCAGTCACGTGAGAGCGGTAACTTCAGAATTTCCCGAGAAGATTTAAGAATGATTGGGTAATTGGAAACTGGATGGAACGCGCTATTGCTTACTGTTATACACTACACACCAAAATTAATCCTTGAAATATTTGAAGTCAATAAATAAAAAATATCACGAACTGTATATGTAATTCGTACGATAGTTATGAAAAGCATTTTTATTGAATGATAATTGTACAGATGTTTCATTAATATGTGCATTATTTTCTGTCTGATTGCACACGTTTTTTTAGTAAATATTGAATTGTTTTAATCAATATTAATTATTTCTGTGCATCATTGCGGATCTTCTTTAATATGTATGATGTGTTACACAGTAGAAGTTTTATGAAGTAATACTTTTTGCATGCAAATTGAACTTTTATAGAATTATTTGTAGGCTGGATTTTCTTAGGAGGTACATTTATTTTTATCGTTACATCATACAAATTACCGTTTTATAGAGAGATAATAAGTGTCAACACAACTTTCCAACCCTCATTTTGATGATTATTTGAGATTTTCCTTGTTTGACGCATGCGTAGATGACATCCGATAAAAGTCTTGCCCAATTTAAATTAATATTTCTTGCACTTACGCAATTTCATACTTAAAATTATGAACGTTTATAATACACCTTGTACACAACAATGTATGAGCAGCGCAGCTATACGTAATTAGCATGTTAAATTCGTTTACGGTTGCAACTAAACGGAACGTCTGATACCGCCTAGTTCGTGTTAAACTAAATAGCTTTGCTATTCAATGTGTGCTGTTTAATTGTCTGTACGCGATTGGTAGCTCTATGAAAAGTGGTTACTCAATCATAATTAGCAGCAATTCTTGATTAGTTCTATCAAGTACGTCATATAATGTTACTGTCGTTTCGTTCACGAATATTATTCGAATGATGTACGTGCTTGTGTATGTTTCTAAATGGAGCCCACAGCCTGCTCAAGTAACTTTATTTTATACGATTTTTATGTATCAACAAATCCCATGCAAATATGACCCCTGGTCGGGGTCTTCCATGGTAGATACGACCTTCAATTGTTTAAAAGAGCATACCTACTTCTCTCTCAAGGGCCGGCAACTGACCCAAAAAGGGTAGACCCCGGCAATGACTACCCTTTTTGGGCGTCCCGTAGGCTTGATTAGGTCCCCTAACCTTTGGCTATTTAAAAAATTACGTCTGAAACTGAAACAGATCTCCACTTAATAATGTTAATCTATTTTAACTTATGAGTTAATTTTGCCACCAAAATCAAAAATCTTTATTAGTTTCTAAGTAAGTTCTAAGTAAAATCTAAGTAAGTTCCCTAAAAAACATACAAAGCGTTCAGAACTTCAGAACCAAAGACAATCTCGGCATTGAACAACAACTTCGTAATCAAAATGGCCTCCGCAGGTAGTTCACTTAAAACGAAACAAATAAAAATAATTCTATAATAAAACCACTGAGAATCAGCATGGCGATAACTAATTCCGCAATTAAACTTGATAGCAACAAAATAAATACTATAAAAATAGTTTAAAATAATTAACTGTCCAGTAATTATGAATAGCCGGTGTCGAGGACGGAAGGCGATAGTTATCTACATCCACAAAGGGTGTTTATAATTTATACAAACGCTAAAATGTAATAACAATCGTATAGCCTTCATTTAATATTTAAATTTTTGTGCACATTTTTAATCTGTGGATTGGCGGAAACGTAGTTGGCGCCATAAGTTTTATAGTCATAGAAAGAGAGCATGGATAAGTTGATAAATTTGCATTTAATATGTATAGTGAAAAGAAATAGAAGCTATTTATTAAATAAAAATAAATCAGTGGTGCTACAACCTCTTTAGGTCTTGGCCTCAGATTTCTGAATCTGTTTCATGATCATTTTTTAATCTAATAGCCAATAGGCAAGTTGGTAGGTGATCAGCCTCCAGTGCCTGACACACGCCGTCGACTTTTTGGGTCTAAGACATGTCGGTTTCCTCACGATGTTTTCCTTCACCATTCGAGCAAATGTTAAATGCGCACATAGAAAGAAAGTCCATTGGTGCACAGCCGGGGATCGAACCTACGACCTCAGGTATGAGAGTCGCACCCTGAAGCCACTAGGCCAACACTGCTCTTCAGAAGCTATTTATTAAATTATTATAATTTACAGCAACTTCGTGTGATATATCGCAGAGCGAGTGTCTATGCACGGATTGTCAAGTATATCAAGTAAACCTTTTGCCTGTTTGCTCACTGTTTTATAAAATACTACTTGAACCTTACTAAAATCCTATTACGTACGACAATCGCGCTTTTATCACTTCAAAATATAATAGTACTAACCTTCCCCCCTGTGGACGAATTAAAATAAATTTTTGTCAATTTTCATATTTTTATTACTCTTTTCTTCCCGCTAAGAAAATTGAAATATTTCGAAAATCGAGTTACAGATGTTGACGTTTAGAGGTTCTAGGAGCCTCCCCGAATGTTCCGCGGTGAAGTCCGTATGGATAAATTTTCATAAAAGTAAAACAGCAATAAAAAAATGAAGGAACGTTGGAATTTAATAAATAAATAGCCATAAACTATCTAGGAAAAATTTGGTGGTAGTTTCATGTCGTACTCATGTTTAGGCGTGAAGGGCCTCAACGGCCATTTTCTTTTATTGTTTGTAAACAACGGAATAAAACAGATTCGACCTCTCTGTAACACCAAAACCGAAATCAATCATTGACCCAATTATACGTTAAAATTGGCTAGCACTCCCTTATATATATAGAACTTGAATGACGTCATCCAATATAAAGCCCAATTTGAACGTTTCAATATCCAGAACGCCGATGTCGCTAACTTAGAATTACTACAAAAGATACCTACATTGACCAGTACGTAGACAATACATTATCTCTGATAGACGTAATTTTATAGAAAACTTTTATTAAATGCTGAACATTACTGTATAATATTCTCATTCTAATTACAATGTAGTAATCGAAAATATCCAGAGTAACGTTTACATAAAACTGCGGAATTAATGGAGTTAGGCGTGAGAAATTGTTATAACAATGGTAATTCACTCAATTAACGGACAAAAACTGAAGTAGAACAAGATGATTTAATTGTCGTCTGATTACAGTAACTGTTGCTGTTTTATTTGATTGGAATCTGATTATGGAACAGTAGACAGGGAACAATGAGACTACACTGTACGTTAGTCTGTATAATTACATGCTATTTTGTAGCGTTATATATTTTTTTTATGAAATGAAGAGTGATATACTTCTTAATAAAGTAATTTATGTAGTAGATGGACTTCCTAACGATCTTTGTATTTATCATGTAGATATTCTTCTAAATTGTAACACTTTAAACATAAGTTCCACTCTTACATTCACTCAATCCTGTGGCACTGCGACCCAAAATGTCTCTCTGTTTCCAAAACGAGAATCTTTCAACACTCTCTGTTCACTTCCTGCCAGTTTCGGGCTTTCAGATGCAGCAAGTACTTCTCCACTGCATATTAGTTAACTTAAATAATATCAATTTCGAAGTTTGTATTAGGAATTCCTTATCCTTTCAATTTGTTATTTGATTTAGAAATTTTATTCTATTATTCTAATTTCGTAGCGAACTCAAAGGCCTTTGCATCAATTAGTCAAGCGCGATATTTAGTTAATAAATTTCTTTTAGTTTTTGTTGAAGCCAGCCGTGACATGCAATAGTTTGTTAAGGCGATTCCAGAAAACGGTCGTTTTGCGATAAAATCATGGGGGGAGGGGGGTTGTTAATTGCTCCGTTTTGTGAACACGGCACTAGCGTGCTCGCACAGTAATCAGTGCGGACTGATTGCTTTTTAAATAGGTTTTATGCTAAAAATGGAAGAAATCATGGAAAGCCCTTCAAGTTCGTGCGATACGATTGTTAACTGATGACCTCTGGTCCGTGACGAATTTACATTAAGTCAAAATACACAACATTTTTAGGGTAAAAAAGATGTATTCTACAAAAGATAGTTAAATGATAATCTAGCCCCGCTCAGTCGTAAAATAATATCCGTAGAGCCCGTTTCAACACGAAATGACACAGCAGACAAGATATTTTTATGCTTTATAGTTATAACATATTTAAAATATTCATGAAATTATACATAGCTAGGTCTAGCGGTTTTACAACCTTACGATTATGCGCCCCATATTCCTACATGTATTTTCATGATAATTTTTTCCCTATTTCGAGTGGGGACTTACCTGTTTTCTTACTATGTTTTGTTTTATCGTATAAATTGCGTTCTTAAAAAATCTATTAGTCCTATCTAGAAGTCCAAAACCAAAACTTCAAGCTTGAGAATCACTTGAAGCTTGCCAATATGTTAATACTGCTTAATAAAAACAAAAAATAATTGAATCCACTTAATTATAAACTTTCTAGTTATAACCTACTTCACGGCAATGATTACTTGTTTTTGTTACTTCTTTACATTGTTGTCAATACTTGCTTAGAAGTTGAAACAAACGCAACAGTAATTTAAATTAATGATTAGGTAAAAACGATATAGGTTGCTTAATCTATTCTATAACTATTTCGTAACTACAAGGAAGGACCACAGAGACCAAACTTTTTAAATTTGTTTCAATTTTCTTTTTAATAATTTTTATTATTACTTTGTAGGTAGTAGTTTCTTAAACTTTTAATATGATTTTATTTACTTTTCTTAGTTTTTAATAAATTCCTTTCAGATTATTATATGTAGTTACTATTCTTATAAGTTTGAATATATTTAATATAGAGATTATAGTAATAGTTATTATGTAGGTTAAATTATAATAATATTTGTTATTATATTATCTATATTATTATAACTAACAAAAATATAATTTACCCCTTTATTATATACGTGGGTAACACTGAAAATAGTATATTGCATTCATCTGTCATGTGTTTTTGTGAATTGGCGGCAAATGTAAATCTCTTGTTACACGTGAAAATGAACCTAACGCGAGATAATTTTCGGTCAATGATTTATTATGACTTTCGTTGTGGGCCTACTCAACAACGATGCAACTGCGATTAGCATTTCTTAATGAAGCCCCATCTCATGCCACTATTTACAATTGGTTTAACGAGTATAAGCGCGGACGTAGCAATCTCAATTATCCGCATGAGGGACGTCCTTTAACAGCGACTACTGAAGATAACATCAGTGCTGTGCGACGCATGATAAAGGAAGATAAGAGAGTGACCTATCAGCAGATACGGACAAGTCTAGGCATTGGTATGAGGCAAGTTTAAAAAAATATTACACGAACATTTAGGCGTCAGGAAGCTTTGTACCAGATGAATTCCCTATACTTTAACCGACAACCAGAAACACATTTGCATGAACTGGTGTAGCCATGTTAGATAATTTCAACGGCGGTGACTTAAATGCCGTATTTAACATCGTCACAGGTGATGAAAGCTGGATATATTGCTACGAATCCGAAACCAAAAGACAATCAGCTCAGTGGGTGTTTGATTTCGAGGATCGGCCAAATAAGGTAAATAAAGGAAGAAGTCATGGAAAAAAGTTGATTACCTCATTTTTTGGTCGGAAAGGCTATTTCGCGACAGTTATGCTAGAAGATGGAAGGACAGTTACTGCAGACTGGTATGTCAATCGCTGTTTGCCTGTTGTCTTGGAAAAAAATCGACAGCAGCGCCCTCGAAGCAGGATCCTCCTTCACCACGACAATGCTTATTTGACTATAGCAGGTGTCGAGATAATGAGTCATTAACAACATTCTACACTAAGCCGTTTTTCATTTTCTATACATTCTCAGTGTTACCTATATCCTAATATAGAAATAGTGACAACAGAACGAATAATAATTGTACATACCGTTTGCATGAAATAAAAGGCTTTTTAGTTTATTTATTATACAGCTGTTGCGATATTACTCTAACTGCTTGAATTATGTTTTAATTATAATTAATTATTTATTAATTCTGATAGGTGTTAAATGTAAATAATGTAAGCCCATGCATATACTCATTATTCCAAACTGGATTGGACACGCGTTTCATTAAATCATTATGAACAAGGGTCTATCTGTATCGACTAGCTTTAATAAAACTTTGTTTTCAATTCGTTCTGAGGTTTGCTTATATAATAAATAAAGCACTAGATCCACAGGTCCACATAAGGCAGGATCTTTCTTTTTGTAGGAACGCGTAGTAACAAACCAAAAAATAGTGTTATTCTTTTTCTGCGATAGTCATAATATTTAATTTCATTATAGTAGAAATTGATCGGAAAATTTTAATGTTGAATAGAAAATAATCAGTTATTTCTTACTTAACGATTTCTTCAGGCAAGTAAGGAAAAATAAAAAAGACTATGAGATGATTAACTCATCTGAATTTAAAGGGACGATAGTGTAATAATATACGTGAAACACGTGATTTTATGAGTTTTGTAAACCTTTTAAATAATAAATTACAAATTTGTAATAACACCAACTGAGGTAAATATTACTTAATGTATTACTTCAACAGTCTTCTGATGATTTTTTATCATTTAAACGATTTCACAGAACGTGTAAGAAAGTAGAAACATGGCGTGACTAAGCGGAGTTATACCGCCATTGCTACCGTTTGGTATTTGTAACAACTGCTAACTGCCTAAATGGATTGTAAGCATACATTAATCTATTTACGGTATTAATGGTTGACCAAATAAGGGAAACAGCAGGTGGTAGATGGCAGAGAGTGGTACAGTGCAGACAGAAATGGCGAGATTTGGCGAGAGGTCTTAGCCAAAACTCATTCTTTTTAGGTAACTGTGTAGGGCACACAGTAGAAATATAAATGTGTTTCAGTGTAAAAGTATCTGAAATAAAAGGCTATTATTATTATTAAGTGTAAAAGTTTAAAACATTTTAAATTACGTTTCGAGTGGTTTTGACAATAGACAGTGAACGCGAAAAGCAAGGCAAAAATGTTTAGATTTGTCATAGTAATAATAAATAAAAATCCAGTAGCACTACATCCCAATACATCCCTTTGCCTCAGATGCTCTTCGTTTTATAATTTTTATTACAAAGAGGTGATAAGCATTATATCTGACACACGTCATCGATTTTTGAATTTGAAACATGCCCGTTTCCTCACGATGTTTTCCTTCACCGTACTAGCGAGTGTGAAATGCGCAATACTCGTATAGTCATTTATATGTTGGTATATTTAACATTGTGGATAAATTGGATAAGGTTGGTATTTATAATAGGTGCCAAATCTTGATCTTTGTTTTATTACTTTTTCACGTAGCTACACAAAGTGTACTGAACTGCATATCTTTAGAATTAGTACTTGGTGTAGGCTCGTGGGCCGTGCGGTAGAAGTGCACAGGCTATAATTAAGTATTTAAGGTGAAACCTGGTACATATTACCGTAGACCGCAGCGCTGATGTTTTTCTATCGCAACACAACGAGGAAATGCTAAAAAAAGTATATGGTTTCTTTCGATTTTTTGTCATCGTTACTTGAAGTAGGGCAAATTTAAAAAAATTATATGGTGAAGTTGAGTAGTTTATGTATCCATTTTGAAAGGTTGATACACAATTTAAATAACTTCGCTGGTAAGAAAAAAAATCCAAACATAGCCAATTTTTGACACTTTGAATTCATTTTATGACGAAAATATATATAGAACATGTTTGTGAAATTTACACTATATAATATTTTATCGCAAGCCAAGTAATCCATTTTCAGAAAAAAAAATTACATTAATTTAATGTTTTACATAACTGATTGTTATTACGGGCCGGCGCGCCTCAGTGCTGCAGCTCTCCACTGCGCACCGAAGTCCACCCCGAGACACTGCAATTCGTGCTGGGATAGGGCCTTAAAGGTATACTGCCACAAGGACAGTTTTTATTAGTTTCTATTTATTATTTTCTCTTGATATTTAGGATAAGCCTATGGAATATGCATTGTCGGTCTTAAATAAAAACTTAAATAAAAATTAAAACGACGAGTTAATTGACAACATTTTAATTACAAAACACCACATCTATGTATTGACATAAAATGTCACATCTGGGATTGCTTAAGTACATTGCCACAATAATACGTCTTTTCTATCTCTAAATACAACATAGTTAAAGAAAAATTTAAAGTTTTGTCGTGTTATGTGTATTTCATACCAACAATAGATTATAATACTATACACAAGTTATTTTATTAGTGTAATTTACATTTAATTTTATTTGTAACTGATTTTAATAAACCAAAAGGACCCGAAAACTGTATCATTTACACCATTTATACTGAGTACCTCACTTAACATCAGTTATTCATACATATTTTAATTCAACATCTTTAAGTTTGAGTACCGAAAGCAGAAAATAATTATAATTTAAGAAATAAATAGAAAATTTCGTTTAGAACTTTTCAATATTAAAACTAAGCATAATCTATAGCTAAACATCAATGAATATACATCTAACCTATAAAACTGAGCTTATAATATCACAAAATTTAACGTCCTGCGTCAATGTCAAACACTTATGCACACGGATCAGTACCGTCACTTGAAAGTTTTCTATCACTTTTATACGTGAATTGTTTCATCGTCGTCCTCGTCATCGGATCGTCTTTCGGACGGCACGGGAGATCTGGGAGGGGGCAAAGGGCTCCCCGGATCGACATCGGGCGAAGGAGTACGTCTGGCTTGGGCGTAGTAACCCAAAGCTCCGAGGCCTGGCGCCCCCAGGGAGCCAAGGTGGGCTGAAGGGCCAGGGAGCCCTAGACCGAGAGGGGGAACGCCAGCTAACGGCGTACCGGGATATAACCTATTGACAAAAATTAAATTTAGTTTGATTTTTTAACATTGATTACAAAAAAATTGCTAAAACACTCTGGTGACAAGCTAAATTTCGATGCTTTATAACCAACCAGTTGACAACGTTTAAATGCCGATATATTTTTTTATACGCTCCGTAGAAACTCCACGCGCGCGCAATTTTCATCTTCGCGACAATATATTCTAAACACAGACAAACTGTTTTTTTATAAATAATAATATTTTAAGTTTAATATAGAGCATACGTACTTTTTGAAAAATAAAACCAACGTCATGAAGTCTATAGGTGCTTTTACTTGGATACGGAGTAGAGAACTTCAAGTGTAAACTTACCTATAGGGTAAAGGTTTCTGCAGCGTATTTGCTGATGCAGATGCCGCAGCTGCTGCAGTAGCAGCCGCCTGTCTGTAATACATATCAGCGGTGGGCGCCGGCTGGGCGGGATAAGCTGGGACGCCCGCCCAATAACCACCGTATAGTCGCTGGAAGGCTGCATAGTTCCCGGCTTCTGCTAGAAGTTCCAACCCAACCGCCGTTTGTCGTTTCCATTTTGTCCTATTAAAAAAAGATTAAATAAAAATATTAATCTGGACTGTCACATCAATTAGCTATATTTTGTTACGTTTTTTATTATTCCAAATGACGTAAGAGTGATAAAGACAAAATATTTAGTACCTTTTAGAGGCTTATATCAGTAATCAGAGTTAGATTAAGACTAGCTAATTGTTAACCTAATTTTATAAGAATTTCTATTTTTTTTTTCAATATATTCTACTACCAGATAAACTTTTAAACAACGAAGTTATTTTAATTAAAATTATAATATATGTATTTAAAAACAAATGAGCTTCAAAGCGAGCAGTAAGTTGGAAGAGCATTATAAAAAAATCAGGGTTCAAAAGATCCCGCACATTAGCCAAGCTGACAAAAATATTAGTCAAACCAACCATTATGTCACGGATCATTTAATATTTGGATAACTTAGTACAAATAAGGATTCACACATTGTAAACTCAAATGGAGTTTAAAATTATTATTACCCTTAAACCTATAGATCATAACCCTTCGAATGACCCTCGTGATCAAATTTGTCACAGGCCACTCTAGAATACAAAAGAGATGACGCTAATAAAAAATAAATAAATAAAATTTGACAAAACGTCTTAAGCACTCACATAGTCGCTGATGCGGTAACTATTTAATTTGATATATGATGAAGGGGTAGATTCGTATAAATTTGTTTTTTAAATCTTATGTGTTTGCTTCATTTATCACGTTTTATTGCCGAAACCAAATGAAGCGTTTAACCCAATGAATCGTGGATTTGCGAATTATCTTATTTTATCTTTCAAGTTTCCGGTCGAAACTTTTATCGTTCACTAAAAGTCATGAATTGTAATAATAAATAGCTTTTGAATTTACATAATGATATTCAGATTGTACTGTATCTTATCCGAAACAAAAAAAAGTAGAAAAAATTACGATTTAATGCCCAATTCCATTTAAATTACTCCATCTTTATAAATTATCCGAATTATTTTGTTCCAAAAATATACTTTTTATTTATTTATATGGCCGTCAAACAAAACTGCATAACGTAGATAACTATGGCGGACTGTGGCCAAAAAAAATGTCAGCTATATTCACTATTTTTATACTTTAGTAGGTATGCCAAATTAATTGGGACTTCGCATATTTTTTATATTGTCTAATAGGGTTGTACAAAATCCACTTTGACATAATTTATTTCATCAATACGCCATAAAAGCAATTTGGAGTGCGACTCCCCTGCGTAGCGAAATTAAATTCCGTCCTGCAGTTGTCTATTAGTTCCGAAGTGGTTTGTCATTGTTATCAAGTGAGCTTTTTATTATTGTGTAGGGATGAGCTTATAATATCGGGGAAGCCATTGTTCGAGGGTTGCGGTTGCAAGACGCTTCACTGACTCCCGTTAATTAATTTCTCTAAATGCATCATTTAATTTTATTAAATGTAAATGGAGAGGGCTTCAGATGTTCCCTACGTTTTTATGTATTAATAAAAATTTTACGACGGCTGCGTATACTAATTTTAATTTGTAAAAATTCGAGGCGTCTAATGAATGACAAGTCACAAGATTAATTTATAAACTGACAATAAAACGAGTTTATTATTATTTAGTGTGTTGAAAATTTATTCAAAAAAACAAGGACTGTTTGATTTCATTACGATTTAATACTGATGATAAAATAATTTATCCGGTATAGCGGTAATAATCTTTTACAATCCAAAGACTTATCTTAGTAGGTACTAGTCATAAATAAAATAAATACCTACCTACTTCACAAAACGATCATTTCATTTATTTAAATTATATGTACCAAGTAATAAGTATACGTTTGTAAAGTAGGATTTTTTTAATAGAATGATTTAATAATAAATTAAACCGTACTATAAAGAAAAACTACTGATATCAATAAACATACTGATATAATAAAACGAGACACTTATCATTTGATACACGAATATATTTTATTTCAACGTTATTAAGTTCATAATAATTATCAGTAGCTGACATTTGATAGAAAGCCTCTCAGACCCCATTAATCATATATTGTGACGGGTTATTCCGAGAGCGAACACTCAAGAGCACTTATTTAATTGTCAAGTGTTGAATAAGAGGCAATCTGCTCAATGACACTCTTTTATTTCGCCGCGGGTTACAAAGCTTCGAGCTTTCGACCGTCTCAAGACATCTTGAGACGCTACTTGTCTCTTTCCAACTCTAGATACGAGATATGAAAGGTAGATCACCCATCTCTGTCTCCCAGCCCCAGCGGAGACTACGCTCCGCCCCGTGGTTTAGTGATTTGATGCTGCGTGAACTGATTCAATTGTTGTCCGCCGAACTCATCCTAAAACACGCCTTAAGCGGTCGCTTTAAAGACTAAAGTCGTCCGGTAAAACGGTCGCTTACGACCTCCTACAGGGAGTTTTTATCTCGATTTGAGTATTTTGACGACGTGATGCGAATTCGGCTTGTACCAAACAAACATGAACACTCATCGAACTGAAACGTTTGCGATACACTTAAGCCCCTTTGTACGCGAGCCCAATTTGAGCGTAGTAGAACGTTATTTATACGCTGCTTAGAAAGTTTTAGTGAGCGAGTGTTCTTTTGGGAATTGCCTTAGACATTGCGGCTTTGTATTGATCGAAGATTATCTTACAGACTGGAATATCGCCTTGATAAAAATTGTCTACGACTGTATACCTACGTAGCTATTTGGTATGTTCGCTAGTCAAAATTTTTAGAAATGACGTTTTTCATCTACCTACTTGTAATATCTCTTTAAAACATTTTCCTATTACACAAATAAGTAATTAAATAATGGTATAACCTATGTCGTTCGCGCATCCGAGCCTGCATGATTCAGAACGACACTTTGTATTTATTTCTCATGAGCTAACTATCAATTCAACATTCTCAAAGATAATCAGAGACCAAATATGTAACTGGTAAATTATAGAGAGAATCAAAATTCGACCAAATCCAAAATGGCAATGATGATTAGTTACAAAATGATAAGCCTAGTGACCTCAGCGTCCTTGTCTCTGTTGGGTGTAATTTGGAAGTTCCCTATAAACGATTAGACTGTTTCTCGGTAGCTACCACCGATATTATGTCATTAGGTGCCGAGTCACACGGTTTCAGAATAAAATATTTTTCTTGTTACACAAGATGCTGGAAGCCCGTTTCCACGGTATACCTGAGCTTTTTTATATATAGTCCTTACGTCTTAGGGTGAGATATAGAAACAGGAGTTATCCCAAACTATGACTCCCGTATTTGAAAATCCTATACATTTTTGGTGTAGGAGTAAGATAAAATAGGTATTAGATATGATGAATTACGTATCAAAAGCCAGTAGAATTTATCGCAAACATTTAACCTTTGCGCTCAGAAATTAATTGTATTACATATTTAGTTTTAGACAAGGTTAAACAATCTTGTAATGTTTTTCAATGGATATTTTGCGACGTTGTTATGGATACACAACCTTTTCGTAATCAGAAAACAAACATTTATTAGCATAAAATACTGAATTGCAAAGCAAAAATTATAAATGATTAAACGAAACTATTAACATATGTTCCTGATTGATTCGCTCAGGTAATAAAATTTCTTATGCTTGTGCATAAGCACTAATTTTCTTTATTACAATAATCGTCAGTAAATGACATGTCCTTGTATAGCTCTGACAAAAAATATAATTGTCTCCATAATTGTAGTTTACTTAAAAGATTCTTGGACTAGGCGTTTCTCGTGACATTAATGTTATTCTTTCGAATTGTTTTAATATTTATGAAGTTATACTTCTTTTGGCGCGTTAGGGAAAAATTATGAGAGTAAATTTTTACGATGCGCGCGCACACCGTCTTAAAAAACCGACACCCTGAAGTTAGCTACAGCAACATTTTAGTTTTTTCTATTGTTAGTGTCGTTTTTTCTACAAACGTAGAACAAAGCGAAAGATAAAATGTTTAAAAAGATTTTTTATTTTGTTATGCCAAACAAGTATAACTTCAACGCGTGTAGCACCCTTACATAAGTACACACCGCTTTTTTTATAAATAAATCGGTGTAACTGCATCATTTCACTGTTCTATGTCTTGAAATAATAAAAAACCAGCAGCACTACAACACTATATATGATCGGTTGCATTCGTTTATTAAATCATTTTTATGTCATAGACAAGTAGCTGATTAGCCTCTGACTATATTTTCCGTCACCGTACGCGAGTGTTAGATGCGAGACATATATACAGAAAGTCCATTGGTACGGCCGAACTAGCGTACTACCTCGGGGATGAAAGCCTCACTCTGTAGCAACTAGTCCGACACTGCTTAGCCCTATAAAAGTTGTCAGAAAGAAAACTAGCCCCGGGTATATTTTAAAAAATCGATTACACTGTAAAATAGTAGTCTAAGCCTTTGTAAGTAAAAGAAATATATATAAATAATGTTTATTATTTCTATTTATCTCTATAGTTGTGAGCAGACGGGAAAAAAATATTTTTTAGGACTAACCATTTTTGCTTAAATCTTAAAATATTTTGTGTAGAGGAAAGTACCAAATATGGGTATATCCCTAATATGGAACCCTATTTCCCAAGACAATACAATAAAAATTATTTTCTGTCCTTCACCCCGTTTACGCATAAATTTAGCTGTTCGGCAAGCTTCGTCGTTGTGACAGTTTTTGTTTTGTCGCTAAACATACTTTCTAAGGTATGTAAAAATCGTATTTTTCGTAAAGAAAGTGCACAGTATTGATTTTATAGCTTTTAGAGACCGTTTAGACGTCTTTGTATGTTTTAGCGGTATTAGATGTATTGCTTTCTTAAATATAAAAATCTGATGTCGTTTGAAATCTTTGAAAAATCCAAATATGGACAGATCACAGTACCCAATTATGGCTATTCCATAATTGGTTCGGTATCAGCATGTTTTTGTTAATTCTTATTTTTTTCATGTTTTACCAGAATGGCGTGCGTCAACTCGAAAACAAAACGAAAATTGGTTCAGAGCATACGGAAACAATAAAATTAGTAAGAGAGAAAAAATGGGTTATTTAAGAGCTGGAAATACTTTAATGTGCCCAGCTGGAAAATACTTTTTTCGATTATGTCAGAAAAACGAATTTTCTCCAGAGCCCCGCCACCACACTTAAGAAAACTGCCTGAAAACTTCGAATAAGAAATTAAAAACAGAATGAGAAAATATCATAAGGAAAAAACCAAAAGAGAAGACTAAGGCTAATTCAGATGATGAGGTGGTGATGATATTTGATACAGACAGTGAACCCGATGCCTTGATAGGATATACGCCCAGACTCTGAAGATTCGGAGTGTATATTCTGTGGTGGGCTGTTTTCGAATGATACTCATGGTGAAACTGGTCAATCTTATGTGTGGACTCTGGGCATGTAATGTTGCGCTGGGCCAGAGTTTGTACCTGGATTTGTGATTTTTGTAAATAATTTGTGTACATTTCTATATTATACCATGTTTCCAAAGAGTCTCTTGTAAGTTAAGGTTAATTTTTGATAGTGTTTATAGTATTCCATATTTGGGGTACCTATTCCATATATAGGTACCTAAATCTTTATTTAGTTTCTTAAATTTTTCTTACTTTAAACTAATCAATAAAACCTAAACTTATTACAACTTAGTGCAAATATATTGTTGTTAATAATTACCGCAAACAGTTTTTTATTTATAATACATGTGGATTATGCCTAAAAATCAAATGGTATTCCATATTTGGTCACTTTCTTTCTAATGTGGCTAAGCTAAGCTTAAGCAAGATTTCGGGATTAATGTTTATACGTATATTACAAAATATAAAGTTATGCATTGATTTGACGATACAAATAAAATCTGTTAAACATAAGTAGATTCGAGGCAAAAGGCAAATAGGGAATAAGATCAAAACGCGCAATCACTATGGAACTATATTCAAAATTAAACGTAAATGTAAAAAGTTAAGTGCATTGTCCAAAATAAACACTATAGTTAGTAATATGGTATAATTACCGTTTTAACTTTTAGTTTAATGCAAAAAGCTAATATTGCAGTGTAATGGTAAAAAATTACATATAAACCTTTTAAAAACCCACAATCGACAGTCTTTGTCTCTAGTGTTTTATTCGTTTGTTTGTAAGTTCGAATAAAATGAGTCACAAGAATTTTAGAATAAACGATTCTCCAATAAAGGTTTCGCACTTCATACATATTAATTGTACAACTTAAATTACTTAATGCTTGTATTAGAGTAACGGTTTTTTTTAATTGTCTCTTCACTGAGACAAGATTGAATATTGATCTAGCGTAACTTAAGACTAATAAGTAATTTAAGTCTAACCTAATTTACTAATAAGGATATTTTTATTCAAATTGTCCAATCAGTCTCTATTAAGGGGAAGACACTCTGTTCTTGTATGCAATTTTTTCACTAACTAGTTTAGTACTAACACTTAATTCACTATAGTTTTCAAATGTTTTTGTCCTTTTCAATCTTCTCAGTAAGTCCGTGGCGTCAAGAAGTTGAATAGACTCGAGTAACGGTAAATAATTGTATAAATTATTAACAAAATTTTTGGTACTAACTGTGCTCAAAATCATATACGTACGACGTACACATATTTTAATTATACGTACGCAAAAACGCGTAAGTGTAAGTACGCGAACGTCAACTCCATATTATAACCAAACACCATTAAAAAAAAAACCCCAAAAAAAAAAAAAATATTTTTTTTTTTTTTTTTTTTTTTTTTTAAAAATTATTATTTCTATATTTTTTTTTTTCCTTTTTTTTTTATTTTTTTTTTAATTTTTTTAAATTTTTAAATATCTTTAAAAAAAACACAATTTTTTGAAAATATTCTATAACCTAACATAGGGATAATATACGATTCCTAATGGTGAAATATTTCTGAGGATTTCCATGCAGATAAACAATCAAATCTTTCCTCTTGTTAATGTTATTATAATTATTTTGTATTATATGGTTTTAGAACAGCAGTTATATATGGTAAATATAAAATGCTAATGAATTTTATGACAGTTATAAATTCAATAACGCTGCATTTTAATTGCCAATAATGATTGAGTATAAGAAACTGCATAACAAAAAGAACTATTATTATGTAATAAATTATTGTAATTCCGTACAATTAATGACCCTTGAATGAAATGCTTTAAACGATGGAAAAATACTTTATATTATTTGGTTCAATAAGTACTGATAAAGTTTGAAGAAATAATATTTCCCTTATCAAAATAGACTAAAGTATAATTTAAGGTAATAACCATTTGAGAATCATGCTACCATCATGCTTTTCTAAAACATTTAATTGTACTGATAATGCGCTTTGCAGAAATCTACGTATAGTTAAAATCAAAACTCGACTTAGCTCCTTCAAGAAAAGAGCGTAAAAATCTTAAAAGGCCGGCAACGCACTTGCGAGCCTTCTGGCAATGTGAGCGTCCATGGGCGGCGGTATCACTTAACACCAGGTGAGCCTCCTACCCGTGTGCCTCCTATTAAATAAAAAAAATACTGCTGGTACTTTAAATAACGAAATCGGATACAGGATCCGATTTCGTGTTTTATAAATACTGAGAAAGTTACATTTTTTTATATCCGCTGAATGGCGAATACAAAAAAACAATACTGCTTGATAAACATCAGCATAGAGAAATAAAGCAGTAACAAGCAAAATCTAAGAGGAAATGATTATAAAATTGAAACAAAAAACTTATGTAGGTAAAATTATAAAAACGCTTTTTCATTTCCCTAACCTTTTCATATAAAATTCAGTGGCAGTGTATATTTTAAAACAATTAAGTAAACAAAATGTATTGTTAAAAGTATCAATTTAGCTGGTAATAATGCCTGGCGCCGGCTCGGCCGTGACTTGCAAACTCTTTGGTCAAGAGCCGACGATTCACACATCCAGAATCTTTTATCATAATCCTAACCTTGGATTACATTCATTTTATTTATCTTCAACCTCAAGTCACATAAAGAATATAATCTGTAGGTACTTATATGATCGATTACTCGAGAACTGTGGTAATAAATCTTTAGGTAATAATGATAGTAGAGTTTGTTTGGATTAACGCGCTAATCTATTTTAAAAGTAATTAAAACTGTTTCTGTTGAAGAGTCCTTTAAATAAATAAATTCTACTTCCGAAGGAGGGCAAAAAGGCGAACTATATTTTATAACACAAAACGAAATATTTTTGTTAAATTATTTCGTTGACATCGGACATAGACCAGCTCGTTCTCGCAAAAAAAAAGTTGTTAGCTTGTTGTTATTAGGCATAAAAATAGTAGAAAAAATATGCAAACTTTACACTAATTTTGATCTTAATTTTTTACTAATTAAAAAAGCACACAGACTCTCTACTTTCTATTTACATTACTTACATATTTATAAAAAGTTCAGATTGGTCGGACAAGATGACCGCACACAAAAGCTATACATCCTTCAATTAACTCCGATTTCACACCCTTTCACGAACCGAAAAATTGTAGACCAAACATTAGTTTAACCAAAATTATAGAAAATCAACAAAAACCCAGGCAAAAAACGGCAGAAAAACTTAGACTGGGCGGATGACAGCGGCGCCTTTGCCACAGTTTACTTCCTATAGTAACGCAGTGTTCGAATTTTACAGTAGGACATGAGAGACAGAAGTATCATAACTTTGATAATTTTATCATAACTATTAATTTTCTTAACTACCGTAGTTACACTTTCTTTAATAAGATTTTTTTGTGTGTTTTTCATGCAAGTACCGGACACGTAAGCACAACCAAATAATATCGTTACCATGGCAACAATCACGATACTCGGTCCTATAATTAAAGATGTTTTTTTTAAAGGTTGTACTTGTATTTCATTTAACTAACCTATAAAATAATAAAGTCCTAAACTTAGTAAGTTTTACGGAGTAATCTCCGAAACTGCTAATATAGAAAATTATTAACACATTTTTTATCATTGATATGGCCAAATATTGTATTCGGCTTACGCAACACACATTTAATTAAAACTTCTAAGATTAAAGCTCAAATTCATTCATTATTTACATAACTCGACATTGGTGAACGAGGAAAGTTAAAAATATAATAGATTCGCGTATATATCCGTTAAAAAGTGGCAAAAATTTCATATTTTATAATAATATTTGTATTTTTTTACAAGCAAAAAAAGTAAACAACAGCTTTTAAATGCCTATTAACATTATGTGTTCATGAACCGCTATTCCAGTCGGAAGAAAGGAAGTTTTCAAGAACACACCTCTTGATTTTAATCTAATTACAACTACACAGTAAGAGATTCAAGGTAATCCCACAAAAGCTGATAAAAAAATACTTAAAAAACAATATCGAGGTATTAATTTGTATACTTTTAAACATAGTGGAAGTCAGTTTTTAAGTCATTATAGTTTTTGTAGTAACGTTTAAATGTGCCGCGGTCGGTGGCAGTTAAAACCCTAATTATTACCGTTTGTTTTTTAAATCACCGCTCCTGGTATATTCATGTAAAAAATAGTATTATGTTTAATAAGGAATTAATTTAGTTTAGATTGTATATAGAACCTTCTTTAGGTTTCCATAGCAACCTTTTTAAAATAGGTTAGTCTATTTTTAAATAAATAGTAATTATTATTAAAATTATTGTCACAAACTAAATCAAACACAAATATCATTTTGCGACAATTTTATCTGTATTGCAATTAGTCATATTTGGCAGCTAACAATAATATTTATGTATCTATATATAGTTATATGTGTATACTGACGGAAGCCTTATATGGTAATAAAGTTATTATTATCCGTGTGAATTTAAGCGGATAATTATTACATTACTATTGATTAAATTCATTTTTTGATACACTTTACCGCGCGACTGCAACGCTGACTCAGCATTGATCTGCGCGACCCGGCGGTCTCACGAGAAGCGTATTAATATTGTAATCAAACACGTAGATACAAAGAACCAAGTATAAAACTCCGAGCTTTTCGATTATAAAGCTCTCAAAATCTTTAAAAGAACCTAGTTTTAAAACTTCATATTTTTAAATCGTTAAACCGTACATTTCATTTATTGAGATAAAGGCTGTTTTTAATATCTGATGCCAACCTTTTAGGTCTGGGCTTCAGAATTCTTCTATCTGTTCCGTGATCACTTTTAATAGGCGAGTAGGTGATCAACCTGTGCCTGACACACCATGCCAGGGTCTAAGGCATGCCGGTTTCCTCACGATGTTTTCCTTTAGAAAGTAAGTCTATTGGTATACAGCCGGGGGCGAAGCTACGACTAGGGATGATAGTGGCATGCTGAAGCCGCTAGGCCAACACTGCTCTGTTTTTATAATCGTTATTAATAATTTATACTGTCAGATGCCACTGAAGAATTATTCTAAGAAACAAGAACTCATTTCCTTTGAGTTCTAGGTTGAGAGTTGAGAACTTTTATTTTTTACACGGTTGCAATGCATTAGCTCGTCCTAGCTTAGCTTGTCCGAGGAGTTATTAGAAGATATTTTATATAGTACGTTTCCCTTACTACTTAGTTTTACAAGATTTTGCCAACATGTACGAAAATAAAACATATCCAAAAAATATTGTTTTATGAAGAGTAGACAAACGTTTTATAAATGATCATCACTTCTGTCACATTTTGTCTATTGTTTCCCTAAGATTCAGCGTCAAAAACGCGAAGTAGTCCATTTATTCTGAATTATTTAATGTGTAAACCACACTTTTCTATACGTAATTATGGTGTAGGAACTTCCATTTGCAACGATCAGGCAAAAATACAGAATCAAAATAAAATGCCAGTTTGACATTTCAATAATCTTTTCACCCTTTTCTAATATTATTGTTAATAATTAGGTTTGTACCCACTTAAAACATTATTACAATTATCATTTGTTTAAGTATTTTTTTTATAATAATCATTAGTAATCGCCAATTTTAAATAAACAATATAAATCTAGTATTAGCCTTTTTATTATTTAATTAAATTTTAAAACATTGCAACTCAACATTTCATTAATTCTTAGAATTATGATTGCACACCTTGTCTCTGGTTTAAATGTACGCCATATATGTTTTCGTTAAAAATTTATTCTGAACAAATAGAATATAGGTAATAAAATACATACCGTCTATTCTGATACCAGGTTTTGACCTGCGTATCCGTGAGTCCAAGTTTCGCTGCCAGTTCCATTCTGTCTTGCACGCTAAGGTACTTCTGTCTCTCGAAAGACTTCTCCAAAGTTTGTAATTGGTGATCTGTAAAGGCCGTCCGTGCTTTCCGTTGCTTCTTCGCCAACGCAGAGGCATCCCCACAACTTTTACTTGATACGTCATCTGAGTCGTCTTTTACACCTGAAAGGATACATTTATGAATGCACCATCGATAATAGAAATATAACTAGCTATAGCTATATAAGAGTTTATATTGTATACGCAATTTCGTTCACGACATGCGTCGAATATCTTATTTGTTTAAAACAATGTAGAGATTAACTGCTATGAAGATAAGTTCAGTACCTCTAAGCAGGAAAACTATTGAATAATACAATACAATGTATGAAGGTATTTATTCTGTATCCAGAAAAAGAGTGTTTACCTGCTCATTATAAAGTAACGGGTAGAAACGGGAGCGTTTTTATCCTATAGACAAGTACATTACATTAAATTAACTATACGATTGCGTACATAGTATGCTGAACACAGCATATAATTAACAAATTATTCTATGGATTGTAATTATGAAGTTGGAATACGTTCGATTTGCGATTTCCAAAGTAAAATAATAATATCCTATGACCTACGTTATTTCCCCTGAAGTTTCTCTTTGGAAATTTTCATTTTAAGAGAATATTGGAGTTTTATTTAAACCATTTGATCAGCAAAATGCTTCTATAGACATAAATATTTAAAGACATATACGATTACCACAGCCTCAGACTACAGCAAAGCATTGACAGCTACGCGCGCGTTTGTGACAACTCGTATGTATACCTACATATTTTGGCAGATGACTATTGTTTACGCTGACGTTGGCGTAGACACAGATTTAGAAATATTTTCTTCAAAATGGGTTCGGCTATAAGTTTAACGTTTTATTGAAAATTGCGTCTGCATTTAATATAAAGTAAACCAAACAAAACACGCGTAATTAATACCCCAGATAAGTACTTAGTAAATCGGAGTTGCGAGACAAGCTAAGGAAGTGCGCAGACCACAAGAAGCCTTACGCTAAACTTACTTAGGTTACAAAGCTTCGGCTTACACGTTTAACCATACTTAAGAAGTCTCATTTCTCTACCTTTGTTATGCGATTTGCGATTTAAACGGGTAACGTATGGTTAATGGCTACTTTGTTAGTGTAGACAGTCCTCCGCTAAGCCCTTGTATGAAAGCTTTGAAAAATTTAGCGCTATATTATTCATTTAAACTCACTATTCATTATTAAAACAAACCTTTAATAATGTAGCAAGCACATTGCATAAACAGTTTTTTAGTTTAGTTTTAAAAGCTGCGCGTGACTTGGCTATGTCCACTGTCATCGTTAAATTAACACCAATTTTCTAGCATTATTTATAACCACTTTGTTGGAACCCGACGTTTGGAAATAAGTTCTAGATATTTCTTAGTTAATTCGAATAATTAATTAGGACAAAACCGAATTGAACTTCGAACTTTAATGAGTATAATCTATGAGAATTCGTAGAATGTGCAATGTCCCAAATAGGTTTCAAGTTAAAGGCGTGTCTGATAAGGGTAATGACGTTTGTTCTCGTAGCCACATTATTGCCCACTAATGATAATAATTTTCACGGTCGAGCAACTCGGCAGTTGGAGCTTATTATAATAAATTAACGGCAGGACCCTAATGGCTCGTAATTACTGGGGGTCGTTGAAAAATCGCTAATAGACAAGGTGTTGTCAAGGCTGAATCAGACGAACATTAAACCTATTCCAACAACGTGAATATTTATATCTGTGGTATTTTTTCTTTGAAGTTCTCGCGAATATAGACGACCAAAGTACGTAGAAGCCAAACAAATTATTTATTTAGAAAATCAAAACTAATTTCTAAATCGAAACGCCAATTAGAAGGCATTGGGGTGTGTATTTGTGTGTGTCACTGACAGTTTATAAGTATCAAAAAATTTTATACAAATATGAATTCACATCATTCATAGCATCATAAAATACACATTTCGCTTTAATACATATTTCCGTGCTTAAAAACGATTCATTTCCAGTATGGAATGTCGTTTTTATTCAATAATTTCTGCTCATTTAAAAAGGTTACTCTAAATCAAGTCGTTAATATTCTATCCACGAGACAACTTAAAGTAATTAAGTAATTAGTCGGTGTAAATAAAATGTATAATACACGTTAATATGCAGTAGGTAGTGCCTGGGTGGCAAACCGCAACCTCTACACTTCGCTGCCCTAATACCCCACGCCTGTGCGCATAATCCTTTGTTGCTTTTACGATTTACGACAAGTGACATTCTTTTTTTAAATATTTTAAAGATTTATAACGTGTAGCTTGTAGATGTAAAAATTGTATTTGATGTTAAGAGTGTCGTGAGTTCGGAGCCCGGCTGTGCAACAACAGAATTTTCTTGTTATTCGTAATTAACGCTTAAAAGAACGAACGCAAATTAAGACGGCTGAAAATTACTTGCCTAAAGAAAATTTATCACTGGAATATGTCTATCATAAGCTCCTTTGTTGATAACGCAACTTCGTATCTTCGCGTAAAAATGCTGTCTTATGACACTACCATTATGTAACACTAATCTCTAATTGCAATTTTTTAAACTAAAATCGTTCTCATCTCTTCCAGATAGATCCTTATTATTTATTTTATCATTTGGAAGGGAAGGCTAAATTACCCTATAAGAAGCTTAGTGTGCTCAGGAAGGCGAGGCGGTACGCACTTCACTCCGGGCCACCGCTTTCAACTCTATAATGCGCAAAATCGGACCCACATGGAGGTACTGTTGTCACCAGCTCCTTCGCCTTGACCGTATTCAACGTAGAGCGATTCGAATTGTCGGCGACCCCTTGGCGTTGCGTAGAGATGTGGGATCTCTCTGCATATTCTACCGCATTTACCACTGAGAGTGTTCGAATGAGTTTCATCATCGGACAGAATATGAAAATCCACCCGTATCCACCTCCACGTCCGATGTTCTACAACCGTTTCTTAAGGCAGTTTTCGCCGCGCATCACCAATATATATATACTGAAGTATTTTCGAACCAATTCAACTTAGGTTCAAGGAAAGAGCGTACCGTACAGGCGAGCCTTCTGGCAATATGTTCATGTGCCGGTATCACTTAACATCAGATTACCCTTATGCTCGTTTGCCACAAAAACTTGAGCTTGAGCCTTTATTGCTGACACCCAGTACAATGTAATAACAATTATTTAAGTTGTATAAAAAAAACACTTAATTCTAATACCTACATAAATAAAACTTAATCTAATACGCCACTTGACCCGTTTTAGGTAGTCAGCGTGTCCTCTGACACATAGGCCTCTTCCAGCTGTTTCCATTCTTTTCTGATATTAGCTCTTCTTGTCCAAGTTGTGCCTCCTATTATCTCTATATCGTCTGCCCATCTCTTGCTCTGTCTTCCTCTTTTCCTTTTTCCATCGCGTGGTTGCCATTCTGTAATTATTTTTGCCCATTTCAACCTGCTATCTCTCGTCATGTGCCCAGTCCAGCGCCATTTCAATTGCCTTATTTTCTTTATAATCAGCGACCAAAGTCTTCTACTTTGGTCGCTGATCTGATCTCTTCTGCTCTTTTTCGATGTCTCAGTGTTACACCCACCATGCTTCTTTCCATTCCTCTTTGGCATGTTCTCAACTTTAGAAGATGTCGGGAGGCATAATCCGAATTAAATATAGTTTCTGAATCTGACCCTAACCAAAGATCTGTATAAAAACTATAATGCTTTGCAGATAAAATGTATAATTAATTTATAGTTCAAGCAAAGCCGGGACGGTAAAGCCACCGTACAAAGCTAACAATAATTAAATTAGCATTTATTACCGATTCAAGGGAAGGCTTAATATGTTTATAATCGAATACGACCTCATTTGTATGTCTGTCCGTCCCACGGATTTAATAGATAAGCTAAGCCATTAAGTGAATATTATCGCTTGATTGCTTTTAAGAATTTAATTGATCAATAAACACTTAAGTAATAGAATTAATCTGTGCTATTAGGGTCAGATTTGTTATAGGCCTTATTGAGGTGTTAACGTATTAAAAAATGGATCTTTTTCGTTATAATCTTCGGTAAGCCAGCACTGCTGGCCTGGCATGCCCCTGTAAACCCTCCAAGTTTAAGTCCCGTGCACCAATGGGTTTTTCTTTCTATATGCTCAATTTGAAGGTAAATATCCAGAGAAAGCCGCGTCTTAGACCCAAAATTCGATGACATGTGTCATGTACAGAAAATTAATCCTAATAAAACGTACGTACTTGTCAAAAATATGATGTCTTTCGAAGCATTTTAATAAATTATGGCTAACATTTTTAATGGCCAAATCATTTAAAAAAATCGGCCAAGTCTGCCGGAGGCAGTTGGTTACACATTATAGAAGAGAAAATTATGAAAGTATACAAACATATTGCGTTCTTTGTAGCTTCTATAATCACTGGTAGAATGTGATTGACAGAAACGTTAAATTGTTAATACCAATGACATAGAAATCGTGTAAGTGATCACACAGTCAATGTTACAGGGACTTCTGTGGGCTGAGGACTAGAAGTAGCGGATACTTCTACCGGAGCTAAATCAACTCTGCCCCGACTAAATCGCATTTTTTCTTACTAGATTTCCGGCATTGGGCTGTTCTTACTTGACAATACATGTCGTATTGTCGTACCTACTAGTAAAATTATCGATTGGGATTGTTATCATACAGAATTTGTAAATTAAGTAAAAAAACAAAAAAGCTCTCTTATTCAAATTTGAAAGTAATTAATTCATATTTATCCATAATTTCTTAATTGGTTTATGTGAGGTATGAACGACTTTCACGTTACCTTTTAGATCTAATTACAATAATTGTAATTAGTAGTCTGACCTTGGCATATTAATGCGCTTATGCTATGACCACACTGACGTATACAAAAATAATTAAAGTCATATTTTCCCTTCTGTCAAAAGCCAACATGAGCGGTTGGCACTTCTAAGTTAAAGCAGAAACATGAAAATATTTACTTAAATATTGAAATAGCTAATGCTGCTATATATTATTTCTTTTCTTTTTCATGAGTCGTTATTTTATTGTTCCTTTCACTGTCTACAAAGATTTAAATTGCTTAGTTTTGTTCTATTTGTCTAAGTAATTGTATATATTATATGGATTTGCATTTCTTGCGCTCACCTAATATCTATTTTTTTTCTGCAACGAAGTGTGAATAAATAAATTAAATGCACGTATGTTTTAACACAAAGAGTCTTAAATATAATTTTTTTAACAAAACGAAACAATGATATACAAAATAAAATTACAAATAAATAGTCACACATACTCACACACAGACACGTAACTAGATTATATTTTCCTTTTGTTCGTGACATTTTTATTTCCTTATGCAATACTTTGTAAACATGTAAATATAAATATTAACGTGATACGTACCGTATACGCCTCGTTTGTCGTGGTTATAAATAATTTCGTGCAGTAATCATTCAGTGTAGACGCAGCCTAACAACTACAACAATAATTTTACTTATAAGATTATTCAATACTAATTAACTATGTAATGAGATAACGCGTGGGCTTAGATTACTTTTTAAATGATAATATAAACTTACATAATGTACCGTTTGAAACGTGTTGGCAATTTTTTCTTGAATGTCGGCCATTTTGATTATTCGTATTTATCTAAAGAAATATTATTTTAAGACACCAGGGTAGGCCAATAAATATATACGAGTCGAATAAACTTCCTTTTTGAATTTTTTAAGTTGGATAAAATGGTTATATGTACATATATTAAAAAAAATTCCGTTAAACCTTTTAATACCGTAGGAACCTTAAAATGTTTTCGTAAATACTACTTTCAAGTGTTCAATATTTTTTGACGTATTTTTATTATTTTACCGTTTCCTGAATGGTCTAAGATCCCGCTATACAACGACCTTCACCGAGATGCTTATTTAATGAAACTTATTTTATATATAATTTAATATGTCAATAAATATAATCCATATGGGTTGCCTAGCAAATTTCAGTCCAGAGTATGTTTAATTAATTTTAAAAAAAAATATTTTTTTAAACATTTCACCGGTATGATTATTAGATAAATTCTATACCAATCGAACGTATGAAGCCCATAGAATATGCAAACGTTAGGTTGTTTTTAATCAATTAATTATTTATGTGTATATTTTTTATGTGACACTAAAGTATATATACATCTTTAGTATAAAAGAAGGTTATAGTGATACATATATAATACTACCCTGGTTAAAAATATTGATTGAAAAAAGTTCAAAAAATTTACTACATGCAAATTATAAAAAAAAATTTTTTTTTTAATATTAATTAAACATACTCTGGACTGAAATTTGCTAGGCAACCCATATGGATTATATTTATTGACATATTAAATTAAATATAAAATAAGTTTCATTAAATAAGCATCTCGGTGAAGGTCGTTGTATAGCGGGATCTTATACTAGAATGAACGACGCTGAGGTCACACGCTATTGGTAACAAAAATATCAAATTATCACACAAAATATATGGTTAAATGTATAAAGCCATTGTATTAACACTTATAATATATATAATTGGACGTGCGCTTTAGATAAAAAGTCTTAATTTATTTGGTTTCTTATTAACATGCATAGATCTAATTTGTTGAGAACGGAAGCAGGACAAATATAATCGTTTATTTTTAGTGCAAACAATTGCATAATGTAAACACAAACTTAGGCAATGTTACAACATAATTATTTGTTTGGAAGATGAATTACGTAGTTGTCTATTACTCATGAGCATGTCTATAGGAAAATTATTTATAAAAGTATTTTTGTCACAACTTAAAATATAACTAAAATAAAAATGCTTTGTAAACGCAGTTCATTTTTTTTTCAAATTTCTTATGATTACAGATACCTACACAATTTCAGTTGTAGGAAGTATGATATTTATTCCTTTTAATTTGAATTTAAAAAAAATAGATAAGGTTCTATTTTTAAAGGTCAAGATTGGAAATCTAAATATTCCAACACATATTCATGTTATAAGAAGTGAAGAAGTGACGCACAATTTAATGACGTCTCAACACGTATTAGCGCAAAATTGACAACATGGCGTCTTTCTCATGAATAAATTAACAGTTTTCATGTAACTTGGGAATATTTAAGTTAATCTCAAAGCACTATTTTCAGCACAATAGCAAATAATTAACTTCAAAATGGTTAGTGTTTTTTGATGTTAAATTATGCGATTTAACGTCTTAGAGCGATTCTAAATTGAAGTAATTAACTATAATTGTGCTTAACGAGAGTTAACAAAAACGTAGTTTATTTAATTGAATGCTAAAACATTAATTCGTATTCATAAATTTAACTTTACAGCTATACAATTTGGTATAATTGTTTCATTCCGTTTAAGTTTCTACGAAATACCTAATTATTACATATTTTGTCATTGTTAAAATTTATTATCAATATTATCGGATAATAGTCAAATTTTATACTAGACCCTGTATCGTAAATTACAACATAACGGATTCCAATATCAAAGTTTCTTTTTCCGTTTGAAGTAATTGAGTTAGATACCTCAGCGCTATATTATTGTAAATGATATCAAAGTTGGGTTTCGTCCTTAGATGACATCATTTGGTTATTTTGTTAGGGAGTGATGATACCACTCAATATTATTAGTGTTAGTTGACCACATCGAAGTTAGATTAGAAGTTTGCCCGGTCTGAATCCCATCTTTTGACAAGCAACACCTACGAAGTATGTTTTTAATCACGCACGCTCTATATCGATATACTATTGAAAGTGTTGTAAAATGCCAAATATGAAATTCTTATCTGATCATTGATTTCTTTGCTATGTGCGGTTGCATATCTTTTCTTGCATTCGTTTATGAATTCATTTAACCCAGAGAAACGGAAACTATTAGCTAAGAAAATTCAGATTTTTATGTACCTAGTGGTTAAACGTGTATGGTCGAAGACATGTTCAAATCTCCGCTAAGCGCAATATATGTATTGTGTGAGCAACTCTTATGGTGAAGGAAAAACCTGAATTCCAAAGATGGACGATGTGTTCTTCTTGTGGTGCCTCAGACTGGATGTTGGCCGTCAGTCGCGTGAAGTGCCTTTCCCTGTGTTAGATGCAGTAAGCCATGATTTATACCAACACGCCCATAGAAAAGTTAACGAAAGATATATTTGTATGTCCCATTGATGGCAATGACTTCACGGTATTTTTATTTGAAACAGTGTGCCAATATATGTTCATTGAAGTAGGCACAGGCATAAATAGGCCATTACACGCTCGCTATAAAGGGAAATCTTTGAAATTGCCTTGACATATGGAGGGAAAAGATATGAAAGGAAAATGCTAAACATTTGTATCGGAAAAGTGAAGTTATACATATCGACTGTTAAGATTAGTTTTGTGTCTCACAATAATTCTTTTTAAGTAATTATTTTATAATTACTACGACCCATACACCTCAACTCCAATAAAGTGCTTGGAGTGCGTATTCCTACATTCCATCACTACACCACAGAATACTACTAATAGACTAAAAGAAATTATAATAATTATTTAAAAAATATCTGACTTTTTTCTTGAGGGTCTTAAGACGGCTAAGTGGCGTACTTAGCCGTCTTAAGACGTGCAGGTTTTAATAAAACATATATTATATATATATATATATATTTACGTATTGTAAATATAATATATCTGTCTGTAAATTGTCTCCGTATCTCTAGGCTGGTAATTAGTTCATTAAACGCGTCCTCATCAGTTTTATTCCCGAGAAAATAAATATTAAACAGCAGTTCGGCCGGACAATTTGTCACTGAAATAAACGTTAAATAATATTTGTTGTGATAATAACTTTAAATTTAATTAACAACACAAAACACTTTTACGTTTTGGGATCTCAAGCCAAATTAAATTTGTCCCCACACCCGCTTAACAAAGTAATACAAATAAAAAAGCTTCTAAGACGTATACATTAAAACGAAATCGATTTCACAGCTCACAACGCCTGTCAAATGCGACGCAAAGCCGGGATTGAAGCTATAGCACGGTAGAACTGGGCCTATTATAAATCGTAATCTATTTATTGTCATACAAAAACTTTTGATTTTATCTACTTGACGAAAGAATTGTCACCTCGGCTTATTATGCCAAAAGATGCCTGTTAGAATATCAATCTTATGAAGTTGTAATAAGATTGAGTTTTGAGCGGTCAATGTTCTAAGCAGCTTAGCAATGTGCGCTTGAGGTTACGTTTGACGTTTCAAGTAACGACCCACTGGCTTCGAAAGTACAGACGATGACAAAATTGTTTAATTTATTTGTGTCTGATTGTTAGCAAAAATAATTAATTAATATATTCAGTCAGTTAATATTACTGGAGTTATTTTTGTTGACGAATAAAGCTTATTTTAATCTAGCATAATTTATTCGAATTTATTTTAAAAACAATTTAAGAATAGAACAACGCACTTTGTTTGCCTTAATGCATATAGACAATAACCATAAATAATAATTTATAACTCAATTGCATTACATTGTAACTTAGTAATTGATTTTACTATGACCACGACCCCACAATTAAACACCGGACTAATTACTTAGATAAATTGCCAGTAGAGTTTATATGAGTACTAATTGCTATAAATGCTGTATTTTTCACATTCTTCGTAAATGGGATTTTTAATAACAATGCAAGAATTGTATTTACAGTTTCTTAATTGTAAACGGATGTTGATGGTAATTGGGGGGCATTAGATAACTTGGCTGGACTCTAGACTAAAGAGTATTAAAGTAATTCTAAATCCTAGATTTCATTGCCACATTGTACATTCAATTACTGTAGTAAAAAATATTTAATACTTATTTATGACTTATGAATCATTATACCGCTTTTGTAATTGACGATATTTTTTAATTTTTTACGGAGTTTCTGCCGCGCACCACCACTGTGTGGAACCAGCTGCCTTCTGAAGTATTTCCGAACCAATTTGCTTGTGGTCCTTCAAGAAAGGAGCTTACCAATTCTCAAAGGGCCGGCAGCGCACTCGTGAGCCCTCTAGCGTTGAGAGTGTCCATGGTTGGTGGTATTGCTTACACATCATCATCATCACTTCCTGCCCATTTGCCCCCTGCCCCCATTTAAATATAAAAAAATAAAATTTGACGTACTCTACATTTTCTATTACAACAACTGTAAAATCGTAAATAATATTTCAAGAAAATTTTATTAAATGTTAAATTATTTTACAATACAATACTGTAGACGTAAAGCGTATTATAGTCAAATAATTACAAAAGCTAAGCCGTGATTCTAATAACTTTAATCCGTAAATTAAAATATGCTTAAAAACTTTGCTCGCGATTGTACAATACGTAACATCATCACAGCGTATGATTTCGAGCTATTTTAAAATTTAAAGCGCTTGACATTTGACAAAAAGCTGATTATGACGTCAGTTTCCCCGAGTCCTTTCATCCAGGATTAATTCTGTATTTTTAAGGGTTTATCTTAGAGTTGAACGGGTTGTTTATCGCGCCCATTATATTATTTAATTTATTTAACGCTCGGCTTATCGACTTGTCTATTAAATCGACGATAGATTAATGCGATTCAAATTTATACATGAATCTTTGAGTTTTGATAAGTTGAAATATCTGAAAGCTTGTAAGGAATAACCTACGGACATAAGATAAATCTGAATTAGCATGCATTGTTTTATTCTTTTTTTTTTTTTTTATAAGACAATTCACACCAATTGACCGAGTCCCATGCTAAGCTGGTGAAGCTTGTGTTATGGGTACTAGGCAACGGATATACATACATAGATAGATAGATAGACATATAAATACATATTTAAACACCCAAGACCTAAGCACAACACCAAATGCTCATCACATCGATGTTCGTCTCAGCCGGGGATCGAACCCGGGACCCATGGATTCGCAGTCAGGGGTACTAACCACTAGACCAATGAGTCGTCAAGTTCTAGTAAGATACAGATTATATTCTATTTTTAATTGCGAATGAGTTCTTTCACATTTGCAAGTATCTAAGCCTATAATTTGGTATTGCCCAAAGGCCAAAACTACTTATAATCAATCAAGTATAAAAGATTTTTTTTATTTAAGTTTTCATTACAATGAATAACAGACTATACAGAGAAACTTTATTAGAATAGATACTCTAATAATGAATAAACTCCTATTATGTCTAAACATTATTAATTAAAATACTTGTATCTCCTTCATATTAATTACATTGAATTGTGTTAACATTTGTTTAAATTTTCATAGATTACTAAACACACGTCACACAAAATTATGTTTAGTTGACAGGATCTGCGGCCGGATTCATTTCGGATCGGATTTCTTTAAATTCCACCTGACGGATGACCTTACTGAGGTCACTAATATAACATTAAATTAAATAGATATTTGAGTCATCTACCAGATACACACTACATATTGTAACGAACAGTTTCGATGCTTTTAAGTGGTAAAATGATTTAAATGGTTTATAAAAGAGGCGAATTGGTGCCAGTATTGGCCATAATTATTATTTACGGAGTTAGAAATTAATATATTCGAAAGAAAGCAGAAAAGTTGGGGCGGCCGCAGAGCAGGCGGAACATATAAAACGGCTCAAACATAAGAGTCTTTCCTTCAACTTCGATTTTGTTCTCTTTGGAGTAGAGACTCTTGGGCCGTGGGAATCAAGTGCACAGGCGCTAATTAAAGATTTAAGTTGGCGCCTGGTAGATAGTACCGGTGACCCCAGAGCTGGTGCTTTCGCTCAACGAATAAGTATCGCAATACAGCGAGGAAATGCTGCCAGCGTTAGAGGTACACTGCCACAGGGACCAAACTTTTTAAATTGGCTTTAATTTTCTATATATTAACTTTTAATTTTAATAATTACATATTTTGAATATTATTTATACTATGTAAGTTAAAAAATGTAAATGCTTATTATTAAGTTTTCATTATCATAATATTAAATTAAAAAAGGATACAATTTATTAAGATAACATTTTTACGAAATTATGTTCTAAAAGTGCTAATCAAAATAATGCAGTGCTAATTAATACAGTTATAATTAGGGAAAATGATAAAATTATCATTTTATATATTTAATTTCACAATATTTCCTACATTTTATTAGATATGATCTTCTTTTATCTACATTCTGCATTAATTGCTGTTAATATAAAAAGTTAAAAGTATTTCAAAAATGGATTTCAAGTTTTTTTTTGATAAAATTTACCGTAATTTTAGCCTATGGAGTATTATTATCAAGTCCATAGCAGATCGATAGATAGATAGATAGATATCCTGTAATATAGCCTAATCACAATAACCCTAGAATAATAAAGGTGCGTACACAACCAAGTTTTTAAGTGTGGAACTCTTCGTATTGGACTAGATTTCCCACGTAAGCTTTAGAAAATACCAGGCAGTCCTGGTAACCCGTGAATTCTATAGGTATACTAGTGGACCCCACAGACGTTGTCCTGCATGATATTTAAAGCGATTAGGATATTAAGCAAAGTATGAAAGTACCGACTGCAGTGCCATCTGCCGGGCTGATTTGTGAATCTAAACCATTCCCAGATCCCCTTGAACACACACAAAAAATTTCATCAAAATCGGTCCAGTCGTTTGAGAGAAGTTCAGTCACATACACACGCACACAAGAAATATATATTAAGATATAGCGAGATACATGAAATATAATAATTAAGTGAAAATACTTCAGCGGCTTTCTTGCATACATTGATTAAAAGAAAAGATTATTACAAAATTTCAATTGCATTATCTTTATGCTCAATTATTAGCATTATATTTGTCCTCTATTAAATCTACATCATTTAGAAAATATAACTAATCAAATAACAATGTTGTAGTGTAATATTATTTACTCGCAGTATTTAAATTTTTATTAAAAAACAATTGTAGCCATTCCATTCATTGAATGAAATTATAATTTAAAAAAAATTTACTTCAATGATATTAACCTATATAGATATCATTGAATTAAATTGTTGCATTTGCAATGTAGAGGTTACTTAGTACCTACCTTCGTAGTACTAACAATTTTAATTATTTTAAGTAAAATTAACTATGTAAAAACTTTTCTAATTTTTAAATCTTGTTACAAGGTAAATGGCATCTATTGATGAAGTATTAGTGGTTTTAGAGAAGCATGTGATTATTCACTACTAGCTTCCATGAAAATCGAACCTAAATTCTCCGGGTTTTTAATAATGTTCGTTATTTACTAAGCAACGGAGATTAAATACTAGTATTTAATTAAAATAGCTTATTATAGCTACTATTATTTTATATTGCTATTGTTTAAACAAATAAAAATATAGGATCGCTGAAAATATAGCTAAACTACAATGTAAAACCATAAAAACTAAGACTGGTTGACTAAACACGGTTGAGTTATGTGAGAAAGTACAAAAAAGAAAACAAAGTTGTTTTCAAGTATTCCTTTGTAAAGTTTAAACAAGTAGCTAAGCTTGCATTAAATAAATTATAACGAGGCTGTGATAATTTGTGTCTGTAATATGATAACTCGATAGATCTATTGTTCAATGGTTTCTCAGTAAGATATAAACTTGCGTGACTGTTCTCAGTATTGTCGAGATGTCAAAGCATGACCCGATGTTGTATAACAATTATGAGATTGTATCAAACTGTTACAATTATTTTAATTAAACGTACGTAATCCTACGTTACGTGAATGGGTACGTCGCGTTGATGTCTTTTTCTTGAAGATTTCAAGACAATTTTTAATTTCTTTAATTATGTGATTTCATTCTACCAGACAGAAAGAAATAACTGAATTCTTTTTCTTTAGACAAAGCCATACGTTTTGTCTGTAATGTGACACGAAAGTGATAAATATTTAGCATTTTATGGACTATGTTTATAAATAAGTTAAGGAAATTAATTATATTTATATAAATTGTTTGTGGCATACGTAGAGTCGCCGGGTTGTAGAAATAAAGGAGCTAAAAGGATTATTTATTTTTAATTGTTTTAGCTCATTTTTTAGTACTATCGATAGTAGGTAAATAATATTTACGTAATCTAAAACTTAATAAATCATTAGTATGGGCTTATCTGTGCTTGTATCAACTCTTGGAGTACTCCAATACAGCTTTGGATTAAATAATATATGTGGACAAATGAGCAGATATAATATCTAATACTCTTTAACTTAGGTTTCCAAAGAAAAGTTATTTAATTTTTAACAATAAATAAAATTTCCACTATGACGTTCTTATAAGAATAAGAAAATTTCGTATATTTACGAAGCTATACATACTTTTTAAATGATCACTAGTATTATATTAATTGTCTCTTATCGTGTTCCATTGTTTTTTAATCTATGCTTATTTTATGATTTTTATTAGACATTCATTTAATATTCCTCCTTTATACAAGTTACGTCTTTAACGCAATTTTTTGCAATCCATGGCAAACTAATGTATGTTTATTTAACTATGTATGTGCCTAGTCAGTCTTAAGTTTGGATTTTTTAATAATCAATAACATTTGTCAGTAGGATTCATGATCAACATGCTATCGGTACAAATATTTCCACGCATTATGGAGGTTTAAACAACCCATTTAATCGTTCTGGTTGATAGAACCATGCTAACCTGGTGAATCCGTTGCTGATCGATCCGAGTCCGAGTCCCGATGTGCGCTAAGGTCCCTTGGAGCCGCATCCAGGATATCAGTGATCATGAAGCGAGTCCTGGGCGCGCGCGAATCGCGCTCGTCTCGTTGCACCGTCATCGCCACGGCGCCGCCGGCGGGGCTCGCGCCGCCCGCCCTTACCGCATCCAGCGCAGGCGCAAACACCGCCCGCTCTTCACCATACCATTTCACTACTACAATTGTCTATAACACTTAAAATCCGAGTTGAATGTTATAGCACTTAGCACGCACTTGTCGTAAAGTCCGCAACGTGACATAGGCGACACGAGCAGCCAGCGCGGAGTGTGGCGAGTGACTGAGTGTGTCGATGTGGGCGCTAGCCAGGGGGCGGCGTCGGCCAATGGGTGCTATGCCCCCCTCCCGTCCCGGCCCCTCCCGCCCCAAGGGGCGTGCCGCTGCCATGTTGGGCCGCGGGGCACTAATGCTCTTTTTGCTTGGAGAAAGCTCGGATTTAAGCTTTTATACGTGGATAAAACGCTTTTATAGGAAATAAAGTGTTCGCGGGATATCGCGCTTTACGATGGCTTGGAGATAGTATACCTAATATCTATTTTTTTCTGCAACGAAGTGTGAATAAATAAATTAAATGCACGTATGTTTTAACACAAAGAGTCTTAAATATAATTTTTTTAACAAAACGAAACAATGATATACAAAATAAAATTACAAATAAATAGTCACACATACTCACACACAGACACGTAACTAGATTATATTTTCCTTTTGTTCGTGACATTTTTATTTCCTTATGCAATACTTTGTAAACATGTAAATATAAATATTAACGTGATACGTACCGTATACGCCTCGTTTGTCGTGGTCATAAATAATTTCGTGCAGTAATCATTCAGTGTAGACGCAGCCTAACAATAATTTTACTTATAAGATTATTCATTACTAATTAACTATGTAATGAGATAACGCGTGGGCTTAAATTACTTTTTAAATGATAATATTAACTTACATAATGTACCGTTTGAAACGTGTTGGCAATTTTTTCTTGAATGTCGGCCATTTTGATTATTCGTATTTATCTAAAGAAATATTATTTTAAGACACCAGGGTAGGCCAATAAATATATACGAGTCGAATAAACTTCCTTTTTGGATTTTTTAAGTTGGATAAAATGATTATACATATATTAAAAAAATAATAAATCCGTTAAACCTTTTAATACCGTAGGAACCTTAAAATGTGTTCGTAAATACTACTTTCAAGTGTTCAATATTTTTTGACATATTTTTATTATTTTACCGTTTCCTGAATGAACGACGCTGAGGTAACAAAAATATCAAATTATCACAGTAGGTATATGGTTAAATATATAAAGCCATTATATTAACACTTATAATATATATAATTGGACGTGTGCTTTAGATAAAAAGTCTTAATTTATTTGGTTTCTTATTAACATGCATAGATCTAATTTGTTGAGAACGGAAGCAGGACAAATATAATCGTTTATTTTTAGTGCAAACAATTGCATAATGTAAACACAAACTTAGGCAATGTTACAACATAATTATTTGTTTGGAAGATGAATTACGTAGTAGTCTATTACTCATGAGCATGTCTATAGGAAAATTATTTATAAAAGTATTTTTGTCACAACTTAAAATATAACTAAAATAAAAATGCTTTGTAAACGCAGTTCATTTTTTTTCGAATTTCGAATGATTACAGATACACAATTTCAGTTGTAGGAAGTATGATATTTATTCCTTTTAATTTGAATTTAAAAAAATAGATAAGGTTCTATTTTTAAAGGTCAAGATTGGAAATCTAAATATTCCAACACATATTCATGTTATAAGAAGTGAAAAAGTGACGCACAATTTAATGACGTCTCAACACGTATTGGCGCAAAATTGACAACATGGCGTCTTTCTCATGAATAAATTAACAGTTTTCATGTAACTTGGGAATATTTAAGTTAATCTCAAAGCACTATTTTCAGCACAATAGCAAATAATTAACTTCAAAATGGTTAGTGTTTTTTGATGTTAAATTATGCGATTTAACGTCTTAGAGCGATTCTAAATTGAAGTAATTAACTATAATTGTGCTTAACGAGAGTTAACAAAAACGTAGTTTATTTAATTGAATGCTAAAACATTAATTCGTATTCATAAATTTAACTTTACAGCTATACAATTTGGTATAATTGTTTCATTCCGTTTAAGTTTCTACGAAATACCTAATTATTACATATTTTGTCATTGTTAAAATTTATTATCAATATTATCGGATAATAGTCAAATTTTATACTAGACCCTGTATCGTAAATTACAACATAACGGATTCCAATATCAAAGTTTCTTTTTCCGTTTGAAGTAATTGAGTTAGATACCTCAGCGCTATATTATTGTAAATGATATCAAAGTTGGGTTTCGTCCTTAGATGACATCATTTGGGTATTTTGTTAGGGAGTGATGATACCACTCAATATTATTAGTGTTAGTTGACCACATCGAACTTAGATTAGAAATTTGTCCGGTCTGAATCCCATCTTTTGACAAGCAACATCTACGAAATATGATTTTAATCTTGAATGACTTCACGGTATTTTTATTTGAAACAGTGTGCCAATATATGTTCATTGAAGTGGGCACAGGCATAAATAGGCCATTACACGCTCGCTATAAAGGGAAATCTTTGAAATTGCCTTGACATATGGAGGGAAAAGATATGAAAGGAAAATGCTAAACATTTGTATCGGAAAAGTGAAGTTATACATATCGACTGTTAAGATTAGTTTTGTGTCTCACAATAATTCTTTTTAAGTAATTATTTTATAATTACTACGCCCTACACACCTCAACTCCAATAAAGAACTTGGAGTGCGTATTCCTACATTCCATCACTACACCACAGAATACTACTAATAGACTAAAAGAAATTATAATAATTATTTAAAAAATATCTGACTTTTTTCTTGAGGGTCTTAAGACGGCTGTAAGTACGCCGTGCAGGTTTTAATAAAACATATATTATATATTATATTATATATATATTTACGTATTGATAATATAATATATCTGTCTGTAAATTGTCTCCGTATCTCTAGGCTGGTAATTAGTTCATTAAACGCGTCCTCATCAGTTGTATTCCCGAGAAAATAAATATTAAACAGCAGTTCAGCCGGACAATTTGTCACTGAAATAAACGTTAAATAATATTTGTTGTGATAATAACTTTAAATTTAATTAACAACACAAAACACTTTTACGTTTTGGGATCTCAAGCCAAATTAAATTTGTCCCCACACCCGCTTAACAAAGTAATACAAATAAAAAAGCTTCTAAGACGTATACATTAAAACGAAATCGATTTCACAGCTCACAACGCCTGTCAAATGCGACGCAAAGCCGGGATTGAAGCTATAGCACGGTAGAACTGGGCCTATTATAAATCGTAATCTATTTATTGTCATACAAAAACTTTTGATTTTATCTACTTGACGAAAGAATTGTCACCTCGGCTTATTATGCCAAAAGATGCCTGTTAGAATATCAATCTTATCCAGTTGTTATAAGATTGAGTTTTGAGCGGTCAATGTTCTAAGCAGCTTAGCAATGTGCGCTTGAGGTTACGTTTGACGTTTCAAGTAACGACCCACTGGCTTCGAAAGTACAGACGATGACAAAATTGTTTAATTTATTTGTGCCTAATTGTTAGTAAAAAGAATTAATTAAAATATTCAGTCAGTCAATATTACTGGAGTTATTTTTGTTGACGAATAAAGCTTATTTTAATCTAGCATAATTTATTCGAATTTATTTTAAAAACAATTTAAGAATAGAACAACGCACCTTGTTTGCCTTAATGCATATAGACAATAACCATAAATAATAATTTATAACTCAATTGCATTACATTGTAACTTAGTAATTGATTTTACTATGACCACGACCCCACAATTAAACACCGGACTAATTACTTAGATAAATTGCCAGTAGAGTTTATACGAGTACTAATTGCTATAAATGCTGTATTTTTCACATTCTTCGTAAATGGGATTTTTAATAACAATGCAAGAATTGTATTAACAGTTTCTTAATTGTAAACGGATGTTGATGGTAATTGGGGCATTAGATAACTTGGCTGGACTCTAGACTAAAGAGTATTAAAGTGATTCTAAAACTTAGATTTCATTGCCACATTGTACATTCAATTACTGTAGTAAAAAATATTTAATACTTATTTATGACTTATGAATCATTATACCGCTTTTGTAATTGACGATATTTTTTAATTTTTTACGCAGTTTCTGCCGCGCACCACCACTGTGTGGAACCAGCTGCCTTCTGAAGTATTTCCGAACCAATTTGCTTGTGGTCCTTCAAGAAAGGAGCTTACCAATTCTCAAAGGGCCGGCAGCGCACTCGTGAGCCCTCTAGCGTTGAGAGTGTCCATGGTTGGTGGTATTGCTTACACATCATCATCATCACTTCCTGCCCATTTGCGCCCTGCCCCCATTTAAATATAAAAAAATAAAATTTGACGTACTCTACATTTTCTATTACAACAACTAAAAAATCGTAAATAATATTTCAAGAAAATTTTATTAAATGTTAAATTATTTTACAATACAATACTGTAGACGTAAAGCGTATTATAGTCAAATAATTACAAAAGCTAAGCCGTGATTCTAATAACTTTAATCCGTAAATTAAAATATACTTAAAAAATTTGCTCGCGATTGTACAATACGTAACATCATCACAGCGTATGATTTCGAGCTATTTTAAAATTTAAAGCGCTTGACATTTGACAAAAAGCTGATTATGACGTCAGTTTCCCCGAGTCCTTTCATCCAGGATTAATTCTGTATTTTTAAGGGTTTATCTTAGAGTTGAACGGGTTGTTTATCGCGCCCATTATACGTTTTATTATTTAATTTATTTAACGCTCGGCTTATCGACTTGTCTATTAAATCGACGATAGATTAATGCGATTCAAATTTATACATGAATCTTTGAGTTTTGATAAGTTGAAATATCTGAAAGCTTGTAAGGTATAACCTACGGACATAAGATAAATCTGAATTGGCATGAATTGTTTTATTCTTTTTTTTTTTTTTTTAAAGACAATTCACACCAATTGACCGAGTCCCATGCTAAGCTGGTGAAGCTTGTGTTATGGGTACTAGGCAACGGATATACATACATAGATAGATAGATAGACATATAAATACATATTTAAACACCAAGACCTAAGCACAACACCAAATGCTCATCACATCGATGTTCGTCTCAGCCGGGGATCGAACCCGGGACCCATGGATTCGCAGTCAGGGGTACTAACCACTAGACCAATGAGTCGTCAAGTTCTAGTAAGATACAGATTATATTCTATTTTTAATTGCGAATGAGTTCTTTCACATTTGCAAGTATCTAAGCCTATAATTTGGTATTGCCCAAAACTACTTATAATCAATCAAGTATAAAATATTTTTTTATTTAAGTTTTCATTACAATGAATTACAGACTATACAGAGAAACTTTATTTGAATAGATACTCTAATAATGAATAAACTCCTATTATGTCTAAACATTATTAATTAAAATACTTGTATCTCCTTCATATTAATTACATTGAATTGTGTTAACATTTGTTTAAATTTTCATAGATTACTAAACACACGTCACACAAAATTATGTTTAGTTGACAGGATCTGCGGCCGGATTCATTTCGGATCGGATTTCTTTAAATTCCACCTGACGGATGACCTTACTGAGGTCACTAATATAACATTAAATTAAATAGATATTTGAGTCATCTACCAGATACACACTACATATTATAACGAACAGTTTCGATGCTTTTAAGTGGTAAAATGATTTAAATGGTTTATAAAAGAGGCGAATTGGTGCCAGTATTGGCCATAATTATTATTTACGGAGTTAGAAATTAATATATTCGAAAGAAAGCAGAAAAGTTGGGGCAGAGCAGGCGGAACATATAAAACGGCTCAAACATAAGAGTCTTTCCTTCAACTTCGATTTTGTTCTCTTTGGAGTAGAGACTCTTGGGCCGTGGGAATCAAGTGCACAGGCGCTAATTAAAGATTTAAGTTGGCGCCTGGTAGATAGTACCGGTGACCCCAGAGCTGGTGCTTTCGCTCAACGAATAAGTATCGCAATACAGCGAGGAAATGCTGCCAGCGTTAGAGGTACACTGCCACAGGGACCAAACTTTTTAAATTGGCTTTAATTTTCTATATATTAACTTTTAATTTTAATAATTACATATTTTGAATATTATTTATACTATGTAAGTTAAAAAATGTAAATGTTTATTATTAAGTTTTCATTATGATAATATTAAATTAAAAAAGGATACAATTTATTAAGATAACATTTTTACGAAATTATGTTCTAAAAGTGCTAATCAAAATAATGCATTATGCAGTGCTAATTAATACAGTTATAATTAGGGAAAATGATAAAATTATCATTTTATATATTTAATTTCACAATATTTCCTACATTTTATTAGATATGATCTTCTTTTATCTACATTCTGCATTAATTGCTGTTAATATAAAAAGTTAAAAGTATTTCAAAAATGGATTTCAAGTTTTTTTTGATAAAATTTACCGTAATTTTAGCCTATGGAGTATTATTATCAAGTCCATAGCAGATCGATAGATAGATAGATATCCTGTAATATAGCCTAATCACAATAACCCTAGAATAATAAAGGTGCGTACACAACCAAGTTTTTAAGTGTGGAACTCTTCGTATTGGACTAGATTTCCCACGTAAGCTTTAGAAAATACCAGGCAGTCCTGGTAACCCGTGAATTCTATAGGTATACTAGTGGACCCCACAGACGTTGTCCTGCATGATATTTAAAGCGATTAGGATATTAAGCAAAGTATGAAAGTACCGACTGCAGTGCCATCTGCCGGGCTGATTTGTGAATCTAAACCATTCCCAGATCCCCTTGAACACACACAAAAAATTTCATCAAAATCGGTCCAGTCGTTTGAGAGAAGTTCAGTCACATACACACGCACACAAGAAATATATATTAAGATATAGCGAGATACATAAAATATAATAATTAAGTGAAAATACTTCAGCGGCTGACTTGCATACATTGATTAAAAGAAATGATTATTACAAAATTTCAATTGCATTATCTTTATGCTCAATTATTAGCATTATATTTGTCCTCTATTAAATCTACATCATTTAGAAATTATAACTATTCAAATAACAATGTTGTAGTGTAATATTATTTACTCGCAGTATTTAAATTTTTATTAAGAAACAATTGTAGCCATTCCATTCATTGAATGAAATTATAATTTTAAAAAAAATTTTACTTCAATGATATTAACCTATATAGATATCATTGAATTAAATTGTTGCATTTGCAATGTAGAGGTTACTTAGTACCTTTCGTAGTACTAACAATTTTAATTATTTTAAGTAAAATTAACTATGAAAAAACTTTTCTAATTTTTAAATCTTGTTACAAGGTAAATGGCATCTATTGATGAAGTATTAGTGGTTTTAGAGAAGCATGTGATTATTCACTACTAGCTTCCATGAAAATCGAACCTAAATTCTCCGGGTTTTTAATAATGTTCGTTATTTACTAAGCAACGGAGATTAAATACTAGTATTTAATTAAAATAGCTTATTATAGCTACTATTATTTTATATTGCTATTGTTTAAACAAATAAAAATATAGGATCGCTGAAAATATAGCTAAACTACAATGTAAAACCATAAAAACTAAGACTGGTTGACTAAACACGGTTGAGTTATGTGAGAAAGTACAAAAAAGAAAACAAAGTTGTTTTCAAGTATTCCTTTGTAAAGTTTAAACAAGTAGCTAAGCTTGCATTAAATAAATTATAACGAGGCTGTGATAATTTGTGTCTGTAATATGATAACTCGATAGATCTATTGTTCAATGGTTTCTCAGTAAGATATAAACTTGCGTGACTGTTCTCAGTATTGTCGAGATGTCAAAGCATGACCCGATGTTGTATAACAATTATGAGATTGTATCAAACTGTTACAATTATTTTAATTAAACGTACGTAATCCTACGTTACGTGAATGGGTACGTCGCGTTGATGTCTTTTTCTTGAAAATTTCAAGACAATTTTTAATTTCTTTAATTATGTGATTTCATTCTACCAGACAGAAAGAAATAACTGAATTCTTTTTTCTTTAGACAAAGCCATACGTTTTGTCTGTAATGTGACACGAAAGTGATAAATATTTAACATTTTATGGACTATGTTTATAAATAAGTTAAGGAAATTAATTATATTTATATAAATTGTTTGTGGCATACGCAGAGTCGCCGGGTTGTAGAAATAAAGGAGCTAAAAGGATTATTTATTTTTAATTGTTTTAGCTCATTTTTTAGTACTATCGATAGTAGGTAAATAATATTTACGTAATCTAAAACTTAATAAATCATTAGTTTGGGCTTATCTGTGCTTGTATCAACTCTTGGAGTACTCCAATACAGCTTTGGATTAAATAATATATGTGGATAAATGAGCAGATATAATATCTAATACTCTTTAACTTAGGTTTCCAAAGAAAAGTTATTTAATTTTTAACAATAAATAAAATTTCCACTATGACGTTCTTATAAGAATAAGAAAATTTTGTATATTTACGAAGCTATACATACTTTTTAAATGATCACTAGTAGGTATTATATTAATTGTCTCTTATCGTGTTCCATTGTTTTTTTAATCTATGCTTATTTTACGATTTTTATTAGACATTAATTTAATATTCCTCCTTTATACAAGTTACGTCTTTAACGCAATTTTTTGCAATCCATGGCAAACTAATGTATGTTTATTTAACTATGTATGTGCCTAGTCAGTCTTAAGTTTGGATTTTTCTCACTTAATAATCAATAACATTTGTCAGTAGGATTCATGATCAACATGCTATCGGTACAAATATTTCCACGCATTATGGAGGTTTAAACAACCCATTTAATCGTTCTGGTTGATAGAACCATGCTAACCTGGTGAATCCGTTGCTGATCGATCCGAGTCCGAGTCCCGATGTGCGCTAAGGTCCCTTGGAGCCGCATCCAGGATATCAGTGATCATGAAGCGAGTCCTGGGCGCGCGCGAATCGCGCTCGTCTCGTTGCACCGTCATCGCCACGGCGCCGCCGGCGGGGCTCGCGCCGCCCGCCCTTACCGCATCCAGCGCAGGCGCAAACACCGCCCGCTCTTCACCATACCATTTCACTACTACAATTGTCTATAACACTTAAAATCCGAGTTGAATGTTATAGCACTTAGCACGCACTTGTCGTAAAGTCCGCAACGTGACATAGGCGACACGAGCAGCCAGCGCGGAGTGTGGCGAGTGACTGAGTGTGTCGATGTGGGCGCTAGCCAGGGGGCGGCGTCGGCCAATGGGTGCTATGCCCCCCTCCCGTCCCGGCCCCTCCCGCCCCAAGGGGCGTGCCGCTGCCATGTTGGGCCGCGGGGGCACTAATGCTCTTTTTTGCTTGGAGAAAGCTCGGATTTAAGCTTTTATACGTGGATAAAACGCTTTTATAGGAAATAAAGTGTTCGCGGGATATCGCGCTTTACGATGGCTTGGAGATAGTATATGTGGGCGCAAATTCATATATAATGATTATATTTTTACAAACACATAAAGATTGGTATTTATTTCAAGTAAGTATTTATTTGCTTCTATTATATATTTATATATGGGCGCAAACTCATATATAATGATTATTTTGTTACATAAATATAAAGATTGATATTTAATTCGAGTAAATAAATATATTCAAGATAATAATAAATAATATTAAGGATTGATAGTCTGTGGTATATTCATAGCATTTATTATTTATGTTTAAGGAATGGTGTTGATCAGCTGCTATTGTCATTCATCAACATTTGGTAATATCGGGGTAAAATTAGTTCAAAACCGTTATATGGTTTATTTTATTTACCATTATTAATGGATCTGCAAATTAACGACTATTTGATAGTCTGTAGTCTTTATTATAAATATTAAAGAAATTGTGTTAGTGTCAGCTGTCATTGTCATTGAATAATGTCAAAGTCGAATTGGTTCGAGGCCGTTAATACGAATGGTTTATTTAATTTGTTAATGTTGCTAGATCTATAAATTAACGACTATTCAATGGTTAATAATAATAATGACTCCATAGTCATTTATTATTATTATTGTTAAAAAGGAGTTTATCATATTACTTTAAACATTTTAAACCTATTGATAATAAATATTAATCTTTGACACTCGTTTCTATGACTGCCGTTTGACTCTGTGGTCGATTCGGGTTCGGTCGTGGAACGAGTACACGAAATGTTACGAAACTTGTTTATCACAGATTCTGGTTGCTATATATATGGGAACTGGTGGGTGCGGCGCTTAGTTCGGTTGAGCGGCCGAACCAATCAGAAGCCTTTAAAAGTGGACTTTAATGTCGAAAGTAAATGGCTGGTGCCAACAAACTAATTTATGACGACAGTATTGCTGACGTCATTATCTTCAACAATTCATCGTGGAGTCTGGACACAATAATTATGGCGTTCAAACGCCGACAGCAGCGGTGGGATAACAGCCCCAAGAGACTTCTGAATCTTCGAATGGCACAACCTTCGTTATGTAACAAGTAATGGGTCTCTTGACCTCCATTAAGACTCCATTAAGACTGCTGCAACGAGAACTGGGATTGTTGCGCCAACGTGGACGAAAATATCACGAAACGGATGGTACTTCCACATGAATCTCGAATGAAGGCCATGCTGTAGTTACGAGGACGAGTTAAAACATGGGCCGACAGCTGGTTGTTGCATTCAACCAAGAGAACAAGTGAAGAAGGAGCTTATCCATACGTTTGGCAACGTGTTTCGGTATGTGAATGACGTGCAGAAATGGTGCAACTACAAGCGAGCTGCTACGCAGAGTACGCTACAACGGTATGGACGCTTTTTCAAAGGATCCGAGCAGTAGCTACCGACGCCGAGGTAATGATGCGATGATCACAGGTATTTACTTATATTTTTGGTATTTATGAGTTTATTCGATCTGAGTTGCTGAGTATTACCCTCCATTAACTTACTAAATAAGTATTCGTTTTTGAAACGTTTTGTAAACGTAAAATCGAAAATAGTTCAGATGAGTCACGTGTTATGGTATCTTAAACGATCAAGTCGTTTGTTTCACTTGCAATAAACCAGTTCATTTGTCGCGAGACAACATAGAGAAATCCCAAAAATTAAGCTTATGTTATTTAGTAACAATCCAGTAAGAATAATTCCAGTTTTTGTGGCACTTTTAATAATGCTCAGGTTATTGAATGATTACTGTCATCGTCAGAATCACTTCGAGAAAAATTGCTACCGTCGTCAAAATGACGAACGTGACGCCTTAAATAAATGAACTAACTATTGTTCATCTGTTGAGGGTAGTACGAAAACTGTGATTGTTGGTAATTTGTTACCATCTTTTTTTATACTGGTGCAGATCGTTTCTTAATTCGAGAAAGCATTGCTGGTTTTAATTGTTAATGCTTGGTAAACGTAAACAAGTTGACGTACAGTTTATGGGCATTGAGGGTCAAAAGTTTATCTCAAAGCAAAGCATTACAGCTATGGTAGAAATCGATAGTGTCATTTTAGAGCTAGCGTTTTATGTAGTAGGTGACAACTAAATTCAATTTGATATTTTAATACGGTTTAATCTTCTTTAAAAAAAAATACCCGGCCTTAGCGTTACTTTCAGCGAAAACGATATGTCTATTAATCGTTAGTTTATTGAGTGTTCAAATCTGACGCCCCCTATTAAAATAAATACCGATTAATGAAATCTACAATATCATCAATGAGTCCAAAGATAATTTACTTCTGTCAAATCATGTTGTACGGGTAACAACCGGTGAGCTAAAAATTAGATTTAACAGAATCCTGATAAAATTGTACAGGGGAAATGTGGAAATTATTCGAGATTTAGAGGAATATGGCATATTAAGAGATACCTCTTCCCCATTCAGAGCTCTATTTTATTAGTCGAGAAAAAGAACGGGATGGACATTGCGTTTATTTTCGCGTGTTAAATTCAAATACGGTTAGAGATAATTATCCTTTACCTTTAAGTGCACACCAAATTAATAGATTAGGCAAAGCCCGTTATTACAGCTGCCTAGATATGGCATCTAGCTTTCACGGAATTCCTATATTTATTTATAACATTTTATAAAAAAATTACAGTATTTTAAAGAAAAATTAAAGTTGTTAATAAATTATGCTTACAATAAAAAAAAAATAAAAAAAAATTATCTACCTATAGATATTCCATAAATATCTTAGGGAGACAGGAAGAATAAAATTAAAATTAATTACTATGAATTTATAAAATTACGAAACATTTATAATATTGGAATGAAGTAGGTATGAAAATGCAGAAGATTTAAATTTATTAGTATTCTAACGGAAATAGCTGGATGTGAGTGTGTCTCACAGTCATTTTATGAACAGAAAAGATCGATGTCAAACTGGGTTGAATATCGGTTGTAGGTCTGTACACTTCGAACCATGAATGTACTTACCAGAAGACTCTATTGAAAAACTTGCTTTCGTGACACATGATAGACAGTTTGAATATTTAGACATGCCTTTCGGTCAATTTATGTATTTTTTTTATTTTCCTCATCGCGAAAAGCGAAGAGAGCATTTTATAATGATCATGAAAAACATTCCATATTATGTTACAGATATGGCGAAGTAAGATTCAAATCAAAGTTGTCAATATAAATTTGAACCATCCAATATTTTTAGACGTTTACTGTTCAGACATAAAATTTAATTTGATTTAGTCATAATAGTGTAATGACAAATATAAGTTTTGTATTAATACTCAATACGAAATGCTTTCTCTTCAGCTCAGTTACATTCTAAACATCAAAATAGGGTGATGTTTGTCTACCGTACGTTGCGATTTCTTTCTTTCCACTTTTCGGTCTTATTCTATTTTGTTGGGTATTACTCATTACTACAAACCTAAGCGAGCATTTTATATCGATCATCATAATGAAGGATTGATGGGTAAGTGAGATTTGAATCACAGTTGTAAATATAAATTTAAAATTGAACCTTCTAATATTTTTGACGTTGATTTGTTGAACATCAGGAATGTAATTTGATTTAAACCCCTAAAGTCGTAACAGTGTGACGACAAATATCATGGTTTTTGTGATACCATTTTTACCGTAGGTGTTAATTTTTATTTATTTTTTTAAAAGAGAGATCGGTTTCCCGTATATTCTTATATTCTGTCATTTGTACAGCTTATAAGAAGAACTGTTTCATAATCCTTAACCTAGTTGTCAGCAGGCCGAGGCGGATTTGTTATTGTTGGCTGAATTACCAATTGAGGCAATTCTTTGAACGTCATTGTAAGTTACCAGTTCAGTCGAATTGACCGTATGGGCGGAAGATTCGTCAGAGACCGATTTACATGAGGAGGCTTCTGCCTCCTGATAACCTGACGTTGTTGGACCTAGGTAATTGCATTATATTTTTTTATAACTTTCATGACGATAGATGATGTTTATTTTATGTATGCGCATTGATGCGTTTATACAAAATATTATATTTTGCCTATCCAAAACATCCTTCCTAAAACGCTGGCTGGCCACCATGCGTATCCTTGATCCTGGTCTGGTTGGCTAGATCTCGAAATGAGTGATGCCTTATGTGTTGGCTAGATCTCGAAATGAGTGATGCCTTATGTGTTGGCTAGATCTCGAAATGAGTGATGCCTTATGTGTTGGCTAGATCTCGTAATGAGTGATGCCTTATGACTTATGTGTTGGCTAGATCTCGTAATGAGTGATGCCTTATGTGTTGGCTAGATCTCGTAATGAGTGATGCCTTGTTTAAAGTTGTAGCAATCCAAAACAGCGCAAGGGACGCGCTGGAGTCAGTATGGCCGTGTGGGCGCAAATTCATATATAATGATTATATTTTTACAAACACATAAAGATTGGTATTTATTTCAAGTAAGTATTTATTTGCTTCTATTATATATTTATATATGGGCGCAAACTCATATATAATGATTATTTTGTTACATAAATATAAAGATTGATATTTAATTCGAGTAAATAAATATATTCAAGATAATAATAAATAATATTAAGGATTGATAGTCTGTGGTATATTCATAGCATTTATTATTTATGTTTAAGGAATGGTGTTGATCAGCTGCTATTGTCATTCATCAACATTTGGTAATATCGGGGTAAAATTAGTTCAAAACCGTTATATGGTTTATTTTATTTACCATTATTAATGGATCTGCAAATTAACGACTATTTGATAGTCTGTAGTCTTTATTATAAATATTAAAGAAATTGTGTTAGTGTCAGCTGTCATTGTCATTGAATAATGTCAAAGTCGAATTGGTTCGAGGCCGTTAATACGAATGGTTTATTTAATTTGTTAATGTTGCTAGATCTATAAATTAACGACTATTCAATGGTTAATAATAATAATGACTCCATAGTCATTTATTATTATTATTGTTAAAAGGAGTTTATCATATTACTTTAAACATTTTAAACCTATTGATAATAAATATTAATCTTTGACACTCGTTTCTATGACTGCCGTTTGACTCTGTGGTCGATTCGGGTTCGGTCGTGGAACGAGTACACGAAATGTTACGAAACTTGTTTATCACAGATTCTGGTTGCTATATATATGGGAACTGGTGGGTGCGGCGCTTAGTTCGGTTGAGCGGCCGAACCAATCAGAAGCCTTTAAAAGTGGACTTTAATGTCGAAAGTAAATGGCTGGTGCCAACAAACTAATTTATGACGACAGTATTGCTGACGTCATTATCTTCAACAATTCATCGTGGAGTCTGGACACAATAATTATGGCGTTCAAACGCCGACATATACGTTTGTAATTGGTTGCCAAATTGTGGCTTTATAAGTTCACATGTTTGTTGCATGGTGTTTTGGGTGTAGGTATTATTGATATTTTTGCTATAGGTAGGTAGGTGTTTCACCAAGGTGAAGATTTTACGTTTATAAAATAAATTATTTAATTCGCAAAATTTATTAAATTTTACATGACTTATGTACACCTGTGTACCGTCTTTCTATTCATAGACATAATGTTGTAGGTACCTATATATTTTTCTTCTACTGATGATGATGAGTATCGGTGTGAACTAGATCGAAAAGCCTTTTCATAAATCAAAGGTGACATTTTGCAATTCGCAATGAGTAGAAATGTAGTTTTTTTTATATAAAAGAAAAAAGTATTACACAGGCCGTGTTTACTTCAGTTTTTTTAATTTACTCACAATTATTTTAGTAACTAACTATGTGTAAAAAAATGCGTAATCTTTTAGTACCTAGTAGTTTTCTGCTTTATTTCTTAAAAGAAAAAATGCATATGGCCGTTCGCCCTTATGAGTAAAAAATAATGTAACATTGACATCTGAACATCTTACGTAATGATTACAGACATATACAATTACTTAATTACATTGCTTTTATAATTAACAGATTTTTCACAATTTTTTTCAAGAAAAGCGTAAAGCGCGTCATGCCATGATAGAATTACATTCTCACATCAAAACACCTCTATTATATCAAGTTTAATAAAAGTTTTAATGTTGCATGCGCATGCGCAGTGCAGCTCGTAAATACCTCTAATGACTGTTGGAAAAAATTGCATTAACTGATGCAATTATAGTGTTCACAGTACGCTGACTCCTTACTCGTTGACAATACTCATTTGTACTGATTCTAGTGATTCAGGTATCGCTCGTAATGATTTTAAATTGAAGATCAGCCAACAGATTTTCACTTTAACTTTTAGGATTGTTAGGAAATGAAGGAGAAAGAAACTATGAACAGGTGCAGTTACTCAACTACATGCTGGTACAGCTAGCTACAAAACTTCTGGACTTAATACAGTTTCCGAAGACCTCGCGGCTGCCATGACTTTGAATGAACTAGTAACCACGTGGTTTTCAATTTTAGTGTTTGCAATTGTTATCGTTCTTCCTTAATTTCTGTCAAATGCATCATTTGCCTTGCCATCTTATCCCCTGGAGTCATAAAACGCCCATGGTAACTTAGTTCCGGGAGGCGTGCAATTGCTGGCCTTTCAAAAATTGATACGCTTTCTTCTAAGTTTTGCTGGTTTGGAAACACTTGAAGGGCAGCTGTTTAGGAGCATCCTTCACGAGCTTTTCCTTGACAGACACGTTATAATTGAAAATTTAGAAAGATAGACCACCTCGTTGTAACCCGACATAAAACCGCACACCAGTGCACCTCAAAGTTATTGACAACTCACGCGCTTCACCTGCATTGTCACGGATGACTTGCCAGCGCCATTTATGAAAATTAAACGGGTTTAGATTCAATAAGTAAAATATCGTTGTGCTTTATAACCTCAAAAATCTAATGAATTTTGCTCTTATTCTATTGTAATAAACGCGACAACCTTACTTCAGGGTTATACTGGAAGGTACTTAATGCAAACTATAACATGAATTTACTCGTTAATGACAATAGTAGGTTCTATTATAAAATATTAATGATTTAGGTTATAAGTATGTATATTAGGCCGTTATGTATGGACAGGTGTATTTTTGATATTTCACAAAATAGTTCTAATGAAATAAATCGTTATATAAATTTCATTTCAATTGAATACTGTCTTAGTTTAAGACGCTATTAATTCATTTAAAAATCTCCCCTCACATTACGTGTATTCTCATAGAGATAAATGCAAAATGGCTGCCTCTCACCAGTGAGTCGTGACCAGCACAAAGTAGCGATTCATAAATGCCCTCAGAGCCAATGAATTCTCAACAAGTTAGCTCTTACTACTTAGTAAGTCATGCTATCCGACTTTAGAGAAAGATATGTTATAATGGAGTCAAATGTCTTAATAATATTCTTGTTCATAACAAATATCCTTTTACTAAACTTGAACTAGCATATATATTTTATTTTTATTATACACATTCTGTGTAAGAAAAGACGCGACGTACGGGTATAATATCCTAGGATTTAAAAAGAAAGGAATTGTTTCTAGTAATTTAAAGTACTTATGTATATGGTTAAGCAGAAACTATAATTTTCAGAGCGAAAGGAATAAAGATTAGTAGATTCAGTAGATAAAACGAAGCTATTGAATATTATTTACACTTGATTAATATTACGATTTTTTTTAACTGAGTTAAAACGCTTATTGTTACGACTGTACAGTTATTTTTTAATTAAATTTATGAAACTACTATTAACTGCAGGCTAGCGTCAATACAAAAACCAACGAACTCTGTTTATTAATATTATCAATTACCCATCAGTGTTTATTCCATACGTGGATATTCTTTTAGACATAACGTGAGCCATTCAATAGAATTGATCCAAATAATTTCCCAGTTACCAAAGGCTATTGCCCCCGTATGCTATGAGCACATATAACTTAACCAGAAAAAGCAAGATTAATATAATAAAAATTATCGTTTCTTTAAACATGCAATGTACGTGTAATCGTTTGAAATGTTTATTTCACGGCTGCGTGCGCTTATAATCGTATGCTGTCTATTCAATACAAAATTAATTATAGGCGATACTCTATACTTATTAAGTAGTCTAGTAGTAAGTATACTTAAGAAGCTTATTGAAAATGTTGAGTGTTGCACCGTTTTTGCAATTCTTGATTATATCTACTTAATATAATACGAGTTATAGTAATTTTACGCTTCAATTGGTGAAACTTATGATTGCTTTAACATTAAAGGACAGATACATATTCGTGGGCACCTAATTTTATTATTAAATTCCTTTGCTTTACGTATTTATAGGAATTTTCTGTCTAAAACGAAAATAATATACGAATACGCATTAACGTCCAAGATGCTTACCATTTTGGTACGTTTTTGTTTATATCCAATTTTTTATATTTCAAATAAACGTTCTTTTTATTATATAAACTACGTATAAGTAAGTAATTATAAGGATTAATTCGTGTCTTCCCAAAAATTTCAATCTGGATATACCCTTCGCACTTGAATGAAGCCCATCATAAGTATAAGTTCTGTGATGTATTTTATTTTTTATGTGTTACACAAGAGCATGTTAATGTACCATTACCTAAATCAGAATTTTGGATAAGGAACTAGTCGAATTCCCAATCCAAGAATTCAACTCAAAGGTAGGAGTTGCTTTCATCTGCTATCTTCACTACGTTACAGTCAAGGACAATGGCTTTGGTAGTCTATCTCCGAAATTTCCTCTCCGTTTTTCGTAATTCGTATATCATTGGAGTGACTTAGTAAATTCACATGCAATAATAGGTAAGCGTGATTCATTTTTTCAATCACTTTTTTATAAATGACCAGCCCTAAGACACGTTGTCGATTCCGCCGAAACCTTCGCAATGATTTCTTTACCGTACCATCAAGTATGCCTTGCTATCTTACTATATTTAGGGAGTATGGTGAACACCATAAGACTGTGAATCTAAGTGCCAAATAACCACGTGGCAAGTGAAGCCCCACTCAGGCGTATTATGAATTTACAAGGGTCGTTCATAACTTGTTTCAAAAAGATTTGGAACTATTCCCATGTTTTGTTTTTTTTAAGGATATATGATATTCTGTTAATAGTTTAATTTTTGTATTAGTTATAAGATTTCTATTGCATAAGTATTAAGTTCTATAAAAGTAGAAAAAAATACAATAGGTAATTATTATTCGTATTAATAATTACTGTTAGTGAAAAGCAGGGTTTGATCGTATAGTTTAGAGTATAGATCTAGGCAACCAACTTGCCTGTCAATATCAAATAGACAAAGATATACGCCACTATATTGTTACGGGAATTTAATTTTCACTCTCTTGGCCACAGACGTAAGCAACAAATATGATAATTAAATGGCTCTGTGGTCACACACTGGCAAACTGGAACATTTATCGTCCGTTTCCGTTCGATATCGCGCTTTTTGCTATCAATTTTCACGGAACTGTTGTTAATTATAACGAGCGGTTACTTTGATGTTTGTGAATTAATGTTGCGACAATTTATAAAGAACTAGGGGCAATGTCAATTGATAACGAACGAATCTGTATTTTTCCATAAGCCTGAATTTTAGTTAACTAGATTAGTTATCAGTACTTATTTTAATAATTATAAATGTGAGTTGTGATATGTGGAGGTTAGAAACGAACATTCAATTGTTTTTATTGATAGTGAGTAATAGGAGCTATAAATATTAAATACAGATGATGGTTTCAACGTATACTCAGTAAGTCAGTATGCAATATGCGTAAAAATTATCTAACGAAACATACTCCATTATGAAACTTATTATTCGTATCATAATAATAATAATATCATTAAGTAAACTTCTTAAAAACATGAAAATTAAAAATAATTCCTCAATCATACACACATTAGCTTTTTTCTCTAAAAAGATATTAATTTCACAAAGCAAATTCAATTGAGTAAGCGCGCCTTTTGTATGGCTTTCCTAAAATGTTAGGATTGTCTGTAACGCTTTGCGCGGTGAAGTGCTCTCTTTTGTGATATTACGTAAAATTCTTAGGTTTTAACACTGGCCACCAGGAAAATATATATTTTATTTTATTTACTATTACAGGCAAATTTTGTAAATTCCAAATCAATTATATATTATTTCGCCAGAATAAGCGCGCATTGTTATAGCTTTACAAAAAAGTTTGTAAATATCTGTAGAAGCTACTGTGGAGGCGCAAGCGCGATGATATATTGGAATTTGGCGCGAAGATTCAACGTTCATCTATAGGTACGCAATGTAGGGTTCCTGAGTCATCGGAGTGCTTTAAATAATAGAAGATTTTTGCTTTACGCTATATTAACCACTCGCGTATAAAGAATATGAGCGAAATAATGAAATGTTAATTGCTATGTAATGAATGAATGCAATTTAACAGTCAAAGAGAGTGCCTACGTCTGTCTATACTCTCGGGGCGTAACTCCCATGATTTAGTTAATTGCTATGAAACGAATGACTGCAAAGTAACATTTGAAGAGAGTGCCTTCGTCTGGCTATACTCTCGGGGCGTAACTCCCACGATTTAGGAAATCACCATGCTTATAAAGCTAAGAAAGCCTGAGTAAGCAAAATGTACAGCCTTGGCTCGTACAAGCAATTACGTAAATATCTCTTTTCTAAAATATGTTGAAATGTTGTCTCTGTTCTTGAAGAAAATAAATTCATACCTATATGAGTTATGATAATAGGGATAAGTTATATTTCAGCAAAAGATGCTATTCATAAAAGATTGAAGGGATGACAAAACTTGGCTATTTCGTCTCAAAAACGGTTTAATCAATACTATGAGATAAAATAATTGAACTTTAAACTGTTTGACCGGATTGAAGTTATGTATTATTTATATACCAATTTATTGTGTACATTACATGTCACTAGTTTATGTAGATATTGTAAGGACACTGTCTCACATCAGGATAACTACACCTGGACAAGATGAGTACTATGTGCCAGGTTGATGGAATTAGCCATGGGTAATATAGACCAAACTTTTCCTGAAGCTTGGTGTAGGACTTTGGCCAATATTATCTCGAGTTTGCAAGTTGTATTACAAATGCTAACATAATAATATTTTATCATATTTATACAAACATAATACAATTCAATAAACAATAAATTAACATTTACTTTTACAAGATATATCAATGCGGAATTATTAGACATTTTAAGTTATATTTACTAAGCAATATAAAGCAATATTAGGTTATTTAATACACAGAAGCAACCCATATAGGTATGTCAATGATTATGCATTAATGCTGCACCACCCTTCATAACTTCTTTATGTCGGTATATGTTTGTTTCAGAGAGCCCAAGTAATTCCCAACTCTTTGTAATACTAATCAATTATTTAAACAGGTGCTACATTTATTTAAGCTTTCTAGTCCCCGTGCATCAATTTAAATTATTATTATTAAGAAGATTTAAATTGTTCCCCCCCGCCAATTTACCTATTAAAGTAAAAATTGCCAAACAGCTTCGTTTCATTCAATTTAAAGCTGATAAATATAACAAAAAGATCAATAATGATAAGACCATATCAAAATTTACACCCCATTGCAAGATACAAATATATTACTGTTATATATTATTTAGCATGGAAACTAAACGCAACATGGTAAAGAACTCAAAGAACAGATTGCAGACGTAAGACTAGACGTCAAACAAATCAGCTGTTTGTGAATATATACTAGTAGGACTAGTCACTACAATGATTTGACCAACCGAAAATACTTGCGAAAGAAAAAAGATTCTTCCCAAGATTGTCGCGAAGCCATTGAAATCAAAAAACCCCCAATTTCAATAGAGAAGACGGCCTAAAATTTTCAACACCCGGGATCCAATAATATTTAATTTAAAATGTCAATAAAAAAAAATCCGCGAAAATAGGGGACACCGTGAGCCAATTTTCCAGAACCCTCCATCTTTTAGTCGATGCTTAATCCGGGGTAATATATAAGGCAACAGAAAGCAACTTTTTTACAGCTGTGATACTTTTTGACATCCAGTACATCTTTTTTTCAGTTACCGTGACCACGCACGCTGTAAAGCACGCGAACGTCGGATAAATTTTAAATTATGGTGAATTAGTTATAAATTTATGATAATACATAACTTCAATCCGGTCAAACTTTTTTCTTTAAATGTGAAAGGTTATGTATATCAAGCTACTAAATTATTGAACTTTAAAGTAAGCGAGATATGTTTTATTATTATACCTATTTTGTGTCCATTTTGACTAGTTTATATATTAAGGAACCTAATCAGTTTGCAAAACCTATGGGCAAATATACCATTGCCAATTGAATTAGATTGGTATAGACAAACTTTTCCTGAAGCTTGGTGAATAATTCGGGTTTGAAGTTGTTTTACATTAAAAAAATTTTTTTTAATATTAATTAAAATACTCTGGACTAAATTTGCTAGGCAACCCATATGGATTATATTTATTGACATATTAAATTAAATATAAAATACGTTTCATTAAATAAGCATCTCGGTGAAGGTCGTTGTATATCGGGATCTTAGACCATATAGATAATTGATAATAAGTGTTATATTAACCTTTTGTATTGTAAAGTAGTATTTGAAATTCTGAAACATTTAGCGTAATTACGTATATTTAATTTCTCATTGAAAATCTTTCCGCCTGTTAATCAGCAATATGTGTTATACCATCGCAAAACAAATCTAATGATGCTATTATGAGTACACTAAGCCACGTGTGTTTACCCAAAACTTATTATTTGTTTTTTACAACACATTTTTACTTATTCAACTTTGCTCCCTCTTCCTCTTTGTGACTAAGCATATGGGATAAAAATAGTACACAAGAGTGTCTTTCCTTTAAGTAGTATTGGACACTTTCTCACGTTAAATGTCCTTTTAAGTAAATTAGGTTAGTTTTAAATTGCTTACTAGTCTTAAGTTAGGCTAGATCGTAATGTTAAATTAGTCTTTGTGCAGAGACAATTTATATTAAAAAAAAAAAAAAACTAATGAGCTATTTAATCCCTTCTTAAAAACCTTACCCCAAAATATCAGTTGCTTGTTCTTTGACTTTATGAACGTCACTTAGACGTTTTAAACCTACATAAGTTAATACAAAAAACCTTAGCATATGAACAAACAACTCTAGTTCCTTCTGCAATTGTGCGTTAAGTGTTCATAATTTTTCAATTATCCACTACACGTTACCGAGTTACGTTATTGAAATGAGGTTTCAAGTAAATTAAATAATTATTACACGTCACCACGTAGATTATAATAAATCAATCCCATTGAAAACATAATAACAAATACGATATGCTCTAAATCATGACTTAATTCTGTAAGTTCCTGGCTTTTTATTTCGCTAATGTCCTTAATAAACACTTTATTTACATCACAAACCGTGAACCTAAAAACAAACTGTTAAACGTGAGACTCATCCCTGAGGTCGTAACTTCGATCCCCGGCTGTCCACCAATAGACTTTCTATCTATGTGCGTATTCACTCACTCGTACGGTGAAAGAAAAGGTTGTAGCGACACTGGTTTTTTGTTGGTTGGAGCTCCTTGACTCAATGCAGGCTGCATTAAAGACAGGTGGCCCATAAGCACTAAAAAATCTGACGGAGACATAGAGGCATTGATGACAGGACTGGTGACCTACTATATAAACTAACCTTTAATCATTTGAATTCCAGAACGAATGAATTTTCATGAACAAACAAAAGTTTAAATACATTTAATTGTCTTGGTATTTTACACGTATGAACGGCAAAAAAATAATAATACAATCTATAAATTTACTCCCAATTCTCGAACCAAGGCCGGAGAACGGATTACCAGAACTGGCAAGAAACTATAAGCCACTCTCTTAGTCTCAATCTTAATTCACTACCAAAAGCTATATACATTTATCTCATCATTAACTGAGCCAGATGATGTAGTATATAATGAATATTGTATTTCTATTATCAGCAAAGCCGCGGGCAGTAACTAGTTAACAATGTTCAATGTACTTTATACAATTACCATAATTACTCACTATCAGCAAGAACGATTAGTTGTGTTTTGCTAAGTGTGCGTATGCGCAGTTACCTGTTTAATTACATAGTATCTCTTTCCTACATTTTGTTACGGTAAAACTGCTTGCGCAATTCTCATGTGTATCAAAATTATTTCTGACATAAAGCCCTACATATTGCAATGAAAATGCGGATTTAACTGATAAGAACGAAGGATCACTGCGATAATTTAACCAGAATTTGAAATTGAGAGTCAATAAATTACGCAGTATTATAAAATCATAATTATAAAACGTATTTTTTATTGGTCAATCTATGTTCATCTTAAAATTTTAAAAATAGGTGTGTGATCTAATTACCTAAGTGATCCAATGACTAAGGACCTTGAAATTTTATTATATCTCGTATGATTCCACAGACTTTATCTTTACCGCAACAATCTCCATTTATTCCATCGAATTATGAATGTATTCACATCACTTTATATTGTTTAAATTCTACAGGCATATAGCGTCGTCGTAGTAAACTGTAACCTCCTCATTCCTCTAAATGTACAGCGCGCTCTCCCTTTCCCTTCTTCTACGACATTGTTTTCTCAAAAAAAGAGACTATAACATACCAAACTACGCTACAACCGTTTCACTAAAACAACACTAGACAGAGCGAGTTCGTTACCGACGACGTGAGATCATGGTGGAACTGAGGCCCCCGAGGAATGACATTCATAAATGATGCGCCTCAACCATAGAAACACAGCGTTACCTTTCACCGAACAACAACAAGCGCGGACAGATTCCATATACTATACTATAAATCAATATTTAAGCATATTTGTGCTTTAAGCGTTTTAATAAAGGACAGATAAATCAAACCGTTTACAAATGATTAAGTATTTCATGGGCATTTAAAAAATAAAATCTTTACAAAAATTTGGGAATGAGGCAATCTTAATACCTCAAGCGTGAAAATATAATGGCGGTAAGCAATGTGCATACTGGGATAATTGTTCATTTAATCAAGTTACAGTGTTTTCGAGATCTTTTATCACCGCACATAAACCTAACAAGATAAATTTTATTTGATGGGCTGAGTTTTTACTATTCTTTTATTTTTTCTTATTTATAACGCTTTTAACTATAAACTTTTACAGTTATTTAACTTATATTTAAAATTATAAATCTGTCCGACATTATACGTGTTGTACACATATTTCAAGAACAAAATCTTACATTTCTCAGTATTAATTATCCTGTAATAATTAAATTACTTTCGTAAATCCGAAAATCGGACCGTCACATAAGACGTTCTTGGGGAGTAAAATGGTCCATGTTTATTTTCAGTGTATTCTACATTTGCTCACTACACAATTTTCAACAACAGAATGACAGGAAATGTCATATAAAAAAAATAAACAAATTTTCTTTAGTGCCAGTACTTTAGCGCCACCCAATACACCCAGTACAATTAACTTGCTCGTACAGAAGAGCATCACCATTGACAACATTCGATTCTCGGCGAATCAATGTAGACGTCTTGCAAAAACACTTTTATTCCTAAACTATTAATAAAAAAGCAAAATTTTTTCTATGTGGTTTCGGAAAAACAAGCACAGGTAATGTAAGCCGAGCGGTCTTCATAATGACAGTGAAAGGCATTTAAACTGATAAAAGACAATTAAATAAATATTTGAAGCGTAATTTGAATTAAGGACGGCTACTGTATTTTGTGTGCAGTGTGCAAATCTCCCAATTATAACTGTACAGTAATTACTTAACTTTCTACAATTAAGGACATTCCAAAATCAAAAATATTTGAAAGTTCTGCATTCTTTTAACAAAAAATGTCAAAGGCAACAGAAAAAATACGTCTTTAAATGCTAAAATTGAATTTCGATTTCATTTACGCGTACGCAATTTAATAAGTAGTATCGAGAGTACGAGTACGTCAAAATACGCCTTATATATTTATGTGGAAAGGAGTACATGTACATGCTGAGTGCTGTAAAACTAAAGCAATTTCATGGTATAACAGCTGTATAGATAGGTACATAATACAACTGCAATAACATTTCTTAGGTTACTAAACTAACAAATTAATTATATTATGTTATAGAATTTTTTATCAGCCTTGTGATTCTGTAACACACTTTTCGAATTTGGCATTCTGATAAACAATAAACTATAAAATGACAGCTTTGAGCGCGACCCCCGCTGTGAAAACCGCTGTGTGAGTTCGATAAGTGAGTTACAGAATCGCAAGGCAGTAATGATTTTTTATAAACAATCAGCAAAACTTCAACTTTAAATAGTTCTTAATAAATCAGATATATTTTATATGTACTCCATATATAAATAGCGGCAAATGGAATGGTTCCCTTTGCTACAGTCTTCTATATATGTAGTACGGACTTAACCGGTAAATTATACACCAGTCATGTTACACTATTAGTAAAAGACTACGAAAATATATTCTGTATAATTAGACAGTCATTAAAACAATGCGAGCAATTATATCTGACATAAAACAACAAAAGTTAGACAAGTGGAAATTAATTAATTGGATTTTGGAATTACGAAAATGCGTATAAAAATCAAATAGTCACAAAACCATAAAATTGGTGTTTAGAGGCACCAGAACCGGAAACAGTGTAGACATGTAGAAACGCAACAAAATAATGAACGAAAGTCATTATAACCGAGATTGGAGATAACAAAATGCGCTTTAACGTTAATTAAACCTACTGTTGTAATGTATGGAAGCAGTGCCTATCGGATATCATGAGTATCGTGTCGTGAGGTCCGTATCGCACTGAACAAGCCAATACCGTCTTGGGTCCTAATGTATGAAAATGGCTAAAACAATAAATTATATTAAAAATACAAAAAGCCGTTAATTGCCTACTGTAATGAATTACAAAGATTTACTATTATGATTTATGCAAAAAATGAATTTGCAGTCTCTAATGGATACCGGAATATGTTATTGTAGACTTCGTTGCTTCTGTTAGATATGCTCAATGCTTTCAGTACATATATATTATATATTTAACGTTATCAACACTCGCACAAAATTAATGTCTCAAAGAGGCATTAATTTTTGTATTTAAGACTCTGTTCAACAGTAAAAAACGAACTTTTAATTAACAAATGCAAACCCCATGATAAAACATTTTTAAATACGTATATTCCTAAATAATATTAATAAATTTAATTCTTATAATAAAATACAGCGACGTAGGTAACTAAACGTAGATAGAACTTCCAAATCCATTTAACATAATTTAAAATAAAATAATCATTTATCGGATAACAATTTTTTAATACTTTACTTAACATTATTCAAATGTCCCATTTTACATAGGTACTGCTGTTAGCTGTGGGGAAAATTAAATAACCGTGATAAACGCAGTTTAATCCTGACTGACTCCACTGGCGCAGCAGTTCAGCCCTAGCCTCTGGAACTAGAGAATGCCTTTCCCGATTGCGCGGTACCGACCAATTTAATCTGTTTAAAATGTGTAAACGAGCATAAACGAATAGGTGTCGTGTATAAAAGCCCTAACTCAATTTTCACGCAACGTTGATCGTGATTATATTCCACCATCAGTGGCAATTAACTACATCGCGAGAATAAAGTATTTTTGCAATAACACTATCTTTATAAATTCACATCATCATAACTTAAACTTACTGTTTAATTCTAACATTAATAAAATTTTCACGCCCTCTTCCTACTGTAAATTACAAGGCGAAGAAAAAACATGTTTATAAATCGCATAAGGTCGCGCCAAATCGTATTGTGAGTGTTGGTTGACGGTTTACGTAAAAATTATAATTCAAAAGCTTAGAGAATGGCACATTGTCTTATATTGAATAATCGTCTAATAAATTTTGTAAACAAAACACACTTGCCATTTTAAAACAAATGACTATCATAATTATCCGTGACCGTGATCGCAGTTAAGCGAACTGAACGTTCTTAAAATTATATTATTTTTAACTTCAAAATAATTTTTAAAATTATTAATTTTTTTCTAGATTTATTAATTTAATGTAATTGTATACAACGTTCCTTTTACTGCTAGTGCGGTAGGTACAATTTTTTTATTGATACCCAAAAATTACAGAGCAATGACAATTCATTATGTTTTTATAGAAAATTCCATAGAGAGTTCTCCCAGAGAGTTCTCCCAGAGACAATTAGGGAATAGAAACGTTCAATTACAAGACGATTATCTTTGAAATCCAGAGCTGTTTCCTCATTGGCTACGCGCTGTGACATGACGACAAAGGTCCCACTAACAGGCCACAGTATAGAGGCATGTTGTGTGTTATTCACGAAGTTTTGTTATAAGTACTCAACCACAGAATAGATAAACAAAAATTAGTTAGTTACTAAGTCTAGTTAGTTAGAGTTAGTCGGAATTAGGTAAAAATACTTTTAATGATCTAAATCCACTAAGTGCCTTGAATGCGCTCGTAGACAAATTAAATTACATTTAAAATTATTACATTCAATAAAATTAGTTTTTTTTAATTATTAAAAATTAAATAATTAAATTAAATTTTTAAATTATGAAAATGTAGATTATTATATATTTATTCGTTTACAGCATAGCCAAACAATAATTATTATATAGACTAACTTACTACTACCTTAAACTACTATGAAATTCAGTTTTTCCAAACCTGTCACAAATATATCCAGTTCTGATGCATAACTTTAGTAAACGGTTAAGCAACGAAATCATAAGCGGTATTGATGACTGCTGGCGGAGCAATGAGCTCAAGAAGGATTTCATGAGCTCCAATCTAACAGCAGGGTATTTATTTTATTTCAATCATTAAGTAATTATATTAAAATATCTCTTCACATGAAAAATAGCTTTATTAAGAACTATAGCGAGCACATAAGCTATATTTGTAAAGACATATAAAAAGAGCCATCTTAGTTCGACATAATAATAATTGTGAACAGATGACAAAAACGACCTCATTCTCTACGACAATTCAACTACATTTATATTGCTATTAATAAGAAACCATTATATTAATAATGTTAATTCCGCATCAAAAATACATTAAATGAGCAAAAAAGTTACAGGTAACATATAAACAAAAATGGTCGAACGATGTCTGTCCATTATCCATTTTCAGGAAGAATATAATAATAGCTGATATTTAACATAAACATAAAAAAAAATTAGGCCGATAATTACCCGAATGCTAGCAGCTTCTTTTTCAATTGTAGCTTGCTTTGCGCAATAACTATTACAAATTAGTAAATTTATTGAGTAGAATTATGTTTAAGATCTTTGTAATACCGTTTTTGTGTTAGAACTGTTTTTCTACAAAACAAGAATTACTCCAGCGAGAATGTCATATGCAATTGAAAAATTTAGTTCACGTTAATAATTTTCTTTCGTTTATTACCTATTTCCCACCTATCATATTATTAAGTTCATACAAAAATATCATCAAAATCACAAAGTTCCGCGCATGATGCCGCGTGTAAGCTAGTTACATAATGGGAATTATTTTAACATTACACTAAGCAACGATAAACATCCAATTTTAATGTAAATTTACATTGCCCATTGTTAAAATTTACGAAATTGTTTTTGTCTATTTCCGCATTTATGTAAACTAAATGTAATCAAAAATAATTAACTCGACATTTTGCTCATCTTGATAATTTTAATTGTTAAACTCACGTTTGATTTTAACTACCTGTGGTTTCTAATTAAAGCAATTATTGTAATTAACGGAATGAAAATACATAACCAAAATACTTGAGCGAACTTATATTTAAGTAAGTACATACTTTATTTATATTGCCTTTGGTGGATGCGTTCAATTCGTTAGGTTTTTAAATGAATTTGTTGCGACTCCTGCCAGATCGGCAGTTACAGAAAGCTGATAGCCATTTCTCCATGTAATTGTAATCCATCATATGAGAACCGATGATTTAAAAAAACACTTATCAATTAACAATTTCTCTTTTACAGTAACCTACTATTTAGATACTAATGCTAAAAACTTAATACTAATACAATTTCGTATTTATAAATTAACTTCCGCAGTCGTGCATTTCTTCAGAATTCTTATGTTTTTTATAATGTTTTCTTTAAATAGGGTTGACTGATCGCCTGATAGCGATAACACCGTCCGTTGCAACATGATTTAAAGTTTATTGTTAACATTATTATTTAATAGTGTACAAAAAGTGTAAATATATTAACTAAAAAAAATATATAGTAAGTAAATAAATCGAATTACGAATCGACATTAAAATGAATTAAAGTTTAATAGAAATATATTTTATATTTATTTTTAGGTTCTTATATTACGCATAGGTATACAAATTACGATCATAGTATTACAATACAATAAACAATAAACTTTTGGACATGTATTAGGCGCAAAATTATTTGAAAATAGAATGTCGATAGCTATAGATACTATAAAGAGCACAGACTATAGTCCGCGAGGGAGGCAAGTCAACCTGGGATAAACATGGAATCAGACTACTTATTACGGAGCGCGTTAGTATGCATGGACTGGGATCCCTGGGCCCTTCATCCCGCATTATGGCTGTACATAAACGATGCCGCAATTTACAAGTATCTAGTAAACCTTGCACCGCCATTATTTAGATTGGCTTGTTTTCGAATCAACTACTTTGTTGTAAAATCGGATATTAATGAGCAAACAAAGCTTGTTTATGTGATTTTAAAGAGTACATTTCTGTAGTACATGTGTATTTTTATAACTATTTTTCTTACGAACAAGCCACGACTAAGATCTAGGTGTTTTAATAAAGTTTGTTTCGCTTTAAACGTCTGTTTTTGATGAGAAAATATCGGACCGTTCACAACAATTGTTTCATAATTTTTACAGCCAGAACCGAATAAAATGCCCAATTTAAGCAATAAAAAGTAATAAATAGGATGACATTCAGCCGTTTCTGAGACATTTTCTCAAATTAGCCTATTATTAGTTGCCGATAGGATGCTTTTAATATTGAATTAGGGGACCCTGTGGTTATTTTGACCCTAATCGTATCTTGAGTTAACGCACAGAGCTGTAATGGCTTCAATAATGCCCAAATGACACAAAATATTGTCAAATTATAGACCCTGGAGTATGAGCAACCACTTATGAGCTCTGTCGTTTTTCAAAGTAGCGATAGCAACGAAAGGGGTGAACCGTTTTTAAAATAAATTACATATGGTAAATATGTATAACTCGCAAGAAAAGGCTTGGATACAAATAAGAAACTTATTTCTTATTATTTTTAGTCTGTCTTGTAAAACATGATAAATAGACATAAAAGTAGGTACTAATATGAATTCATATAAGGCCGGCAACCTCGAGTCTTCTGTCATTTGAGGATAGCGGCGGTATCATTTTACTCCTCCACCACCTGCCACCTATTTTATAATAATAAAATAATTTAAAAAATAGTTATATAAGTCGTGATATTGACATTATTTTCGGAGTGTTTCATTCATACATATTTAAATTATTATGTACTAAATATTATAAAGCTTTTCTTAAATTACTATGAAATTGTTAACAAATTAAGAAAATGTGCGTTATCATCCAGTAAAATAAATGTAAACATTCAGTTTGGGATTGGATATGTTCAATGCATCAAAATTTTTATTTGCAATCGTCCGTTCCTCAGACATTTCAAAAAAGGCTGTGTCATATTATTTTAGTGGATGACGCCGAACTAACAGCTGCAACTGCTTGATTGTAGTATTTATATTCGATACGAATCGATTTCATTCGATTTATTCGATTTAGATCCAAAGCCTAATAGGAGTGATGTATTTCGGGCCGTCGGTGATTAGTTCCTACGTGATGCGCTTACACATAAATCGTTTGATTCGCATTATACCATTCGTATTATTAAATGCCTGTGAGAACTTCTTATTATGCGAACGTGATGGAATGTAGAAATATGTTTAGTTTAATTCTCTCCGTTTGTTTTCGGACAATACAATTTTCATTAAAGTTCAATAAGTTCAGAAATAACGGTTTGTTTATAATATATAAAAAAAACTATGATTTAGGAGATGAATTCAAACAGAGTACTATTTTAATGCAATGTAGAAATTAGTTTAGTTTAATTATCTCCGTTTATTTTTGGACAATAAAATTTTCATTGAAGTATAATATGTTCAGAAATATGTATATAATGGGTAAATAACGGTTTGCTTAAAATATTTAATAAATTCTATGATGTATTCAAACAGAGAATTTACTTAATGCAATGTAGGAATAAGTTTAGTTTAATTCTCTCCGTTTGTTTTCGGACAATACAATTTTCATTAAAGTTCCAAATAATTGTTTGTTTATTATATTTACGTAATTACTATGTTGTAGTAGATGTATTCAAACAATGTAGAGATCTATTGATAAGTAAATAGATTTAAGGCGGTTCTTAGTGCAGGTCTAACACAATCGTACCTTTCATTAAAATGTAGGTATATAATAGATTTATTTATAATTCACACAACATTTGACCTTTCGGTTTTCCTCAATTATATACCTTTTTACATACCTAAAACATACTAATAATAGTAGTACATAGGTAGGCTTTTTCGACTGAAACATAAGTAACCTAGCGTAAATTATTATCTACAAGCCTAAATAAAAGTTAATTTAAGATTATTTGGAACCAGTAACTCGCCCAATTGAGTGTGGAGCAGGCACATTTTTTGTTGTGTCATTGAACATTTAAGGCAAACAGTCGGATGTTAATCCGAATTTTGTTTTGCCGGAAAACCCAGTTTCAGAACCGTAACGTAACCGTAGTTCAGAGTTCTCCTATCCTATATGAACACGATATTTTTTGTTTATTAGTCTGTGCATTTGTTCGCCTTTTCCACAGAATAGATACCTAAATAAGTTTTTTTTTTTTTTTTTTGAACGGGGGGCAAACGGGCAGGAGGCTCACCTAAAGTTAAGTCATTTACGGCCCCTGGACATCTCAATGCCAGGGGCTCGCGAGTGCGTGCCGGCCTTTTAAAAATTGGTACGCCTTTTGAGGCCCAAGTCGAATTGGTTGGTAAGTCATTTGGTTGAATCTTGTACTAGAAAGTTTTTTTACTCCCAGGTACGGAAAATATGTATTTATAGATAGCATTGTTGCTGTTCATTTATATTAATCACCTTTATATATACGTATGTAGCCTGGTATCAAAATTAAAAACAGACGTTTTGTACCAAAAAATTAACAGTGTCCGTATCTAGTTTTATTAAAATTCCATGAGCAAATCAAACTTATTACCGCGATCACAGTTTCATTTTATGACCATTTTACGGCTTTCCGAATACATTTTATCTAATTAAAATCATTCAGTGATTTATGTTTTGTTTTAGAGACTTTTAAAACGTTGGCAACCTTTTAATTTTATTGTCTGTTTATTGCCACGAAAACCTGACTTAATTATTATAGCGTAAAATGAAGTGGGTATATTTGCTGTTAACCTTATCGCAGTTTTAGAGGTTTTTCATATTATATACTCATGTGTTAGAATATCTATTAATTGTCCTTAAAATATATATAAAGTACCTACTAATCAAAAGTTATTTTATCAGCCGCGAAAACGGAGGTTATTCATAAGTTTTGTTGAATTTTATATTTGAGTATGATGATGTATTTAGAGCAATGTTGGCCTAGTGTCTTCATCGTTTGACCCTCATCCCTGAGGTCGTAGGTTCGATCACCTGCTTTGCACCAATGGACACATTATATGGTGGCCGAAGGAAAACATCGTGAGGAAACCGGCTTGCCAAACCAAAAAGTCGACGGCATGTGTCAGGCACAGGAGGGTGATCACCTAATTGCCTACAAATGATCATAAAACAGATACAGAAACCTAAAGCCCAGACCTAAATAGGTTGTAGCCACTGATTTATTTATTTTTATTTATGACCATGTAGTTTCGTTAACTAAAAGACATATACTCGTAGATATGATCCTTTTTGTACTAAATCTTCCAAGTTAAGACAGTCCAAGGAATTTCTTGAGAGGATCTATAATATATTATAACGTTATGCCTGGTAAATGTTTTAACACTTTCTTGTATTGGTCGACCTACTGAGATTCTTCTTCTTCTCAGGTCGGGGTTTAATGATCTATAAACTTAGGCTTAAATTACTTTCATAATATTATTCTGTATAAAAAAACTATTTTTTACATAAAATTTGAATTTACTATTTACTACGCAAACTGGTTTGTTTAATCACGCTTTACACCTTGCGGTGTCTACATATAATTCTTATATCGTGAATACCTCATAACACCGTCACTACATTTCCTTGTCATTTCTATTTTGGACCATAAGAATAAATAAAAGAAATATTTGCCCTTGCATTAGTATAAAAATATTCAGTTGACCTCCAAATACTGCATACCAGTGTCATAATGTGAAATCGCGCACAAACAAAACCCTACTGACTGATCGTCAGCTAAAAAACAAAAAAATATTTAAACTCTCATATCCTAAACCAATATATTTTTGGACCCCATTTATATTGACGTGGAACTAGAACAAAACTATTTTTCACAGATTTAGTGCCGCCTCTTAGTAGAAATTAGCGCACATTGGAGTGCTGTGCTTTACCAAAGACAAGTTGACTCTAACAACATTCACAGACGAGACTTGGTATCACGTTTATCAAATACAATAATATAGGTTTCTTTATTCATTTACAGTATAGATTCCAAACAATAATTATAATATTTAGACTACCTTATATACATACTACGTTAAACTTCTAACAAAATTTGTTTCTTAAAAATAAAGCAACCTACATTGATCTCTTAGTCATCCCAAACCTGTCACCTCAGTTCTGTACCAGAACTGTAACGGTTAAGCAGCGAGATGATAAACGGAATCGTTAATTGCCGGCGGAGGAGCTCGTGAGCTCCACGCAAACAGCAGAGCACTCCTTGAAACATTTAGTGCATATTAGTTAGTTATTATATAGTAGGTCAAGTTAGCGCTGTCTAAAATCAAAACATCTAAGGGAATGACATCTTAAATTTAACATATTTTATGTTCTACTATTGTTGCCCTTTTTTATGCCCTAACAAAAGGCTAATTAACGTGTACTTACGTAAAATTGTGTGTGTGTATATATATTTTTAATATAACCTTACTATTTATAAGAGGACTATATTGAAAATAACACAATAAACTCTTGTCAAATAAATGAATTATTATAATATAAAGTTGTTTCATTGCTTTCGTAAACCATTTTTACCAATTACCAAACTTGTGCATAGTTTAAAACGATATAAAATCTCTAAAAGCCGGAATCACTTAAGCGCCGGAAATGGCCACAACTTATCGCCAAATAAATCAAAATTGCACTTTTTTCAACGGCCATAGACAAAGGTGCCGACACAATTACCAAAAATGACTTGGCACCATAATTTGGCTAATCGTAACTAATTCCTCAAACGACCAATTACTTACACAAACTCCCACAAAATTTGCGGAAACGATCCCAAAATGTCCATTCATAAAAATTTTACGAGAGCAACCTCATTATATACTATTTATAATGACATCTGACTTCTTTCCTAATATCCTGCAAATAAATCGCGTTGAACGTTTACTAAACACTAACTTAACCATCGATTCTCATCTCAATAAATTAATAATTTAAGATTATAATTATTATAAGTATGTTCAAGTATGGATGACGTTTTTAACCATTCCCCATTAAGTGAACGCCAAAATGTCATGAAAAAGAATTGTTAAATGTTATCCCAAATTTTTAATTGACTTGAAAAAAAACCAAAGCAGGACTTTTTTTATTCTAGCTTATAGTCACTAGAATAAAATAAAATTAGTCTGTTCGTAATAATCTTATGAATAAGGTGATTAGCATTTATCTAAAATATGAAAGTGCTCAATCAATGTTCAACTAGCTCGACTTGTCAACTTTACGATCCATTTAAAACTTTCAAATTTAGATTATATATACTTAAAATTATTTTGTAACCAATGTCTGTATCTAAATTAGTGATAATCTATCATATGAAGCATATACTATATAGGGACTATTTACATGCATTCAGGTCTTTATTCTAGATCACCTACGTACCTACTAGAATCAAGTTTCATTATCTGCCAACTACTTTTTTATAGCGTATATTTTATTGCATATGGTCTAAAATAAAGCACAGAACAGAACTGCTGGACCAGACTATCGCCCGATTGGCTGTAGCATCATGACGCTGATCTAAAATTCTATGTCTCTAACCTTAAACCCCCAGTTATTTTAGCTGATCAAAAACTTAGTAAAAGAAAAGAAAAATCAATGAAACTGACACAGAAATCTGCCTTGTGATTCTGTAACTCACTTTTCGGACTATCACAACCGCTGTGAAAACCGCTGTGAGAGTTCGAAAAGTGAGTTACAGAATCGCAAGGCTGTCCAATAATGGGGTTAAACTAACTAACTTCGTTGGCTCTGCGTCCCAAAAAGTGACTTGGTCTCCAAAATGAGTCTAACAGCCAGTCCTGTGCCACCTCCCGCCAATTGACAGCTTTCAGCTTCAGCAGGCCCACCTTCATTCTGTCGATTCAGCGGTACCTAAGCCGACCTACAGGTATCCGACCACTAAGCCTCCACCGCCCGATGTTGTCCCATGCACTCTACTCACTAAGGGGTTACATGACTTTATTTAATATCTTCCTTTAATTCACCAACGTGTCAAGTCGTGCAAAATTGTTAGTATAATGTGTATTACTAGTAAATGGTAATTAATCCGGATACTCGCTAATATCGGTCAGTGAACTTAACATTTATAGCTTGTCATTACCGGTAATTAACACATGACAAAATTCAATGTGAAAGTACAATTTGTTGAACTAGCTTAGTCGTTAAAACTGAATCAAAATGTTTAACTGATGTGTATGAGCGTTTCTTAATTTGATAATTTTGCAAGTAGACATTAATTGATTGTCATTGTCCACTGTCTATACTTAAACAAAATTATAGTTTGTTTATAAGCTAATTAAAACCCCTTATATACCCTTAGTATAGTGTCTGTTGGTATATTTGACGTATTTGAAAATAATAATAATAAAACAGTGACTCTTCAGCCTTATGTGTTGGCCTCAGATCATTTATTTATTTATTTCATAGACAAGTAGGTGATCAGTCGTCTGTCTGACAAATATGATAGATTTTTAGATTTGAACCGGTTTGCACGATGTTTTCCTACACAGTACTAGCAAGTGTTGCGCATTTAACACAGCAAGTCCATTGGTGCACAGCCGGGAATCAAACCTCCTTAGGTATGAGAGTAGCACGTTAAAGCAAACACATCTTTTTATTTAACAGTAGATACTCAAATATTAAGTATGATCTTGAAATATTTGTTGAAGATCAAAAAGGTTTCAATGGTGCGACACATAAATAATAAGTAAATAAAAATGCTAAAAACAATAATTGAATTATGCAACAAAAATTGTCACTCGGTTTTCATATATTTGTAGATGCCTTTAAAAGTTTGTGTTTCATAGCTGAAGTATGAAGTCCGATCTCTTTGGTCGGTTTAAAAAAATTTTATTAAGTTTTGACACAAATATTATGTAGGTGATACGAAGTTCACCGGTTCATAATTTCATATACATAGTTATATATAAATAATAACTACTGACAAACGACCTGTCTTACGCATAAAAGAATCGATACGCAGATTGTAACAGGATTCTTAATTATCCCATAGACACATTTAAAAATTACGTGACAATTTAACGTCAGACAAGGTGCTAATGGAGTATCTCTAGTTATCTTTCAAAAGAGACGGATATATGAAATTGGTACAATAAAACGCTTAGGAATAGGTTTATCGCGTCCACTTCCTATGGCTCTAATACCCAAAACAAACAATTACGAACAAAGGAGACCTAATAAAAAAAGTGTGTTTTTATAGCGCCACGAGTGTGAGGTCGGTACGAGGAATGTTGGCGCCTGTCTGAGTACGTATACCTGTTCGTTTATCAATGGACCGAGAAAAAATACAAAAAGACGAAGTATCAAAGTGCTTTATCAATTGCGTCCGGGAAGGGTTGTCCTGCTCTCGTAAATCATTTCTCAATTAACGACACTTTGTGTCATAGAAATTTTCATAATTTTAGTACTATAATTTATTTTTTTTTTTTTTTTTTTTTTTTTTTTTTTTTTTTTTTTTTTTTTTTTTTTTTTTTTTTTTTTTTTTTTTTTTTTTTTTTTTTTTTTTTCCGGGGTTTCGAAAAAAAAAAAAAAAAAAATTTTTAATTTTTAATATTATAAAAAATAAAATATTTTTTTTTTTTTTTTTTTTTTTTTTTTTTTTTTTTTTTTTTTTTTATTTTTGGATTTTTTTTTTTAAAATTTTTTTTTTTTTTTTTTTTTTTTTTTTTTTTTTTTTTTTTTTTTTTTTTTTTTTTTTTTTTTTTTTTTTTTTTTTTTTTTTTTTTTTTTTTTTTTTTTTTTTTTTTTTTTTTTTTTTTTTTTTTTTTTTTTTTTTTTTTTATATTTTTTTATTTTTTTTTTTTTTTTTTTTTTTTTTTTTTTTTTTTTTTTTATTTTTTTTTTTTTTTTTTTTTTTTTTTTTTTTTTTTTTTTTTTTTTTTTTTTTTTTTTTTTTTTTTTTTTTTTTTTTTTTTTTTTTTTTTTTTTTTTTTTTTTTTTTTTTTTTTTTTTTTTTTTTTTTTTTAAAAAAAAAAAAAAAATATTTTTTTTTTTTTTTTTTTTTTTTTTTTTTTTTTTTTTTTTTTTTTTTTTTTTTTTTTTTTTTTTTTTTTTTTTTTTTTATATTTTTTTTTTTTTTTATTTTTTTTTTTTTTTTTTTTTTTTTTTTTTTTTTTTTTTTTTTTTTTTTTTATTTTTTTTTTTTTTTTGGGGGTTTTTTTTTTTTTTTTTTTTTTTTTTAAAAAAAAAAAATAATTTTTTTTTTTTTTTTTTTTTTTTTTTTTTTTTTTTTTTTTTTTATTATTAAATAATTTATATTTGTTAAAAATATTTTTTTTTTAAATAAATAAAATTTGTTAATAAAAAAAAATTTTAGTACTATCAAATAACTATTTGTACATAACTATATATGTATATCAACTACAAGTGACCAAGTATTCCCAATGGATCCTGAGCTTCTTTGTACATATAGCATGCAGAGGTCCCAATGTCTTAGAGAAGCTTGTGGTGAAGGTACAAGACCTCGAGGCCGATTCTCTACTCGCTGGACCGACCAAGTTAAACACACACACATTACACATGTATTTTAACGGTACATAATAAACTCGCTCGTATTGATATATAGTTCACAATTTAAATAAATACATATAAATATTTTGATTACTCCGATTACCTTGTAATCGACCGAACATAAGCAAGCTACAGCTGCCTTGAACTACACTGATTAACCATACCGCACTAAACGTTTAACAATAATTTAAATTACCAATATGTCCCAATGACACACTCTTCGAAGTAAGTCCAACCACATACCCAAACAGGCACCAGATTAGACTCCCCAAGAAAAAAGGAAACGTGGCCACTCTAAACAATTCTGGCGACGCTCAGTTGTGGCCAAGGCATTGGGATATCGTGTTCTGAAGTTAAGTGCGTGGCTCAAGAAAGAATATTGACGAAGCATTGTGTATTCTCTCTGCCCCAGCAGAAAAATAAGTCAAAGCAAGTAAGTAATATGTGCCAATCTTTTGCATGCTTAACAGCCAGTATGGCCATAAATACTTACATTTTGGTTCATTGAAGCCGTAATTAAACACATCTTCTTTCAGTGAAAGTGTATTTGCTCTTGTTGCTTTGAAGTACGTCAAGGCATCGGGAAAACACATTTCAGCATCTGTTACACTGGTCATTCAAGTAGGTGCCTTATTTGCTTACCAAACGGAAATTTTATCATCGGGTAACAGACCAAGAACTCTGGATTTTATTGTTAAAAAGGCGTTTTAAAGGTCACAAATAAATGTAGAAATAGTGTATCTACATAGTGTTGTAGTTGAAATCAGATAGGATTCTAATAGTGTAAAAATATACTTTCTAACCGGTTTGATAAACCATGAATACTGTTCCCTAGTGTTATAATATTAGCCTATATTGTATATGTATATCATGTAATCGTATATAGCCTGCGACAAGCATTGCATATTCTACCTACCATATTGTATGACATGCTGCCATAGATATAACATTTAATATTATATAGATTTTTAGTATCCTTTCGTACGGACATATTATGTAGATTTTTAAAAATTATAAGATTCACATCTGTAAAAACATCAATACATGGTTCTAACTATGTACCATGCTTCATTCTCGCAAAATATCATACAGGCTTTCAATATTAATGTTGAACCAAATTTATTACCACTTTAGTAATAAAATCCCTCTTTAGTTGATAATAGATGACCCAGTGACTAACTTTAATAGAAAAATTTTAAAATAGACGAATGATATCGAATATCATACTATGAAACATAGTAGTAAATTTCTGAAGGCATCTAAGCATCTAGTTTCTAGGCATGATAACCAATGTGACAATTTTTTATTTATAAAACGACCAAATACATCAGATATTTCCAGCTGGGCGCAGTTTTTATTGGAAAATTCAATTTTCGTTTTTAATACTTTTATTTTTTTATCATTTATGTTTCCCACCGTTTAAACCTTCCCTGAATTTCCACAAATATTTCAAGATCGTAATAAGGCAAATTGATCCAACCATTCTCGAGTTACAGCGAGACACAAGAACAGAAATTAATTTTAATAAATATATAGATTTACATCATATTGCAAACTGTCAATGTCAAATGTCTAACGCAAGTTGAGCGTACATCAAAAACTCTAACATTCCCTATACGTATATGCAATAAGTTAGAAACATTGTCACATGTAGGCTTGCCACCCCGGTGTAGGGACGTAAATATACCGAGTAAAACCTAACACAACTCAAGATGAACACGACAAAACTGATAAGAAGTGCCGCGCCTCGCCGAGACATCCCAATTTAGTACCGGCCCTCACAGATAAGGCTATTATTGCTTTTAACTATACTCGCGATACGCTAAATGTGTTTAAAATCACCTTATTGTGTTTTTTAAGATAAAATAATGGTTTAGTGGTTTTGGGTTTTAATTGATTTAAAACTGTGTAGGCGGTTATTGAAGTTATTGAGTTGAATTATGAAAATACAATGTCTAGCGAGGTACGGTCGCCCACATCTTACATTTTACAGTATCGCAAACATGTCCCGAGATTGTAGTGTCGCTATTTATGAGATCACTTATTATTGATATCTTTGATTTTTGTGGACAACATAATGCAGAGAAAGTCTATCTCCAGAATATCGTAAACTTGAATTAACATTGAGACATCACTAAATAACATTGCTCTATAGTCTATTATTCATATAGTTACTAATTATCACTATCCACATTAAAACCACGGAATAGCGAAACATTTAAACAACCACAATACAATATGTTCACAACGTTTATCAAATTAAATTTGTCCTTGCTTAAAAAGGCAATGCAGGTCCTATACTGTAGGTACCTGCTTAGCTTTCAAGCGCAAGATAAAACAAAAATGCGTAGTACATTCCCCAGACAATTATTTGATATCTTTGAATTACTTGAATAGTCGAATAAAACACTTTCACAATACATAGTTACTTTTTGCTTGATTGTTATATTCCTCCGTTCTTATAATACTTCCAATCCGATTGTGGCAGGTGACCACAAAGCTGATTCCATATGCATCGCTGACATATTGGTATGATTAAAAATATAACATAGTATGTATTAGTATTTTGTAATACCAATTGCATCATAACACCACTTTTTAAATTGCACAATCCGTGCATTTTTATCTTCATAACAAATAGCTTATAATGGATTTTAAGTAAATTATCCTAATGGGCCAAAGTTCAAAACAATCTAAATGGAATTTATAATTGTCTATGATGTCACATGACAGGTTTCACTTATATTAGCGATTCAAAGGTGCTTGTAAAACACTTCAATAAAACACATTTGAATATTCGAAATGACACACCTGTGCCTTTCGTTGACATTCCACGACACTCAACAAATAAACGCTCATTAGCTTGACAGATTGCTTAAATTTAAATGTAATTGATTTTCGTAATATTCGGTTCGGTATACTCTACTAGCTGTGGTTTTATACGCGTTTATTGGGTCGTGGTATAATGTTATATTGCCTTCCTCGGTAAATGGACCATCACAAAAATGTTAGGTACAACCAAAAAAAGTTTTAAAGCAGCTTTAAAGTATCTGAGTAACTATTACAAATTATTGTCAAACTATTCAGGATGTGTTAAAGTGATTTTTTTTCAAAAACAGTCTTTTCAATCTTGGTCCTTAAATATTGTATTGATCAATATTTTGGGACGGGTTCTCTATAGGCGAATCATAACCTATCAGAAAAATAATTCTCCTTTCTTTATAATATTAAACAGGTTTTATAAATTACTAGTTTCATGTTTTGTGTGACATTAAAACAAATCTACTGAAATAAGATTTACTGGATTTCGATGAAAATCAGCTTTCGTAGTAGTATTTTGTTAAAGCAAGTACGTGTGTCGTCTTATCAGGTTTGTTCAGTAAAAGCATTCATGAATACATTATACTTTCATAGTAAATATTAATACATGTATTATAGTTATATGGTAAGGTTACTAAACTCATTCATACTACAGTATCTCACCCATCAAATTGTACTAGCAAGCATAGCGGTTTTATTTCTAATATATTATGTATAGTAGTTAATCTCTATAAACTAATATGCTTTTGTGCCGATAAACAATTATACACTCATAAAAACTGGTCATAGCTACATTTACTGTGTGAAGATCGTCTTTGTAAAGAAGTTAATTAGGAAAGAACTTTTTTAAATAATGAACTTGTTACTTTTTAGAGCTAGGATTTTAAGTTTATCGGGATGGAGGTGTGTAGAACACTTATAGTCGTACACGCACACAAGCACACAGCGCCGTGTGTGACCATCGAGGCTCGATTTCCGTTTAACTAATTGAGCGAAAACGACACAACACGCCATTCAGCGTCGAACTAATGAATGACCCACGAAAAAGGCAATTTGTAGTTTTTTTAACACTTCAATTTGTGCCTTAAACCCCAAAAAAGCCTCGACCAAAACCACAATCGAATTAGTGTCCCTTGTTCCAGAGATTACAGGACTGTCCGGCTCTTATCTCGCTCGTTCGTTATTTTATTGGGTTGTAGAGTAAAGTCGATAAACACGACGCATAATGGGCCATAATGAATCGTCCTCGCTAGAGGTTTGACTAATCATAAAGGTTTTATGTGTTTCTGAATGTATGACGCACTGAGCGATCAATCGGACCATTCACATTTAGGTACTACCTTTTTGCTGCAACTTGGGTCTTAAGATCTTTCAAAATTTCCATGAATCATTAATAATATTCATATAAATGAATTAATATCGGTAAGATATCTTTCGACAATTCTTTTTAAACTATGAAAGATATATATTCCAGATAACTGTTTCCATTAGCTGACTACATTACACAACATATAATACACGTACTGTGCGTGTGTAACGAGCCGTAATAATATAACATTAATGAATAAAATGATACAAACTGCGTAAAAGAGCCATTCAGGCCGCGAATTAAAAGTGAATTAAATTGTCTAAAATGTCAAATTGCGAGGGCATGTGGCTTATTAAACTGTCTCCCATTACACCGTATATAATGTATATCAAAAATAAAGTATATCATAAGTATGATTTAAACAAATGAAGAAACGAATAAATGATGACGCAAAACGGTTCTGGATTTAAATAACATGGTTAAAACTTTGTCCTAAACCTTTTTACATTCAATTGTAAAAAAAAACAAATAAAGGCGCAAACCGGAATACCGGAAGGAATTGAGTTAAATTCGCTGACGTTACAGTAGTTAATTCGATACTGAAATCGATTAAAACCAAAGCCCCTTCCCCTTGACCTCTTGTCAAATACCCAAAAAGTGATTGTATGTGTAAACAAACATTTCTAGAAGTGAAAAGTGCACAAGAAAAAATTGATTTCAGAGACTAACTGATTCAGCCTTTATCCGAACGATACATACAGCATAACATGTCTGCCAAAGCCTGTTTTAGGTTCATTAATAGGAAACCAGCAACTTATAATAAAGAAACATATAATCGGTGTAACAGAAGGATTGTCATAACTACAGAATATACATCCCGGTATAATGTAAAATGTTTAAAATGTTAGTGTGTACGTATATAAACGAGCGAGTAAAGCGTATTAGTGTGCGAATGACGTGTATAAGTGTGTCCGTGTGCGTGTATAAGTGTCATGGAATAGTGACCGTTCACCGCCACTAATGACTTCCGCTATTTTTCTACACGCTAATTATATTACTCTGCGGACATATAGACAAAGGCTTTGTTTAAATAACACTCATACGTTATTATTATAATTACTTAACCTTACGCAAAATAGGTTTCTATATAATAAAATTGTATAAAGACTCACAAACCAACTATTATTGTTACTTAATATTTCCGCCTAAAATTCTCAAGCTGATATCTTGCGCATACTGCCTGACTCTTATATTTATCACATCAAAATAATTAACACAAAGATCTTTAATTATTCTGATATATTTAATATATGTAAAAAACTATAATTTAAACTTCGAAATTCATTACAGCTGCTTGGCAGTCTTTGTGGTTAATTATATAAGAATTTTCAAACTAAACTATGAAACTAAAGCTAGATTCACCGAAATACCTACTAATTTAACTTCAATTTATGTTGTTGTATACTTATATTTAAAATCAATTAAATCTGAAGCTCACGCATAGCTATTAATAATGACGCGTCCTTTTATTTAGACCTATTATAACTAATATAAATTTACCTCTTACATTTTCCACTTATTATTCTTTTGTCACCCTTCTCCAGTGATACGCCGCTATAAGTTTTAGGTCGTCTTTCTTGTTAAAGCTACCGCGCGTCAATTATTATTGATTTTCTTTTAAAATAATTAAACGTGTGCGTGAGCCACAGAGGCGGTAACCTTATCATCAAAATCCAGACGACGCTACGAGCATTGTCACAGCCAATTGATTTGGATGATTTAATATTACCCGTTACAAACACGGTAAATGAATTATAATAAAAGCGTGCTGGTCGTCATCGAAACAAATGGGTTGTACATGTCGCCGCCCACGCGATGTCACCGCTATAACTTTATAAACGATGCATAAGAGATAAACAGTATCGCTATCTAGGTATTTTCGACTAATTACGTAATATACCACCTTGGAGATTGCGTTCCAAATTTGAATTGTGCTGTGGATGAGTTTGTTACGAGGCTGAATTTTTATTTTCGTATTTTACAAGCCATGCCATATTATTTTTACGTATTGTAATACTTTTGCGTCGTACCGATAACTCATATGGTAGTATATGTTTGAATATATTTGGCGTATCTAATAATGAGCTTTTAAAATATTTTAATTGAAAGAAAATTCAAACACAAACATGGCTTTATACTTTTCGTCCAGTTTTATTAAAGATTATTTTAGGGTTTACAAGATAGGTTGATCAATGTTGGCCTAGTTGGCTTCAGCGTCCCCCCAAGGGTCCAAGCCTTGACGTGGCAAGGGCGGCTCTAAAACCTTGAGTACAAGCTAGCACTTTAGGAAAACCGATTGGAGCGATGGTACATTTCTCAGTAGGCTTCTTTAAAACAGATGGATCTCGGTGAACAACAGGTGCGTGAAGCACGTAGAAGTAGTGCTCTTTGAGGGAAGGTGTGCGTCATCGATTTTCGCACGTGGGATGGCTGGCTTGCAAAGCCAGCGTTTTTAGCTCGTCATATTTTGGTGTATCATGTTATCTGGGGTGCAAGCTAGCTCCTTGGATAAATGTATGGACCGAACTTTGTAGTAGCCTTTAAAGGCAAGAGGTGCGTTTTACTGCGCACGTGGGATGTCCAGCTCGTTTAACTGGCGTTGGTTAATCTCAAGAGCACTGCTCTTGGTACACTTGACCAAAACGGTTCAGTTTTTGAATCGGTTATGACCGCTGTTGAGTGCATATTTTTGGCGCTGAATTGGAAGCGCTTGCGTGTCTTTTTACATTTGTAATTCTCAGTAGTGCTTCTGTAAGTGGTGGGTGACCTTCTGATGATTATTATATGGATCTACGTTTTATTCAATCTAACCTTAACTAATGTGCGAGTGCTCAAGACTTTTTAATTCAGAGTTTGACAGAGTGGATCTTTAATATAGGGATTGTTCAGAAACCATACATGGTTCCAGTTAAAAACAACTGGGTGATGGTGGTGGTGACCGTGATGGTCTGGTTGCGGTTTTTATAAACGATGTCAACTTACTATCGGTTGCTTTAACAATTCAGGGTAGAGGTTGCGTTGCTTGGCAAAAATTGGAAGCATTACAGTTATTGGTCCTTATTTTCCCCAAATAAAACGCTGGCTGAATCTAAAACTTTTTGAGCTCTCTTGTTTCATGGTGTTGACAGCTCGATCTTACGGTATGGTACGGTAAAGGAAAACATCGTGAAGAAAGCGGCACGTATAGACTCAAAAAGTCGACGGTGTGTCAGGCGCAGAAGGCTGATCACCTACCTGTTAGAAAAGACAAATGATCACGGGACAGATACAGAAATCTGAGGCCCAGACCTAAGGTAGTACCGCACTGGTATTTTTCTAAAAGGTTGATCATTCACTAGGTCATTTTGCTATCGTAGTACGAGAATTTTGAATAACGTATAAACGTTCTTGCCTGTTGAAGAAATAAATAATAAGTAAGAAAATACTCCAATCCATTTTTTTTTATTTTTAAATTGGGCCAATTTTAACTTTATTAACAATATACAACTCTCTATACCTACTACTTTTGAAACAAATAGCCCGAAGCAACGGAAGAGCTATTGAATATCATTAAATGACATATTATAATAATGACAGTTTGTCATTATTATGGGTCGCCGCTAAAATTATGCGGTGTCGGAATGCTTGTGCGCAGTCTGCTTAGCCATTTATAATGCGGACGAAACCACAAACAATTATGTATTTTTTGAAAGCATTTGGTTAATTTGCCCAGCTTTTGCGAAACGGTTTTTGTTTTTAACCTATATTTAGTGTAGCGTCTATGCTTACTCAATGAAGAAATACCACTATTCAATTATTTTAAAAAACTATCTATGTATTAGTTAAATGGAAATTTAATTGTTAGTACACATAATATAATGAACCAACACATAAAAACTGCGAGGATATTAAGATAAGGACTCTCAATATAAAAGTTATATTATTTAAAAATACTTAATTTTATTGGTACAGTGTCGAAAAGTTTTTACATTTCATGAGTTTTAAATATTATCTGACATAAATCTTAATATTACATAATAGGTACAGCTTAATTAGAATTTATATTCCATCCTATATTCGATTTTTTTTTATAGCACCGGGGGCAAACGGGCAGGAGGTTATTATGACTGCCAATGGACACTCACACTGCCAGATGTAAGTGCGTTGCCGGCCTTTTAAGATTTGGACTCTTATATAAAAAAAAACCCTAAGTCAATGTGGTTCAGATATACAGTGGGCAGCTGGTTCCACATAGTGATGATGGTGTCGGTGCGCATCAAGTGTCTTAGAATTTCGGGTTCCAATCGACAAATGTTCAAGTACAACTTCGCAATATCCAATACTTATAATATTATGTTATCGTAATAATAAATATCGATTTTCTATGTTTAAAGCCGTGATTAGTGTTTGACCTTAAACAATAATTTTCACATCTATAATACTTTAAGCAAGTATGTATGTATGTTCAGTAGGATGAATACATTTTGTGGAACAGTTGATAAAACGCAACTTGGCGCAATGCAGTGTCTCATTGTGGATAGTACGTAGATACAATTAGAACATTCATGTTTTCAATGCATTGTAATTTGTTATATACCAAGATTATTGTTTTTTATAACTAAAGACAAAGACATGCATTGAATGCAAAATTCATTACAATTTATCTAACTAATATACCCGCTTATTCTTAAAAAAATAAATCAGACTGCAATAGGCTGAGTACTCATCACTCTTTTCATCACAGCGAAAACACAATATCACAGAAAGAGAGAAAGCTTACTTTGGTTACTGAATGATATTTTATGAATAACGGGAATGGACTCCCCCTTGATATGGATCACAGGGTTTTTAATACTAAGCTAAGAGTATAGCAAAACATTAAGATACAAAATTACTTTACGGATTCCTACTAATACCATATAGATATAATGTTATTTATTGGATAGTAAACAACCTTTAGAACTACTGAAGAAATTTTGAAACTTCTTTTACTTGTTCCTCATGGGAATAATTCCTAATAGGAATTGTCTATGTATTTGTATGTCCTCGCAATCGAAGTAATACTAGTTAACATATCCGCGAGTTTTACGATCAACTGAACAAACGATTCTGTGGCCCCAGCGTGGCTTACCAAGTGTTGCCAGTACGGCATTGAAGGATATACAAGAAAGCACGTACGAGTAAATGAAGGAAATCGAGCTACGATTGATCCTACGTGACTTCTAGCTCTATAATTTGTAGATAATAATGCGAACTTGGCTCTTTGTTGCGCATAATATTGTGAATGACACTTTGGTAGTTTTACATTATTATTTCAATGCAGAAAAAGAAATCTAATAGGTTCTATTTTTAAAATTAACTTCTTACTGGCTTACACATACTAATTATAACATAAGTAAGGCGGAGTATTTGTTCTTTTTTCAAGATTAGAACCTGTTTTCTCTTTCTGCATTCAATTAATATCGTAAAACTATGAAAGTGTCATTCACAATATTATGCGCAACAAAGAGCGAAGTTTCAAATATAGAACCTATTAGTTTTATATTTCTGCAACATAATAATATGTATATTTTAACGATCCGAGGGTATTATAACCGTACCTACATCAGAAACACATTGGAATCGGTATATCCTAAGTGTTTTGAAATGAATAAGAAATTTTTAAGTTAACCTAATCTTTAAATGAAACCTTTTTTTAATGTTAATTCAGCCGTATTGTCACATATTTTAGAACATTAGTGTGTAACTTAACATAGAAAATTGTATTAAATGTGACGTGAATCTTGGTTCTCATCTAGGGATGGGACAGAGGGCATCCACAGTGAGTCTCCATCGCGTTCGGTCTTGAGCCTCGTATTTTTCCTCACTTATAGTCTTTCCGGCTCTTTTTGCCTCATCTGCAACTGTACGAGGCCAGGTTTGCTTGGGACGGCTACGCTTCCGCTTTTCTTGCGGGTTCCAATCATGCGTCTGCTTGGAGATATAATTAAAATCTCTTCGGAGTGTAGGACCTATCCATTTCCAGTTGTAATTAGCCTTGCGATTCTGTAACTCACTTTTCGAACTCTCACAGCGGTTTTCACAGCGGCGGTCGCGCTGTGAGAGTTCGAAAAGTGAGTTACAGAATCGCAAGGCAGTATATGTTATATTTAAAAAAATCCACCAAGGCTCCCATCACTTGTTGTATGTAATCATGGTAATAAAACCGGATTGGCTTCTTAAGGTCGCAATTTTTAGCATTACAGATATGCACCTTGCGTTGTCATTCATATACCTTTAGTACGTATACCTACGTAACATATGTTAGGCATATAATTAGGTGAACGTGGTGTCATAAGAGTTATATAGACGAAACATTAAATAGCTAAGCCTTACGTAACGTCTTATGTATTATATAAATATTTTTAAGCGATTATCAAATGTTTAAAAATGTTGACGTTGGTATTTCCCTTACCGTTGTTTGACACTTAAAGAGACAACATTTATACACCGAGATGTGCGTCGGCTGAAATATTGTATTCCTTAAGTTTTACTACAAGTTTTTTTGTTATAAATTTCATGAAAGAAATTATGACGAATTAAATCAACAAAATCATATGAAGACTAATTAATTTTTTTTAAATATAGATATAAAACTTTAATTCAGAAATTTTTCGTTAATTTCATCTATTATGATTTGACGTCATTAAGGTATTTTAAATAATTTTATATACGTATAATATTATTTACCTTGTACCTTATTATGGCGACTCAAACAACTAAACCATGTACTAGTATACATTTATAATGTTACCATTTAAAGTCGTTACATTAAAGCAACTTTCAAAATTATTCAGAAAATAGAAGAGATATAGAGTAGCAATCAAGAAACAGAGTCGTATAATTAGCTTATCGTCTGTAGATCGGTTAACGATGTCCGATCATGCGCGCGCGCATTGGCGAGCTCTGCGCCAATCGCGTGCGTTCAACATAGATCCTTCGGGTATTTACACATCTGATAATCCGATGCTCGCGTACAATTGCTGTAACTATTTTGGGTGGTTGGATGTATTAGTAATATATTTAATAAATTTTCGTTTTTCATACATTACATTTCATTAATGTAAATTTCTTTTTCTTAAAATTCAAATCCATGTTAAGGTCGCCAGCAAAGTTGTTTAAGGCTTATACAATAGCCACTGTGAATGAAAAAAACATACGCGTCGAATAAAATATTTCCTCCTATGATTTTTTAAAGTTAGCACGGAGCACTTCACCTACGTTGTAGGTGCCGACGCAATTTAGCACTTTATTTAAAGCCCATAGGTGTCCATGACAGTTTTGTTATCATAAGATCGAGAATTGTATCGTTTTCATAGCAATTGTGCGAATTACAGAGGTTTAAATACTGTGCGAACTGCGATGTGAGAAATTCTTAAATAGCTTCACCAGGCATGGTACAAAAGTACATTACATTCTACCGATATTTACTTTAAATTTTTCAAACGACAGCTATAATACTGAGTATTTCATAACACGGTGAGTACCTAATATCGCGTGTTGGCTCTCAGCTGTTGCGTACGTCAAAAATTTATTAGATTTTGACATAAGGGAGTCATAGTTCGCGTTGAGTCTTGTTTCTGTATCTTACCTTGAAAGACAAGTGTACATATGACCTGCATTTTTCTAGCGTTTGAAGGTATTTAAATAAGTATTAAAGTCCTTTTGTTTACTGGTTTGGACGAGTGAGATGTATCCACACCTTTATAGTAACGATTCTTTTCGGTTATTACAATAATTCAAGCACGATTGCGTTTAATTGTGTCTGAACGTGGAAGACGAGTTTGTGGAAATCTAGAATCAGTTTAATCGCATCTAAGTATAATAATATAAAATCGATTCTTGTTGAGAAAATTATATCACGTCTAAAATTAAATATTACATTGATAGATTATTGTTGGACGTGCTCTGAAGTGCCTACTGGTAGACAATAGATATACCTAGTTAAGGTTAGTTACCTAGTTAATATAGCAGTCACGAGTGCCTCTTAGCATTGTCCATACAATGTAAAAGAAACATAAACGTTCCAAATCCAAAAGAAACAGAAACAAACCAAAACGTTCAAAATAGAATTTGGTGTTTTTCCAAAATACCTAAAGAACTTTAAATGTCATCTCAGAACATTTAACTACTAACGGCGACTTCTACTAACGATCAGATTATATACATAATAATATAAAACACTTTTTTTATTGAAATAAAATGTTAAATGTGCTGTAAAAACTACGTCTCGTAGTAATTACGATTGGCATTTTCTATGTGGAATCCAAGCGAAGGTAAGTTAGTTAAACCTAATCTCTACAACAAAAGCTTTTTTAATAATTTAATGGAAACATCCGCCTAATGTAAAAATAGCTTTTATCTTAATATTCACCTCCATCAATTTAGCAACGGAAGCCTAAAAACCATCGCTAAAGAATTGAGTAATGTTTTTACCGCGCCTCACCGCTAGATGGAATGGAGCCCTCGTACATAATCAAACCACATGCAGAGCAGTAATTGCCTCCACATTCAAAGACCCGCTCACATCACGCCGTATAATGACAAAAATAGTCCAAAAAATGCCTCATATGAGATATTTTTTCATGAGTTCGCGCGGAGCTAAATTACGAAATAAAAGATTAACTTAAAAGATCAATAAACTTAATAAATGATCTCAATAATTGTTGTATTACGGACACAATGGTGCGGCGTCGTGAGACGTCATTACGGCGCGAACATCATTAATTTTATTCGCGGCTTTTTGACGTAAAGGCAATGGCGTCTGTCAGATTTGAAAAGAGGCGCTGCTGCCACCTGTTGGTAGCAAAGCGAATTAGACATTGGACCCCGCTGCGCTCACTTGATACTGCTTCTGGAATGACTCGCTAGGATACGATTGCAATCACAAAGGCTGTTAATTATCAACACGTTTAACTTCTATAATTGCAATCAATTTAGGGTCATGCAAAAAATGCTGATTTTACAAATTGAAACCGAAATTAATTCACATTATCGACTAGTCACTGTTATATATGTTTCTTAAGTAAAATAGCTTGAAGACCATTAAACTTGATCCCATAGATATCTAGGTGCCTTGGTATGAATCATAACCTAAAAATGTACATGATATTAATACGTAGAACTTCATATTAACCATCAAAACTCATTCGAAAAAATGAAGCTGCCAAAAAACTTGAACCGCCTCAAGATTAGATTTCTTTTTGGTAGCTAATTGCGTTTTATCAAATTAAAGCAATTCCCGCGCGGAATGATTGATAATGTTTGACGTGGATCCGTTCCCACTAGTTTTACAGAATAAACTGTTTTCATTTACACTAATATTGCTCATTTGTCTTAAAGAACTTCATTGAATTGCCTTTACTTTTTAAGTTTCTACGGTATTTAATAAGAAAAAAAGAAAAGTAGTTGTTCGTGTAAACTAGTAAATTGTTCTATTGCAAAAAATAAAACGTTGAGGCTTTCGGAGGAGAATGTGATAAATTGTGTTTTAGTTTTGGCAAAACATAAATAATTAGGAGACAAACGGGCGGTCTTATCGCATTTTAGCAATCTGTTCCAAGTAACGAAAAGAATCTGTTACAAGTAAGTAAGGAAAAATACTAAGAATATGATGAAACGCAAGACGAAATGCTTCTGTCCAGAATAGATAGGGTAGGTACTATTTTCAATTTGGTAGGATTTGCAGTTTAGTAAATAGGTAGGGTGTCCTCGTTATTGTTAACAGCTCACAAGGAATCAACGTAAAGTAAATAAGACTTATGTAGCAGTGTCCATCTCACTGATCACAGATCATATTATAGATTCAAACCAGAACCACCCAGCAACAGGCAGCCACGAAGGCGATAAGATCTAAGTCTAACATCATAAAAATAATATTACACCTAGCCTGAAACATTAAAAGAAACCAGCAGGTGTATTTTTCAAAATTTAATTACCTTGATTGTTTCACCTGCCTAGATTAGCGAAACAATCATTCATAGGATGCCATTAGTTTCGTCTCGAGCTTTTGTTCAGCAGACACCACGGCGTGCTTTTAATTACCGAAGAGCGATTAATGTAATCAAAGTTCGATACATCATACTCTCTATCGCCCCGCCTCGCTTTGATTAATAATTCTAATGAGCGGCGGTGCCAAACGAGTTAATTAAGCATTCGTTTTTTACTCTGCCACTGCGCCAGTAAACGTCCGCATCAATCACTGCTTTGTGCCCGCCGCCGAATTCTTAATGATTGAAATGACGTGCGCGAGCGCATCTCACAATGAAGACCCACGTTGGGGGTTAATCCGTGTCTGAACTTAAACACGTACTAGCGCACCAAGTAAACTATTTTCACACATTAAGTCAATTCATGCAAATCACTTTATGAGAAATCTGTGATATGTACGCTGTTTCATTTTTTTATGAATACGACGGTTAGTACTTCAGTCGTCAAAGGCAAATGATAAAAAACACATTAATTTATAATAATATTACCTAAATTAGGTATTGCCACACTATAATAATAATTAACTTATCAATAAAATGATATGGTTATATTTTGTTTAATGCTTTTGTTATTTTGTCATACCACGTGTATGCTGCCCATCGAGGTAATTCTGGTTCAATATGACTTAGGGTCCTGCAAGTAAGAACTTTTTTAAGAAGCCAATAACACACTCTCGAGCCTCTAGTATTGCCTGGCATATAGTGTGTCAGTTATAGGGCGGATATATCAGTTACATATATAATTATATATCCATTCACAACACCATTTTATGTGCATTGTGGTGAAGGGTAATGTGGGTCTCGCTACTGTGCATACCCATTAAAACCCCACGGCGCCACCAGTAATCGCCCCAGGCAGGACACGATAGCAGCATATCCCATCGTTGAAATCATGGCCCCTTATGACCATAAATGATGTGGAATGGACATTGGCACAGCAAGGGCCATACTCACATCGGCCAATTCGCCCAGATTTGTAGAGCTGAAGAAGGTCGGATGGTTGCGTGCTTGCTTCTTTTGGACGCATGAACCCCTGTTCCCCCGCTGAAGCGTCAGGATTACACAACGCATTGCACGGTGTAACGGCGACGCTGAAGTCTCGGACGGCGACGCGTAGCGGGACAGACTTCCCTCCGCGCTCCACCTCCATTACCCTTCCATATACCACCTGTTCTATATAAAAACATGAAATTAAACAAAATTCTGCTACGAACGTTCAGTATCGCAAATGTATAGCATCCATAATTTCTGTTTATCAATTGTAAAACATCAGTAACGGGAATAACAAATAATCGTGACTTTTCAACGAAATCGATCATTATTAGTATTTCAGCATTATTATATTATTATTGTACGTCAGTGCACTATCGGAATCAACATTCGATATGATTGTTCTGGTAATTATAAAAATAATTACACGGATATGACATGCAACGCGTATTGAACAAGCATTGTACTATTATGTTTTAATTTTTTTTGTTACAAAATATTTAAATAAAACTATAATGAATATAATTGAAAAATTATTATATTATTTAGCTAACTCTTCTACAAAAAAGGTAATATAAACATTATCTATTAAGGATATGCTAGTTAGATTCTAAGCGCGAATTTTATCATTTTTTAAAAGAATATACCACTAATAGATTACTAATATTTACCTATTCAAAGTCATAATCAAACTATAAATACAAGAACTAACTAACCACATTTATTTTGAAATTTATTGAAAAGTGTATGAAAATGTAAAATGCCTAACAATTAATTTTGAACAGAGTCAAATGATGTAAATGGACAATCAAAGTGCAATTACGTAGCGGTATAGAGGGGAAGCGAAGTACTTTTGTATTCACCGATACTCGTTAATGGGATGAGGGACACATTTTTGCGTCTATTTTATTCATATATGTATTTTAGTATATATATATATATATAGTGCAAATTTACTTACTTTAGTTGAATTCCCGTGACACTCTAAAGAGTGTCAGGTTAACCTGTAATTATGAAAATAAATAAAATTAATTAGTTTACCCAAAATCGTTCAGTTGATCGTTTATGGTGTTTTAATTCTTAAGCATTCTACATTTTTTTTTATTTTCGATGTTCTACAAAATATGTTATACAGGAGATACGGAGATACGACTTCCAATTGTTTAAAGAAAAAGTACACTACTCCCTCAAAGGCCGACAACGTACCCACTAAAATGGGTGTCTATGGGCTGACTGCCCTTTTTTGGAGTCCCGTTTACCCCCTAGCCAACAAAAAATAGGAACACTTAAATACTATTTAACGTTTGTGATACGTTTTTACTACGTTAGTAAGAGGGTAAGATTACAATCATAAAACTAATTAGTTTTACAGTAATCAGAACACCACGTTATACGGTAGATCACATAAAACAAGAAAATATTTTTATCCATTTACACTTGTAACGCGACAATTTTTAATTGTTGTTTTTTATTTAAAAAAAATGGTTCTAAAATAAAAATTATTAATTTATTTCTTCGGAGTCAGAGTTACCGTTAGTTATTCAGTGTAAATAAAAATGCTTAACGCAGTTATGATGCATTTCGTTCTTTAAATAAACAATTCACCACAAAATCAATACTAATTATTTCACTAATATCACGTTCCAATTACCAGTTCCTGGATAACAAATATGAAATAGTCATAAAAGCAAGTGAACCATTACGTCCCCAGCTCTCACCCCTCGCACTCAAATTAAGTGTTCCTCGATCAACAGTCATTTTCGGTTACAATTAACCACACATTTGAGTGAAAAGTCAACCACCCACTCCAATTGATTTATTGTATTCAAGTCGCTGCTTTTGTTTGAAATTTTATGGAACAACGACAGCTAGAAGGATTAGTAATTCGGTAGCAATCAATGGAACGAATGGAACGTAAAAAATAACTTTCAAATACACTGATTTTCTTTATTCGGGACTATACACAAATAATTATTAATCATACTCATTCATTCGTTTGTCATTGTTACATGCGCAGAAACAAATAACAAACAATAAATGTTTCTTGCGTCAGGATGTAAAGATTTATAAAAATTAAACTAGAACCAAGAAATATGTGTTATTAATCAAAAATTCGACACAATGTAAACCATGCTACGTTGGGACAGTTTTGATAAATGCACGTTATTAATTAATTAAAACTTTTTAAGATGTTATTTTAATTAATTTTAAAATTACTTATCTCTAGATCGCAATAGTTTGATTTTTTCATGGAACTTTGTTCCTTTTATTGGGAAATTCTAGTGCCTAATAGATCGAACATATTAGAATCACTTCTAGTCATAATAACTGATCAATGTAGTGGCGTGTGCCATGGAGGGTGCAACGTTGTTCATTTGTAAACGCAGTACTTCTGAAGGGCACTCAGCTAAGGGCTGGGAAAGTGTTGCACTTTTAAAAAAAGTCAAAAATGAAATTCAAGTGTCGTTAGGGCATTTAATAACCGTCGTATAACCAAGTTAATTTTACAAAACAAAGTGTCACTTTATTTTTTAAATTATGTAAATAACTATAGTAAAGAGAATTGGTTTTTGGCTTGCAATTTGATATATGTAACTAAGTAAAAAAAAATCTATCTCTCTATCTTCAGTCGGTAGGTCATGTCTGAGCATCTTGGTCAAGGAAACATCTGGAGCGCACAATCTGTTTCCACCATTTTCTGTCCAGCGCTTCTCTTATAACAGTGTATAGTTTTTAGGACGATTAGTATTTCACTTAATCGGGCCATCTGGTTGGTGAAAGGCCGGTTGGTGAGACGTGATCTTTTTCCTTATATGTTACCAACCACGATCAGTTTCTCTAAGTTCTCATCGCCTCTGCGCATTGCCGAAAAATTATATAATTCGCTGTCGGCATATAAGGCGTATGATAAGTTAGTTGGGTTAGGATCTATGTATTGGTGCGCTTCGCAGTCCACGGTATTCTTAGCATTCGTTTCTAGTACCACATCTCAAAGACATCAATCCTTTGCCTCAGGCCAAGATAGTCCACGTTTCTACTCCATACAGGAGCCGTATCAGTCTGATTTTGGTTTTGATACCAATTCCTCTTTTCTTCCAGATGTTGGTTAAACGTGTCAAGGCGTCTTTAGCCATGCCGATTCGCAATTTTATCTCGTGGAACAGTGCTGCCGTTGTTAGAGATTTGGGATCCGAGATATTTAAAGCAGGCAACGATATGGATATCAGAAATGTTGTACATGGAAGTATTATATAGATAGAAATATATCTGTTTATGCAGTTCTTCAATAGATATAAAAAGTAATAAGATAGTAATTTGGAACATTTACTTTATATATATAAAACTAAGTCACTTTATACGTATTTAGCCGAAATTCTAAAAGCAAACACAACAATTTGCAGCTCCTTCGGTAGTAAACACGGAAATAACTTCTACTATACGTTTTGGCGCACGCATTTCTTCATTAAATATAGGATCCATTATTTTACCTGCCTATATCCTAACCTATATCTTATTGCAGCGACAAATAAAGCTTTAATGTCTACCGAAACACCTTACGGGTATTAAAACCACAATGTAATCAAATTGTAAGTTATAAGTTGTCGTCAAAGTATCATTATGTTACTCCAAATTACAGATACGCCAGGCCGACTCATTAAAAGTTCAAATTACGTCAAAAAGTAAGCGATATCAATCTCTTCACAAAAGCGTAATTTACGACTATTTGGCTTCTATCGATGGAAAAGTTTTTCAATTAGTGCGCGTGCTAACGTGCCCAGTAATTTTTTCATACTTCCATTTTATTGCCAGTCATCCCGCCTAAAGGCTTTTCTTAATGTATAATCACGAATGTCAAATTATAACGTGTATTTTTTTAAATAGAATGCGTTGTCTTCGTCCGCGTAAGGTAAATCGTATGCGGTAGGTATATAAATCATTTCTAAACACAAATTAATTTTTTGGGACAAACAATATAATAAGATGGGGAAGAGTGAGAGTACCTGCAAAACATACTTAGTATTTATACTTATCTATCTATAATTTAATGATAAAGTATATCATCAAATTTTTAACAAATTACTAGTTCTCTTGTTTTCCCAATGTTAAGAGTGCAGTGTAGTTAAGAGTATTTTTTACAAGGAATCGATCCACTTTCATTTAGTCGTCGAATAGTAGATAAACTAGGGGCAAGGATCTAGATCAAAATATCGTTGCAATTACGAGTATCTAGTATTTTTTTTATAAATAAGCGGTGGTTAACTTAAAAAAACGTTCGTGGCGCAGCTTGAATTACTTTAGTGAAAGATTTCAGTATATGTTTTCAACGTGTTATTAAAAACTGATTTCTACCTAATTATTAAAAAGTCAAGTGACACCTAAGGGCTTCTATTAGTTAACAAAATTCGTAATTAAACAGTTGTCTAATATAATTGGCAACAGGCAAGTTCCCACATAAAGTCACCCTCATAAAAAACGATTTTTCCCAACAATTACATGCGTTCGTGATACAAGGTATAATTATTAGTGTTGCGATAAGCTTGTTCAATCACTGCGGTACGCAGCTGTCTTGTTCACTTTACTACTTTTCAATGTATATTATAAGGTTTTGCTTGAAACTTAAATTTTTTGAATAAATGTTAATGGGGCATCAAAACAATATGATTGGCATATTAGTGTCGAATTTATATACTTATTGAAATTATCCAACTTGTCTTTTTAGTGTTTAAAACCAAAAGGACATCACAAACCATTTAAAATTCCGAAATTGAAATTCTGCGCCAGCTTTGGCGCTATTCACATTTCACACCTTTACATGGGCTTTCTTAATCTATAGCTTCAACTGCTCAATTTAGAAAATTATATAAAGTAGTGTAGGAAACTGTAGGTAGGTACACTGTAGTGCTCGTCTTTTTATAACAGTATATAAGTAATATATAAACTCCCCTTACATACCTACAAACACTAAGATACATCTAGTGATAAAGATTGTGTTCCTATAAAAGATACAATAACATTGGCATGTACAAAAAACTTGCTATCATTTTGTTATTTTGTGGGGACAATTATTGATAAATAATGGTGCAAATGATAACCAATTGAAAATTAACGTTTAAATCATACTACTATAGCGATAACCATGATATATTATCTATTGCAGCAGAACATTGCAAAGATATAAGTACCTAGCTCTCTAAATAATCTAAATCTAATACTTGCTACTTCTAATACCTTAACACCCTCGTGTTTGTAGACGTATACATTTAGATAATTCGACCGTACCTTCTACTTGGACCCGCGCTGTGACAGACATGAAATTAAATAATATCTTCTAATAAAAATCCTTTTCATTCAAGTGACGCTCTGTTGGCTTCCGCTCTTCGGCCGTTATTAGAGAGGCGATAGAATTACCTCTTTCTGATATGAAATGATTGATACAACGATCACACGTAATCAAAATCGTGTCTGTACGATTAGGCCTCATAGGGCGCCGACGATTTAAATAAATATAACTCCTAATGGCTTTCTCTCTTCATTAAATTGTAATAATGCCTTTTGTTCATGTTAATGATTTTAATATAAGTATGGTGTACTGTTACTGCTGTGTTACCGCATTAGATGCGTTTGTGGTAATTTTAATTACATTCACGACAATTATGATTATACCGTAACAGTATTACTCCTTTTCGCTCTCTAAAGTTGATTGTTCTGTGAAGGTGTTTAATGAACGCTTAATGTACCTAACAGTTTAATTTATCTAGTTATCTCACATAAAAAGTAAGATCTTGTTACATATTTAGATACGTCCAATCGAGACTGATCAATAATATATTGAAAAAATTAATATTAAAAATCATAGACTTTCTATTGTGGGAGCGTTCAAGTTTTACGTAACGAATATTGGGGGGGGGGGCTCTTTTGTAAAAAACGTTACGATACCGGGCGGAGATTGAATTACGCGTTATTGTTAATATTAATTTCGACTTTCTAGGACTTTACACCACATAATGGTAAGTTTTAGGTATAAAGAGTCAATAGGTGGTCACGAAACGTTTTACTATACTTGGTTACAGAAAAACGTTACGGCGCCTTACACGGGGGGGGGGCTGGGTCAATAATCTCCAAAAATTGCGTGACGTAATACTTGAACGCTCCCTGTTGGTAAGAAATATTATTATCGAAGCCAAAAACCATAGGTACATTACATAATTTTTTGGTCTGATCGACTCTATCAAACGAAGTCGGTTGCTAGTAATGGTTAAATACGAATATTTTTGTTCTCGGTAAATCATCCTTTAATGCACAAGAGTCTTCGCAATCAACCAGCAAGTGCACAGTCTGGGTTGAACCTACGACCTCAGGGATGTGGTACGATGAAGCCACTATGCCAACACTGCTTGTACGACACAAGGCTGTAAATTTTTTTACTCAGACATTCTTAGTTTTATAATTGTGTGTATAGTCAGATACCCTCTTCAGCATTTTCATAACATATGCATTCATTTGGAATTGTATTATTTTATATCATTTGTTTAACAATACATTTATTCATTATTTAAAACAGCCCCACTGACCCAAGAACCGTACCCGGCTCTTCAAAGAACAAGCAGCTAATTATTCATAAAACAATGTAGAACTACTTTTTAAAATAAGATTTCCTTATGAAATACTTTTACCACCCATTAGTAATATAAGTAGCAATTGTTCAATTTATTTGGCAATTACAGTAGGTTCAGAGCTTTTAATAAAATTTACTAATATCCCTATAAATATCAAGCGAATTATCATAAAATTTCCTATTGCCTAACTTTTCCCATTACAAGCTTAACCCTACTATAATAATAAATCATCCTTATGGGAATGAAAGACCAAAATATTTATATACACATTTATTACACGTATACATTGTACACATAAAACTGATACATACCTACGAGTATATATACAAATCTTGCCGCCTGAATATGGGAAAGGGAATGTATGTAATATATTGAAAATATAAATTATTGACTAGATTAAATAATTTTGACAGCGAAAAAATTATATTAAAAAATAAATTAAAACATTATTCAAAAAGGGCCTATCGAAGAATTAAATAAAAAAAATTACATATGTGAAAATAATTTATAAATATAGGCATCTCAATATTCAGGACACAAGAAATTTTAACTAAATGCCACGCTGCCATTATATGAAAGGCAACACTCTTAGACAAATTTATGGTAACACTTCGTTGAATCTAATCTCTAGTTTTTAATACCAAACTTACCTATCAAAAACTTCGCAGTCAATCATTAAAATCATTGAATGAAATAATACTCAATTACGCACATACATTTAACACTATTAATTTTATGTGTTTCGATATTGTCAATAGAACTATAATACTTTATCCATATTAATATTTTTACATAATTTAAACACTTTTTATACATTAATTATTCTATAACAGTAATAATGCTACGCAAAAGCAATGTACAGACGACATCTTATTTACAATTCAATCACAAGATGGCGGCGAAGCTATTTTCAATATGGCCGCCCATTCTGCGGTCGCTCTGGCAGCTTTGGCGGCACGTTCGGCACTGGACGGCTACACAGAAATACAAAAATAGTAAATATAAAATAATGAGAAAAAACCAACCTTGACGAGTGAAAAATGGAATTTAAGAGTAATACAATGTAATCACAAAATTCCAAGTTTATCAAAAGCAATATTACTAAATACAAAAATATCAATATGATTGTAAAAAATGAGAATATGATGTATGATAAAAATTATAATTATTTACCAATTTACCCACACACGAATTGATCTGACCCTAAAGTGTGCAAACAAAACCAAAGTTTTAAATTATGAGATATTTTAATAATAGAATTATTAAACAACAGCTACTTGGTATAAATAAAATTAATAAAGAGATAAAATGATAAATCGGTAAAATTATGACATGCCCAAAAGAAAACTTAATACTACGAAATAGAAAAATATTAGCCACTAATTTTAGTAATGCGTTTCCATGCACAAAAACATTTGGCGCTCACAGAAAAACTACACATTCTCTCATTCAAAAAAAACGTACGTAATTTATTCCATATGTTCTACTTAAAACATCATTGAATAACAAAGCAGGTTGTTATGTGGTCTTGTGTTAGTAAAGTAGTATTATATACATGCATTTAGTTAAGTCCATTAAAATATACCGCAATAGTAAATTTAGCTTACCTAATTATCCGTTTAGACGTTGGCAAGAAATTTAAATTAAACACCTAGGTACACGTAAATAGCGTTTAATTATACTATTTATACAGCATAAGATTAACAATATTAATAAACTATATCAAATCCAACAACCTCTAGTGACCTTCGATGGTACTAACAAGAGAGCAAAATGTATGACGTATATGTTGTAGCAAGTAGGAACTATGTTCAGCGATGCTGATGATGTCCCATACCATACCCATACTGGTCCATTTGGCTAGTACTATACAGAGTTTTAGAAACTTTCGTAATTCTGAAATACGTGCTCTGAGAAAAACCTATTCGACAGCACTGAATGTCGTCTATAGCTTTTCTTATTGAAACCATTTTAATTATTCTAATGGGCGAGCCATGGCTTTTGCCAGGATTTTCTAAATCCGCACCTACGTCAAGCGCTTCGCCTCGGAAAGTTTCCAAAACATTGTATAACTATATACGAATATTAAACGCCCTGCACTGATGAGAATATATGACAAAGCCGCGCGTCTACATGATGATTGAAACATTAAAATTCCATTAAAAGTTCATAACATTTATTCCGATTTATTAACAAATTTTCTAATAATTGACCAAAGATACTGCTAGGACCTCGGGACAATCACTTTGGTCGAACCATAGATAGGCGATACCAATATCGTAACAGCTTATATTTGATAAATGCATCAATTTTTGAAGTCGGTCGAGACCCTAATCTAGTGAAACACAAAAGTGAGAACACTTCCTAAACTACACTACGCATAGTGCATCAACAACAAATAGACGCTCGATCCACATTTACTTAAGTTTACTAAAAAAACTATTGATATGCCCCATCGGATGCCAGAAGCGCGGTAAACTCCGAACTCAACTACAATAATATACACCTTATAATAAACATATGAATTCAATCTTTACAATTATACAAAATAAATTTATACGATAATAATACATACGCGTAAATTATTCTTTACAATATACCTAAAGCACTGCATAAGATTTATTCACAGATAATACTGTAATTTCACAGCTAATTTTAATGTATCCGACTGGAATGTATGAAATAATAAGACATTAAATTGCAATGCTATTAAATTATTCTTTTTTGGTGTGTGATCTTCTACGACAAATACAAATATTAAAAGCAGCGTTAGGACATTATTATTGTTAAACACGCTAGGGTAACATTAGTTGTTAATCATCATAGTTACGCTCTAAGTCACAATGGAACGAAATTTATAACATCAAATCCATATTTATTCGAAACATTGAGATATCGACTAGGATATGCATTCCGTCACATTTAAACACGCTCATGTAAGATTATCGGTGTAATCCACAAATTTCGATCCATACAAGGCATACAAATTGTTATATCTAAGTAACAAACTGATTAAATCGTATTACAACGTACACCTAATCGCGTATGCGTACGTAAACATGGGTTAATTGCACAGAGTATAATTTACTTGAATTTCGCGAAGGCTGAACTTAATTCGCTGATAGCGGCGTTGGTGACGGCTTGTCCCACTGCTTGGTTGATTTGCTGGCGCATGTGTGGCGGCATTTGATTCATAGCGCCCATTGCGACGCCTGCCGCACTCCCCGGACGCCTATTTATTAGTTACGATAAATAATGATAAATCAAAACTGACAAGTTTGTGTTAAGCTTTGATAGTATTTAGATGGAATATATATTTATATTTTATAAATAGGCAATAAAGTTTTACCTGTTATTTTTCAATTCAGGCCAAATATAGTTTAAAAATACATTAGATATCATCAAAACAGGTTTGTATATATTAATATATGATTAAGAGATTTTTTTAATAAATATACATAGCAAAACACATTTTAAAAGATAAACAATAATTGAAGCTTCTGTCAATATACACCCACAGCTTCTCTGTAAGTATTGAGTAATGTAACTGCCATAACAAATTAAAACTTAAATGTACTTACTTTACATACCTTACAGGTTAACTGTGACTGTTACAAAATTTCATTGTGAGGTTTTATACAGTGAACAAGAACATAAGAGAATCCTAAGAAGACCACACACAATTTAGTGACAAAACATGCAGTGCTTCACTTTTAATCTTGCTAGCTACAGAGCGTCATAAATATTATTTGTGAATTAATAAGAGCCTATACTGATTTAATGTGGCGCGAATCTTACCCATTAATACGCTGTCAATTTTCTTAAATCGGGTTATGTTTATTAGATAAATGAAACAAACCTTTCAATATTAGCTCTTGATATTTTTAATCTGGTTTTATTTATTCTATAAATTTAAGAAAATTCATTACATTGTGTAATAAATATGTGTTATTTTTCTAAATAACTAAGTACTTCATCGGTTAAACTTCTATTGACAAACAATTCCGGCCTAAGATTCGAGCCACAAAAATTGATATTTAGGTAAATAGACACCTATAAATTGAAATTACCTATTATGTATATACTTAAATCTCGCTGCAGTTAAATTTCGATGACAGCACAACCTTACCGTTAAAAGAGGATTTTTTTTTTCATATCACCTTACTCCCGAATTCTATACTCAAAGTACCAACAAGCATCGAGTCGTAGACGTTTATATCTTGTCAATAGATAATTCATTAACAATACAACTGGTGGATAAAGAACCCGGCAGAAATTGCTGCAGGAGATTCAAGATACTATATTCCTACATAAACTTCTAATTTTGATTATTGGAAGCAATTTTATTTCAGACATTTCATAAGTTTTATATTGTATGTAACATATTGTAAACCGAGTGTTAACTTATTACAGTTGATTGACGTAATTTTAATAAAAACAATGTATAAGGGAGTGAGGTATGCGCCTATCAAATGTACTAAGTCAACACATATATCTAGTTAGTACCTTAGTTCGTACGTAACTTAGTATGTTAGCACGCACCGGAGTCGTTTAGCGCCGTCTGCGAACAACAATCTACTGCAATTTCTTTTACCTTTCCCAATGTTAAATAAGACAAGCAGACCAATTAAATATTATGGCTGTTACATCACCCAAATACACAAAAGCTCACACATATTATTCGGTTAATATAAGTAAAGATTGCAAGATTTAAGTTGACCAAATTAAAGTTTTTGTCCATTGAATCAAAACCGATAGTTAACATATTAATTATGGGTTACCATATGCCCCGCCCCTATAAAACATTTTAAAAATGATTTGGATTTATATACATAGCTTCATATTAGAAGCATCCCATCGTTTGTTACTTAAGATTTAGGTCAAAGATAAATACAATTTATTTTAACAATAATTTTAAGTCAAAAAGTTATTTAAACAGCAATTTTACGAAAACAAATATTATGAGGCCATTATGGTAACCCCTTAATATGTTGGATAAAAAGTTAATTGAAACGAAGATTAAAGCCCAAAGCCCAACAAATTCATTTGATGACCGCACTGTGGATTTTACCGCGTCACATAATGCCAAAACCTCAAGTTATTTTTGTCATAAGTACACAGTGCGACCACTTCATTTGTCTTTTATAGATCAAAGGCGGTTCAAAACCACAGCACACTTACGTGGGAATAAGTGGTGCGGGCAAGCCACCCCCCGGAGCGGGGCGGCCACCAGGTGGCGGTGGGGCGGAGCCTCCTGGTCGAGAAGGCAGAGGTGGCGCAGGCCTACCCGTGCCTCCGGCTGGTGGGGGCGGAGCGCCACGCTGGCCTAACGAACCTGGAAATGCATTTTAAAGCTAACGTTTAGGCATGAATTAACATTGTATTGATTATTTATAATAAAGGCACGTGGCGAAACAACATTATAAATACCTTAACTAAATAATTCGAAAAAGTCTAGATTAGAAAAGAATATTAAGAAAGTTGGACTGACAGAAACCCATAATTGGAACGTAACGGAACATCTGAGATTTTTCACGTAGATGACATTGAAAGAGAAAAAAAACTACTGTCATATGTTTGTCTAAAGACTCATTGCAATAGTGATTAAATATAAAATTAGGACGTAGACGAATCTATCGGAAAATAATGCGCTAAATTGTAGGCATACTGTACAGGTACGGATCAAAATTTAAGAAGTTAAAAAAAAGAAACCTAAGATTCATTAACCCGTTTGTTCATGAAAACAAAATCAGTCTTTATAAAATTTGTACTTTTTTAACTAAAGTTCTCATTCATCTCTTTCTGTCTAAGTAAGTTAATGCTGTGTGTTCTATAGTGGGATATTTTTTTTTTATATAGAACAGGGGGCAAACGGACAGGAGGCTCATCTGATGTTAAGTGATACCGCCGCCCATGGACATTCTCAATACCAGAGGGCTCGCGAGTGCGTTGCCGGCCTTTTAAGAATTGGTACGCTCTTTTCTTAAAGGACCCTAAGTCGAACAATTTTAAGTGACATACACAATATCACAAACATCGCAGCAGTAGATACTTACTCTGTTGCTGCGGCGCAGCACGCCTTGGTCCACCTGGCGATGGAGGTGAAAGCCGCGGGTTCGAGTCCAGTCTGCTCTCTAACCAGTCGTTCTTGACGGGTGGAGGAACAGGTGTGCTCACAGTTGCCATAGAGACGTCCCCAATGATCCTTAATGCTTCCTTGCACGCATGGTACATACGCAGCATCTCCTCGCGTTTTAGGGCCTCTTCGGGGGATTCTTCCATCATTTGTGACTGGAATTTTAAACAACAATAATCAAAAACCAGTTAAAAGTCAATAAAAAAGTGTTTTGTCAATTAAATTTAAGTATTTTTTACTTTTTATCACGACACCTAATAACCATACAAATCAAGATAAAAACTTTCAACCATCCCTAAATACCAATCGCATATAAATATATAATACCTGGTCACCAGACGCGTATAAATGTGCGAGCAGCTCCCCATTAATGAAGTCTTTGGCATTATTAATGATCATCATCATGATTGTCTTCGGCACGAGGTCCCTTGTCGTCTTTGTCACTATACGCATGTAGGAATCAACCAGGTTTCTGATTGTCTCCACTTGCCTCTCCAATTGAGGGTCCATGCTGCTTGTACCACTCGAATCTGAATTCTGAAAGCAACCCGCGAGTAAGATTAAGATTTATAGCGATGCAAATATGTGTTAGGTTTATATGTAGCGTGGTACAGCGTTGTGTTCGTCATATTGCTTTAATTTCGTTTTTTTTTTTCAATGTTAGCTGATTTAAAATCATTAAATGTAAATAATTTATGTCCATTTAGAATGCAATCAGAGTAAGTGTATAAGCACAGAATAGTTATAACAAACTACAATACAGAAAAATCACGTTATTTTTACTACGAAATCTACAACGCGACTGTTTTTTATTTAAAAACAAACAAAATCCATTTTTTTATTAACTGTTGATGGTCCTCAATCGGAAGCAGAGCAGGCAAAAGTATGCGAAGTGTAAAGGGCACGGACGTAGACACATACGCTACGAAATCAAAATAGAAGCGGGCGGGGCACCTGGCTAGGCTTTAAGATAAGACATGGCACAAACGAGTCGTACCGTGTAAAATATCATAGGCAAAGGCCGCAAAAGAACGATTCGAAGGGCGTTGGGAGATGTGATTACCGAATACCGGACAAACATAACATCAGGCTGTTGTTCGTTCGTTCGTTCGAAGAAACCAGTAATAATTAGTATTAGATTTACTTATCAAAATGTATCTTTTTATTACTAATTTTAAGTTAAATTTTTGAAATAAAAATTTAAAAAATTTAACGTCCCCCTCGTTATTACAGCTTACAGTAGGCTCTACTTAATATTTTCTCATAGCATTCCATACACTCATTGAGCCTTAGAAAAACCTGTACTACCAAAAGCTGTTGTAACCGCCCAATTCAGTTATAAAGCTAATCTTTATGCTCATATTCACACAAATTTTCATTCCATGTGAGTTGAAGTTTTGTTTGCGTATAAAGTTAGGTCATTTCTACAAGCCGGTGTAACTGTTATATTTTTTCGAAATTTGTCTAGTACGTGTTAGTTTAACATGCATTAATAAGCATTTTGCGAATGGTTATTCTGTACCGTTTTCTTTGACGCAAATCCCGCTAAAATAAAATACTATTCAATTATTAATCGACATACAATTTTTATTAGACGACTATTTATAATTGAAATAATATTTTATTTGGGTTTGAATTGTTTCACAGGCCTTCATGCTATGCAAAACCCAAAAAATACCCGGCTTCCGTTTAAAGCCACTAAAATCAAACACTGCAATTTTTTGAAAATGGACTTACATTTTCTTTTCGACCCGGGTAAGGCAGAATAAACTAAAAATAAGAATATAATGCCAATAAAAAAATAATCAAAAAATTAAAAAAAACACACTTTAAAAAACATATGCAGCGTACCGAATTTGTTATTTCGACAATACCTTTTATTTAGTGGATATTAGAAAGACAACACCTATTACACAAATGAATTAAATATTGAGCTGTTAAAAACATTGCCGTCTCATTTAAATGTCTAATATAAAAGAGACAGCTACATTTAAAATTGCTCCCAATATATTCAATAAAGAATGCAAAATGAGACTAGCACACTGTTAGAAACACGGCCAAACCAACTACATCAATTCTACTTCTAGCGGTAAGAATGTGCGTATGTATGTAAGTAGCTGAAAAACTGTCGACTTACAGTCCTCTTGATTCGAATACAGAAAACAATGAATATATGTTAGTAACATGAATTGTGTGCGCTATTAACAATTGTTAAGCCGATATAACAAACCTCGCTTCCTTCACCCTGTATCGCATGACAAAATAATACATCATTGTATATCATATATTAAATAAATTAACGAATATTCAAGACACATTTGTACGTACATACCACAATATTTAAAATTAATAACGAAATAATAATGATACAAGACATATGTACGAACTTACATTACGGACGTAAAAATATATGTCAAGAATGTATCAAATAGCTGTGACGGGCTTACGCCAATTTGAAACTTACTCGTTTCTCTTTAAGGTAGCATCATAAGGGAGCGTTCAAGTATTACGTAACGCAATTTTTAGAGATTATTGACCCCCCCCCTGTAACTCCCCGTAACGTTTTTCAGTACCCAAGTATAGTAAAACGTTTCGTGACCACCTAGTGACTCTTTAGTTACTATTATGTGGTCGAAAGTCGAAAAAATATTAACAATAACGCGTAATTTAATCCCCGCCCGCATCGTAACGTTTTACAAAAGGAACCCCCCCCCCCCCCCCCAAAATACGTTACGTAATACTTGAACGCTCCCTAAGTAAAATATAATTTTAAGTACCTATTTGCCTTACTGTGAAAAGGTTTATATTATATAAAATTAAAATGTGTCTTGATTTAATATATCATTTTAAATACACAAATTACAAATATAAAGCAATATTATGCTATAAGCGAAATCTATGGATAAGAAATTTTAAAAGGAAAAGACAGGCAAGATAAAACTCGTATAATTTAGACTTCTTACCTCTTCCCCGTTAGCGGCTTCCGAGGTCTTCTCTGGGTAGACACCGGCTCTGAGGAAAGACGCCTTCCAAGAGTCTACGTCATCTTGCGTTTCACACGATAACTCGAGTTGTTTATAATCCTTAGAGAACATAACAGTTAATATTACAGATTAAATTACGAGAAATATTAAATTATAAATTACTTTTAATTCTGATCTTTGGTAAATATGTACACCAAAGTGGTAGTTTTGTATTGCCAAAAAAGACCTATTTTTTTACCGAAATTTAATAATTAATTTAATTTTGAACCAGCAAACCTTGTAAACATTCCTTCCTTCAGGGTTGAAGAGCGCAAACATGTGTCGCCGGGACATGAAACCTTGCTCCAGGTCTCTCAGCTTGAGTCCGTCCAGCGGAAGCATATACTTCTTCTCGCGTTCCTCCTCATCTTTGAACCAGGAGATGCTTTCCGATGTAAGAACGAACCAGTAGTCCCGGGAACCACCTGAAGATTAAAATATATTTTAGCTGGTTAAAATTTATTTAATGTTCATTTTGATTATTTGGTCTTAGGTCAATAGAGTTTCCAACAGAAAAAGAATGGATCAAATCGAACCTGTATATCCCAAGGTTAGCGAATAGGTTCATTGCGTGTTTATAGCCGTTTACAGCAAGTACGATCGTTTAAATCATCGTAACATATTGCGAAATTCATGATAATTAATGGTAAAAATAATAATAAATTAATGCATTATCTGACCCATAACTTTTCTTGAAATAAACAAAATGGTACATAATAAATATTGAAATAATCATAATTGGATATAAAAATAATTACCGTATCGCCAATATTATACCTTTCATAATTCCCAAATTGTGTATACACATGTATCCTTTTCTAATAACCTGATTACCGAGCGCCCGGTGACCAGACTTGGCCGCATTCTCAGATTGATTTTGTGCGCTGCAAACAAATTATCAATATAAACTAAAAATAGGTTTCACATTGGAATAAATCGCGTGTAATTACTAGAATATACTCGCCCGTGGTCATGCAGGCTGTAAAACACGCCAATTAAATTAATAATGTTAAATAATATGTGGCAATAGGATCTACTTAAAATGTTGCCCCATATAAAAACGAAATAAGTTACAACAGTTTCAAAGTACTATGTTCCTTTCTGCCAAATTGGATTTAGTTAAATCAAAATAGGTCCATTTCGTTTTTATGAATATGGAGATTGGACTTGTATTCTAAAACATATAACTCTTCAATCCACGTTAAGATTGATTGACATTTTAACTGACACAGTACAGACTTATATTTTGATATATTTTAGAATACTTTTAGTCGAAGGAAAAGCAAGCGTGCACAGAATGAAATTCTAACACCTAACTGCCCTAAGTAAAGTGACAGATCTTACCAAATTCTTAAAAAAATTAATATCTTGGAAAGTTGTTAGGCAGTAGCTTGTAGATAGAGTTTACCTATTCATTAAGAACACAAATATCTGTATGTATAGGCTGATAATAGACGCAATGTAGAGCGCTGAGAATCGCAGAGTGGATAACATTTACGCAATTCTGAATATCTGTACAAAACAGCATACCTCATAACATATATTTAGGGTGACATTCAGAAAGTCTCTCGTATGTCAAAATCTACGTTCTGACATACGAGAGTTACATTTAACGCTAAGTCTTGTTCACTAAATATCACCCTCAGAGAACCGAGGTAGGATTTGAGGTAACAGGGCTAAATTATCTTTTTATTTTACACGTAGTTTACAACGTTGAGTCATTATGGATCGACCGAAATCATCTCAATATGTCTATTTTGAGAGAAAAAAGTATATTTTTATTTATTTAATAACGTATGGAAATATTCGACAATTGGGTTACCATATAAAAATCAAATTGTCCGCATAACCACCGGATCTCTTTCCGCGCATAATCTAAATATTTGTTAAGTTTGAGGTGGAATAATTAGACACAGAATTCTGCAAATATTTCGCTCAGCGCTCATCATTCGTCAAATAAATAGGTGAGGAAAGGATACCTCAGAATGTATGACATGAAAAAGCTGAAGAACGCATATACAAAATCCTTACTTGGCAAATCCAATAAAGTCCTCATGATTGGTGTTCATGTAAGCCAGCTCACAATCGATAAGTAGGACAAGTTGATCTTTGCATTGTTGTTCACGGGATCGAACGTGGGACATTATTATACGTTCGGTCTCTTCACGGAGACGCGGGTAACGAGACATCTGCAATTGTATTACAATTAAAAGCAAAATAGTTAACCTGATACTCCTAATAAATCAACGGAAATATATTTTCCGTTCAGAGTTCTCCGTTTTCCAAACAAAATATTTTATTGTTTTTCATTAATCCATATGCCCACCGTCCACTGCGCGCGGAAAGGACCCATTACGGACTCCGCTTTACTCGTAACGATGATTTTCATACATGTGCTTCCACCAAAGCGGAGACGAGCGCAGCGGGGAGAGCGAGTTGAAAGAGTCACATATGAGGTTAGCAAGTTGACCGAGTTTCCCACGGAAATGAAAATGAAAATGTATGAAAATCATCGTTACGACTATAGCGGAGTCCGTAATGGGTCTGTTCGGCTCGCAGTGGAAGGCGGGCATTACAGTCTAAATCAAGCTTGTTACAAGAATTTTCGAGGGTAGAAACATAAACATACCCTTTCAGTACAAACACGGACGACATTAGACAATTCCTGTACGACCAGATCCACACACTTGAGCGAGGGCTCCTTCAATCGAGAGATTTGTTTCTTCACAATAGCCTCAAATGCCATGTCCGGAGTAAATAGACCCACCTGAAAAGTTTACATAACATTCATTAAAGTTATGGCATATCATAATTGCTAATTAAGGACATAAAAGTCTATTTATTAAATAATGTCCTCACCCTGATACCATGAATATTTCTTATAGCAAATGCTATCTCCCTACGCAACTCTTTCTCATCGAATTCCATTTTGACAATCTCAAAGGGAAATCGTTCGTGGAAGAGACGGTTAATCTTGGCACCACCAGATAACTCATTTGTATTGATCTGAGCTGAACCCGAACCTTCAATAGTTCTCTCGAAGTCTGTCTGAAGCTGCTGGATCATTCTGTAAAAAGATATTTCTGTAGTTGTGACGTAAAATAAACAAAAAATTCATGAACGAAGATCAAGTTTTTCCATGAAAAATTAATATGAAATGAATTTTCAATAGAAAATCAACTACTCGTAGGCAATTTTGTATTTTCGGTTCAAGAAGGATCAGTATATATTGTAAAATAATGGACTATTGATTAAGATTTCAACAGATAAATTTTTAGTGTTTCGAATCTCAATAAATTTTGGTATAATTTAAAGGTAATCGATTGATTAAAACAATAACTTAAGATGTTGAAAAATTACACAAAAAAATTAACAGCACTAACAGGCAGTTAGAAAAACAATTAAAAACAGTATAAAAAAATCAGAAGCAACAGTTCATTACAATATTAAATATGTTATAAAATAAATTGTCTCAAAAGAACTAAAAAAACTGTAAAGTTAATTAATAAAAAAATAAATTAAGCCTTAATTATTGAACAGTTAATAAGGTTAATATAGTGTAATGTGGAATATGTATGCCATAAAACTGCAATCACATCACACAATTGTTACGTAAAATTCGTCACACATTCTTTACCTGTAGAAAATTATATCGCTGGTGAAACACCGAGAATAATAAATCTGTGATTAATTTATGGCTTTATTGTAAAGTTGCTAAAAAAATCTAATAATAGGTTAAGTGTATATCGATGAGGGACTTAGTCAATGGACAATACACAAAAAAGTAAGTGTCATTTAAATTAAAATACACCTTTGCCGAAAAAAAAGCGTTTTTTTATGAATTCAAAGAAATTGTTTTATAACAAAAATCCGATCAGTGTTTCCCTTAAATATATTACACACTGCGATGATTACATATGAGAAAAACAAGAAGCTCAACTAATGATAAGTAATTATTACCCTCCACCTCCACACGTCCAAATTTTGTACGTACTTTTTTGTGTCAATGGCATTGGTAGAAATATTTCAAATGGTAGATTCCACAAGTTTGTGGAACTCTAAGAGCTGGCATTTATATTGAGAGCAATTAAAATTAATACTAAATATACTCACTGCAGCATAGCCTTGGTCTTAATGGACGGGTCATCAGGTCTGAAATGCTTGTACTGTTCTACATCCTTTTCCAAAGCTAGTAATTGCTTTTGCAACTTGTCCCGAAGGCCGGGTAGAGTGTCACGAATGTGGTTAGTTAACTGCTGGTTAAGAACCCGCTGGAGGTAAGGTGTTCCTAGGCGATCTGCCAGGTGGCGGTATGATGGGTGGCTGGAATATTAAAAATGGCGTTTAGTGTGTCTGTCTATTCATTCATTAGTTAATTTATTTTTACTAAAGTATTATAATATTATTGTAATGAATGTCGACGCATAGGTGGATGAAGAAATTGTGACCAATTTGGTTTCCACCGTTAAATTTTTTTTTTTTTTTTAAATAAATAATAAATCTGTCTATGTACGGTATAAGACGATACTACCATTTTGTTAGTTGAAGTAATGTAACTATTTATCTACGTTGAAAGAAAAATAGCTTTGATTTATTTGCCCGATATAGGCATATTCCAAAATACATTAATACTACCCACATTATTGTATTTTTTACGATTTATTAATTATTATTGCTATCATCGATTATATATAATTAGTTCAAAATTTTGACGATTTAGGCGTGTTATCTCTATGAAAATTATTCACAGAGTAACTCACAATGGAGGGGCTTGACTTTAATTTTTGATACTCATAACTAGATTGTATCTAGAGATCCAGGCATAGATAACAATACTTGGTCAAGTGAAATTTATCGAGGAATTTATCAAAGTTATATACTAGAACAATGTGTGTTATCGATAAGGCCGCACGGTGCTGACGATGTATTTTACTATGTTTTTATTGTGTTGCAAAAAAGGAAGAAAATTTATTTTTATTTAACACTTCGTTGTATTTACAAAACCAGTTAAGTGAAAAAAACTCAAATAACGAGGGGGCAACGAGCGTCCTTTTTAATTATCTTCAGAGTAATATCACTGTCCAATTGAATCTTACAAAACTTTAATATATTTAGAAATTAGAAGAAAAAAATTATCTAACAAAAAAACATTTTTGTTCATTGAATTATTCAATCAAATGTCTTGACGTTTGGCATGGTAAACTACAATTCTCACATACGGACAGTTCGCGCATGGGTTAGTTTAGCTATCTTTGCATTTGAGCCTTAAGCGGGCCATAGACGGACCGCTTGTTGCAGCCGATACCGACTGCAATATGCGGTCGCCGCACGGCGATCTGCAGTTTCCATACTAAATTCAAATTCGCAATACACGGACCGCTCGAGCAGTTCCTGAGCAAACCGCATATTGCAGTCGGTCTTGACTGCAACATGCGGTCCGTCTATGGCCCGCTTTAGTTTAACGGAAAAACGACTTCTGCCAACTTTCATACTTTTTTTGGTGACGGATATGTACCTACAAAAAAGTAAATAAAATATATAACAATTAAGGAAATGAATAATATGATATTTATATATCTTATCGTCTTTCATTGCTTACTGTAATATCAACAAATTCCTATTACGGCGCGCACTGATAATAAAACAATGATAAATTGATGGATCAATGAACACAACTTTTATTTGTTTATGTAAGAAATAACTGGACAATATTATTAATCAACGAGCGAAACCGTATTTAATTACTTTGGCAGTTATTTTTAATATATTGCAATTATTTTTTCTATCTGAGCAACAAAAGATATGACTTAAAGTTGTAATTTCATATAAAGCATTTACTTCCATATTCACAGCAATTTCAATATGTTTACGATTTTAAAGTCGAAAAAACTTTTCATCTTTTAGAATCTACTGTCATATTATAAGACGACAAATTATATATCTCACTGTGTTTTGCTTTAAATCTCATTAAGTCATTGATCTATTCTTGGATTAATTGTTTGTACGCTTCTATACTGCCTGCATATACTGTATTTTTATTTATTTATCTTTCGCATTTTCTGCAATATTGCTGCCTTAATATCATGAGCATAACTACAATTATTTCCACGATTATAGTGAATTGTGGTTTCTTGACAGAGAGCTCTTGTTAGCGATAGGGTCGGTTGTTGCCCTTAGTTACTATTTAGTTTAGTATGTCTAAGTACGGAAGCGTAAATAAAATTATTGAGAGAGATATTTTGCGTCTACTTTAAATCACTTACCTAAGGAAGAACTTCCTTTCTGCTCCCAATGCGGCAGAAATATCCTTTCGGCCGTCGATGTCCTTTTGCGAGCGGTTGACCACACCGATGTATCCACGACGAAGAGGCAGCAACTTGTTTTCAAGGACATCTCTGGCGTCGGTTCCTTCGTCCATGAGATCCAGTTTTGTTATTACACCGATTGTGCGCAGACCTAAAAAATAATAGTTTGTTCTCTGTAGATCCTAGTAAAAGACAAAAGTCAAATTCGTTTATTTGCAAATTTATTTGACCGTAAAATAAGACGGTTGGTGTAGAAATTACGAGTCCAAAAACAACGTCAAGTTTTTAGAAAATCTTTCGAATTCCGGCTTTTGACTACTTTTTTAAAATCAAATTTTGTTCTGTAGAACAAATATACAACACGGACTGCCAGAAGGCTCGCAAGTAGGTTGCCAGCCTTTTAAGGATTGGTACGCTCTTTTCTTAGAGGATGTAATTTAAAATAGGAAGGTAATTTGTTATTTTTTTTTATCTTTCACCTGACTTGTAGAAGTAATAGATCGTCTTAATTTTTTGTTTTTACATTAAGACAATATAACAACGTTGTGAAAGTAATACCTAAAATGAAAGAGATTAAAGTCGCTCTGATTTGTCACGCAGTATGCTTTCTTTATTTGGTCTATTTTTTCGATAATAAATGCAACTTTCTAAGAATAGATGTTAAAATATTTATTTGGTCTATATTTTCAGACATCGACAAACCAATTTGATCTTTTAGTTGTGTTTAACAACTGAAACGCATATTTTATTTTGATGACATAACACTTAAATGTTACAAAACAAACAAATAAATAACTCGAGGAAATTTCATTTCACAGCACAGAAAACATTGAGTAGGTCAGAAGAAAATACTTCAGAGACGTTAGACTTCTACTGTCTATTTTGAAATAACCAGACCTACCAATTGTACTATGTAATATCTTTAGTAGTGAATTTGATTTATTTATTAATTTACTAGAAGACTCCTGCAATATGAGAAAACATCATTAATGGAAAAGACCGCTCAGCTATAGCCGAACTAGTGCTGCACATACACAAATGAACCAGTGCATTTTAGAAAGCAATTACAAAATCAAAAAAATATTCATAAAAAAGTCTTATTTCAACCGTATGCAATTTTCATTTTTCAATAAAAACATTTTGAAGCTATACCAAAACAGGAGAACTATACTAATTAGCATATTACACCTATGCAATTAGCTGAACCTCCGTTAGATTACTACGCAAGGTCATTACAGAACCATATATGTATTAGAAATATTTAATCGAAGTTTAAATTTTAAAAAATAAAAGAGAATAATTAAAATACATATCATAAGAAAATCCACAAAAACAAGACAAAATCATCACCAACCTTGAGGGTCCACTTCTTTGGCAAGTTTGAGGGCATCGCTGTTCGCCAAGTCAGTGTTAGCTGGGGTCACAGCTAAAATAAGACAGCTCTCTCGTTTGATGAACTGGAATATCATGGCTTTAATCTGCTGCTCTATGTCGATTGGCTGGTCTCCGATGGGCACCTTTGTAAGCCCGGGCAGATCGATTAATGTCAGGTTGAGAACTGGAATAAACAATGTTCAATGACTATTCCATATTTAAATTATTAAGACAGTGAATTCGGGTTGAGTATTGTACCTCTACCGATTGACAAAGTATGTAACGCGCAAACTATTATTATATTAATTATTTAACTCGTTGTATAGGTTACTGAGCTAGACAATGACTAGGCTTTGCATTTTCCTAAAACCCCTTCAATTTTATACTGTTAACCTAGGTAAAGTTATGTACGTGAAGAAAATACCTCTGTATCGGTATGGAAGATACGATCTAACAATGACCTATTAAAAAATGAGAATTAATAAATTCTTATGCTTCACAAGAGAAGGAACATTGCAAATTATCTATTAAATTTAAAAAACGTTTAAAACTGCCGCTAGCCGTAATATTTATATCTTTAATTTTATAGGTATGTATGTTGTAGTTTTTGTTATAACAACAATAAGCCGCATTTTTTCGCTATAAAAAGTATGAAATCTATCAGCAAAATACCTATATTTCGTTTCTTTCCATTATGCTTTTCAAGACCTCCGTTATGCCTAGACAATATAACATTATTAAAACACAATGTTGAATTAAATCCAATATAAAATCATGCAATGTAATTAAAACATACAATGCTTACAACTCTATAATAAATTATATATAATAAAATTAATTATGAAAAACTACGATTAATCAGCGCCCAAAACAGTGCTGTGCAGTGAAATCTTCATTCAGAATCCAGACACGCTTGTATGGATTTGCCTTTTGACCTTTACGATCTGCGCCGCCAACGCACGCATGCGCTTATTGAATATGCTTTCAAGTACTTTGAGATTTTCTCCCAATCAATGACGAGTGTGAACTGGTTGGAATAAACGGGCATTTAACGACACACTAGCGGAGTATTAATGTTGACGTTTAATCTATTGAGCGCTTGTATTTAGCTCCAACTTAGTTAAAAACACATCGGATTGGGCTTCGATTAGCAATTTTAAACCTCTTTAACCGACATGGTAGCCCTAAATAGCTGATCTTGTAACCAGCTTTAAAAATCTATATCTAATTAAATTTATAGCGCAAATGTTTATTATAAAGTGAAGGTGTCCTTAAGGCAGCGGAGAAACATCTTTAAAAATCTAAAGAAGAGCTTGGAAAAAATTACATTATTAGATTTATTGTCATTATATTCAATCAATCAATCAATCACACTACTATATTTATTTAAAACATTGTAAATTATAACAACGTTTAAGTAAAATTACAATTTTACCATCGTCAAGATATTTTTTATTTTTGAGCATCAGTTCAACGATCATTGAACAATAGAATTTTTCAAGATAAGCCTTGGTAGGTCATTGCCCGTCCGTTCTGCACAGTTTAAAATATTTTGCCATTATTATACTCCCCTAGAACAATTTTCAGTCAGAGACAAAGTTCATACTTGATATCATAGAAAAAAAATGTACTTAAGTATCTATGACTATTTTTATTCCTACACTGTCTGATTTTTATAAAAATGTAGGTGATGATAGATAATGTGTATTCGATATTGTTTTACTGATTACGAGCAATGTTCTATTTACATATATCATAAATTAAGTCTTAGATTACACCTGATAACGCTAAAACCTGAGTAAATATGTGTGCAAACAGTTTATAGATATTAAATAAGTATTCTCTCTTAAAATGAAACAGATTTTCTAAACAGCTCTGGTTTGGTTAGATGAAGTTGGTAGAAAGGGAGATCTTTCTGTTTGTATCTTAAATTGCTGAGTTGCAGACTTCAGCTATACTATTTTTATATAAATTATTGTGCTTCATCATTGGGTATGTAGGCCATACAATGAAAGTATTTTGATGGTAATCTTTCGAAAACTTATTACGCACAACTTAGGACCACGATGTATTCCGATCAAAAACTTGTCGAAAATTTTGTTTTCTCGTGTTTTATAAATGCACGCTTTATAGTTTTTCCAAAGTATGAACATATATTCAGTTGTATTGTGTTTACACGTCTCACGTATAGAATTTTATCATTATGTTTACCACATACGTAAAGCTTTAGTTATTTACAGATTCGAACTTCTGTTAAGATGATTCTAGGACTTCGGAATACCATTTTAAAATTATTTAATCTTAATACGGTTAATTTCTTAATGGGTAAGCTGAACTCACTTTCTATAAAATAAATCATTAAAGCAAATAGAAGATTCATGAATCTACTATCTGTTACTATTTTCTATAGATTTGCGGAGCTAATACTTATTGGATCGTGTAATGTATATAGAATAGGACAGCATTTAAAGATAATCCCCATATAGACTATATAGTTGATAGATTGTATAGTTTAAGCCTATACAATTACTTAACCCTTACATTTACCTTAATTGCAGGGGAAGTCTGCAGGACTTGAAATAAAGGATATTTTTTTAATTTGTCTCGTTAAATTCCTACCCTGAGGTTTGCCTGGTAGAGATCGCATTATGTTATAGGGTCCACTGTATGTTGTGCAAGACTTTTATCTGGGCAATCGAGTTTTATTTGCAACACTTTATATTATTTCTTGTGTACAATAAAGAAATAATTATGAAAAACTACTCCATGTATATAAAAGTCTATTCATACAGTATAGTCTCATCATCATACAACAGCTAGCACAATATATTCTATTTCAATAATTAAAATGACGTTTCAGTGAGGTTTTTCGTTTACAATACAGAGACAATTTATACTTGTCGACTGTAAAAACAACTGAGTGTAAACATGAATCATTGTGTTATCATTTATTCAAGTACGTATTTGAAATCATAATTATCTTTAAACAGCCACTTCCCATTAAGGATACGTTTTATTTTAATCTAACACTGGGCGACTTTGAAATATATACATTTTCAAAAATATCTAGCATATTTTAATATTTTATGTACTTTATAATAATAGTTTTATTTTTCCGGATTAAGGTCGAAATCGTTCCGAACGTAATTTTTTTTTTCTAAATTACCACCATGTCATGATTACATACTTGATTCATAACGCATCAAGATAATGACGCATCGCTTAATTTTTAAGCTACAGGCTCAAAACTTAGCAGTCAAAGTAAACTTGTCAGTTAGTATCAAGGTTACTCTTAGTATAAGATAATAAAGAAAACAAAGAACTGTTTTAACTCGCGCAAGCCTCTCCCAATTCAATTACAATTTAAGCTGCGACCAGGCATCGAATCCGATACCTGCCTGGTCTCGGTCCGTTTTACCGTTTAGCCTCGAGGCTTGATTTAAAACAGAAATAAAATGAGGCCTTCTACGTAACTTTAATACAAGCACAATTCTCTAGAGATAATAATTTAGCGATAAACAAGTAAAATGTGTACGAGATTATCCAAAATATCCGATATGACGATAGAATCCGGTCGTAACTTACGAATTTACAGTAGTTTTATTGTGAAATTTTACCATAGCTAGAAACGCTATAGTTCTTGAACTTTTAAATAAAAATAGTATAGATAGAGTAATACCGTTGAGATTCATCACTTAAAAGTCATGAATCCTTATTTGATATGCTGACCCTAATTATAATACTCTACTCGTAAAATATGTCATAAGCGTCGATTTAAAGTTACAGTTCTTAGACTAACAGACTCTTGTTCATAAAGGACTAATAATAAAAAAATATCTTAAAACTATGTTGTGATTGATTTTCTCAATAACAGGAAAACATTCCACACATTAATCATACAATTGCAATTTTCTCACAGTACAGTATTATATATTCCTACTAGCATCCAAATTCAATATAAATTAATATTATACTTATATGACATACAGTAAAGCCCTATGTGTCATTAGTGTATGGCGCAGACAAATTCCTGTATCACTTTTTACAACTAATATCAGTGATCATCTTGATATGTCAACTGAAACGATTATCTGTTCGCGGGAAATAAAAAAACTTTGTTACCAACTAAGCTGCTAAGGTCGATAACACCTAAAAATAACTAAAAAATGCTAAAAGTCTTTTATTATGGGAGTTGCATTATTGGGTTATAACCCGCAAGCATTTATCCATATATATTTATAATACTGCCTCAAAACTTTAAAAAAATTGTCTTACCATTTGGTGAGTACACTCGTAAGTTAATAGGCACAGGTGATATTCCTTTGTTTGATCCTGTGATACGATCAGTCTCTGCCTCAATTTCAGCTCGGACTTCATTGAAGTCAACAAATTTCTTGCCCTTGCAATGCAGGAACTCAGCATATTCTAAAACAAAGTGCCTTTTCAATATACAATTTGAATCTTAAAACTGTAATTGCCTTGCACAGACAATGGATTTTTCTGTGTTTTATGTTATATAATTATGATTAAACTGCTTGTACAGTGTACTTGTGCTAGTTGATTTTTGGATCTACCCAAACCAACAAATCAACAGCATGTGTCACACACAGACAGCTAATCTATCAACTTATCAAGAAACATATACAAGAACTTGAAGGCAAGGGTACTATGTTTTTGTGAATTATCAATTTTTTTTTAAAGAAATATATACTAAATTGAAACCTTTAAAAGTTTGTGCAGCTTGTTTTTACACTTAAATGTGCAATTAGGTGATAAGCCAGTTGGCAGACTAGTTAAGCTATTTAATCTCACTGATAAGTATGGTATCCTAATTTAGCAAGTATAAAATATATTACCTGCATTTCCATGTATTAGTTGCAGAATCAAAGGTCTTCTAGTGACAATACCAGATCCTCTAGGCAAGAAATCTCTGTAACAAATGTTTGTACATGAAACATGAATGTTTTTTTTATATTAATTACACATAGCTTCCACAATTAGGACTGATACTATTACTATTCCGTATTTCATGGGTTAACATTTTTAGAAAATAAATGTCCATAACACCACGGATTACTCATAAACAATATTTGTATGATGTTAAATATACTAAAGTTAGGAATGGGTATGAAATACCATAAGAATGTATCATTCCAAGGTTTAATATTATGACCAGAGCAGCATGTTTTTAATATTTTATCAAAGGCCATGTTTACTCTATTTCTAAAATTAATATTTCTATATCTTTATTAATAAAGGGCATATGTAATTTGTGTGAAAAAAAAAACATATTTGATAAGTCTAACTTTTAAAAATAATAGAGAGAATAGCTTAATATCTGGCAAAATTAAAGTTTCATTTGTGAGTCTACACAAAGGATATAATTTTGAAACCTTACAATTTAACCATTTTTATCTTTAAAAAGAAGTGCTAATCATTCAATTTAAATAGTAAAAATGAATATTAAAAAAAGAGTTGATTTTTTTTATTACTTGAAGACATATTTACAAAAATTTATTTGGTTTTTATATAAAGGATATGCTTAGATCCATGTTTTGACAATATCATCAGGAAAACAGCTGTCCATCACTTGATTCATGAAGCCTTGAAGATGTCCTTTAACAAAGGCTTTGTTAAAACCTTAAAGTTATAAAGGATAGTCATTGGGCAATAATAGAACAATTTTTAAATTGTTATTTCACTCAAACAATAAATTAATTGTTACAAATGTTTATTTCATTGTTATACAATTATGAATGAGCCGACTCTTAATGTAGCCCAATTGTGTATTGCTAAATTTTATTATCATTCTTCTAATAAGTTTATTGTAGTGGAACCTTACCTGCCCACAAAATTTTCAAGAACAGAACTTTTTCCTGCCGATTGACCACCCACAACTGCAATTTGTGGTAGATCTAACGCCATATGTACACCCATATGAACAAACGCATCTTGCAATTTGTTTACTATGGGTATAAGCTGTTGCATTCCAAAATTTCCAGCCATTTTAACTAATTACACATGTAATATCACTAATAACACAATCACTTGCTCATCGCTTTGACTTCACATCATCATTCATCGCCCATCGATAAACTGATATTTTTAATTTTTCAATATGGTGGTTTTGATTTGGTACATTATGGGTGATTTGATTTTAGCATATGGTAACATTAAAAATTTGCAATTGTAATGACATTAGAGAAGTGGTAACAAGAATAAACCCATAATCCATTTAAATGAAGTAATTTCATTTAATATTTCGAATACAAATAATTATTTCCGTTAAAATAATTTATAATTTTAACCAATTTACTTGTGTGCTTAGGTTGTGATATACACTTATATGCCTTTGGATATATGTAGCCAGAGACCTATGTAAATTTTTCATTTTATATTTATATAAAATAACTATTTTTGTAATTAATTAATTTAAAATAAAAACAAAGTATTTTCAAGGTTTGTGCGATCAATATTGCGCGACATGCGCATCAAATGTAGGCCACTACGTGATGTATTATTGTTACATTACTATCAAATTTTATTTATAAGCTTGTACCCTTTACCTTTACAATTTTTCTTCTTATATTTTTGGCAAGTATTCTCTATTGTTAGTTATATACAAACGTAGTTCTTTACGTTTGAATTTTTATTAAGACTAAAATGTTAACTTAAATATTTTTTTTGGTTCATATAATCTCGTGATTCGTATCTCTTTTTTTACATAAAAATAAAGAATATTAGACAGTTATTAAGTAAATGTCGTTATAGTTATTGTTTCGTAAAACATTAAATTTAAATATGTTAGTATTACGTCTTCTAATATATTAAAAAACGAGCGATTTGAACTAAAAAAGTAAAATCATTCATCATAATATATTTTACTTGGCAGTTAGATAAAGGCCTATAATAGTATAATTACTATATATTGCAACATAAAATATATCAATAGGTACCTATTTACATTTTTGGTTCATAAAAATCATTACGTGTATCTTACCTGCCAACAAAATTTTCTAGTACGGAACTTTTTCCTGCAGATTGACCACCCACAACAGCGATTTGGGGCAGATCCAATTGCATATGAACTCCAAGTTGCGTAAAAGCATCTTGGAGCTTATTCACAATTGGAATCAATTGTTCCATTCCTATATTCCCGGACATGGCTGCCGGTTATATCACGTCCTCTCCTTTTCTGCACTTCTTCAAAGATCTGCGCCTACTGAGAACCAGGAGCCGTTCATCAATATAACAAATTTGATATTGCGCATGCGTGGTTTTGAAACGAAGTATAGTATGTTAGTTGAGATGTAATTTTTGTATATATATAATATATAGAAGAAGTTAGATAATATGGAGTAAAATCGATGTATATATATATAAAGTTTTAGAAATTACCCTAGCTCTATATACGTTTCTTATTAATTGGTACGTTTGAGTCTTGAGTAAGGTTAAATGTTGGTGTTGTACCTATTATGAGTTGATGATTAAAATGCTCAGGATTATAAAACGTTAATCAAGCTTAAATCTAATATTAAACAATGTTTCTCCCTTTCCCTACCAATTATGATAAGTTTCTTGTTGCATAAAACTAGATGTCGTGACTTGACACATTTCCAAATACTGGCCTACATCGCTCTGTATAAAGAACCGTAATTGCATTAATAAAAATAGCCAAAAAATATTTCAATTACTACACAGAGTGTGATGTATTAAAATTAAATGATAAAAAAGTGCCGTGCCTGATTACCTAACTCTGAAAGGTACGATTTCGTAGTAATATAATGCCTGTATCGGCAAAAATAGCCAAGGCCTCGGCTGTTACTCTAGAAATAAAAATATTTAAAAAAAAGGGTGCGTGTACTTATTATGTACGCGCGTAAGAAGTTATACTTCCTTGCCTTTCTTTATTTTTTTAAATATTAAATAATTAATAATAAATATTTAACGTTAATAATTTAATAATATTTAATATTTAGTTTATTATTCAATGATTAATTAATAATAATAATTATTATTATTTTATTATTCATTCAATTTTATAACTAGGTATGTTTCATAACCTTTTATCTAAGTAACAATAGGTATTTGTGAAATAGCACTGCTAAATTTCTTTGAAAAAATAATGAAAACTCCTTTATTTGTTTAAAAGGTACTACAAAGGTCATTATGGTCATTCAAAATTCTTGGCATAGCTGCTAACGTCACGCATATTCTATTTCTTTTTACTTGTAGATTGTCTTATTCCCATCTCGGTCGCGCACGCTCGGCGCCCGGCTGGTTTAAAAAGAATTCGTTAGTGGGCAACTTCATACTGATAATTTTGTGTCACGGTGCGCGCGCATCGTAAAATTTCGCTCTCATCAATTTTTCATAACGCGCCTAAAGAAGTATAAATTCAAAAATACACTTGGAAGTTCGAATGGATAAAACCTTCGGCTTTTTGTAGTCGATAAAAAATAGTTCTCCTCATTATGCGATCGATTTGATAGAATGCATAATTTATTAGATATTTTTATTTAAAATAATAAAGTAAGCAACAGCCCGAAGCAATGAAAACATTTCTAATGTAAAAATACCTTGATATATTTCAATTTTTATGAAGGCAAAAAAATTCGAAACCCACAGATTATATTAAAATGATGCTAGATAAATATTCTCTGGAAACTGAATGCAGCCTAATATAGTTTTATAGTCTTCATTCTTTGTGATGTCACCTAAATCTTGGGTCTATTATCGCCAAGTTTCGGGGGTAACTATATGGATTGCGATATGAATATAAGTACATCATTAAACATAAGATGAGAATAATGGGTAAAGATCTATTTACGGGTTGGCTACCTATCCTACTATGAGGTTTATCGAAATACTTAATAAAGTCATTGACTAGAAATGAACAAGAATAATTAATCGAAATGGTTATTTATATTCTTTTTGAAGATTTACTTCTTTAGGCGCGTTATGAAAAATTGATGAGAGTGAAATTTTACGATGCACGCGCACCCGTGACACAAAATTATCAGAATGAAGTTGCCCACGGAAGATGCTACGGCATTGGACATAATTTAAAAATAACAATCGAATAATAATAGAATTTATGTTACACTTAATGTAAGAGAATAATATTAAATATTTATTTATTTAATTTTTCAAATGTAAACTGAACTTTATTGACAATAATGACTCCTTTTCCAGTCTTTGATTATTTAATTGTAATTAATTATTTTCATGCAATCAAAAACTATTTTTAATAATGCCAAAGAAGTATAACTTCTTACGCGCGTACATGAGTACGCGCACCCTTTTTTTAATTCATATAACAATTAGTAGTATATGGAATAAATTACTTTCCTCAGAAAAGAGTCATTTTCCGGTGACTTTTATCTGTACGGCAATAACACAGGTTATTAATAATTTAGACAATCTCCAATAAAAGATAAATGCCGTACACTTTCGATAGTCCGCTAGTCTGTGAAATGGCAGATTATACCACCGCCTACCAATACAGGGCGTCCCAAAGTTATGGGAAATGAAGGGAAAGTACCTTAAATATCGTAGATATTATATTATTATTCTGCATTCAAAGATTTTTTTAAAATTACTTGCCTCGTCTGGGAATCGAACCGACTTAAATGTAAAAAAACACCCCTACTTTTATGATGCCAATCGAAAGAATGGTCAAAAACTAATAACTCTTCTTAAGTAACAGTATTTTAAAACAAAGGAACAGCGTGAATATATCTTTTTAACCAAATTAAAAACATTATCTATCGTATTCGGCCTAAAAAAATCCCCTACGAGTCTGTTACTTTAGAAAAGTTATTAGGTTTTGGCCATTCTTTCGATTTGGGATGCCCTGTATTATATTTTTATTTTTGTTAAAAATATTTTTCCTTTACCTCTCTCTGCTGGTACGATAAGGCTGTAAATATACTTTACAGCCTTATGGTAGTATACTCAGATACGTACAGTTATTTATGACCTTAAGGGACACCTCAAACGTCGTCGAAGTTTTTATCAGCTGTAAAGAATAATCTGGAGTAAAATGTACGGCATCTGGTTTTTTTTGTTTATTTATATTTGTTACATATAAAATAACAATAATCTTTGAAAATATTACTCCCCATATTACTCTAGAAGCATTTGAAAAGTCATCTAAATTTCGGAAATTTCATATATTTTTTATCATAATATTTTTATTTGTTACCATTTATAATGAACGGCTATAAGGTACAACGGTAATATTTAGTAACATTATGTAAAAAAACAAGTTGCCGTACATTATTCTCTGATCTTACAGCAGTAAGAACTTGGTAAATCCTGAAATTTCGATAAATATTTATTTACACAAATATTAACTATAATTTTTGGACGGCATAATTATAAAACATTATTGTCCGTGTTAAATAATATTTTGAACATGTTGCTGTACATTTTACAATGTCCTTAGGGTATATGGGTGTAGGGGTAGGGTTCCGACCCTTGGCTTTCGACCGCTCCGCTGGAAATATGTACGGCGTTTACGGGTAAAGTATCTGTATATGTGTCCAAAAGGAATCACACAAATGCCGTACAGTAATAAATGACCTATATTGCTTCTGCAACTGTCGTCGAATTAAAAATTTGCACCGACTTCCGGCACCATCACTTTAGTACGGCACTAGGTTATTCGACATTTATTTTTAATCATCTATACACTTATAACAAAGCCGTACATTAATAATTAGTCGAAATTCCCCAATTGTACCTGAGAAAGTCCATTCACTCACGTACTCACATGTACCGCTCAGAAATGACGGCATAGTGCTCAGAGCTATTTTCAGATATAGTAACAGCCTTCTAAGCGTAATTCACGTTGGGTCATTTCACAGGTATTTTTTGTTCATGGGCTTGTGGTCTATAGCAATAGTTACAAAAATTTTAAGCTTACAGGGAGAGTCAAGTATTTGTGATTATTCTAGGACATTGCAGGTAAAAATGTATTTGTAGTTGACAACACTGCGTCACTATTGATTGTTAATTTTAATTCAAATAGTCTGTGGATCGTCTTTATGAGACGCCATCTTAAAATAAAGTGAAATAGTTTTGGTAGCGTAGAATATTAAAAATCTAAAGTAATCTCGATTTATAGCCTAGCATTTGAGCTTAGATATTTTAATTATTATATTACTTAGTGAAACGGACCAAGGTATACTTCTATTTCCATTTCGTTGTTTAATTTAAAGCTATATGTATTAATTATTTACTATTTTGTACCTCTACATTAAAAGATTCTGTGGATCGCTAGTTGAAGAAAATTTGTGTACTTAGTTGGGATTGAGTCTAGTGTAAAATTGTGAGATACTTTAACCATAAAAATTGGATGTCATCGATCCAGCGTCCGTTCAACTCGCGGATGTAACACGTCAATATACTTGTGAGGGCAGGGCTCAAAATTGTTTCATCTCAGTGTTGTGAAAGTGTTTTAAAGCTCAGTGGCCCATGCATACTGATTTAAAATTGACCACAATTACTCTCAGTGTTAAAAATCGCTACTTAAATAACAAATCTGGCTATTCAAGCGTACAATACATTGTGAAGGACGATTCTTTGTAGTGAATGTCAGTGAAGAAAAGTGTTAGAATTTAGTTTTTAAAGTTAATTGTGGTGGTTGCAGTTGTTGGTTGGTCCGAGGGTGTCCTCCTGATGGTGTGTACATCGCAGCATGTCTGCACTCTCGACGCCGGGCGGCGGAGGAAATACGGCGCAGAGCAAGCCGACGTCCGGCAAGCAAAAATATCAGAAATTGGACATCAATAGTCTGTATTGCGCCAACAGGGTAAGTGACCTACTTAATTTGGAGTTTGCTGCAAGATTTTCTTTTTATTGAAAATGTAATCAATAATCCAAAACAAACAATTAAATTATTAAAGTTATATTATTACAAATAGTAGTCGATTTATTTAATATACAAATAACATAGTGAAACCTATATTGTGCACACAGCTTGTTTAATTTATTTCATTGTAAGTTTTAATGAAAAACTATCAAATCTGAAATGGAAATTGTGTAGGTACAATACCCAATCTATGTTAAATATAAAGCATTGACCGAAGCATATGCATGCACCTTGAATTTACAGTTATACAAAGGTTTGGAAATATCATAATTTTCTTTTAAAAAGAAAACAAATAGGTAATTTATCAAGAAAAGAAAATATAAAGTTCATTGTCCTGTTGTAGAATACTATAAAGGTCAATAACTTCTTGTCTAGAGTAACTTTGTTCTTATCAATTAAAAAAAAAACTTGATTGCACCTTGTATGAAAATAATTTTTATGTAATATTTTCAGAATGAAAATTCTGAACCGTCCTCTGTAAAATCACAACTAAGCCGCAAACATGGAATGCAAAGTCTTGGAAAAGTGCCTTCAGCTAGGCGTCCCCCAGCCAACTTGCCTTCTTTGAAAACTGAAACTGGTCAGGATCCAAGTGCAAAGTAAGTGTAAATAATAATTAGATCTTTTTATCATAAATTTTTTTTTTAATCTAGTATATCTATTATATTACATATTTAATGGAATTTGGTTAAATCAAATATAAAAGTAATGTTACTTATATATGCATTTACAATTTGTACCTTTCAGCTCCGTTACTTCTGTTAGTACTACTGTAACAACTCCACCAACATGCACTTCACAGACTACGGTAAGTTTTTTTATGAGTTGTAACAACAGCTAACATTTGGACTAAGAAAAACATTCCTTCTCATATTTTTGGTCTGCTTATAAATAATTTCTTTGTTCATAATAAATCAACAATTGTTTTGCTTATGAATCACTCTTAGTATGTTTTAATTAAATTCATTGAATAAACCACTCATAGAACCGTAACAACTTTAGATGCTGTCTTTCCTCAATGTATTCAATGTTAATAATTAAAAAACTTTAATTCAGATGAAATAATTTTGTATAGTATTATTTTGCCGGCCTTAAAATATTTGAGTTTATTGTATCCAGTAAAAGATGGTAGCTGCATGTCAAATTGAGATGACCATACCCAAATTATTTCTGTTCATATTATAATATGCTAAAAAAAAACCTTGACCATGAAAGTATATATATATCCATATTTTTTTCTAGGTCATGCAATTACTACAATAATTTTTGATGTCAAGGCAATATTATGTTCTGCTCATTAAGGGTACACTTATATTCTGTTCCTTTGATTGTGAAAAAATAATCATTTACCCTTATAAATGATTATTACATATCTCTATAATTCCTACAAAAACCTAGGAATGGGAAATATTGTTAGTGTCTGTTGATACAAGTTGGGATTGACAGTCTAGGTAAACAGCCTTCTGTGCCTGAAAGACGTTGATTTTTGGTTTCCTGGTTACTGTCACCATATTAACATGATAAAATAAACAACAGTTAGAGAATACTGTATATACTAGTAAATAATGTTTGTGCAGACAATATCGAGCGTAGGTGCGGGTGCGGGAACAGCTTCGGCCGGCGGATGGGTGTCCCTACCGCCCCCCTCATCTCCACACTTCCGCACAGAATTCCCGTCATTAGAGGCCGCTGCTCAACCTTCACACCGTTCTACAGATCATTCTGCATCCCAGTTGCAGCTCAGACCACAAAGTACGTAGTTATTAGTATAATATGTGGGAACAACCATGATCTTCAATTATTAAAATGTCATTTCAATATCATTATTATGTGTATATCAAACAAGTTATTAATTTTGTTGTTAATTCACACTTAAAAATACTACCTGAGATTATATAAATTAATTTTACTATTATATATTTAACATGTAGTTGTTCATTCGCGTACCGTCTGTATGATTATTATGGAATGCATTTGGTAAATATCAAGCTGTTTTTTTTTTTATTTAAAATTATCAAGTGCTCTAGTGATTTTAATAAAGTTTTTCGTGTTTATAGCCATAAAAATAATGTATATAGAATATAATTCCCGGCCACTAATTAGGGTTTGTGTTGTAGCGGAAGGCAGTTGGACGTCCGGTGGAGCTGGCGCTGCAGGGAACGGCGGCGCGCCCGCCGCACAGCCACAGCCCACACCCGCTTACCGCGCTATCGTGCCCTCCTTCGTGAGTATTTATTTTTACGACATTTAAAGAAAATCACTGCGTTACTAAAAGATGAGTCCCTTTCACATTTAAGAAAAACACTTACTCCACCACTTTCATATCACCGAACATTTTTTTATTCATATTTTGAGGGATAAATAATGAATTTGAAATAGTATGTTACTTTTTTTTACGTTAAGAATTTGCCATGCTCTTAAGCTAAATGAATAAATAAAATGTAAAGAATACTGTGTAATATCTATCAAAATATGATGTAATCATTTTCAATACTTATTCCTTACAGCTGATGAAAGGTAGCCCTGGTAGTGGACTTGGAATGGGATCCTTGAACACACTTCGTGATAATAGGAGTAATGCAAGCAGTGGAGGGAATAATTCGGGGCCTCGGACTAACACGAGGCCCGCCGCTACTCCCCGAGCTGTGGAAGTAATTACAGCGAGACCCATCCTCCGCGATGAACAAATATCGTCTCTTGACGATATTTCGCGGGACGCCGGGTGGGCGCAGCACGATGATATTGATTATGAGTGAGTATACGGTCAATTACTTTGATTTTCATGTTAAGTTTAATCACTTCTATAAGAAATACTTTGGGGATAGTAAATTTTATAGTAAAAAATATGATTTTGATATTAATGTCAGATTTTGATTTTGCGATTAACAAGCAAATAGTATATTACTAATATTTGAGGCATGCCAAGTGATAGCAGATTTTATAGTTTAATTTGATTTATGAACTCTTTATTAAAATAATGACATTTTACTTCGATAATCGTAAAATTATTTTAAATTTCAGTCAAAAACTGGATTTCTCTGATGGTGAATCTACACCTGCCCCTAAAACTATTAGCAAAAATAATAACCGCCCCAGTATTGAAGTCGATCGTATTGATTCAAAAATACAAGATCCCGATGAGGAGCAGCTCTGGGCCGAAAGAAGGCAGAAGCAGAGTAATGAAGTAGCTCAAGCAGTTGCCCGAGCGAGACAACGAAAGGAAGAGGAACAACGGCGACAAATGAGAGATGTGTCCACACAAAAAGATTATCGGGGCAGACCTGATAGGAATCGCAATGACAGGGAACTTGATAATAGGGAAAAAGATAGACTTGACAGGGATAAAGAACAAAGGGACAAAGATAAAGAGCGCTTAGACAATAGAGATCGCGATCGTGTAGACAACAGAGATCGCGATCGCGTTGACAACAGAGATCGCGACCGCGTAGACAATAATCGCTATGAAAGAGACCGTGATCGTGAAGGACCACTTGAACGTCGGAATGAAAGAGAACGAACTATTGAAAAGGAAAGAGAGCCACGTGATCGTAATGATAACAGAGATCGTAATGAAAATAAAGAGCGTAATGATAACCGAGACAGATTTGATAGAGAAAGGGACCGCAACGAAAGAAATGAACGCGACCGAGAATTTCGTGATCGTGATAATAGAGATTACAACCGAGAACGCGACCAATCTAACCCTGCATTTTCTAAAACGTTCCAAGCTAATATACCTCCTAGATTTTTGCGACAACAGCAGAATAGGCAGCAGGATGACCAAAAGGGATGGGCGTTCACGGGCAAGTCTGCACCGAGAAGACAAGAACAGCCTGGATATAATGCGCCTAGACATACTCCGAATAATGGCCGGCGTTCATTTTCAAGGTAAACTAATTGATTTATGATATGTTAAAATTTTTTGCTTTTGGTAAATATTTTTTTCGCGATAAAATAAAGACCCAAATCAATTTATTAGCTAAGGTAAAATGGTTCTTTGTGTTAATTCCAAGGGCCAAATATAATTTTAAATTGAACAATAATTATGAAGTACCTAAATACTTATTTTCTTTATTTTTAGGGACTATTCTGATCGCGAAGATGAAGTTAGAAAAGACAAAGATGTTAGTTCTGGCCCACAATGGAGATCAGAAATGCAGGATCAGGAAAGGAATTCGAGAGATTTTGATCGGTCTACTTCTAAAGACCACAATGATCAAAAGGATAGAAGAAATGATTTAGAAAGAAAACCATATGATGGTGTGTCTGAGAGTAGTAGAACGGCAGCTGAAAAGTTAAGTGAAGTTTTTGAACGTAAAAGCATAGGTTTGTTTGAGCCATTTGCCTCTTCAGACACTCCAGTACAAACAAAGGCACCTGAAAGAAGAACTACACCGCCGTCACATGGTGCTTCTCGCGATTCGTCTGAAAAAGATTTCGGTAAAACTTCATGGGCAGAAGTTGCTAAAGAAGATACAATTGCAAATACTTCTAAGGTGCCAATTGATAAAAATGTGACTGTACTGAAAGAAACCGAAAAAGTATCGAGATCATCCAGTTTCGTAGAAAATAAGGACATTCAGCCTCTAACAGTGCCGGCACAAATGCCACAACAGAATGTATCTGCACATAAAGTTGAGCCTGATGTAACACAAAACTTGGTTCATAATTACCCAAGTAATACTTCTTATAATTTAAACTATGTTCCTTCTAATCAAAATATTCCTTCTAATATTCAGAACCAAAACAGTTCTGTCAACAATCCTCTTCAACCTTCTTTTACTGAAACTCAATTGTTTCCTAAGTCAATACCTGCTTTAAAGACTGACATTCTTCCTAATGTACCACAAGTACAACAATCTGTTAATGAACATATATCACAGCATAATGTTAAACCCAGTTTGAATCTACAAAAACCTGAGAAGGAACATGAGTCTGAACCTAAATCTGTTGCAGCTGACCAAGGTAATCTCAATAATACTAAGATTATCGACCCACTATTTGCTGACGTCCAAGGAGAGCCTTTAATAAGAATCACGGATGATAAAAAAAATGAGAGGTTTAGTAATGAAAGCCTTAACAAAATTCCTCATAAAGAACCCGTTGAAAGAAAGTCTAGTGGCTCTGGATCTGAAAAAAAGGGCAGAGGCTTTGGTAGTGGTGGATATAATGTATATAATAGAGGTTGGGGTTCTAGGGAACCTCGCGGGCGTCGATCAAACCGAAGTTCGCGCTCCAACAATAGGGCCAGTGAGTCTGACGGCTCAACCGACGCAGAGCGGAAAGATCGACGTCGTGCCCCTCGTAGCCCTCGGGGACCAAAAAAGCAAGACAGAGTTGAAGATATTGCAAATGCCGCTCCTGATCCAAGTCAGATTTCTTGTGTAAATGATGTCATAGAAAACAGAGAGCCTTTTGCTCCTCGCGGTCAGCCTTCTCGTCGCGGCAGAGGAGGTTTTCAAGGCACTTCAAGACCTCCGGCGCCCGCTAAAAGGGTAACTGGCTATGGGCCTCCTAATACTAAAAGTCCCTTTAGCCAAGCTAATCGAGTTAAGGATAACGAAGATATTAAAGATGAAGTTCAGGATGATAGAGGACAAAGTAAACGTACTGGTCCATCTAAGGGACGAGATCGTCGTCCTAAAGGCTCAGGGCCTCATAGTGGTGAAGATGAGAATTGGGAAACAACTTCTGAACATTCCGAGAGCGGAGGACCGCGTAGATCCCTTGGGAGTAGGCAATCTGGACTATCTCAAAGAGGAAATAGAAACCAAAATTCCAGTAACCGACAAGGGGGTCGAAACGTTCAAGGAGCTAAAAAAGAAGTTTTACCTGACAAAGGAGTTGATGTCACAGAGGCTATGTCTGATCTCAAAATGTCTAAAAACGACGAGGTAATCGATGACGGTTTTCAAGAAGTACGCAATAAGAAGAATTCGAAAGATTCTCGCGGAGCTTCTGCTAATGCAAAGGAGGAAAATCAAAACGCTTCTAAACAGCCCCGATCACGTTCTAATCAAGGTGGTGGAAGAAATGGGTCATCGACTCGAAATTCTAACGAAAAACCTAACCCACGGGGATCAGTGCCAGTATCTGGTAAACCCAATTCACAATATGATAGGCCGCGCACAGCTAATTTAGCTCCAAGGTTTGTGAAACAGAGACAGAAGCAACAAATGGGTCTAGCCTCCAGTTTTATGCCAGATACAGGCGCAGCGCCACCTCCTCCAGCCGTTAATGCCTGGGATAAACCAATTTCGCAAACACTACGCGGAAATATTGAGGAACCCGTTGAAGTTGAAAAATCAAGTCACTCAAGTCTGAGAAGCTCCCCAGGTGATGCTCCAGTAGAGGCAAAACCATCTCCACCTACAGTCATTACTGAGAAAACTGGTGTTCTAGATGGCTCAACCCCACCAGTTGAAACAATTATATTTGAGAATACTAACTACAAAACTCCTCCAGCTGAGGCCTTAAAATCCAAGTATCAACCTAGTGTTAGCACAGTGAAATCTCAAGAAGAAGTTGCTAGTGAAATGGAATCGAGAGCTCTGCAGTTCAATGGGGATGTAAGAGCCCGACCAAGGTCCATTCAAGAGATAATGGCTGAGTCTGGTAGGCCTGTGACTGAAGCTGAAGGTTCTCTAAGTCTTCCGATGTCCTTTGATTCATCTCAGAAAGCTGAAGATTCATCTGACATGAAACTCGATTTTGCTTTTGATTCAGATCTTGGACAATTGACAGAAGACAAAGCTACAAAGTCACTAGGCTTACCTCGTGGCGTTCATATGAGTACATCGAACACAATATCTCCACTAGCAGCGGATCTGAACTTAAAAATTGCTAGTGTTAAGAAGGTTTGGGAGATGCCTGCTGTAGTTGAAGGTAGTGAAGAACTTCAGTTTGCTGGTTTTGAAGAAAATAACGCAGATACAGGAGCGCCACCTAATGTCTGCAAAGTTAAGCCAACTCAACAATTACAGTCACCCCCGCCTCAACACTACAATCATGTCGGATATCCGGGAAGTTATGGTGGATTATCTGTACCTTCCCCACCGGCTGTTCTTTTCAACTCCTCCCAACAGATACTGGGTTCTTCACAACAATTGCCACAACAAGGTGGATTATATGGAGCATTTTTGGATCAAACAAGGGGACAATTTGGTGGATTTCCGGCAACTCCCTATGGCGCGGGTTCAGCGACGCCATACAATTATCAACCACCACCAGACATGTTCCAGAGTTTACAGAGTCAATACAGAATGGTTAGTATTTCAATTATAAAAACACTAAAACCTAACGTTTACTATTCTCGTTTTCAATACTAAATTGTAAAATAATTACGTCCCTTAACCACCAAATACATAAAAACTAGTTTTGTTCTTAATAACAGAAATCTTGTAATATGTATAGTAAGTAATCAATTTAATTTATTTTAGGCCGCAGCTGGCGGTGGGGCAGCTTTTGGTCAATCTGGTCAGTTGGGAAACAGTCCCAGCACAGTCCTTATATCGAGCACTTCTAATTCTCTGATGTCTGCAACCGTCAAACCGTCTTCGCAGCAAATAGGGGCAATTGGTGGGTAGATGGTTCTTTATTATAAAATTTAAGTATGAAACAAATTAGGTAAAAATTTTAGTATAAACAATTAATGTGACATATTATTGAGTTCTGTATTTACTTATAATTTTTTTAAACAATGAATTAATTTCAAGTAAAACAATTTTTTTTTATGATAATCGTACATTACTCAAGCGCGGAAAATTTTATAATCGTCGAAATTTGTGTTTCTATTCAACTAATTGACTCATTTTTAAGTTTATCCTTAAGTTTAATCTCCTATTGTTATACCAAATAAATGACTACAGGAAGCAAAGGAGGCGGTGTGAGCGGCGTTGGCGGAGTAGGTGGTGTCAACACCTTCCAGCAACAGTACCTGGGTTACTCGGGTCCGGTGGGCGAAGCGCCCTATTCCCTCCAAGGGCTACTGCCCAGGCCTGCGCCCCCTGCAAACTCATACTACTCTCCATATCAGCCCCCAGCTGCCCCAGCCCCTACATATCCCTTACAGTTTACTCAGCCGGCCCAATCTAACGCGTTCAGCTCGCAATTCCTGTCTTCACAATTGCATGTTGCAGCTGCTGTACAACAGATGCAAGTAAGTTAAATATTGAGTATTTTGCAAGGAAAAATAGTACTTAACACAGCATATTATTTATTTACTTTGTTGTCAATTTGTATACTAAATAAGAGTGTATAAAGAAAATTTAATAAAAATTAAATAGAACATAATCAAAATAACCCAAATTCGCCCAATCCTTAATGACACGTTGCGCATTGTAGTTCTATCACTTTCTCTTAACTTAGCCTTAGATTTATTAGAATCTCTCTACCATACTATTCCGGCCAGCATGACTTGTATCGTTACGTACACTATAATATAATTTGTTTGAGCGGTTATGTTATTGTTTTTCTTTGACACTATTAAATTGAATATAAAGATACGAGATTAGATAAACTAGTAATTATCTTTGCAGCAACAATACCGGGGTCCGATGCAGCAGCAGTACCCCCCACAAGCGCGCCCTCCACCACAACAACTCAAGAGCCCATTACATGAACATGCTAACGGCTTTGCCTCCCTTTGTGAGGCTGGCTCTCCTACCCCCAAGGGGGCAAAGCCAAAGCCTCCTCACTCACCCCCACATAAATACCACGCTCCACCCCCACAGCATCCTCCCCCTTCGCACACGCCGCACCAGCATCATCATCAGCAACATCAACAACACCAACAGCACCCGCAACAACATCAACATCAGCAGGTAACAAACTGACTGGTACTTCTTAGTCTAAGTTTGACTAGATATTATGCTTATCCATTTTAAAGAATTTAAAATACTTGTATTACTTTTGTATATTAAAAATACTTATTTATGGTGGTGGTTAAGTTTAGGTTAGCTTTATTAACAAAATAATTATACAAGGCTTATTGCAATATATTGCGTAATTCGCTACTATGTGTTAGCAGAGCAACATTCTCATTCCCATAAACAGGTCAATGAGTAGTTTACATAATAAGCAATCAGTATTTTCACATTTAAGCAACTCGGCAACGGCAACGGTCGGGGTTGCGGCAACAACGCCATGCGTACGATGCCGCAGCGCTACCCGGCGCCCATACAGCGACCGCACGCCGCGATGCCGCTTTACCGACAACAGCCGCCGAGACACCACGCGCCACGGCATAATCTCTATTATCATCATCCGCCGCGCAGTAAGTAGTCCTGTATATCATACTGGCCTCAACCCATTTATGTAAGAGATAAACTCCAAACTGATGAAAACCCCTTGCGTTTATTCTAAATTAGTGGTATATAATAAATAATACTTTCTTATTCTATTTATTGTTTATTATATATAAAAAAATATATAAATTTTTTAGATGGCAACGGAGGCGGCGATCAGCAGGCCCGCTCTGGCGGAAACACGCCTTCTGCCACAGAGGAATCTGTGGAGGCTCCGCCCCCAGTCGACGCGCCTGCGCCGCAGCCGGCTGAAGTCAAAGCGGACTGAGCGCATTACGAACGACTACTTACTCAACGCATGGTCATCTCTTACTTTTCATTCGATTGGCAGAATGAACGGTCCTTTAGAAAGGATTTAGTAAATGAAACGCGCTATTGGAAACTGCTACATCTGACGCACTGTAAAGGGTGTTAGTTTCTGGTCATATGATTGGCAGAATGAATGGCCAGAATTTATATATAAAACGTAACCGGCTGGTATAAAGACTGCCACAACACAACTTTATGGATTTGTGGCTTTATTTTTGGCCACGGTCACGAGTGTGTGGACTAATGAACTTTGACACTTTTATTTTATTCATATTTTTGACTTTAAATTAATATTGTGAAGTGCCGTGCACGCCGACGTTCGTATGCACGCGCTCGCATTATATAAATTCAGAGTTTCGGAGATATCCCGGCCGGCTCCGGTGGCCAGAACGAAGGTGCTTCCTTTGTTTTCGGTTGGCAACATGGATCTTGAGCCTTGAAGAATTCTTCGGATGGTTGGAAATAGTGCGCAAGGCAAGCCATATGCTCTTTTTTCCAGCGCTCAGGATCCGCGCCGCTAACCTCAATGTAAATATCGGCAGGACACGGCTGTCTAATTTGACTGTTATTTTAAGTATTTTAAGTAATCGCAGGTCGGCTTCAAGATGCCGAGACCTCTCACTAGTGAATATGTAGCCACGGTTTTGCAACTGACGATGATATAAATAATGTTAATGTAATAATGGAGCAAAGCCGATTGCGCTTGGACATCAGGCCGGTGCGCTTTTGCGCTCCATGTATCATAATCGATTATTATAGTATGCGAATAAATATTATGACCGATTACATTTTATTATTTCCCCTCAGTGTTTATGTGTACTAATATTGTTATTAAGTCACAGTTCTAAAATTAAATAAACAAAATACCTGCAAAATAGTATTTATGGTGATCAATTTTTAATTACTTTGGCACCTAATAGTACCACTAAATGGTAAATGATTAATACTTTTTTTCTTCAATTTTAAATTGTAAGACCAAAGTTCACCTATAGAAATCAATATTATGGAGTTATAATCTGTAATAGTCACATAAATTATGGAGACACAAATTATAGCATATTGTACCTAAATCAGTACTTTTAACTGAATCCAATATTCCTTAATTATATATAGTATCATAATCAGTTGTAATTTTTATATGGACAATTTGTTGACTGGATATATGTATTTGTTTTTAAGTGGCTTGCATATAGAATTTTCGACTTTGATTGCTAAGCAACGGAAGCTGGACCCTTAATTACAACTTAGTTTTTTATCAAGTCTACGAATCATTCTACCATTCAAATCAATTTTGAAAGCTACCATAACAAAATAAAACTCCCAGTTGGATCTTCGCCAATAAGGGAGTCCAATAACAACCCGAACGCCATAGTGGCGCCTGTTTACTATTAGTTCTTTGTTTGCGAGACAGTATTGTCGGAGTACGTTATCATTCATCTGGCATTTACTTAAATATTTTGATATCTCTCTTACAACCGTATTTCCCCCTTATAAATTGTTTTGTTGTTTGTAGAGGATAAATTTAACTTAAGCTTTACAGGCCGACTTCGACTCGAATCTTTAAAATTTACTTTTAATTAATAATAGGAGTTTTCTATTTAACTTAATACCTTACAGTTTATGCAGCATTTTACACTTCAATAACAATAGAAATCCCACGATGGCCTAACAGAACGTCATTATAAATGTTATTTTCCTCTTACAATTATTGGATTGGAAATATAAAGCTTTACTATATACAAAATAATATTTTCAATCCTAGTGAATGTCCAATCAATCAAAGAATATATTGTTTTAAATGTAGTTTTCAAAACGACTTGATTTTCAGTAGGTATTTGATTAATTATGCGTTATAACTGTCGACCACTGATTTACATTATTACAATCGTAAGCTAGACAAACAAGTAAATTTATTCCTCTATTTAAATTAATATCGTATCCTAAACTTGTCCTGGGTCAACAACCAGACGGGATGCAGTCGAGATCTTTGTTCATAGCCGACGCGTCGGGACGTTCACCTATAGATGCAATAGGTAATCCATAAAAGGTAATCGTTCATACTTGTTATAATCTATTTTAACCCATAACAAAAATTATTGCTTCTATTTGTAATAGAATTTGATTAAACTAAATTTATCTCAAATCACTTGATAATATAATCACTTTAAATAAATTGATCACCTTCATAAAAAACTGCACATTTTCTATTGTTCGAACTTAGAAGTTCACAGGTACCATAGTATAAGTACTACTATACCTAACAAGTAGTTTTATTCGTAAGGGAAAGGTTCCGCATTCTTTCAGACAAAAGAAGGGCTTTGACCGCTTCTAGGTGACCCAACCATATTTACGTCAATTCCTTTATTATAAAACGCGACGGAAATAATGCCAAAAAGTTAGAACAAGTTTCAAACTATATAAAATTTAGTAGTCCAATTAATGACGTACCCACGTATTTTTACCAATATCTTGTTAGTTCTTATTTTATCCTGAAATGTAAAATTAAGAACAAAATATGTAATTTCAGTATTAGGTATATGATATGATCCAATTTTATCAGTGATTAAGACACCATCTAAAAAGATAAGGAGATCTAACATTGATCTTTCGTCAATTAAAACTATTTGTCACGTTATGTGACCATATCCGAAGACCACACAATTCGTTCGTTTAAGGAGCCTATATGCGTCATTGTTTACTACTTTTAGCATTTTTCAACCAAAAGATATACATACATACATAATTGTAAAGTCGCGTTTGAGTACAAAAATAATGTTCACTCAGTTAAAAGTAAAACTATTTATAGATTAGTCTTAACTTTAGTAGGTTCTATATAGCACAATTATAATTTAACTAAAAGTTTATATGTATACGTATAAATCAACTCAATTTCACTTAACAAAGTTTCGTCGACGGTCAAAGTGAAGTAGGTAACTCAAATGTTCAGTGCCCATGAAATTATATGGTAGAAAAGTTACTGCCTCAGTTTCGCTGTTCATTCGTAATGCATATCACCTATATTGATAATAATTTCCATTGGATGCATATTTAATTAGTTTCAGTACTGACGTGAGGTAACAAGTGAAGTACATATAATTAAGGCGATTGTTCAAGATTCGTCGTGGTTACTGGTTGGTCACTCAGACTGCGCGTCACAGGAACAAAAAGGACATACACATTACTAAACCAGACTCTGTATCTGTGTGCATACTAAATAACGAATCACTTGTATTATTGTAGATTGTCAGTAGTCAGTACTCAGTACTCGGTCTTACAAATTACAAATTACCATCATGCATCAGTCACAGCCCGGCCCTGCTCGACGTTACACGCGTTTCCGCACGATAACTTTTGCTTTCGTGAACGTAAACAATAGTTGAAAACAAAAGTTAAGATATCACGGATACAATAAGTGTTAAACTTCATAACGTCTGTGACATTTTTTATTATATTTTATCAGGTAGTTCCAAGTTAAATAAGTTTCTATTTAAGTGTTATTCAATTATTGTGTTTTTCCGGAGGCGACCCGACGGTCATTTATAACTATCTCTGATTTAGTTCACTGAGTCACGGTTTCTGTGTAAATAAGATTAAAGAAAGTGCTTGGAGTACTATATGTTTTAATTGCAGTCGATACAATGGGAAAAGATTATGGTAAGCAATTTACATTGAATAGCCTTTCACTTTGCCTCTGTGCGTCAATGGCAAATTTTAAGTTTGAATCTTGAGGAAAAAGAAAATAGCTAACCTACTTCTGTAATTAAAGGTAAGGAATTCAATATAGCAAAATATAAAACTAGTTATACTATTTTATAGATGAGTCGATTGTCTTACCGCCAAGTCATACAGAGCAAACTGTGTGTCTAGTAATTTAATTTCATTGCTAGGTATATGAAATGGGCAATTTCATACAGACCGGATTACGGATGTGGGCAGGATAACTGCTAAAGGTTATTTTTAAAAGATACCGCCACTGTGGCTCATTAGGAACACACAAGGGGTACAATTCATAGGTGAATGAATGATCACCTTGAATGCTTATGAAATTATTAGTGTTTAGGGTTAGAAAATGCTGTCAATCTTACTCAGACTTATTAGTACGGGAGGTAGCAACGTTTTCGAGAAAGAATTTTAGGTCAGCTGATTTTGTGATATGTCTTCCTTCTTGCACTTTCGGTTAGAGTCTTGGCAATCTGGCTGGCGGTAGCGGTTGCGTTCTTTAGTGCGCATCCTATCTGTCCAGGTAATATCCTGGATTTTAAAAGCATTTTAAGAAGCGTAATTTTGAATTTTTCCTTTTTAAATAAGTCTACCTGACATACTTTTTTTATTGCCAGAAATTTTTCACATTGCTATGTGCCAGACGCGATTTTAAGTTTTTTTTTTATAAAAATTTCAAAGTATTTTAGAATGTCTGTAATTTTAATATTATGTTCTTTCAATATAAGAAAAACTAAAAATGAATTTGCCAGACATTAATTCGGTTGTTAAGTCTTGAATTAAAATGAAAAAGTATTGCAGTATGATGAAGCGTTGCATTTTAAGAAGCGCAATTTTTAATTTTTCCTTTTTAAATAAGTCTACCTGACATACTTTTTTTATTGCCAGACATTTTTCACATTGCTAACTATGTGCTAGACGCGATTTTGTGTTTTTTTTTTATAAAAATTTCAAAGTATTTTAGAATGTCTGTAATTTTAATATTATGTTCTTTAAATATAAGAAAAACTAAAAATGAATTTGCCAGACATTAATTCGGTTGTTAAGTCTTGAATTAAAATGAAAAAGTATTGCAGTATGATGAAGCGTTGCATTTTAAGAAGCGCAATTTTTAATTTTTCCTTTTTAAATAAGTCTACCTGACTTACTTTTTTTATTGCCAGACATTTTTCACATTGCTAACTATGTGCCAGACGCGATTTTAAGTTTTTTTTTTATAAAAATTTCAAAGTATTTTAAAATGTCTGTAATTTTAATATTATGTTCTTTAAATATAAGAAAAACTAAAAATGAATTTGCCAGACATTAATTCGATTGTTAAGCTTTGAATTAAAATGAAAAAGTCATGAAAAGTATGGCAGTATGATGCCTTTCATTGGTAATAAAAATATTTACGTAAGTTTTAATAAATGTTATTCATACAAAGTGATAAATAACTAAGTAATTAAAACTATTGAAGAATCATTATCGTGTGAGAAGATTCTGAACAAAAAAAAAATTAAAAATAACGCTTCCTCAAATGCAATGCTTCATCATACTGCAATACTTTTTCATTTTAATTCAAGACTTATCAACCGAATTAATGTCTGGCAAATCCATTTTTAGTTTTTCTTATATTGAAAGAACATAATATTAAAATGACAGACATTCTAAAATACTTTGAAATTTTTATAAAAAAAAAATTTAAAATCGCGTCTGGCACATAGTTAGCAATGTGAAAAATGTCTGGCAATAAAAAAAGTATGTCAGGTAGACTTATTTAAAAACGAAAAATTAAAAATTACGCTTCTTAAAATGCTTTTAAAATCCAGGATTATTACCGGACAGATAGGATGCGCACTAATTAACGCAACCGCTACCGCCAGCCAGATTGCCCAGACTCTAACCGAAAGTGCAAGAAGGAAGACATATCACAAAATCAGCTGACCTAAAATTCTTTCTTTTCAAACGTTGCTACCTCCCGTACTATATGTGTTTGCCTCATGCACCAACGGGGATTGACGAATAACGAATTTCACATACTTTATTTATAATACACAGATCTACCATAATACCATAAGACTGTTAACTAATTAATTTTTTGTCGCAACTTATTAGGTATTAAAAAAAATTAAAATGCTATTGTGTTCGTCATCTGATTATTTTTATTGCTAGAATTATTTAAAAAATAATAAACTTATTTTTATAATTTACTTATATATCTTACCGGAAGTAACTGATACCGTATTATATCAATTGCCTTTTAATACCGACAATACTGTACCTACTGGGTAATTCTCAACTAATAATAATTAAACAGTAAATAAACTTTAAAAAACTGTTCATCCTTAAACAAAGTATAATTGAATCGTACCTGTGAATTTCGAATGATCCAGTGTCCCTTACAAAGTCACGTAGATATAACGTAATACGTTGGTAGTACTAAACATCCCTTATAAATTCAGTACTAAAGTCACAATGGACTATTTAAAAATCATTTATGATTCTTTATTAGTGACCAAACCTATACAAATTGTTATTTTAATTATTATGTTACGTATTGTCTTTAAAAAATTAAAATTAAACATTCATAATTTAAAGAATCCGCCAAAAAGGCTTCTCTAGGAGTGATGCCGTTGCACCTATGACGTACCATGCCAGTAAACACGTAAACAAACGTCAAGTTTTTTTTTATGTGTGATTTATCATTCTTAAATTACACAGATACACATATATTAATTTTCTATCAAAAGCAATCACAGAAGAAACTATACCAAAATAGTATTAGGATTAGACTGGTGAAGACTTTATTAACAAACAGTAGTGCGGTTTCTTTGTCGGTAATATTGCAAAACTCACGAGTTTATTAGCATTCATTATTACCACTTAGGTCTTAGTTGATGATAAGATAAAACAGTATCATGGGTTTACCTTATTGTGTCATAATTTATTTTTGATCTTTTTGTTGTGCTATAATTAATATACCTACATATTTATTTCCTTTTTTATAGTTGCAGTTGCTTTTAGCACTTTAAACTATGTATATATGTATATTTAAATTTGCTTGATATCTATAGATGTACGGATTCGATTTTAAAAATACTTTCACTCGTAGATTTAAACACATTCTTTATAAGGAAAATGGGTTTGTAGCATATAATGAATAAGATATTTGATTGTAAATAAAAATCGCAAACACACACTTATAATAACACAATATCGCAGCAGTTTTTTCACAACATCTTCAAAATTCAGCTCGCTAGTTTAAACGCCTCGGGTACCTTATATTGTAGATATATTTTAAGATTATGAGAAATATTTTTCACTTTGTTGCATAGAAGTAAAACTGCTTACTATGGTTAAAGTATGTCCTTGGAGAACTAGATCGCAACAACACATTATGTAAACAAAACATTAAACTTAGATATGCAATTGCAACTGGCGTACAATTGCAAAACAAAAGTAGCAACGGGTTCGATTACATTATTCAAATTGTAAATAAGTTCTTGTAATAATATTTATAAAACATCTTTTGTTAAAATGACTTACTTTGTTTGAGTATTAACTCTCATTGCATCGCACAATGCATCGTTTTAAATACGTAATACAATTTTGACGTGTGTTTTGTTTGTCATTTCATTTACACCCAGTATAATATATTAACACTTATTTAAGTTACATATTAAAACTTAATCTAATACATCATATGACCCGTTTTTGGTAATCACTAATCAGCGTGTTCTGTGACACATAGGCCTCTTCCAGCTGCTTCCATTCTTTTCTGATGCTAGCTCTTCTTGTCCTAGTTGTGCCTCCTATTCTCCTTATATCGTCTGCCCATCTCTTGCTCTGTCTTCCTCTTTTCCTTTTTCCATCGCGTGGTTGCCATTCTGTAACTATTTTTGTCCATTTCAACCTGCTATCTTTCGTCATGTGCCCGGTCCAGCGCCATTTCAATTGTCTTATTTTCTTTATAATGTCTTCTACTTTGGTCGTTGATCTGATCTCTTCTGCTCTTTTTCGATGTCTCAGTGTTACACCCACCATGCTTCTTTCTCAACTTCGTTCTCAAGTTTAGAAGATGTTTCTGAGATAATGCCCAAATCTGGCAGCCGTATGTAACACATAGTAAGATACATAAGTTTAATACCTTTTTCTTAGCTACCATTGGGTCTTTTCGTCGTTTGCCCCTATTCTATAAAAAAACATCTATCTATTAGAACATATATTTTATTTACAATCAAGTATACAGTATTTACAATTTTCTTAACCTACAAAGTAATAATAAAAAAAACTTTAAAGTTCAGAAATTGATTCTAAAAATAATGTGTGTAACGCATTGATATACAAAAAACCCAAGATGCACAGTCTCAAATAAAAGTAACGCTCGAAAGTGTCCCGAAACACTATTTCTGTCCATAACAGTATATGTTACAAGCATATATTATTGCAAAATCAACCTTACGCGAATTGCTTAAAGTTGTTATTACAACGCAGTGTATACTTACTTAAAGCAATAAAATTTTACGACCGACCGTGGTCGGTAGGACAAGGTATTGAGTGGAGTCGAACATGACTTTTTTATTTACAACTATTTAACATAATTTTAAATTTATCCGACTTTTCGGGTGCTTTACAGCGTGAGTGGTCACGGTGACTGAAGACAAAAGGTGTTGGATGTTAAATAGTTGTAAATTTATAATAATACATAACATTAATCCGGTTAAAAAGTTTTTTCTTTAAATAAAAAAAAATGTTAAATTGGCTTGACCCACACTTTATATAGCGTAAATATATTTGTCAAAAACTACACACAAAAAAGTTCAAGAGTACATAAATTTATTTATAAAAAAAACACAAATAAATAACATCGACTCCACTTATAGACGCGAGACTATTTGAAATGAGCGCACAATTTAGAATGTTGCGCTCATTTTTTGAGGACGTTTTTTAGACGTTGATTGTGCATCTTGGGTTTTTGTATATCAATGGTGTAACGTAACTAAATTCATCTTGAGCGTCACGATTTTTATGATACTGGCATTAGGTCGTCGAGGTTATCCTCGAAACTACGATATCGAAAGCCGTCTAGTAATAGCAATTTTTCCGCTTGTAATAAATAATAATTCTTGAAACAAACTTGAAACTTGTATCAGTTTAAAAATAAAATTATGTCTTATAAGTGATTGATTTTATCAACCCAAATGATACAAAACTGTGAGTAAATGCTAATCTTAGTAGCTACTTAAACATCAATTAAAATCTAATACAAGGACCTAAATTTACAAGCATCACGATATTCACGCTGAATCATAGCACTACGATAAGGACAAACCAGCTATTTATTTCCTAGGGGCCTACCATGAACTTTCTTAAAACGCTCCAGTTGAGATGCTGATGAGTTTAGGTACCTAAAGTCAATAACATTTTTTCGTACCATGACCGCCTATTTAAGCTGAAACGTATTGGCATCGCAAGACCGATAGTCCATTGAAATGTTACAATTTGAGGGCCAAACTGAACATTTGATAGAGGACGCAATTTTATTTATGGGACATGTAGGGGGGGTCAATATAAGCTTAACCCCAAGTTTGTGGGGTTGGCGCCTTTGTCCCCCTGCCGCCATGTTGGAAAAAGGGATGAAAACACGTTTTTGGCTATATCTCCTAAACTATCCATCGTACATAAAATTTGAAAAGACACATTTTGTAGCAAATCGCTGTGCCTACAATTATGTATATTTGAGTTTTTATTATAAATACAAAAAGTCCAAAAAATTTTTCTTTAGATTTTATCAAAAAACTATGTAAGAACAATTTTGTAGAGGATCTCTTTCAGAAGATGACGACATTTACGTATGGACAAATATTAAATATACAGCCCCCTACAGTTTTTTATGTAAAACTACCAAGATTCGAAATAAATCCATTTTGTTCGAGCTTAACAAAATGGGACATATTGGGACGCAGCAGTCGACGCGCGTTTGCCGGTTTGCTTCAGTCAATTCGTGAGGTACCCATCTTTCAAGCTTTTTATTCTTCCCAATTTGCTTCAAGTGAATTAAAAAAGTTTTATCACTAACACCGCAGCCTGCAGCTAATTCGGACGTGGTTTGCGATGGATCCGCTTCCACAATAGCCTTCAATTCTTCATTATCAACTTGGGTCTCAGGCCGTCCATGGGGCTTGTTCTGCAGATCAAAATTTCCAGAACGAAAACGTTGGAACCAAAAACGAACTGTGTTTTCTTTTGCAACATGACCGCCATACACATCATTCACCCTTCGAGTCGTTCTCGCAGCACTAAAGCCACGGCGGAACTCGTACTCGTAAATAATGCGATACTTTAAGTTTTCCATTTTGTAAAATGAGTGACGCAAACAGAAAAAAACAGAAGAAAAAAACAAATGAATGACGATCATCGATGATCGAAGCACAAATACATGAGTAAATAGCTGTACAAATTTGAATTTGGAATTCCTTACCAAAGAGGAGAACATCGTGATTAAAGTGGCCAGTACGAAATATAATCACACTTTTGAGTTTAAAACTTTAAAGAGTGTGATATAATCACACTCTCTAAACTCAAAATACCCCAAAATATCCGAAATATACAAATATTTTTTCCTATATTACTGGTACTAACTTAAGTAGTAGTAACTTTATTAACAAGTTTTAATTAAAATATTGAATTTTATAGGTTCTAAACTATTATTTGGACATTTCGATACAAAAAAAGTTGAACAAAAAGTAACTTTTTTAGAATCGCTTATTCTGTCATAGTTTGAAGGCGCAACTGTCAAATTTCGGTTCAGCCGAGCGGTCATGGTACGAATTTTCATAAAAATTTAACGGACGATATCTGATAACCGCTAAGGTCACGTGAGATCATAAACTGTCTCATTTTTTCGATGTCATGTACGAATTAGCGATGCATCTCAGTTGTAGGTTGTCAATAGGCTCGTACTAAGAGCTCATAGTAGGCCCCCAGTTCTTCATACGAATTACCTAAAAGAGGTGCTTGTTGATTGAAAGCATTTTTATCCATGCAGCTTCTGGTCGTTGTTCCCTGTTCTGACACGATTTATTTCCTATTCGTTTAGAAAAACAGTTAAATTGTGTTTTTATGATGTTTTGAAAAAATTGATCAAATCAGTTCTTCATACGTTTTACCTTAAAAGACGATTGCTGATTGAAAGAATATTTATACTTGCAGGTTCTGGTCGTTGTTCCCTACTTTTTAATTACATTAGGCCATTAAACTTATTAATAGGTTTCAATTGTCTTAACAGTAGGCTTAGCGATGCCTAACAAGATTAACTTCATTAAGTGCCTTTGTAGTCTTCTCACATGAACTAAAAAGATTATAGAGCATTTCCGGTAACAAATGTCCTACAAGTCCATAGACACGACACTTCACTCGCATAGACAATATTGTTATAAATATGATTTATGAACGTCGTCATATCGTGTTACCTACTGTCGGACCTACACTTCTAAGTTATTATATCTATACTATAATGTCCAGTTACTGTCAAAGTCATGTTAATTTTCAAATACCAAGATTGTTTAGCACTGTAGCTACCTTAAATACCCCGTCGTTTTTTCCACACAGACGCTGGCAGGGTCGATGGAACAAATAATTACAATATTTGTTCAATTGTATAAAAAGTTACAGTCGAACGAAACAATTGAGTGTTCTTATTTCATAAGAACGTTTCTACTCTAAGCATGTTAGTTATATTTTTGCAACAAATGTTTGTTTATTCGCTTCATATTAACAGCCTTAATTATTCTTATATTCACTCCTTCATTATTATTGCTATTCTCCCTGAAAAACATTTGATAATACTATATTAAATTAGAGATTGAGGTGCGTATTTTAAAAACAGCAAACTTTAATACAAACTATGGTGATGTCATACGAAGCTACATTTGTGTGAAACTATAGTGCACGAGATTTAATACAAAATCAAGGTAATGATACAATAAGTCCACCAGTATCGCGTGTGCCGCTCTCGTGCCAACTAACTATTGTGTAGTTTCGTGATATCCTGTATTTATTTTAGTGAAAACCAAATATTCATTAAATCTTATTGTAAACAAGAAGTTGTGAACAAAGAGATTAACAAAGTACTAATTTTCATAATTCCACGCCATTGTTTTAATAAAAAAAATTTAGTAAATTTAAATTGTAAAATGTTTGGGTATTTTGCCTTGCAAAGTCTGAATATTTTAAGGATATTAAGTCATTTGGTTTCAACAAAAAGTTTACAACTTACTTAACAATAGTTACAAAACTAATATAAGTTCGCAATGAAAGTAAAACCTTAATTTCATATGATTTATACATCAGTGATGAGAGTAGTGTTTGTTTTAAGCATTAAAATTTCCAGTGGATTAAATGATTTCCTACAATTACGTAATATTCCATAGTATCGCTTATTACGCAAAGTCTCAGTTACTATTTGAACTTTGTCATAGAAACTAACATAAAAACATTGTGCTTAAGTTTTTTTTACCATCGACGCTTCAAGGCTTGGAGACCAATTGTCTTTAACTAATTATTTGGTAACTCAAGGAATTATCATTTATCGACCAAGCATGTCGACAATAATATATTGTAATTATTTTTATTCTAGCGGTCTGTTCCTTTAGATGCCGTTTTTAGCTCCATGCTTGTATAGGTTTTGGAGAAATGATGAAATCGATTTGAAGATAAGATGGAGATATTGAAAACATTACCCCAAAAATATAAATTCAAAAAGTCGTAATTTTTTCAATAGAATCAGCATAGGCTGAACTTCAAATGATTGTCGTAAGCTGCTGATAAGGGCTGGTACCCCTGAAATTGCATTACGCTGTTACTCTACAGTATTACTTATGGCAAAGACAATTAAAGTAAAAGTTACTTTGTCTTTGGTTATTCCTTGAGCAGGGAATATCTTTGAGATTCTCTAAAATAATATAACTCGTAGATACATGGAGATTATTGTAGGATAATATTCAAACATCAAAAAAGATCTTATATTTAGATACGACCTGTGCGTGTGGTCTTTGACAAACACGTATTGACTGCAACGTGTAAGTTTCCTACATGATATCACAGTTTAAACACTTTGCTACATTATCCCTTTAGAACTACCAACTCCTACAGAATGTTCCCCCACTAACTTCAAATTCCACTAAATATCGATTAAAAACCTCTAAAGTTTTTGTTGTAATCTCTCGGCTTGAGAAGTAATTTCAAATATACATATTTGCCACAAATACAGATAAATCATTAAAACTAACGCTGCAGAGGTAGGTAAATCATAAATGGAACTACAACATATCTATATCTGCATAAAAAAGTAAGAAAATAATTATTTTCATTAAAAAAAATAAAATGAAATACGTATTCTCGGATTAGGCATTAAAAAGTATTATAAAATAGTATAAAATTTCGATCTTGAAGTATTATAGCTCTTTGATATTTCAGTCATAGCCACGTTAAGGAGGGGCCTTAAATTAAAGTACCTCATAAAAACCTGGTGGTTTTTAACATTCAACATTGAACATGTTGATTCTCCCTAAATTTGGAGGAAAAAACCCCGAGTTGGCATGACTGCTTTAGAAGAATTTCTAAAAACACTTTCTTATCGTTTCTGAAGGTTATCACGTTTAAACGTTCTGCGGTAATTAACAAGAAATTCAATGATTGTTTTAATTAAATGTTATTCCTTCGATATTCGCCATTTTCCTTTTAAAAATATCTAAATCTCTAAAGAACTCATACCATAGGGATTACTCGATTACGACTCAGTTAGTTAGTTGTTTACAAATTAATTTCAATAATTTAAATTAAATAACTGTCCCACATTATGTACGTTGTGACCTATCACGTACAAGTACATACTCTATTGTGTAAGGAATAGAGTATATTTAATAGACAATTAAGGTGTAAACAGGAAATCTAGTTGGTTACATCTACACGAAATTACTAATTTCCTTTTACTACTTACTCCATTAATATATCGCTGAAATAAGATAAGTAACGCAAATGATGTCATCATGATAAGGGCTCAGTCATTGATAGCACATAACATTGTGTACAAGTATATTTCTGACCATAACAAATATTTTAAAATGTTTTTCGCCTTATAAATTAAAAAATATGGTTTGCTGTGGAGGTTCCTACGTATCACCTAGAGAATCACGTAAGTTAAAATGACATTATACTTCTATAGCTTATGAACAGAAATGTACTAGCAAAACGTATTGGGATTAACGTGTATTTGCCCAAAACGGTGTTTTACTGATAAGGCGTAGTCACGTCTCAAAATAAACAACTTGCAAGTTTATGCCGTAATTGATAACTTATATATACTTAAAATACCTTTTTTATATTTATTTTGTGAAGTTTTTATTTATTACCTATAAAAAGGCTGAAGGATTTTCCTGCGAATCGAAGTCAGTACCTTCGCGTATTATGCCATACCCTAGGTAAACGCATTGTCAACTAAGCCACCAAATCGGTCGGGTTTTATTTACTGTGATGCATTTATAATTATGTTAGACAGACTTCTCATTTGAACACAGCTGAACTCTTAATTATCGAATACTTTTAACTGAATTGATTTAAGTGTTTGTATTATTATTTTTTTGTATTTGTCCTAATAGTTATCTGTGTTAACTTTCAGGAGAACCCATAAGGTATGACCCAACATTCAACGGCCCCATTCACAATCGCTCCTGTACTGATATATTATGGCTGATTGTATTTGTGCTCTTCCTTGGAGGATGGGGCTACGTTGGATATTACGGTAAGTTGCGGCATAAATCAAGTTTGTTTAGTACCTACTAATTAGAATTTAAATAATGTTCACCAGCCTAAATAGTATTCATTACCATGTGGTTATGTGCTCTATTTTCAACCCTGAGGTAATAATATGTTAGAACCGCTTGTGCTTCAAGGGATTTTTGCATTTTAAAGAAATCGGTATGTCTAGGAACAAACATTTGCGACCACGATTAATTGGAGGGGTATTCCGCTTTTCCGCAGATACATTCTAAAAAATGAATTTTGCACCTGAAAAAACTAGGTTATTTGCTTTGGACCATTTATAAGATGCTTTGAATAGTTGATGTTTTAAATGTGCACCTAAGAAACTACTTAGTCATAAATTATTTAAATAATGTTTAACATTCTTGATTAGTTATCCGCGTTTGAATAGAAACATTTTATTAACTTTATTCTAGGAGACGATTATACATCGCACCTAAATTCTATTCCTATTTCAGGTTTGACACGAGGTAGCATTGAAAAAATATTAGCACCAATCGACTCAAAGGGCCGGCGATGTGGGCTAGATTCTGGACTCGAAGAAAAAAAAATCTTATGTTTTTCAACATTGCCAAATGTCTTTCTCCTGGCACTCCAATTACTGGTTGTCCGACTACGCAGGTATTATAAAAGTTTGTTTAAGCAATATAGTGTAAAAGTAAAGTCCTAACAGGGTAATCATTTGGACATAAATTTGATATTTAATAAAATTCCCCTTGATATCACTTGAGTAACTCAACTTTACTTTAAAATAACTCGGCGATAAAATAATGATCCAGAATCACGTGCGCATTTATAATGTGCACTACCGAGGGGTAGAGCTTTTTTAATTACCTAAACAAAACTTATATTAAAATAGAGATATTTTTAAAAAAATCCTTCCAGGTTTGCGTGGAAAATTGTCCGGACAATACAATTATTTTCGAAAAAGAATTGAGTCATACCAGTTTTGAATCGCTAAGATCCAAAATGGTTTGCACCGATGATGTCAATATAAATACAATGACAAGTTCACAGGCACTTCAATATATGAAAGAAGAAAAGTGTGCGCGATTCCTATTAGCCAGTCAACCAGGTATGTATTAATTTTAATTAATATCGAATGCGAGAATCGGACTGGCGAATGAACCACGGACCCTGTTCGCCTGTCTAGTGACATTCGTATTTAGGCACTTGATACTGAAAAGGTGGTGTCAAAGTTCAGTACAGAACTTTATCTTAACATTACGAACTTATCTCCTGCATTGCTTACTAAAACAGCGGTGTCAGCCGAAAGAAACCGAAAAAGGTTCAATCGCTAGTCAATTTACAACTCAATATCTAATCCGAACAAACATATGACTAAGTGATTGGTATTAATCCAATAACATATTAGTGGTTGTACACAGGCATTCCGTGTGTGTGTGATTGTTGTGTGACAGTGTTTTGCATTTGTGTGATGTCCTTAATTGACATAAAGAATGGACTTAGTAGAGACAAACAGTGCTAAGCTTATCTTTATGTCTATTGTTGGCCTGCTTTATTATAAGTACAAAAGTTATGGCGCTTCAGTGTTGTTCCGCTGCATTGGTGACCTTTCAACTCTACAATGTCCAAAGACTAAAGACGGGGTCCGAAGTGGAAACCAGGAATGTGTTCGAAACCCTGTCGAGGCCCAGAAATCTTTGCTGAATAGAGCCACAGCACTCGATTCTTACATCGGTTGGATTGCTGCAAGCTGGGTGACCTTTTTCACGAAGGAGAATGAACGGGAGGCGCATATTGTATGTAGTGCTGCCTGCACGAAATTCTGCAAATGACATGTGAATGCACTACTAAACGCTTCGCATTTTACTTACTTGTTGCATGGGACGATATTAATTCTAAAATATGCTTTTGACATTTTAACCATTTTAGTAACACAACTCGTTTAGTTTACTGAATTTGAATGACGGTGTAAGTTTAAAACCAACGAAGCAGAAATTTTATTTAAATGTATTTTCATGTAAGCATTGAAGAAACCTTTAAATTATGGTAATGTAAGGTTTTCTAGATGTTCTTACAATTCGTTAGTAGTTAGAACTCCTTACATAATGAAACCTAAGCGGACTAATTGTACTACTAACCTTATGTTACTATGCTAGAAATAGTTACTTCCTATGAGGTGCGGGCATAAAATAACAATATATATATCGACGTAGGAAAGCACATTTGAAGTAGACATATTGCAATTGTTCACCAGAGCCAAAAACTTTATTAATTTCGTAAAAAAATTAATAGTGTCGTCCTATCCATGATATTGCTACCATTTTTGAAACATATATTTATTTAACTGCCAGTCACCATTTGAATGTAAACTTTTTTCCAAAGTTACTATAAGTACGTGTTTGGCTAGTTACAGCAAACAGTTTTTTAAATCACAAACCTTTAAAACGCTGTAACTAAGGAAGAAAAATGTACGCGCGGAAATATTATCAATTTACAGGCGGTAAATATGCTGTATGCAGGAAATTTATGTATTTGGGTACTTTTAATTGCAATTCAAGATGTAAGATTAGTTTATAATTATGATTAGATCTAGAAATGCAGTGGGTCATTTGGTAATGTAATGTTTGGTTGAAATAAAATGTCGTAAATGGTAAAAAACACCAAACTGTAGGTTCCCTAAACTTGCTGTAAGTAAACGAATGTAAAAATCACACGCCCCTGAAATGCTGTAAGTAGCGTTAAGTTTTTAAATGGGAAGAAGTAAGTATTTGTAAAGAAAAAATGCAGATTTTCTTTTGCTGTAAGTGCAAAATGTCTGAAATGACTAGACTTTGGTCTACATACAGCATTTAATCTTGCTAAAAATAATATAAGTACGGGCGTTTTCAACGGCGTATGTATTTTTTTTTCATCGTAGAGACACAGGACCCAGGTCATTCGATGCGGCTTTTTTTTCTGATTCTATGGCAGGAAAAAGTCACTTTGGTATTTTGTCTACTTCAGCAAATATGCTTTCCTACGTCGATATATATATATATATATATATATATATATTATTATTATATGTTATTAAAACATTTTCAGCCGTAATAAGGCCGTGGTGGTGAGAGAGTAAAACGAAAGACGAAATTTTGGTTTTGATTGTGATTTGACAAACGTCAGAATGCATATACGCGATGTCTACGTGTGTTGGACTATTAATAAATCAATGGCGCTACAACCTTCTTAGGTCTGGACCTTAGATTTCTGTATCTGTTTCATGGGCATTTGTCAATCTAATAGGCAGGTAGGTGATCCGCCATCTGTGACTGATCACTCTGCGACAACTTTTTGGGTCTAAGACATGTCGGTTTCTTCACACTGTTATCCTTCACTGTTCGAGCGAATGTTATATGCGCACATAGAAATAAAGTCTATTGGTGCACAGCCGGGGGGATCTAACCTCAGGAATGAGACTAGAACACTGAGGCCAACAATACTCTCTGCTGTGTTGGACTATAACGTGTAGGTATATATGTATAAACAAATAACATACAAATGGAACGTATCTTTTCGTATAGCATTCTCATCCCCCGTGTTAATTACACTGTTAAGTTAACACTATATAATATAGAAGTAACACATGCTTTTAACTAATGCACTGGTATCTGGCAGTTTTGGGGAGGTGCTTTGTTAACGTGACGTCAGTCGTCGTGGACGTGTTAGAAGAAGTTAGCAATGGTACATTAAACCTTGGCCAAGATGAAATAATTGACCAACTCGCCAATTTGATAAAGTTCGATCAGGTAGATAATTTTATTTTCTATATTACAAAAGTAAAAATTTTCCCAAAAAACAAAACAATTTTTGCATATCAATTTGAAATACCAAAATACGAAATTTTTTAATTAAATCGTTTTAGATTTCCAAATATAGTTTACTTTTATAGTAAGCGGGTAGTAATGGGTATTGCATGCTTAATTATAGTTTTTAAAAATATGTATTTTCTGGTTGCTTGAGAGAGAGCGCTTAGTAGCGATAAGCCTGCCCGTTGCTCTAGATACTTTTTATTTAAATTCTAAAGTTATATATTATTGATATTGCTCTATGCCCATATTCTGTCGAGCTATATACTATATTTGCATATTTCATCAATGGCTTTATTATTAATGCACTGAAATCACTTTACATGAACACATGCATTACTTAGAATTTCAATTTGCGCAATATAAAAATATTTTTATACATTTTTGTTTAGATGTGTATTGGCATTAAGTAAACTTAAAAACTATGTCTTAATGCACTGAAATTAAATTTTTATTTCAGCTTACGAGAGCCCGATCTTTCTGTAGCCAGCAGATAGCATAGCGATCTTTTTTGCAGAATTAATTAAAAACATATTTTGCTTTGTAGTCTATTAGGAGGATGACGTGCGTCGGTAAAATATTTACATATCTACACTTTAATATGGCTAAGTTACTTTGTGTATTCTGCACAGCTATCATCACAAATAGTTCAAGACCTGGTCCAGTCTAGATGGTACTTAGCAGGTGCGTTGGTTGCAGTCTTCGTGCTGTGCTTCATATACATTTTGCTGCTGCGATGGGTTGTGGCTCCGGTCGTTTGGGTATCAATTGCTGGTCTATTAGCATTGCTCTGTTTCGGTAAGCATATGTTGATGTTACCATATTCAACTTCCTTACCGTAAAGCATATTTTCAGTCAATGTTCTAAAAACATAAACTATAATATATAATTGTATGTAATAAATACGTTCGGTATGAGTTATTAAATAACAAACCCAATTCTATTACATTAATATTATAAAGAGGAAATTTTATTGTTTGCATTGCATAAGCTCCAAAACATATAAAAACTTAAAATAAAATATTGAAAATTTTTCTTTCCAGCTATGTTTCTCTGTTACAAGAATTTTGAATACTATAAGGCAAATCCAGCGGGTCTATACCAAACCAACAATTTAAAGGGATATGCTCAATCTATATTTTCCAAATACCAAACGTGGCTAGTTATATTAATTGCGTTGGCGGTTATTTTCCTAATCCTACTACTAGTAGTGATATTTCTACGAAATAGGATATCGGTTGCCATTGCCCTTATACGTGAAGGCAGCAAGTGAGTTGTTTTTTACCAATATCTACTAGACGATTTGTATAAAAAAATATTTGAAGAATGTACGTTTATTTTCTTTGATTTATATCCAATCAGTTATCCACACAATATTACAAATATCTTACGTTCAATGGGCTTGTAAGATTTTACGTATTATTAATGCTCAGTCCAGTACTCTTATCATATTGCCTTATCGTATCGTTTAGTTTTACTTTGAAGTATTAGATTTTTATTACATATATTAAGTAACCCCGAGTCAACGCCAAGTTTGGTTTGAAAGATCTCTAAAGTTTAATTGCGAATGTTTAAATATAACTGATTTCAGGGCAGTAACAGCGATCAAGTCGACAGTATTGTTCCCAGTATTCCCATGGATCTTACAATGTGGTATTATAGCGTATGGAGTGTTGGTGCTGATGCTGCTCCTCTCGATCGGAGAATCATCATTCCGAGTAGTAAACTTACGGAATGATACTACATGTAGCTGTGCCGGCGTTTATACTGAGGTAAACAAAAGAAGGTTTTTAATAGCGTTTGTTTTTGTATAATTAACAAAAAATAATTATATTTTGAATAAATAAAGAAATATTTTTTTTAATGAAAATATTAAGGTTTGTTTTTTCCATTACAATTAAATCAAACTTTTTTATTACGTTTTCAAATTATTTATATAAAAATGAATCGCAAAATTATGGTGCTGAGCTCAAAACTCGAAGACGATTGGACCAATTCAATGAACTTTTTTTATTCCTTAAAGTATAAGGAAGGTTTATTAGAAAGAAAAATGAAAAATTTAGTTCTTGGGTTTACATAGCGAAATGTTCCATAATATATAGGGAAGATCGTTACCCTTCGTACGCGGGGCACATTCATACAGTCAAAATAAAACTTGTACGAAACAAAGTACAGTCTTGTTTTTGTATGTGTGTTTTGTATGAGTCGAGGTACCAACTATACATCACCGAAGTTTCGCGAAATTCGCACCGATGAGAGTGAAGTTACAGGCATAGACGTGTTTTCGCGTTCGGTATGTAATTTTTTGATCAATGTTTTTGTCTCTTGTTACCGTAGATAAAATAAGTTTTCGTGTAGAGTATTCTATCAGTAACTAGCAAAATATACTTAAGATACGTCTCCAATACTTAATTTATGACGTTTTCCTATTAATATTAAAATTAGTTATATTTTGTTGTTATTCAGTTAGTGGGGTACTTTCGGACAGCACTAGATGGGGCACATTTGAACGAATTGTACATCTAAATTTGTATGAAAATATTTTGTCGACACAAACTGTCATTTTCATACAAATTAAGTTTTCGACTTGCTACATACACTACTGTTAAGGCATCTTGACTAAACCCTCTGGTAGTAGGAAAGATTGTGTTAGTGTGCTAATTGCTAATATTTGCATTAACTTTGTCCTGTGTTGCTATCATTGCTATCGTCGATGTAAATATATATTAATACCTATTTTTATTATCTTTATTAAGGTTGATTTTGATGCTTGTGAACCAGATGCTTTGAATAATTTACCAATCCATCAAATAGTAGTTCCTTCGAAGTCAGTTTTGACACCAGAAGCGTTTCGACCCTATCCGCATGTTGTAAGAAGTAATAAAACAAACAAAATGACGACGACGGCCAGGAAAACCACGAGTTTATACTGCCACGCCCGAAAATAAGAAGTGCTAATCCGCACCAAAGATTAAATAATGTGATTCTAAATTTAAGATACCTAACTAATTAAATTTTGTTTTACTTAAGAAAAGCTATGTAATTTTTGTTCACTATAAGAAAACTATTTTATTTTTGTTTAATAGAAGTTAAATCTTTATTTTTGTGTTTAATTTCATTGCTAATAAATGAATTTTGATTTATATGTGTCGTTTTAATCGCACGTACGGAACTACCCCACAGCGTACGAATGTACCCCCAACACTGTACGAAGGTGCCCCGTTGATGGAGCAGATTCGTACGTATTCCAGATTTAGTTTAAATCATAATTATGGTTGAAACATCAGATGAAATCATTTGTCATTTTTTAATCTCAAAATCTCAGATAGTAAGACTATAAATTTAAGCTATCAGATGATTGATTCATGGAAAAAGAAAAAAAAGAAAAAATAAAATGTGAAAACCGTACGAAGGGTCCCGACCTTCCCCTACTTGCTAGCTAGCTATACTATAAAGTCGGCTAAATATAAATTCTGATTAAGGCAAAACGAAGTTCACGGTAACAACTAGTTAGTATAAATAGGTTTGAGATTTTAGCGGGAGCGACCAAAATAACTTAATTTCCTTCTCTTTCAGGAAGGGCAATCGTGTAATCCAGCCAAATTCATAAGTGTCTGCCGTGACACTCAATCCGTAGGAGGTTTAATGCCTTGTTCTTTAGCCTCCTGTCATTTTACGGGAATCGAAAATCCTAATAGTGTGATTGCGTTGCATTGTAAGTACCTATAGATTTTTTCCTTTATAAAGACATAACAAATCTCATTAGCCGAATACAAATGTAGCAGAGCATTTAGCCTCTATTTCTAAACTCTTGAGTCGTACGTTTTGACCACGGCTCGAAATTAAATGGATTTAATATGTGTGCAATTAAATTAAATAAATAAGTAATTATGTGCCGTGATTTCTGGTTTATGGTAAAAAAATATTATTCATATAATTGTCAGTAATATAAAACGATATTTTATAGGTGTTGTACATACAAAGTGCATATGACTTTTTATTTTTATTTCTTTGATTTAATATTTTAATTTCAGTGGTCAATTTGCTTGGTTTCTTCTGGACAATGTTTTTCATTAGTGGCATCACTGATATGATGCTGGCGAGCACATTCTCCACTTGGTACTGGACTTTCAAAAAGAGGGAATTGCCATTCTTTACTCTCACTTCGGGAATATATAGAGTTCTTCGGTGGGTTATTCATATTTCTCCTCGTCTGATATATGCACATTAGGAAAGCATTTCATGTAGTTTAAATAACTTTAGCATTAATTATTAGCAATTCAAACGCGAGTGGTCAATAATTACCTATTAAGTCTATAAAGACAAAAAATTATATTCTCTTATTATTTAAGTGTACCTACCCCAAAACCGTACATTGTTTGTTAATTAATATTAATACGAAAATTCTCATGATTTAAATAGTTTGATTTATCTATTAAAAAGCGTTTAATAAATATATATGCCATGTAAATGATATTACGTGATAATATTTATTTTTAATTTAAAAACTAAATTTAACCATTCATTTTCCAGCTACCATCTAGGCACGGTTGCTTTTGGGGCTTTGATTATTGCAATTGTTCGAGTAATAAGGGTTATACTAGAATATCTAGACAGAAAGCTTAAGAAATTCGATAATCCATTCACTCGATGCATTATGTGTTTCTGCAAATGCTTCTTCTGGTGTTTGGAAAATTTCCTGAAGTTTATAAATAAGAATGCGTATATTATGTGCGCTGTGCACGGAAAGAACTTCTGCAAGAGTGCACACGATGCATTCTCGCTACTCATGAGAAACATTGTTAGAGTTGTGGTTTTGGATAAGGTAAGTTTTAAAAAAATATTAGTTTGTTATATGGGAGCAGGCGTGGCCAAAATGTTCCGTGGAAAAGTTATTGCTTAATTAACTATTTTCTTGATCAAGTTTCTAAAGCAAGACGTTCTGTGCTCATCTGTATCGCTGTTTCGAACCCGAAACAAACATAAGACTGAGGATAGTACCCCGATTATACGGATTATGCGTTAATGAACGACGAATAGTACCTAAGATATTGGAAATCTATCTATAACAACTTACCAAACGTATTACATAACAGGCGTTTAATCATCAAAAAATTTAGCAAGATATTTTATAACTCTACAGGTAGCAGATTTCATATTTTTCCTATCAAAACTACTGATCTCAATCGGTGTTGGATTCGCGGTGTATTACCTACTTGAATGGAACTACGTGTACGAAATAACTAATGGCGAAAAACTGCACTACAACTACGTACCAGCCATAATACTGAGCGTAGCCACCTACCTTATTTGTACTATTTTCTTCAATGTATACTCGATGGCTGTGGACACGCTATTTCTTTGCTTTTGTAAGTTTGTATTGTTTACTTATAATATCACAATTTTGCCTAAAAAGGCCCAAAACAAATTCGAGTATTTTTAGAATTATGAACGCTCCTGTCGATATCATATACAATTACTGTTACCAAATAATATCACGTCTCTCAATGTTAATACCCATTTTTAAACCAACGTCACTTCCTATTAACAAAAATACTAAAAATATGTCAAAAATTTACATACTTCAATTGGTATATTGGACTAAAGAATTAACATGTACTTAATTTTACAGTGGAAGATTGTGAGCGGAACGACGGCTCGTCCGAAAAGCCATACTTTATGTCTAAAAATCTATTGAAAATACTTGGCAAGAGAAATAAGAAACTAAACTAAGTCTTAAAAACTTTAAATAGTGTTTAAATTCATCTATTATTCAAGAAATTTTAATCAAATTTTTTAACTACCAAAACATCGCGTTGGATCGGTTTCAGATTGACCCTCTTGTCAATCTGAATGAATCGTCAGGAATCGACGACTAGACGTAGAACGCTGATATTTTGAATATTTACATTTAGAAGTATATCTACAGATTGATTTTCTATTGAACCTAAAATGTTATACAAAATTCCTCGTAATGAACATAGTAGTATTTGTTGTAGTAGTTTAGATTTTTGGACACATCAACCGCAAGTGCTAATGTTGAATTAAGGGCTTTATAAATCGGAAAATTGTAATAGATGTCTATGATAATGGATTCAAATGTTATTCCATCCACTATGTAATATCGTGCCAAAGTGTTGAAGCAGCATAGTTGTGATCTACAATAATTTACCATTAGGTATTTTTATACTAATATTCCACGCAATTTGTACATATTTTAGAATTTTATTTTTTTGTAAGTTCTATTATTTGTTAAATACCAAATATTTACTAAGCAGTACTGAAAGTCAAATTATTAATAGCATTTAGACATTTAAAATTTTATAAATCTTTTTAAATTTATAAACAATTAGAACTTTACTATTTATAGATATTTTGAAATAAACGTAATTATAAGAAAACCTAAGTCTTTTTATAACCTCAAAACCAAAGTTATATCGGGTCCTATAATAAATAAAAATAGGTTTCAATCTTCATCATAATCATTTATTCGATGTTGTGTTAAGAACGCAACATCAAGCATCGCTTCTGGGTCTAATAGATCTTTTACATTAAGGTATTTAAAACTTTCTTCATATGCATATCTTAAGCTATTGTCATCTAACATCATTTTTGAAGAGGCTAAAGCAGCTATGCAGTTCTTCATCCGAGCAATTGCTTTTCTTTCATGCTTGCTCACTTCCTGCAAAAAATAAAATTATACTTAAACCTTGTTATTGATTTAATAGTATAGTAACAGGACTTTTCACTGCGATTAAGACGAGTGCAATATTTGTGGAAGGAAATAGTTTTTATACATTCCATACAGATGAAGTAAGTAATTTATATGATGTGATTTAAAATAAGGTTCAAGTAGGTACTAATTTACAGAATTGTCTTGAAATGAATATAAAAGTAACTGATGCAGAATTGTGTATTGAGAATGCCTTATACACATTTGTCGTGTTACGGCAATATAAAAATGATCTACATGTGAAAGTTAATTTAGTGTCTAGGCATCATGTCAGCATTTAGGCAGAGGGTGAGATCACCTCCAACAACAAATAGTAAAATAAAAATTTCAACATCAATTGAATAAAATTAATATTTCACACAAATCTGGGTTTAATGATAAAGGTAGGTTAATATTTGAAACATTTACTGTTACCGGTGAACTGGTATCAGCGTTAACATTTCTAACTTCATTGGTAAGCTCCCTGGGGATTGGACTGATCCAAATAAAGCCATTGTTGCCTATGATCATTGATATACCGAAGGAAAAAACATGAAAGTGGTTCTTTCTTCTTCTGATCAATGATGGGAATACTTTTACCATAACACCTTGTTGTAACTGTAACAAATTTTTGATGTTAAACATTTTTGAATTATTATTTCATTATACAAACATAATTTAAAAAATGAGTACTCTGCAGAATCCTTATTATTTTGAGATGTATTTATGGGGCAAATGGAAAAAAGTTTACCCATGCTCAGACTCTCAATAATAAACATAATCATTGCCATCTTTGGATTTTGGTCCTGGGTTAAGTCTTGAGGAAAGGTAATGTAGAACTAATGCAACCTCAAATCCCACGGCGGTTCTGATAAAAACCTGAGGTTGGCTGTATTGATTACTATTATACTGTCTTCAACATTTTAAAGATGTTTCATGTACATTAAATAAATGTGAAGAACTAAATAAATAGGGTTTTCCACTAAGCTTTTAGTTTAAAATTTTATTTTATACCATGGAAAGCAGCAATAGAATAATTGTTCAAAACATGATTACAGATTATTATTACATTTTTTTTTTTAATTTATTTATTAGCCGGATTATTACATTTTAGGAACTAGTGTGACTATGTGGAATAATATAGAGATATATAAATTTACCTTGCCATACTTTAAACTTCTTGTATGTAAGGATAAAGAACCATCCGAGTAAATACTTTGAACTTCTGCACTTATTAGATCTCCTTCTTTTAGAAGCTGTCGCATCATTTGTTCATCCTCAGCTGACCTTCTTCTCTTTAAAAGAATATATAATAGGATATTAGGATAGAAAGTATCTAATATATAAATATTATTATATTCTAATAAATATATTAATTTCTTACCAATTCACCGCCAGGCAGGTTCACAGATGACAATTGAAGTACTGAATCTAACCGGGAGTTAGTTTCCACTTTCCATCTTTTCTGTTGCACTTCAATGACACGGCCGACTACTACATCACCAATTTCACCAACATATCTGCTTTTCAGGGGATGTATGCATATAAGTTTATTAACTTTTTGCATAACACCGGCCACGGATGATTTTATGTTGTTATCTTCTAAGTAGGTACCATGGCCTCTGAAATAGAAATAATACATCATAATTCACATTTTGAATCAAATCTTAATAATACTAGCAATAAATACAAGTATATAGGAACAAGCTGAATCTTTACAACCTTAACTATACATAGATATACTTCAAATGTAAACATGTATTGAGGTTATATTTCTTAGTCATAACAACTAAAAAGTTTTAAGTCATAATTTCACTACATAGCAATTTAAATATGAGCAACTAATAGATAAATTACGTTAACTACCGCATAAAATCTCCAAGACCACATATCACTTCTCCGGGTGTGAAAAATCGGGGTATTTCATTATTCGATGCAACGCTAGGATTAACTCTTTCAGATGCTAGTTTAATAGAAACATGGCCAGACATTTTTATATTCTCAATGAAGAAGGATAAAATAAAAGTAACCGAAAAATGAAAACTCCAATGAAACTTAATGTTTTCAAACAAAAAGTAAGTTCTTAATTTTTATCATACATTATCAAAGGACAAAGACCAAAGAAAATAGAGAGCTGGATATTCCTTTTTTTTCTTTTTTTTTTAAGTTTATGGCCTTGGATATTTCTTGATTCTTTGGCTTAAAGGTCTCGCCAGGCCATAAAATTAAAAAAGAAAAGAATTTCTTGATTCTTCACAAAAACAGATATATAGATACAAATATGCCATAGATTCGTAACAATAAAAGGCGGTGATTTAAAAATTGTACATCCCTTCTTTTAATATGAGTGCCGACTGGGCTATTAGGTATATCCATACGTACATATTTTAGCTAGTTCCGGTTTTTGGTCTTTGATTAAAAGTCTTGGAATACCTGTTTGGCTTAAAGGTCTCGTTACCAGGGGCTTAGTCAAGATGCCTTAACAGTATAAGTAGTGTATGTAGAAAGTCAAAAACTAAATTTGTATGAAAACTTTTCGACACGAACTGTCATTTCCATATAAATTTAGATTTTGACTTTCTACATACACTACTCATACTGTTAAGGGGGTCTAGCCATATTGGTGTCGAAAAGTATTCTACATACACTACCGCTTTTGCGTAATTGTATTGTCGAAAACGCTTCGTTCGTAGCCAAGAGACATGTCGATACATTACCGCAAAGTCGACAGCGTAGATGCGAGCTGCTGTTCGTAGCACCTTATTCCGTCATATTGTCTCTGGATTAAATGTATTCCTAATGTCACTTTTATAAACAAAAAAAAGTTAAAACTTTACAATATTATTGTAAATTTGCAATTGGAAGCTACAAAAGGGACATTAGAATGTCAGCAAGGTCGGAACAATTTTCGATTTAAGTGGAATTTACGGAAGGTGCAAAGTGAATATATGAATTTTAATTGCATGTTTAAATTAATTATGGTTTGTTTCATGTTTTCTCAGAAATTTAAGGCTACAAATAAATACAATATTTTGAAATTGCATAATCGCGATATATAATAATTAGTAGTACTCATACTTTGATATTTTTAGGATTTGACCTCACAACTAATCTACAAAATGAAGAAGCAACATATTTTGTTACCGCTTAGAAGAAACAATAAAAATAGTACTGTGGATTGATAAATAAAAAGTGAAAATAAGGTTGACTAGAAGTTGATAAAGTCCAAGGAATTAAAAAAACAATAGAAAAAAACGTAGACTAGTGTGATCACTGAAATTAGAGTTTGATTTAAGCTTTAATTAGGTTTGGTGTTTGTGCTTGAACATTTTTAATGTCAATTTGAAAGCAGATTTATATATAAGTGTAGATTTTATTAGTGATTTGCTACTAGTTGGAATTATCTCTGTTTATGTCCAACAAACAATTTCAGTTTAAGTTAGAGTCATAAAAGTTGATTGTTTATAATATATTTATACTTTTAGAAAGTGAGAATTGAAAAACAGCAAGTACCTACTCAATGAAATGAAAAGAGGAATTAATAAAAATTATAAAATAGAAACTTAGTCTGGTATGAAATTATAACCCTTAATCAACCTTTTGATTCCATATTGATGCTCCAACATCTTAGATATAATAGATATAAATTTAAGTTTGATGCTGATTTTAAGTTAATATTTATGTCAATTAACTTTTGGTTATATCAGTGATTTGCTACTAGTTAATATGTAAATGCAAAATCTGTTTAAGTAAGAAATGAATAAACATTGTATGTTATGTATTTGTCAGTTTTATTTTTGGTAATTTACCTATGTCTTCTTTAGTAGGAAAAGCCATTAAAGTGGTTCACAATATTAGTTTATTTTACAAGAATATACAGATAATGCATATATGAATTACCCATACCTACTAATAGTTAGGAATATTAAACAAACAGGTAGCAAAATAAAAATGTTTCAGTTATGGTTATTTTTTATTAAAATAAGGCACCAAATATCTTCCTTAACATAATGCAGTCTACATAGAAAAATAAGCATATGTAACAACTTATTAAACAATACAGACATTACTACTGAACACACGCAGGTGCACCAAATTAAATGCATTACTACCTAATGATGTATTCATATATGTAGATAATTAACTAATGTAAGTGTTAATTTGCAGCAATGTCAATATCTTGTTTGTATGCTGTTATATACAAAAAATTGTTCAATTCATAAAACCTAACGTTAGATGTTGTGATGATTTCATAAAATTACTATGATACCTACAGTTACTATGAATACATCCTGGGCGATTAAAAAAATAGTGATTGTTTCCTTAACACAACAATTGTAAATAATAATAGTTATTGTAAAGATATAATTCTTCCCAAAATCTACAAATGCAGTTTGTTTATAATAATATCTCATTAACATTCAAACTGCTGAACTTATTAAGATTAAATGTGGAAGAACATAGTTTCAGTTACTGTTTCCTGTTCTTGAGGTAATGTTACTTAACCAACCATTATTTCATACTCCACTTGTCTTATTTTTTACATTATTCATAAAATGCTTCGTTCCCCATTATCAAATTCATTTTCAGGTACATAATATAACACTTTAATTAATTAAAAGATAAGACTTTAGTAAAACTTGTCCATTTGTGGTTTTTTTTAATACTTTTAGTTGTCTTTTTCTGAAAATAAAATATTTTAGTTAGTACTTTGATCAATAGGTAACTTTAATATTAAAAGTCTTTACTTCATTCTAAACTTAAAAATATACTTCATTTGTCACTTTGCTGCTTATTGTCAATTAAAGTTTTTAATAACCAAACAATGTCAGTAACTCCCAAAGGACTTGAATTAAAACTTCTCATTCATTAACAATATTATAATAACTTCTCTAGTATATTAACTTAGTAAATAATTAAAGAAAATATCTGCTTACCATTAAGTACTTAGTATTGCTCACTATATTTTATATTTCCAAAGTTCATGAAGTAAAAATCCACTTTATTTGATTAATTTAAATCAATATTATATCATTAGCTTCTATTATAATTACAATAAAATATATTTAGAACTTCTAATAATGTTCATTAGTGACTGCTTTCTCATCTGAAATATACAAATAATATGTACAATCATTTTACTTTGTGATTACATAATATAAGCAATATTAAATGGTATATGTATTTTTCAAATTAAAGAAAAATAAAAAGATATCCAATATAACTAGGATTTACCTCTACTAATTTGCTGATTTTCTTGATATTTTCATATTTATCTGTGTCTATTATGTTATCCTCGCATTGATTCATAGAAAAACTAAAACTCTTAACTTAAAAATATTGACTCTAGTATAAATTATTATAATTACACGAGAACGTTAAAAAAAGACAGATAACAAATTAAAACCATTTCGTTAAAATGTCCAATATATGACATGTTTTTAAAACGGTAGCCATTAAAGATGGCGATAGTTGTACTGAATTATTGCAAACAGCAGCTTTTGAGATCACGCTAAAACATGGCGGAGAAACGCCGTTTTTTCTACACTGCCGAAACATTAATTGGCCGTTGGCTACCGAATAGCGTAAGCGTTAATGTGTGTCTTTTCGTAGCACTGTCATGGCGTCGCTTATTGTATCCCGACTCACGCCTTTAGGGCCTAGGCTACCGACTGTCGACACGAGCTGTCATTTTCATACAAATTTAGTTTTCGACTTTCTACATACACTACTGTTAAGCCATCTTGGCTAGACCCCAAGGCATCTTGACTAAGGCCCCTGGCAATATTTCTTTTTAAATTGGAATCCCTGTCAACTGTCAAGTGTAAATTTATCTGTCATCTGTAGGAAGTATTTTTCGAATTATATGTTAATGAATTATTATTAATATTTCCAAAATTAATTATTATGAGTTTAGTGATTCCATTCAAAGGCGATTCATTAATGATTTATTATTATTATTCAATCATGTGTTGATCGATTGCAAAAGTATCGTTCGTGTTCGTAGTACACTTCGCAATTTGCATTGAAAGTTGCTTATAATAAATCAGGTTTTAAAATAATTAATAAAACATATTTAAGTATAGTTCTTATAGTTTGTTATAGTTCTTATGATGTCTGCCATAAATGCAGCTCCTATCACAGCGACTGACAGTTTGTCGCAGGCTTTAAAGGCTAATATAATACCCAACCAGGAGTATTTACTGCAGGTAATTTATGATAGTTAACTTTCGTATTTGTGTTAAGTTTTCTATTGCATTAGCATTTACTTACTGTAGGATTAAAAAATAAAGAAATAATAAAATACATATATATTTATACATAATGTATATGTATCAATTGATCTCTTTTACTTCTATTGTTTACAATTTAAAAAAAAATATTAATTATAGGGTTCAGTTCTTGATTCAGCTGTTGAAGTGTTACTCCATCGATTAAGAGGTCTTTGTGACAATGTTGATGCTGGACCGGAAACATTTGATGATCAAGAAGTTTGTTTTAGTTTGAGAGACCCAAATCAACAGGTAAATAATATAATGTTTTTGATTGCATGATTAAGATTAATTAAATATTTAAATTTAAATTCAAGGATAGTTTTGGATAATTATGCACAGAAAAGCTTTATAAGTTGTTCTGAAAATTAATCTATATCTATGTTAAATCTGTGATTGGAAAAAAGTAAGTAATAATTTTAAAAACTGATAAATGAAAATTTTACTATAAATATTCACAATTTATAAACATTTTACAGTAAATGTATAAACATTTACAGTGGTTTACAAATTACTATCTAGCTAAGTAGGAGATTCCATATGCAAGAGTTTCAATACTGTACATCAATAGTATAGTAGATTCTTATTTTTTTTTTTTATATTTTATTCTGTAGACTTCGTAACTTACTACATCACTCAATATTATGTCCACAACCACCCAATTAACATGAATTCTATTATTATTTAATTATTTAAAACTCTACAAAGCCAGTTTAAACTCTGAATCACTAAATTGGATTGGTAACTATATTTTTCCATTATTCCATTTCCATTATATTTATCAATAATTTACAAAAATTTATATAAATTTGACATTGAGTTTGAAACTAAAAGAAAACAATCCATAGATTCTTAATTTCTTATATTTCAGGCTGCTCCTCTTATGTTGAGAGTTAGAAAGGCGTTGGATGCAAGAGATATGCCTTATCAACTACGATACATTGGTCAACCAGATTTAGGAGACAAGAATAGACCTACAGTTGTAAGATCTAGCTTAGATATTGCCTGCAGTGGAATGCTTATAGAGTTTCTAAATGAACTTGGCTGTAGAATTGAATTTGAATATAGTGTTAAAGGTAGATTTATATCTATAATTGTTAATTTTTTTTCTTAACAACAAATGTTCGTATCAAACAAACCTTATAATTTTTGCATATAATATTTTAAAATTACCACTTTGGATCTGTTCCGTAACACCTGGAAATTATTGTCAAGGTGCCGAGTTCAGTACCCTATTAAAAAAATATAAAAATTGGAAGTGAGACATCATGATAAACAATAGAGATGTGAAATGGTTTCCTCCATTGGGATGAGTTCAGGACAAAAATATATTTCGTTCAATTTTAATAAGAACTTTTTTCTATGCAATTCCAGGTTACATGTTTAGAAAGGGAAGAATGAAAATCACAGTTGCTAAAGTGTTCAAGATTTCACAAAGCTCAATGCCACCAGAGCCAATATCTCAGAGTTATTTAGTTGAATTGTCTGTAAGTACTACAAATTATGTAACATTACATATCTGTTTTTGGGGCTTCAAAATTAAAAAAAAAGCTAATATTACAAAATGTGCATTTATGACTAATTGCTATTTTTGCCAAGAACCCAATCTCTATGACTATGATACAATGGCAAGATTGATTCATTATTATTTGAAATTACGTAAATGAGCCTTTTACTTTCTATGTAGAAAAATATACCTGAATGTTTCAGACTTGCTTGTAAGGTGATTCAGTTACAGTACTGCTGTAAATTGTAATGAACATTACATATTTGCGCTTATTTTTTTATTGTTTATTGTCAGCAAAGGAATAGCAATCTTGAAGCAAACGCTTTTAGAAATTTTAGGCATAGACAATCTATATAGGGTACTTAAACGTTGCTTAGGCTTTGCTTACAAGTTTAGTGCAATCTCAGGATTCAAATTTTAAGTTCTTCTGGGCTAAGTATTGACTAAGTGCATGATAAAGCAAATCCTCAAGATTTTTTTTCCTGTTTATTTTGATCACTTGTTAGATTCTAATTTTATTCTTTATGAATTTCAACCTAATGATAGAAAGCAATTTTATTCTTAGGTTTTGGCACCTCAAGGTCAAGATGCTATTGGAGAAGACATGCGCGCATTTGCCGACCAACTACGACCATTAGTACAACTGGATAAGATTGATTATAAGAGATTAGGTCACATGACAGTAACATAATATAAAAAAATTAATAGATTTTATGACACAATACATATAATATGTTTTATTTAATCTGGTTTTACAATTACGAATTGCGTTTTAACTCCAACATCAAAAGATAACATGCAAATTGTGCGTGTACTATTAGAAATAAATAATTCTTGATTCTCACAATTTTATTGGGCACACTTTCACTAGAAACAATCTTATAGATTCGAATCTTTAAATTATGCGTAATAATTTTAAATATTATTACAAATTCATATTAAAAAAAATTAACGGATTTCATCGTGAATGTATTACATTATTAACTCAATATTCGAAATTCGGTGAAATTATAAATATAATAAAGCTGAAAACACGACCGTTTAAAACGTCACCATCAAATATTTATTTCAAAATGATTAGTGTTTTCCTTATCCACTAGGGGCGCTGTGTGATTCTGTATACCTGTCACCGTAAAATTGTAAACACCGTTACAATTAGACGGTTTCACTTCGATAGATTACAATCTACCGAAAAATAATACGTTAAATTTTAAGCAGTACGTTGAGGTTCACAATCTTCCGACAGTTCATAATCTCGCGAGATTACAATCTAACGGTTTTTACAATTTTACGATGACATACCAATATTTATATTATTTAATCACTTTTCGACCGGCCGCGGCGTGACACACTAAGGCTAAACTATTTGTATGGGAATGACATTGGTACACGCTTTGTCACGTAAATACCAAAGCCCAATCCGTTCGAATCGTCTTCATGAATCATAAGTCAATATTAATAATAAATTAATATTCAAATCCTTTTAAGAAGTTTTATACTTATCAAATGCTAAATTAACACACAAAACACCATGTTACAAATAAAACTACGTGATTTAGAATGCTTTTTATTCATACAAAATCTGGATTCTTTTTCGTATTTATTATAGAATACTGGTCTTCTTCATAGTCCATATCTTCTCGTTTTATTCCATGAACGTAAGCAAAATTACCAAAGAACAAGCAATTTTCATATTTCAATGGAATAAATTCTGAAAATGGAATATTAATAATTTTACCTATGCAGTACCTCTAAGGATGGACCTGCATAGGTACTATGTTCTTGGTCATATTATGGTAGTGCTCGAAGTACGCATGAACATTTCTCGCCTAAAATAATTTAGATCACGAAAGCATTCCCTATCGAGTAGCGCCAAACTGTTGCACCAGATCAGAATTAAGTTGACTGGATGGTACTCGGAGGCGGCTATTTTTTGTAGTGCTTAGATCTTTAATATCGTTGAATTTTCTTTACTGGCTGTAAAATGTATGTAAAAAGATTACGATTGCTAGCAATTACGAAAATCTAACTCAAGGTTCTATGAATTTACCGCCATTCTTATATTTACCATACGCGCTATTTCCATGAGCGCCATCTAGTATGTAAATTAAAAATACGTCTTTTTTATGGCAAGTTATAACTTCATGAAATACGACTTTTATTTGAAAATTTTAAGTTGAAATTACAGTTATTAAAATTCATCTGAGAACTAGGAATTCCTTTGTTTTAAATTTTTGTATATTTTGCCATTTACTATTTTTTACTCATATCAGCATAAATTAGAACAAAAATACAATTTATTTAATTAATACAGTTATTTACTTACCGCTACCGTGAATGCAGTTGTACAAATCCATAACGCAGTGATTGTCAAATATATATGTGGTATTTGCATCGAAGTTAAAGGCACAAATCTTTTGAAAATATGTAGGACAGATTCCGCATCTATAAACAGATGGTTTATGAAAACACGTTTGGAAAATTTTCTTCAAATCAAAACCATAAGCAAATCGGTCACGTTCACAAGCTACACACAACTATAAAAGTGATATCGAATAAATCTAACCTCATCATTTTGCCAAGTGTTCAGAGTTTCAACTTCATCGAAAACGGCTTCATCTAATGCCTAATAAATGTAATTACCTACATGATTTTACATCGGCGATTGATTCTTCTATTTACATATTTTTGGTCATAATCGGGGCGTTACTTAAATCTTAGGGAAATAAGAGAAGATAATACTCTGCTACTAGCTGACAAGCTTTGAATAATAATAAGTCTAATTAGTCTTTTGATTACCCGTTTGACCCTCATTCGTTGTGCATTCAAACCATACCACAGTGGTCCATCCCTAGGTCATAGGGCTGAAATGTCGTGGTTGAATTATGACGTCATTTCACTACAGGGTAGACAAATAACCCTTCTACCCCCAGATATAAAAAATTACAATAACTGAAGGATCTTTCATTTTGTGCAACCGAAGTGATAACTTCCAATAGTGCTAATTAGCGTTGTCTTTGTCGGCAAAATTTCTTTGTTTTAAAGTGTTGTTTTCTCGGAAATTGATTGTTTGTGATAATTTTGTGCCTGGATATTCAAATAGAAGGTATGTACGACATTTTTAATCCTATTTTGTTTACTTTAACCGTGTCGTTATCTGTAATCAGTACCATCAAGAAAGACTTCCGATTTCTTTGAGTTTTACCGCTTTGCCTTTTTAATTAGACTTTTACTTAGGAAGGAACGAATCCCCAAAGATGAAACATATTCAACTATCTCTTGTTTGTCTGTTTTGAATCTGTAACATCTGGTGCGCCAAAGTGCGCCGAGGATTGCTGATAGGTCATGACAAAGACAAAGTCGTATATAGGTAAATTTGATACCTTATATTTTCATCTTTTTTCTGTGGTCCATCATCAAGTGTTCTTTTCCTCGAATGCTTGTCCTAGACACGTGGTTGAATGCGACAAGTAAAGAAAATGAGGCAGTGTCTCGTGAAGTGTTTGGAATGCTAGCAATTCTTTACCGGACACTGAAAATATCAAGACCGATACTTAGAGATTTAATTTGTAATCTCTGTAAACGGTTTGCTGCATTTGGAAGAAACTGGGGAGGTCAAAGCTAGCTGATTGCCAAATACGGTGACTGGTTAAATGAGATCGAAGTCTGCATTCTTGGGAGCTCTGACGGAGAACTACATGAAAACGACGACGAGACAAGCGAATTCTTCATCTACAAGCAGGACGCAGCACAGGAGGAGTTTGGAGAATGCAGCAAGAGAAGCAAACGTCGCAGGTTGGCATTTTTCTCAAATAGACGATTCTGCTATAAATCTTTACTTAGTGTTCCAATCAATCAGCCGACAGTTTCTTAAATTCAACTCTGATGAAATCGTTTCTTTTTACTGAAGCTAAACTAACTAAACATCAATACATTTTATTAAAAACTTGTTATTCTAAAATACCAAATGCTTTTCCATGTTTCAAAGAGTGTTGGAAGCCAAAAACGTTGCTACCCAACTGATTTCGCGTAACGGAATCATCTGCTGAGATTAATTTGCAATCGTTGTTAGATCATACATCAAGTCGAACATTCCCGAGAAGTAACTAATTGGATCTTTTGAACAGACTTCTTCTTAATTCAGACCCCTTTTTCTAGCATAAGAAAGTTACCTTGTAAGAAGAAGTCTGTATTGCAAAATAAGTGTTGGATTTATTATGTACTTAAACTATATTGGCATAAAGAAACCTGTAAATTTGTGAATTATTGTTTTCCTATTATGTAAAAAGACGATGTTTTATATAATCCTATGTTCGTTTTCTATTTCTGGTAATTTTTTTTTATTGTAATTAGCTTTTTCAGAAATATTTATAATAACTTATTTCCTGCTACCTTTATTTATTGTACGGATGGTCCTTTTTTTGAGAATATACATCTCCTTTTTAAAATATTTTTTTTTCTTGTTTTATCATTAAACCTTAAAACAATATTTCTTGATAAAAAGTTAATTTCATTTTTAATCCGACATACACCTCTTGACCGCCTTTCTTGGAACTGGACCACTGTGCATACCAATGAATTTTTCCTTCTATGTGCCCAATTAACACTTGCCCGTACGGTGAGGTAAATAGTCGGGAGGAAGTTTTACATCGAAAATGGACGTGTTATAGACACAGAAGGTGCTAAATCCTTGCCTGCACATAAAGAAATATTATCAATGAAACAATCCATAAATAGTGTAACACCACTGAATAAATGAACAATAATTATATCTGTTACCTAATATTCGTTAAATTCGTAGTTTAAGGCCACAAAAAGGACCTTCCCCTACTTGGAGAGTATTACTTTTTAATAATTCACCTGTGTCCATCCGGCGCAGGGTTCTGTTTATACTCATTGCCTGTATTGTCATCGTAGCTGGCGCATAAACATGTACCTAAACCAAGAACATAATATTTTTTAAATTATTCATTTGCTTGATAAATTTGTTATGTGTCAATCATGAATTATAAAATTTGCATGATTTTCACACTCGCGGCAGAGAGATTCATGACAGTTATTCTTGAATGCAACAACTTTATTTGAGATAAAATAATGAAAATAAAGACCTCGAATGAAAATTCCGATCATTTATAGAATATCATATGTGGCCGTTAATCGTAACAAACATGTTTCCAAAATTGAAACGATACTGGAGAAAGTTTCTGTGGGGGTTAGTAGTAACCTTGTTAAGTTTAACCCTACAAAGATTCAGGTTTGTTCGTTTTCTGCCAAGAAAGATCCTTTTGTCGTGTCTCCTGAATTGCTCTCCTTAGCACTTCACACAGCCTCAGAATGCTTGGGGTTGGCATATCGAAAGGAGGCCAATTCCGCAGTCATCTGGAAGAAAATGCCAAACTGGCTTCCAAAAAGCTGGGTGTTTTGGGTAGGACTAAGCAATATTTCACTGAGGTTCCACGTATGCATCTTTTCAAGTTGGTCAGATCTCTGGGCCGGTGCTCCCAAATACCAGCTTCTTTCTTTTGACCAAATTCAGCGAAGGGCTTATCGAATTGTCAATCTCCAACGAATTACTGATCGGCTTGATTCTCTATCTACGCAGAGACATTGCGTCTCTATACGCTTTTTAAAAAGTGTACTATGGTGACTGTTCCGAAGAATTGTTTGGGTGGATCACTCCTACCTCGTTTCAACACCGTACGAGCCGTATCAATTCAAAATTTCATCAACCTTTTTGGCTGGAAGTCTTCCACAGTCCGCTTTCACAAGACAGTTTCTTTTGCGAACTAGCGAGCTGTGGAATCGACTCCCGGTTTGGCTCTTCCTTGAGGGATACGATCTCCAACTATTCAAAGTTAGAGTCTATTCCTCCCTCAAAGGCCGGGAACGCACCCACTAAAAATGGGTGTCCATGGTCTACGATGACTGCCCTTTTTGGGCGTCCTGTAGGCTCGTTTGCCCCCCTATTATAAATTTAAAAAAATATTTTTATGTTGACTTTATCTTTAAAAACATTTGGTTTGTAATGGTGTCAGTTCGGCTCATTATTTAGAAAATTTTTAAATTATTACATACGGAAACACAGCAGCAACATCTTCCATGCTATCCATGTCCTGGAGAACATTATTATTAAATCTTATCAATTAATTAAAAAACTTATCGCTTTGTTGAATGTGTAATTCTAATAAAAACTGAAATTTTACTTATTACTTTTCCATCGTTAATTTAATTCGCGTGTAAGTAAAGATAGAGCCAGATTGTATTATTTTATATAACTTGGCAGTTATTTGCTCAAGAAAATCTATCATTTTAGTACACTAGAGGCCAAGCCTAGAGAAGTACTTAGATCGTAAAAGGAAGGCGCAGGCGCATATAAACGCGAGTAAGAACGTGGCACGCATCGCAATGCATGAGTCATGATCCAACTTATGGCTGTATATTTTTTTCCAAATATGCGGCAGACTTCATTATCGAAACGGGAATCAAATAGTTTATGGTTATACATAAGTATGTGATCAGGCTAGCTAACAAAATGCGTAAATTGTCATTGTATTTTTTATTCCATAGAAATACATCAGCGACACAGTTTTTAACTATTATTTGATAGATTTGATTGGGCTAGACATGGCTTACGAATGCTCATTCATAAGGATTTTTTTTTGCTGAAATCTTTCTTAAAAGATTTACCAAAAAGATCTCAAAACAGATATATTATGAGACACATCTATGTACAGCATACGTAGTTATCTTTTATTGAGATAAATTGAGTGTACATCATAATCTTAATATATATAAATTACGCGTCACGTTGTTTGTCCTCTATGGACTCTTAAACTGCTTAACCGATTTCAATCAAATTTGCGGGTCCGCTAGTAAACGTAATATATTAAATGCTTTTCGGTATAGTTTGGCAATACTTAGAGTAATAACTTTAAGGGTTTCTCCGTAAATGAAACAGGCAAGATTTGAAGTTTAAAGGCACAAGTGTAAAACCATGGGCCATGTGGGCTAACCAAAAGGTTAAGGGAGGCAGCCAATTCGTATGTACGATAATCACAAAACGACGAATAACTGAATTGACTATTGAATTATTTTAGAATTACCAAATTGTAAATATATTACACCCATTCAATAGCGGCAAATATTCGGTCATCAATACGAATAGTAGATTTTTCTATAAGAAGCGCAAAGGAATATCAGAAGAGCCCTTTCTATAAATTCGCAGAGTTTTGGTATTTTAAATTACCAGAGCGTTAAATGTCACCTTCCAATTTAATAGTGGTGTATATTTCAAAAGTGACACGAATATTTTGAGCCAAGTTTCGGCGCGTCAAGGCGAACAGGTAGCGGAGCGCCACGAAGTCTGGTTGAGTCGCGGCGCCCACGACTTAACTGCTTTCTACATAATAATAATACATGGCCGCGTCCGGTCCTCAAAGCCGTTATTTTATCTCTGGTTTCTAGCTTAAAATATAAAGAAAACACGAAAGTACAAAACAAACTTCAAGGTATCGTATTGTAAAGAGCTTCTTGGGTAAATGTGTAAAGAGCAAGTACAGTTCCGGTTTTAAATTAAAAAATAGTTCCGTGATCCGTCGATAAAAATTTGGTATATTTTTTTAATAAAATCATTGTGTAAGCAAACAAGGAAGCGAAAAGAAGTTTTATAACAGTATACCATATACCGCAATATAGTTGAGTCTTATTCAATCAATTATTAAGGTTTGTCGCAGCATTTACTGTGTAATATTTTAAATATCACCTGTGCATTAAAATTAACAATCGATATTTTCAAAAGAGAATGTTCCTGGTTTCATTATGTTACGAAAGTACTATTGTTTAAAATAACACCTCATCCCGAGTTTATTACTATTTTTGTAATAGAATTGCAAATATTTATTACACATTATGCTTTCATATGTTGAGTACACTGAAGCAATATTGTAGATAGGTATATAATTCAAGGTAAGTGGAAGAAACCAACGCATATCTATATTGTAGAGTGTAGTGTATTTTAATATCACATTTGCGTTACATATTTCTTATAATCACACATTTTGATTATGGTTTAATAATTATTAAGATAAATAAACATACATCATTTAAAATCAAAAGAGAAAAAAACAGTATCGCTACAACCTTTTATGGTCTGGTCCTCAAATTACTATATAATATGTTTCGTGATAATTTTATTTTTGTTAACAGACCCTGACTTCTAGACCTTCGTTACTAAACTTTAAATGTGTTCTTTACAGATACTGGTACTGGAGTTTACATAGTGTAAACAAACTCCATGTAAACTCCAGTACCAGTACTTATTTAACGTGAAACTAGCTTTAGCGGCGAAATTACTCGACTTTGGTTTGCTGGCTACTGTAATAGTAGGTCAAAAATTCTGTCCATATAACGACTACTCGCTATAACGCCGGAAGATACGCATTCCCTTTAGTGAGGCTACATAGTTTACAATATTTGATTTCACTCCGAATTTAAAAATGACTGGCATTGACAGCTATCAAATAAAATTTTAAGTCACTTATCTTGTAACAACTAACAACGGTAACATGGTTCAAAAAGTGTAAACGTACTTTATATGATACTTGATTACAAAAGCCAGTACTTAGGTTTCCCATTTAAATACGCCTTCGAGCCACCTACACTATGTTTTGCTTGTTCTAGGCCTTTTCTGGCCACTGAATGGTTGTCAGTACCGGCAAGCGACTATTAATTAACTTTGACAAGGAGAATCAGTCATAAAACTATTTCTTAACTTTAATAATTGGCAAGTGATCAACCTGGTATGTAATTTGGACTGCTCCTTGAAACAGTAAATAAGAAACTCATTCATTTAAATATTGGGTACTTTATGGGTGCACAGAAAATTAATTTTATGAAAAGTTTAATATATTTTACGTTCTATATCAAGTAGGTATTTTGTTGTATCGATTTACATAAACAGGTTTACAAGCTACGCTAAATCTAAAAGCTCTTTAGAATCACTTCTGAGAAATGTTATGTATAACGATGATGTAATAATTTGCGATGAAAAATAAGTTTGTAATTTTATATTAAAATAATTGTATATGTATTTCCAATTATAAAGACCTAGAGGCACCATAAAAGAAAAGTTTTGTTTTCATCTATACGACACCTTTAGAAACATATAGTCCGTTCAAATGCAGTCACACCGATCATCAAAAATTTTCTCTCAGAATATTAAAACCTTCTCAAGGCGTAGGCTAGGCTACGTATATTCTCAAACAAATAAAACCTGACCTTTACTTCTAATTTTCTCAAATACCTCGACTTAGTTGATACTTTCGTAAAACACAATATATAAAAGTCCATGCAAAGTGTATACCTACATCTACTTAAGTGGAATAGCTACATGCGTTAGATAGGAATGTTTGCATGTTGTGTAAATCCTGCCCCATATAAAGACAAGGTCACCCCTTTACATTGCAGATTACAAGTTACTTGTACAGAATGAGCAATTGCGCAGACATACTGCACAACAACTCTTTGTATTAATTACTTGCAATATAGGAAAAAATCAATAAAAAGCTGAATTATTTCAGTCCTTATATGTAGATATCTGTTGCGTAGACCAGAATACATACTTTGCGTTAGAAATATTTTTCTTAAATAGATTTTGCTAAATTTCTTTTAAATGATGTTACTGTTATAATAGTATGTTATACATTTTGAAGAAATTTGACGAGCTTCGACGTCGGATATATTTTGGAGCCTATATGATTATTGGATCAATATGATGTTGCATTAGGTATAAAACATTTTTGTAAATTTGATTGAATGCTTTATTGGAGTTAATGTTTGTGTTAAGGTGTATTTTACAAAGTGTATTTAAAAAAAACTTAAAAAAGAAACGTATTGAATTTAAGAAACGGGAGTCACAGCGTAAGTTTCGACTCTGAATTTGATGGTTGGTAGGATTTTAAATTCTACAAAAAAAATTTTTTACGTAAAATTAATGTTAATCTAATAAATTACGAGGTGTTGCAACAGAATATTAACATATGCAGTGATGTGTTCGTATAAAATTCGATCCACCTTTCTAGCGTCACCACTTACCAGAGCGAGCGGCGCTCACCAATAAATTATTTACCCACACTTCTAATATATCCGCTCGTACTTTGATGTGTGTGTTTGATAGAGTCACTTTCCGGAATACACACCTGGCAATAGTTGTGTCACAAATAAGTAATTGAATAAGGAAAAACGTTTCTTTAAATCTTATTAATAACAAAATATTCTTCCTTTAGTGCGTATAATAAGCCTAAAAACATTTGGAAGACTTATGTCATTTCTTCATGTATTTTCCTGCTTAGAAAAAATAATGCAGTATCTACTTCGTCTTTATCTAAGAAGTTAATACATACCTATTACAAAACATATGTGGTGGCTTCATAAGATGCAATCTTTTGAAAAATAATAGCAGCTTTAAATATTTTACGTTACTGTGAGACTTACATGAGACTGATGCATTACATTCTTTAATAATAAATCCATCGATTTTTAAATAAAAACTAGCTAATTATATCTCCCTCTTTTATTGTTTCATTCCCCATTTCATTTCCCATTTTAATGTTTCATCACAATGATGGACATAGACCCCTAGAATGCGGTATACTATTTGGATTTTAAGGTGACCGGAAAAGAGTCAGTCAAATATTTAACTTTATAGAATTTTCTAATCCAAGACATGAGAAATAAAGTGTAAAGGTAGCTTTGTCCATACGAAGGACAACAATGTACTCTCGCATCGGGGAAAGCTGGCTTGCTTATCCTGATTGGCTGATTTATTGTAGAAAATAGTTAATCTTATAAACACTTCTAACGTACTGAGATAATGTGTTTTTATATAATATGTATTTTATAGTACTTGCGTCTGTAGACTGTTGGTACGTACGAACGAATGTTGAATGGTGCACGCGTATAATCATATTATTTTTTTTTCTCATACTTAAATGACGACGATGAAAATATTAACGTACTACAAATGAATAACATAGGCATAAAGAGGTGTGTCGCAATATGCCGTGAGCCACAACAGCATCGTGACAATAATTTAACATTTCTTATTTCTATAATATTAATTTAGTTGAACATAAACTAATATAATATATTTAACGTACAATATATTATTATGTATGTGTGAGTTGGCACTTGCCTATTTGGTATCGTTCGGTGTCATTTTCTGAGAACTGCAATGGCGCGGACGCAGCGGGGGGAAGTGTAAGGGGCAGCGCGCGTCAGGCCTATAATCTGCCGAGGACAGCGGGGGTAACGGAGGGGAAGGGTAGAGGGAGGGGTAATCAGGCGCCGCTTGCTGCGCCAGACAACTTGTCGCTTAACTCACGAATGTTATTGATACATACATTGAAAATTATGTTAACAAAGTAATACATATCTGTTAAGGATTACGTAAGATAGTTTAGCCACTTTAGGTTTTCGTTATATTAATATTGGTAGATTATATTTTAGGAACCTTAAGGCATAAAAAAATAGCTAATATTATGTAAACCAAATTAGTATAAGTCTTTGTAGATGGGAAATAAGATAAAACTCTTACATTCTAAACATTCATACGCAGACAATGGTATAATATTATACTCTTTGTTGACTGGAAGTATAAATAAAATTGCATATATACGTCATGATCTAGAATCTAAGTATTTTTCTCATAATATTCTCAATCTCACTCGATGTTATATTTATCTTGGTAAAAAATATACGTATATACATTATGTTATAAAGCCTATCTTGTACATATTTCTACAATGACAAGAACTGACTCATTCTTTGTTCTCAATGTGGGTCATTTACTTATATGTATTTTGCAAGTTATTGATAAAATTAACTTTGGGAATTGCCTCACAATCTAGCATATTTGGATTTAAAGGAGACATTATGCATATCTCATAAATATGCAATAATGAATCACCTAATGAATTGTGAAAAATACCAGTTGTATTAGATATTAGGTAAAGAACCTGAGCTGCAGTTTAAGAAAATTGCGGGTCTAATCGAATCACGTTCGTAAAAAAGTCATTCAATATGCGAAGTTTTCTTCGAAGAATGAAATATTAAAATCTGTAAAAAAAATTATATTCTTCATCTTTATGAGAGGTTAATCGTAAGAGCGAGCATTGTTGAGACACCTTATTTATGTTCCATAATTTTATGAGTTGATTTTGACGTCATTTTGAAAACTTTATGGTTAAAGGTATTTATTGGGTTTTAGTGGTTATTAGGTAAATTATTATGTACTTATTATACGTCATCATGATGCAATATACGATTTTATTTGTGAAATCCTTTATCTGGTTCGAGCTATATTTTATCGTTTATCTAAGAAATAAGGATCAAGTGTGAGCTGCTTTGCTTATCAGGGCTTAGTAAAGGATGAGCCCGTTGCGCCAGGGTTTACGAAATTACTCTGAGGTGGTCCAATCTCTCGGGTGGCCTTAATCGTGAAAAGTTTATCAAGAGGGCAACCGCCAAAACCGCAACGAAATTCGATACAGTGTGTGAAATATCAGCCCCAACAAATAAATGACAAAAGTATATGTATTTTTAATGGAAGGAACTATAACGCTAGTGTTACTTTGTAATTTAAAATAAAGAACTTCTAACTTGAAGCTCACGCGAATGTTACAGAACGGATGTAACTTTTGCACTGTTGACAAACTGAATTTAAAGAATTTCTATCCATTAATAGTATTATGAAAGTGTTTCTTTGATTTTGATTGATCATTTTACATAGCGGGAAATTTAATTTTTCATAATTTTGGTAATCTCGCTAAAGCATGTTTTATAGTCGATTGAATCCGTCAGTTATAACTGTAATATTGTTATTTATTATTTATTGTTTGGTATACCAAAAATAACAAATAACACTAATTAACCATAGTTTTTTTTAATATTTCTATTTGCACACATTTTTGAACCAGAAGGTTTTTTTTAAATTCATTCTGATGTCCAGGCAAAAGAAAACACGGCAAAAGCTAGTAGCGGCATTTATATTTAGGTATTACGCCATCTTGGCAGGTAATTAGGCAGGCTACAATACTCATAGAAACTGGTTGAGTGACTTGTCACTTGACTTGCCTTGGCAATGGCTTCGCTGGCGTCATTTTCGTAAAAATCGGACGATTTATGTTACGTGCGGGAAAATGTTTCTAATGAATATAGAAATGATCTAATGAAAAATGACACGTTGGAACCTTTTGGTACTATTATTAAATTATATTATTCTGCCAAAAATTATATACTTTTTCACTGTCCTTCGTATTATGCAATAAACAGTTATAATAAATCTTTTCGTATTTAGTAAAAAAATATCTAGG